>CM034156.1:581157699-581779351 GCA_019776745.2 Taxus chinensis | reverse complement strand
GCTGGAGTTTTTTGCTAATTGATCCACCTACCCATGGGGGTGGGGGGGTTTCGTGATTATGGTAAGGTTTATATGAATGATAATATGTCACGTAAGATGGTTTTTTAGTCACTTTTTACCCCAAATCTAGATCATTATGGGGGGAATTGATCAACTATGATATGTGAAGGTGTTTAAAAAACGTTAAACGATTGTTGCCCCTAGATTAGGTTATTAGGGGAAATTGATGGTGAAGTGTTGTGATATAAGTTATAAGGTGTTGGATTTATGATTTTGGAACACGTCTTGATATAGGGGGGATTATAAGGGGGGACCCCCAATGATATGTCCCCCTTTCGAAAAAGAGGGAGTGGTGAGCAAAACAAAACTCTAAGCCGGAAATAAATGAAATAGGTTTAAAACATAGTTCTAAAGAATATAAATATGGTCCGGTGTATAATGTGTGTGAAACATATGTAGTACAGTGATATGTGGAATTATGAAAATAATACCACAAATGTGATGAAAAACAGGGTAAAAACGATCAATATATGAATAATAAAACGATGTTACATGTATTAGTTGTGGTGATAAGTACGACATGTAGGCCATAGTAAAGGTGTCATTTGTAATGTGCTTATAAATAGGAAAGTGAGAAGGTAACTTATCACTTCATTTGTTTTTTGTGAGAGTGTAATAGTGTATGCAAAGCGAGTGAGATGCCAAAAGCAAGACCACTACGTATGACCCAATTTGAGAGAGTAGCGACTGTGGTAGTGTCGCATACTACTGCGGAGTTGGTAAGTGCGTTATTGTTTCTTAAAAGTAGGGGTGAATAGGCTGTTGAGTTGAATTTTTATGTTTTTGAGATTTTAGTTTTCTCAATTTTGGGACCTAGATAAGAGTGGTGAGGGGTGCTAGTGACCCCTTAGGACTAGAGCACCCCAGATTTGGGCACTAGTGTTATACTTTGGGGTGCCCTAGTCCTATTGTTGGGCACCCTGGTGACTAAAATGTTGATTTTGTGGGTACCTCTATGGAATGTGTTTCTAATATGTTGAGAAGTTATTTGTGATCATGGAAGGGTTCTAATATTTTGTTTTTTTTGTTTTGTGTTGTGTAGAGGGATATCCACTCGAGGGAGTTCCACAGTCGGTCAACACTCGAGTGAATTACTAAGATTGGGTTTGTTAGATGATGAGTGGGATGTATTAGACTGTTCTGGCCTATGGTATTATAGCACTGATTGAGGATGTGCCCCATAATATTTCTATGTTGAAGCATTGTGTGAGAGGATGGTGTGTAGACACATGCACAATTTTTTTTGCCTACGGGAGAGATGACAGTAATGTTGGAGGATGTATATCGCATATTGTGGTTTCGATTGGTTGGGGAGAAAGTATAGGTGAAGGTGGTAGTAGATATGGAGTGGCAGATGCACTTAGCTAGATGATATTTTAAAGGAGCCTAGGTTCTGATGGAGGCCCATATTAGTTTGGATGTTATATTACAGTTGAGGGTTCCACGTTTGTATAAACAATTCACAGTGGTGATAGAGTCATGTATAGCAGTGGAGGAAGGGGGTTTCAGCAGCTTATATAAGATGTATGACATATGTCAACAAATAGAGGAGGATAGGATGAGATATGTGTGGGTGTGGTGTGTGTTGGCCCACATGTATAGGGACTTGTATCAGTTCACACAGGATGAGCATGAAAAAGGTATTAGGGCCATCACATTACTACATGTATGGGCATATGAGTAGATAGTCGTATTGAGACTAGTTATAGGGCCATGAAGGGAGTGGGCTCGACTAGAGATATTTTCTTGACGATGGGTGGATATTTATGGTAGGAATATGGACAAAGATAACTTCAAGACCCTGATAGACATGATGGGATCCGAGTCAGTGACATTGAGGCCATATCGTGATTACAGGGGATGGCCTGAGGATGTGATAGAGTTGCAATGTATTCAGAGAACCATGTTGTTAGAGGATCACTTTCTAGGTGTATTAGAGGTGTTTCAAGTGGAGATAGTATCATGGAAGTTTAGGATGGCACACGATGTGCTGATAGAGCCATATATATGGTTATGGGCCATTAGAGCCACTAGGAGGGTAGGTTTTAGGCTAGGGCCCATGAAAGAGTAGTTGGTACTACCAGGGTTAGATGTGGTCAATCAAGCAATAATGGATGTGGATGGTGATGATGTAGGGAGTATAAGGGATTATCAAGCGTGGTGGGGAGTGCATTGACGGGTGTTTCTATACCGAGTATTTTTGGTTGCTATGGAGTTACCACTAGGATGAGTGAGTGAGGGAGGCATCCCTAACCTTGTAGTAGTGGTGGTGGCTGATCGTAAGTATTTGTGTATGTTAATGTGGTTGATGAATTATTTATGTTGTTTTTTGTATGCAGTTGACGAACATGAGGTTGTATGTTGTGTGTGTAGGAGATTCCTATTGGTCATTGATAGTAGACACTTATATCCACACATTGAGTCAGAATGTTCCTAGCGATGTATTATGTCGAGGGATACTAGAGGCATGGATGACATCGCATGTGATAATTCCCCTCTGTTTGAGCCAGTAACCATAATAATGGTGACATGTATGATGCTTCTTATCTAGAGGGACAAGGCACATGAGGAGACTCGTCGTGCCCGAGAGGCGGTAGGTGTGGTTCCTTGGCTCAGGACATGTTTTCCCATTATGTGGATTTACAGTGGTAGTTTTTGGAGAAGAACATGGAGATTGCCATGTTGTGCAGACATGTGGAGAATTTTCGGGGCAGAAAAATGCGGCATCGCGTTAGTGACGAGGTGTTGAGTTATAGGGCTCTCATGATACATGAGTGTGATAATGATGATTGTATATGATCTAGGGGACCTTGCCCCTAGTGATGAAACATGTTTTTGTGGTGAGGATAGTATTAACACTAGATGTATGGACACGTATTTTGGATATGTATACAATCAAAATTTGATATGTTTGTTATTGTGATGTAACGGATATCGTATGGTTGTATGGTTATTGTTATAACATGTGTATTGTTGTGTATGTGATGAATATAATTTTTTATGATGATGTTAGTAATGGTAAATATGCATGGTAAATGATGATGTAAATAGTGCATGTAATGTAATTGATGAGATGAATAAAGTATGTAGTGGATATGTACTGTAATGGTGATAATAGAAAAATGTGAAAATAGATAAGTTAGCATAATGAAGATGTGAAAATTTAATACAATGGTAATATGATAAAGTGATGAAAATAGGAGGGGTGGGGGGATTAATGATGCCCCTAGTGTATGGATGAATATGATCATATGATAAGACCCCTCAGCAGTCAAAGATGAGAAATATAAGAAAGAGTACGTCATCGGGAAATGATTGAGGTTTGTTAGATGAACGAAGGAGAACGTGGTGAAAGGTTCTTAAAACTAATCCCTTAACAGTCATGTAATAACTGTAAGAACACAAGTGTGTCATTGAGGGGTAAAGTGTTAATGATCACCTAACAATGACCAAGATGACAGATAGAGGTGGATGCATATGGAGTGGATGGAGCATGAGTGTATGGACTAAAGTGCCTATCATATGGATTGACCATGGGATATGCAAAGATTAGTGGAAACCCATAGGATGGATATGATGGATAGTGTGAGTGAGGCCGATGTAATGAATATGGAGGTGAAAGTAATGGAGGCAGTGGATAGTGTGTATGCGACGATGGTGATTGATGAAAAAACTGAGTACCAGGCAAAGAAGACTCAGGAGGTATATGCCTAGGATGTCATGGTGAAAGGGATAATGATCACTCACGAGAAGAAAAATATATGATACCAATGTTCTCTAAATGTTTTAACCTCTCACGTAAAGAAGGAAATTCATTATCACGATGGCCACTAATATGATGTTAATTACATTAATACTGATCATATTGGATGTAAACACTTATAATTTAGCTCGAGAAAATTAAATACTTAAATTACACTAATTATACCATTTCCCGCAAATTGACGACATATCGTCAATGTAACACATTTTCTCTGTTATAATCATTAATTAATTACATTACGTTATTTAATCAACTCTTCTATCCAACAACAATGCCCATTAACGACATTCTGTTAATCAACTCCCCTTCCTATCTAGATTAATTAATTATTTATAATTAATTAAGCTCTCCTTTCTATCTACATTAATTAATTAATTAATACCCCTTTCTATCTAGATTAATGAATTATTCTTAATTAATTAATTCTCTCTTCTATTTTATCAATAAATCATCATTCATTTGATTAAAATCCTCTCATAACATAAATCATACTAACTATTCCTCTAAAAAGCTTCTATAAGATTACACACCTATTAATTAATCACTTTGGTTGATTAATAAATCCCCTCAAATCCCATGAGTCACTAAAGGACAAAATAAACTTTCCTAAGGTTGACTTAACTATTTATAAACCTTTTATATCCACAACTAACCCAACCTCTTTATTTATCCCACATGAAAGCGATGTAGATATTCTTTTATCCATTGGGCTACAAAAGGATTCTTCCTCCTACCTTTCTATTTACACCTTTCATGTTTATAGCTAATCTATAGGCATTTTATCTTAGAGAATATTTCATTTGAACTAATAGCCTCACTCTTGCATCTCATTTGTCCAAGATTTTGGGTCATATAGAGATAATCAAAATGGTCTTGTAGCCATACTTTGATGACCTTCCATTCCTAAACCCTTGAAGATCAAAAAATCAAATTTTATTGCCATGGATCTATCTAGGTTCATGTAGCATTTTGGTGATCTAAAGAGTAGAGATTATGATACTTAGCATATTAGTTTGATTTCTATTTCAAAGTTTTAATGCATAATGTTGGTATTTAGTCTTGTTTAACTCTTAGCATAATGATCTTTGTGTGGTTAGTTCATGTTTTGAAACTACTAAGGTGTTAGTTTCAATTCCATTTATATATCTAACTAATACATTGATACATATGGCACGCTCGGTGAGACTTACTCCATTGTCTTTTATACTTAATTTCAATTTTTTGCAGTTAAGTTTCAATTTTGGTTACTAACCCTCTTTTTGCATATATTAATATAACTTATTTTTATTAATTTATTTTGCTGAGTTTGCATGTGTTGAGTCTTCTTTATAGGTATAAAGGAGGTGAAGTGCTATCAAAATTGGATCTTGATTGGAAAATTTCAAGATTTCACCATATTTTTATTTTTAGAGCTTACTTTTTCAACATTTTACATGCTAATTTGTCAATTTCTTGAAAATTATAAATTCTCGAACATGAATGTTAATGTTTGATAGTATTGAGTCTTCTATTCATATATTAATATGATGAGTTGTCAAAATTGAATCTTAGTTAGAAAAATTTGACCATTTTACAGATTAAGGGACGTTTTTTTTTAAAAACATTTTTAGTGTATTTTAAGTGCATACTCATGAGTATAAGAGCATATGCATAACCCATCTTCCGAAGGCTATAAATTTTTCTTCCGAACTTGAAATGAATCTATTTTTTACATTGGGAAGGTATTGAAATGAACTATACAATGAAAACATAAATTTGTCATTTATACTTATAGAAATTGTAAATTTTCTCTTTATTTTAAAACTGGTCATTTTCTAACATATTTAATATTTTGATGAATATTGTATTTCAATGTTTTACTTAATTTAGACCAAAACTTGTGTATGCTCTTCTCTTTCACCTTTTGGTGATCTTAAGAATCAAAAATAACTTTGATCTTTATCTTTTTAACATTTAGATTAACTTGGAAATTTAATTATTTATTTTGCTTAAGGGAATGAATCTTTTATAAAGTATTTTTCTATGGTCCTTTAATTTGAAGTTTTCCATTTCTATATAGTTAGGCTAAAGTTTTGGTATGTTTTTTTGTTGTACTTTATGGTGATATTGAGAATAAAAAACAATATTAGTCTTCATTTTATAATATTTGGTAAATTGAAAACTCCATCCTTCATTTTTGGTTTAAGGGAATGAATATTTATCAATATTTTTGTATGGTTCATTAATTGCAAAGTTTTCATTTACTTTTTATTTGGATTATTTTTTGTGTATACTTTTTTCTTGCATCTTTAGATGATCTCGATAAATAAAAACAACTCTGAATCATCTTTTAAATAATGTGATTTGCTGAAACATAATAATTAAGTGGTCTGACCAATTCTTAATGTATATGCGTCCATCACTAATATATAGGTTAATATTTAATAATATGAAATATTTATATTTCTATTATTAAATATGCTAACCTAGGTATATAATTTAGGTTAAATATTTAATATAATGAAATAATTATATTTTTAATATTAAATATTATAAACCTAGGTGCATGTGTCAACCATTTTAGGTCAAAAAGGTAGGTCGGGAGACATAACCAATCACCTTATATAAAAAGGACTTTAGGTCCTCATTTGATATATTTCAGAAATATATCAAAGGTGTGCAAATCAAGTGATTTAGTTTTACCCTTGGTAAATAGGGTTTTAAAGGAGGAGGTGATCTTACTGGATGTAAAATAAGTTCTCTAAAGTAAAATGTTATTTTTAAAGTGGTTTTTACCCTATTGGAGTTTTCCACTATAAATATTGTGTCACTTGTGTTATTTATTTCTTGTAAGTATTTTTTATTTACTTATGTTATGATGTAATATTTATTTAAATATTTATTATAAAATTATGTAATATGTAAGTTGATTAAATTTTTATTTATTAGAATCCTCAAATTCTAACATGGTATCAGAGAGATAAATTAAATAAATTAAGATCAAATATTTTGTAGTTAATTTATTTAATTTGTACGACTTTTTTCAACCAACCCAATAGGGTATTTAAAAGTATCTGGTCTCCTTTTTTCCCCAATTTATTTTGGTAGTATATTTGTGTAATTAAACTCTCGGTAAAATTTTAAAAGTTTTTTAATTTTAATCCCTAAGTTTTTTGGGAGGAGATGTAATATGATATGATTATTAATTTCATTTACATTTTGTAAATTATATGGCATAGGTGAAAGGGGCTTCAAATATTTACCTGCGTAAAAATTACATACAAAAATAAATGATTTATTACTTTATGAAATAATTTTTAAGTTTTCTATAATTTCAAATATTTGCAGGTTAAATATTTCAGAAGGTAAATTCACACCCTTGTTCTTTGAACCCCTCTAAAATAATTTGATTTGAAAAACTATATTTTATATTTAATCCATAACTATATTTTTTAAAATTAAAAAATTTATAGAATAAAGTTTATAGAATAACTTATATAAATAGTATATTAAAATTGATATAATTTTGAAAAAAAACTATATATTAAAAACCTTAAGCCATATTAAAATTACATGGGATTGGAGGAAGAGTCAACAGACCATATTCTAAGCCTAACTTTAAATCATATTAACTTATAAATCTAGGCATATATAGTTTAAAAAAGAAGAAACAACCCTAAGTTTGAATCATATATATATATATGGTTAGTTTAAATTGCTTAAATATAAATTTTATTAGATTTAGTCTATATATGATTTTTTTAAAAAAACTTAAATGCTTACTTTTTTTGGGAACGGGGTCTGTGTTTATTGCTTGGCCATAAAGGGATTACTTCTTAAATCTTAATACTTGTTAAATAAAACCTAACATGTATCCCTAACCATTTATATTATCCATGCAAGGGGATGACCCCATTCATTTATATCTTATAGTTTATAAAAACTATATAAATAAACCTATTTAAATATTTTCTTTTATATAAGAGTGGGAGTGGAGAATAAAATGAGATAATATCTCAGGTATAAATGAAGAATTATTTTTTTTAAAGCTAGTTTATTGGTGGCCCACGCAAAGTGTGGTAAATATTTATTAAAATATTGGTAGTTATAGCCACATAAAAGTTTTAAAGTTTTTTGCTTGCAGGAATTATATAAAATATTTTGCAATCTTTCCATAGTTTTAAATGTGTGTAGGGTAATATTAAGAGTAAATGAAGGGAGGCGACAAAGTTCATAAAAATATGAATTTCAGTTTATTTCATTGGTCGAGTGAAATTCCTTGTCACCTCTCTAAAATATGCAGGTTAATCTATACTCTTATAAATCTACTTGCACTTAGTAAAATTCTTTTAACCTGGTCTATCCTTTAAATTCCTTTAATAAGGGTTGTGTTTTTATATAAAAAAATATATACTATAGTTTATAATTTTTATGAACTATATTTTTTTATTTTCATTCTATAAACTATAAACCTTTTTTAATAAAAAAAATGTATAGATTTTTACATTATAAATTATAATAGGTTATTATATTGTGTTAAAACATAATCTCCCTAACATTATGAAGGTCATTTAGATGTCAAATTTAGGTTGACCGAATTTTTGTCAGCATTATTTTTTTTCAAAAATTTTAAGTTGTTATGCATTCTTAGGGGTCTCTTCTTCACTTCTATATGGTCAAAAATATTTTTTATATAAATATGGGGTATAATGCAGAGCCCTTTATATTGCGGGTTATTATTTGATCATGAGAAATTAATTAGTATGTATTGTAATGACAAAATTAGTTATGATCAAATAATTTCTTTAGATCTATAAAATTTAGATATGATTCTATTAAAAGTGTTGTTTTTATTATCAATAAATATGTATCGAACTATGTGGTACATTGTATATTATAATGAGGTGTGTTTTACAAGTTTAGGAAAATAATGACATTCAACTATTTCTATCTTGACAAAACCCAGATCCTGAATAAAACCAACTACAACATTTGGGTCAAAACATAATTTATGGCAAAGAAACTCTAGATGATTGTTTCTCGATCTGAGGTTGCTCCCACCGCTCGTCAAACAATTGTAGACAACATGAATGCATGAGGTTATTTCTATGATGTTGTGCAATGTGAACGATGTGTACCTTCTACACATTGGTAATATCGAACATACGAAAGAGGTATGGACACAACTAGAATCTATGCATGAAGGATACTTGATATATCAAGGATAGTAATGAGAGTATAATAGCTAAAAGAATTCAAAGAAATGGTCTTTATATTTTTGATAATTTCTCTTCTACATCTTATTTTATATCTTAGAGTTTGAATAATTCAAAACTATGGCATAAAAGGTTAGGACATGTTAATTATCGAAGCTTATATGAAATGTATAGATATAATCTAGTGAAAAGTTTACATGTGTTATCTTCTTCTCTTGAAGTTATTTCATTAAATGATTTTAAATTATGGTTTTGATTTTAATTTAGTAAAATATTATGACGATGTTTTGATGTTATAGATGTTTATGAAACTCTTATCTTCCTAGATAAGAAATTAATTGGGCTCAATCTATGTTAGAAAGTTCAAATCCTATTAACCTTAGGAAAATGCCTAGAAGTCATCATATGTACCATGCATTAATTACCTTGTATGAACCTGAACCATGAAGTATTATAGGGTATAGGTGGATATATAAAGTAAAATATAATGTTGATGGTAGTATTAATAAACATAAAGCTAGACTTGTTGGTAGAGGTTTCACTCAAAAATCTAGTATTGATTATGTTGAAACATTTCTTGTAGCTAAAATGAGTACTGTTAGGGCCTTATTTGCAATCGCCACTCAATTTGGGTGAGAAATCCACCAAAGGGATAAGAAAAATAATTTTTTAAATTACGATTTAAAAGAAAAACTTTACATGTTTCAACCTAAAGGATTTGAAGAAATTGGTAAAAAAAACTATGTTTGCAAGTTGAGAAATCCTTGTATGGTTAAAACAAGCTCTTAGAGCTTGGTATGAGAAAATTATTTCCTTCTTTAAATTGTTAGGTTTTGTTAATTTTTCTTCTCATAATGATATATTCATTAAGTAATAAGGCTTGCATATTATCATTATATGCATATATTTTGATGATTTGCTTATGTCTGGTGACAATTTTGATTTAATTCATATGATTAAAAATAAATTGAAGCGTTACTTTGGAATGAATGAGTTAGGTCTCTTACATCATGTTATTTTTATGACTGTATTTCATTTTATTGTTATTTTTCAAAACACCATATGCAACCATTGTATTGAAAAAGTTTCTTATGATTGATTGTAAACCATTTTCTACTTCAATGAAAGTTGGAATAAATATTGATCCTAAATCTGCATATGAAAAAGGTTGATCCTATTTTATATACGTTGTTAGTTGATAGTTTGATTTATCTAACTATAACTAGATCACATATTTCATATATAGTAAGAATTACTTCAAGGTTTATGCAGGAACCTTTTTTATAGATCATTGGAATCTTACAAAAGGAATGTTTAGATATTTGAAAGGAACAATCTATTATGGGTTGCATTATAATAAGAATGAAAATGCTATTCTATATGGATTTTGTGATTCTAACCATACTAACGTTGAGTTATAAAATATACTAGATATGTGTTCAAGTTTTTTGGTGTAGGAACCATTACTTGGAACAACATATACAATCAACAGTCTCTATTTCTTATACTGAGAAAAAGAAGTACAATGGAAGAAGTAAATGAGCCATGTGGCTGCAACGGATGTTGGAAGAGATACACATGGAAGCTAAAGGAAGTATTTCTCATCTATGTGGTGGTTAGAGTTGTATTACTCTTGATTAAGAATCCATTTCAACATCAGAGGACGAAGAACATTGAGATACATATACACTTCACCTGTGAGAAATTGTAAAGTGATGAGATAAATCTCAAGTTCATGTTGACTGAAGAGCAGATTGCTAATATTTTCACAAAGTCTTTGAGTGATGCAAATTTTTTTCACTTTCGTGAAAAGATTGAATTGTTGGAGTTTCCATTGAGGGGGAGTGTGCATGACAATGTCACCTCCGAATGGAACTTGGTTTTTGTAAAAATACCCTCGGCATTTGTAAAATACCTTTGGGAAAGTGTAAAAAAAGACCTTTAGACAAGTGTAAAAAGACCTTCATGTATACCTTCTCGGCTTCTTTTTTAGAAAGAAGTGTATAACGATCTTAAAGACATTCTTCAGTAAACTCTTTAGTGCTATTGAGTTTACTGGTAAACATCCAGTACAACCATATTGTTAAGGAGGTCCTTGATTCTAAAATACTCATATATGCTTGGGTTGAATAACCTTTTATGAGAACCTGTGAGAACATGTAAAACTCAAAATCATAGTTAGACACTGATCATGGGATGATCTTTGGGATTTCAAATCCTTTTATACCAAAATTTAAATTGAGTATGATGAAGGTGTTATAATTATTTCAAGTGATATGCTAGTCTATAACTTTTATGGTTTAAGGTTTGTAAATCCTGTAGTGTACCACGGGTAGGTAATCTATTGGGATATGTTATGTTATCCCACTTAATATTAAGGGGCAGTGTTGGAATATAATGATTAAGTGGTTTGGGAAACCCTTAATGTATATGGGTTCATCACTAATATGTAGGTTAATATTTAATAATATGAAATATCTATATTTCTATTATTAAATATGCTAACCTAGGTATATACTTTAGGTTAAATATTTAATATCATGAAATAATTATATTTTTAATATTCAATATTATAAACCTAGGTGTATGTGTCAACCATTTTAGGTTGAAAAGGTGTGTTGGGAGACATACCCGATCACCTTATATAAAAAGGACTTTAGGTCCTCGTTTGATATATTCAGGAAATATATCAAAGGTGTGCGAATCAAGTGTTTTGGTTTTACCCTTGGTAAATATGGTTTCAAAGGAAGAGGTGATCTTACTAGATGTAACATAAGTTCTCTAAAATAAAAGGTTATTTTCAAAGTGGTTTTTACTCTATTGGGGTTTTTCACTATAAATACTGTGTCACTTGTCTTATTTATTTCCTCTACGTATTTTACTTATGTTATGATGTAATCTTTATTTAAATATTTATTATAATATTATATAATATGTAAGTTGATTAAATATGTATTTATTAGAATCCTCAAATTCTAATAGTTTATCTACCGTCCTTAAATTATTTTGAAGGTAGGAGATCGCAAAGCATCTCTTAAGGTTTTTGGTGAAGGAAACACTAATGCTTATTCACACAACGATTTAAACTGTTCCTTGGAAAGCATTTGAGAAGCATATAATTGTTGTGTTGTCTTGTTTTATGTGTTTAATTCTTGATGGTCTAAGAGTAATGAAATAAGTAGATAGGTGCCATGTCACAACTCCTTATAGTCTTGAATCCCCAAGTGTAAATTATGTATCATTTGAATTTTTAATTGTTATAAAAAACATTAATAGTGAGACCGAAATACGACATAAGTGTAAAGAGTACAAGATTTAACAAGATTTTAGGGTTGTTGTCCTCTCAATTTTCTCCACACTTTTGAATCTAATTTCGTGAAAATTGGAGCCCTACCATAGAAGAAATTCATGTTTTAAACTCCTCATATGCTCGTTTTCATTTCCCATGACGTTTTTTTCAAAATTTCCTCAGTCTATTGCCATTGAAATGTTTTAATTTTTTCAATAGACGGGAAATGATTTTAGTTCTTCTTTTATGCATTTGGAATGCGTGGGACCTTGCATCTTTCACTCTTAACCTTTTGCTAAGAAAGAAATCCTTCATTAGGAGTAAAATGGTATTTTTCCATTTCCTGCGACTTCCTACGTTCTTTTCCCCTTCAAATTCTTTCCCAGAAGGTGAAGCTATGTGTTTTCTTCTCATTGGATGCGGCCAGATGGGTTTCTTTTTGAACTTATCACTTTTGAAGATTTTGGAAAAAAATGTCAGATTTTCCCTACATCCCTGTTGATCCCTGATTGGCTGGAGTAGTTTTGGCGGAAGTTCGGGGTATTGGATCTATTTTATTCTCTAAGGCATTACGATAGAAGGATGAAAAGTTCCAAAATGACCCGCAGTCCCGCTCACGTGAAAAGGGATAAATTCTTAGTTGAAGCCCACAACGAATCAGAAAGGGACACGTGGCCTACGTTGAAAATTTAACAATGGAGGCATGTACTTTCAGGGGAAAAGTTGGAATTTTTTCCCTTTTCAAGGCGTATAAAAAATTAAAGCACATCCCCGCAACCAATCAAGTGATGCCATGTGTGGAAGAATGAAAGGGACACATGGCCATTTTTTAGTTCATATGCACTTTAGCGGACTAGCGGGGGACTTTAGGAATTTTAGCCTTATCTCCATAAGGGGCGAAAAGTTATAAATTGGCCCGCGGCCCCGCTCATGCGAAGAGATAATTCTGAGTTGAAGCCCATAGTGAATCAAAAAGGGACATGTAGCCTATGTTGAAAAGTCAACAGCAAAGGCATGGAATTTTGGGGGAAAGGTTGGAATTTTTCCCCTTTTCAAGAGTGGATAAAGTATAAAATTGAAGAGCATTCCCATAACCAGTAAGTGATGAGATTTGTTGAAGAATGAAATCGGAACAGCAGGCCTGCGGAGGAAATTGAGAATTTTAGCCTTTTTCACCAAAGGGTTAAAATGTTGCAAATTGAGTTGTGCACCCTTTTCCAATCATGGTGTGCCACGCATTTACATTGAAAAGTCAAAGCGGGCCGGTGGAGCTTTTTGAGAATTTGAGCTTTTTGTTGAAAATAGTTTAAATGGCAGATTTGGACCGCATTTCCTCAACCACTCAGATGACGCCACATGTCTAGACTTTGGTGGAGCTGCGGAGCAAAATGAGAAATCATGCTTTTTCTCCCAAATGTCAGGAAATGCAAATTTCTCCCCCTGGGCCATCATTGCTTGGATCTTTCCATGTGTAGGGTCCAAATTTGAAGGTAAAAGGGGGAAAGATAGGTAAATGCACTCATCTGGTTTTTAACACCATTAACGAACCAGATCTCTGCAAAATACAAAAATGGATCATTCTTCATTCTTTTTCTCTGTATCCTTGTTGTTTCTCCATGAGATGCTTTTTTGGTTTATTGTGGAGCCAAATCGATAAATGTAAAGAGATCTAAAGTTTGATTATCAAAAAATGAAGTTTATCGAGCATACGCGATAAGAAGGGGAAAAATTACCAGTAAGCACTTGAGTGCTTTGAAAGTGGTTACAAGGTGGAAATGATAGGACCACATAAAGAAGAAAATCATGAGATGCCCCCTGCTAAAGTAATCATGCTCGAACACCTAAAATATTCCCCTTTTTGAACCTCTAGTTTTCATGAGTGCATTTTTTTCATGTAACTTTCCAAAAGTGGATCTGCAACAAACATTATTCCTTTCGGTCATTATTTTCTTGGGGATAAAGTATGGATGTACACGAATTGTTATAAGAATATAGTTTTGGCCATGGAAAAAGGGATTTTGGTTTTTCTGGGAACGTTGTAAATTTGGAAGTAATTCAATACAGAAGTTCTTTCTTTCTCATTTACTCTATTATCTCTCTCTGTCTCTGCCTGATTCAATGGATCATTTATTTTTCATTCAATAGAAACTTTGTGTTTTTGTCTGTGTAATCTTTAGAACTTTGTGTTTGCAGATTTGCATTGGTGGTGAAGTAATTGATCCTTTTCTATATTTTCTTGGTTCAATGTGAGTAGGGAGATACTATGCTATCTATATTTCCCAAAATTATTGTTATTTTCTTCCTTCTCCCATCTCTTTATTCTTCCATTCCTTCTGATTGATAATCTTTTAAGTATGAAAAACATTCCAGAATATTAGGGTCCAAACATTGAGAGTTGTATATTTGTATTTTTTTTTCATGCTTTCAATACGGGAACTTCTCCCATTAAAGAGGAGGGAGTTTTTGTCCCTTGACTGTGGTTTCAACCTATGTTCCATTGTGAAACCCAATAGTTTTTTGTGACTTCCCTGGGGAATTCATTGCAAATGGATTCCGGTTTTTGAATAACAACTTCTTGATCATCTTTGATCTGGCGTCTCCAAGATACACTCGGGGTAGAAGAAGGCTTGGGGAAGAAGACCCTCATTTCCAACTTCTGGATCATCAAGGTTTCTCTCTCCCTTCATCAAGAAAAATAAGAGGAATGAGATATGCAAGCACTCCTCCTGCCAGAGACAACTTCTGGGAGTGACATCCCTCAAGATCAAATCAATCCTAATTTGTATACTTTAATTCTCGCTGGTGTCTCAGTTCCTCCCCAAACAATATTTCAAAGGTTGGTGGCTCCTCTGCCTTAGGGCCAAAGGGTTGGACCTCTTTCTCTTCCCTAGCCATTGCATGAATTTCCTAGAGGTAATAGAAATAATTTACCTAAATTCAGAGGTGATGGGAAGGTTCATCCAGATGAGCATATTGCAGCCTTCATTGTTACTTGTGATTTTCTTGGAGTTGGACATGAGGATATCTCTATTAGAATTTTTCATAGAGACATGGCAAGATAATAATGCTAATTGGTTTTATCATCTTCCTTTTGGATCCATCACCAATTGGAACACCATGATGACCTAGTTTGAGAAGCATTTCAAACTTGCTGAGGATGTACACGCCCTATTGGCCTAGATTTCTCAAATCAAGAAAAAGTCACATAAGCCCATCAGGGAATTTGTGGCCAAATTAAACAGGCTAGTTAACAAGATCCCACAAAACACATACCCCATGGATCAGATTCAGAAATGTTTATTCCTTAAAGCCCAACTGTGTGAAGTGAGCTATGCACTTAGAAGAGCTAATATTTCCACTTTAGATGCTGATAAGATATTTTTTGTCAGTGTTGAAGATGATCTGATCATGTCTGGAAAGCTAAGGAGAGAATAATCCAAATCCAAAGCATGTCCTTCTTCCACATCTTCTTGTAGAGATAATGTAGACCAGTTAGTACAGAAACTTGCTAATGATCTTATTGCTCTCAAAAAGTAGTTAGCCCATCATGCTCCTTATCAGGATGTTCCTAGGAAGAACTTTCAACCCAAGAATCATTTTCCCTCTCCTCAGACAATATTGGAAATTGAAGGCCCACCTATTAAATTTTCATTCAATGCAACAGGTGAAGTACTGAAGCCTGATGATCAGGAGGAGAATGAAATATGTGAAGGACATGAAGAGGAAGCTAATGAAGAATTAGAAGAGTTGAGTGGATCTCATGTCTATTTTCTCACCATTGAAGGTATAGATGAAGAGGATGGTTATGAAGAAAGAGTTACAGAGATGAACAACAAATCATATGCTATCATGACTCGTGAGAAAGCCAACAAGAAGGAGAAAGTGGTGCATCCTGCTAAAATATCTAAGGAGTCTCCTACAACCATTCTAGCGATTACAAGAAGAGAAGCTCCTATTCCAACTTCTTCCACACCCAAGGTAGGTTATGTTGTTCCTTACTCCTCTATTTCTTCTCCTAAAAATTCTTGCCCTTCAAATGATAGAGTTGATAAGTCAAAGGTTTCATCTACTCCTATCAATGATGCTCCATCTACCTCTATTTATTTTGAAATTATTGACCATCTCAAGAAAACTAAGATCCAGATCTCAGAAGCTGAATTCTACCAAACCCATCCCAAGGCCTTTACTAAGATGGTATAATTTGTAAAGTCCAAATCCAAGCCTTCATCCCCTAGTTATAGAGGTCTCTTGCCCACTCCTTCTCCTTCATCTCAACCAAGCCTAGTGGTAGTGGTCACTTAATCTGATGAGAAGATCAAACCAGTTTATCCCACTCTCCTTATAGTTGGCCACAAACTCAGCAATTGTGTTATTGATTCTGGTGCTTCAGATAATGTGATGGCTACTAAGGTAGCTCATGCCATATTCTTAACCCTAATCCACACTTTTGGTTCATGTTACTCAATGGAAAATAGAGAAGTGTCATTGGTTAGAAGGATCAAGGATGCACAAGTAGCCTTTACTACTTTTCTAGAGAAGAGATTTTTAGCCACCATTTCGGTAGTTGATATTCCCCCTTCCTGTAGCATGTTGTTGAGTAGAATTTTTTTGCAAAGATGTTGGAGGAGAAATCATGATGGATTGGTCACATGCTCTTATTCCAGTGAATGGGAAAATGAAGAAGCTACTACCTAAGAAACAAATTGAATATATCGTGCAAAAAATAGATGACCCAAAGGCAAAAATACTTTATGAGGACATTGGTCATGGTAACTACATGATCATGTCACAAGATGAGGCTAACCATCCTAAGGAATTGCTTCTTGATCCTAATGGCGTTTGGATTTTGGAATTTGATTGGAACTATGCCGCAGCTGGTTCTAGAGCTGATGTGGTGCTTATTTCTCCTAAAGGAAAAATTCATCCTTTCTCCTTTAAGCTCCAATTTGAAAACAAAAATAATATAGCTGAGTATGAGGATCTTATCATCGGTTTAAGCATGGAAAAAGAGATGGGGATCAAGATTCTCCTTGCTCATGGAGATGTAGAGATGATTTTAAAATAGGTCAGAGATATCTTTCAAGTGAAGAATAAAAGGTTGAAACATTACAAGAATCTGGTTTGGAATTCCATTGAGTTCCTTGATGCCTTTTCCATTGAAGCCATGCCAAGGGAAAAAAACACTGGAGCTGATTCCTTGGCTATCTTGGGGTCTCTACTGATCCCTCATAAATATTTCTCCCAAGATAAATTCACCATTGACATGATTCATAGGACTAGTGTTCCTGAAAATGCAAACAATTGGTAGTTCTTTAATAATGATCAGCACTTGCTTTCCTTCCTTGAAATCATATATAATTTTGACGAGCTGTACTTTGAAGGAAGTGGAAATTTGCTTAGAGAGTGTGTACCCCCAAATGAAGAAGATAACAAAGAAGAAATGGATCATGATAGCTACATAAAACTAAAAGGTAATAAGATACCTAAAGGGTTTGTAAGTTTGGAAGAGTTATTTGATTAACATGATAGGTACATCAAGTCCAAAACTTCCAAAGGATCTCAACAGTTTACTGACTTTGAAAAGATAAACATTGAGAGTTTTAATAAACCCATGCTGGTAAACATTGGAAAGTGTTGCACACAAGAAGAGAGGGAGAAAGTAGCGAATCTATTGAAAATTTATGATGATGTTCTTGCATATTCCTATGATGATCTCAAGGATTTTCAGCCAAAAGAGATGCAACATTTCATTCCTTTAAAACCTGGGATCAAGCCCTTCCAGTAAAAGGAGAGGCCGTATAACCTTAAAATTGCTGATACAATCTTTCAAGACATCTAAAAGTTATTAAAGGATAAGATCATTTTCCCCATTCACCATTCAATGTGGATTGCTAATATTGTGTTTGTCAGAAAGAAGAATGGTGAGATCCAGATTTGTGTTGATTTTAGGAATTTGAATCAAACCTCTTTGAAGGATAATTATCATCTCCCTGTAATGGATCAAGTGTTGCAGGTTGTTACAGGTTTAGAAATGTTGTCCATGCTTGATGGATTCTCAAGATATAATCAAGTAGAAGTAAGTGTTGCAGATCATCACAAGATTGCCTTTACAACTCCTTGGGGCACCTTTTTTTATAATAGAATGCCTTTTGGCCTCATCAATGCTAGTGCCACCTTTCAGAGGGAAATGGACCTGGCCTTTAACATTCTCAAGGGAAAACACATAGTTGTATACCTTGATGATCTGACTGTGTTTTCAAAAACTAGAGCTGATCATTTCCAACACCTTGAAAATGTCCTCCAAAAGTCTAGAGAGCATGACATCTCCTTGAATCCCAATAAATCTATCTTTTGTGTCACTGAGGGAAAATTATTGGGACACATTATCTCCAAGGAGGGAATCAAGATTGATCTAGGAAGAGTCCAGGTAATTTAGCAGATCCCTCTCCCCACAAGCAAGAAGGGTGTGCACTTTTTCTTTGGAAAGATCAACTTCTTAAGAATATTCATACCTGATTTTACTAAACTTACTTTGAACATAGCCCACATGATGAAAGGGAAGCATACTTTTGGTTGGTCCTCTAAAGGAAAATTTGCATTTGAAGACATCAAGAGAGCTATAGCAAAGACTCCAATCTTGGCATGCCCTGATTATAGCAAAAACTTCATTATCTATTGCTATGCTACTGAAAGTACTCTAGCTACTATGTTGACCCAGGAGAATGTTGAAGGTCATGAACTCCTCGTAATATTCATGAGTTATATTTTGAAATCCCATTATTTGAAGTACACCATGATGCAGAAACATGCTTTTGCAGTGGTCAAATTTGTGAAGCAAATTTTTTTTTACATCCTCAACTCTCATTCTATTGTGCTTGTGCCTGATACAACTCTTAAATCCATTCTTACACAACAATAATTTGGAACCAAGAGAGGAAATTGGGTATCCAAAGTTCAGAAGTATGATCTTGACATCAAACCCACCAAGCTAGTTTGAGGAAAGGGCTTATGTGAACTCATTGATGAAGGAGATGATGCCAAATTGTCCAAGGAGGAAGTTGATATCCTTGTTGTTCTTTTCCTCAGCTCAACTGATGAATGGTATGTTGGCATTGCACACTTTCTTACTTCTGGATAATTTCCATTCTATTTGAGTTCCAAGGAAAAGAGAGCCATCAAATTAAGGTCTACGCAATATGTGTTGTGGGAAAATACATTGTTAAAACGATGCATAGATGGAAGGTTTTTGAAATGTGTTGACAAAGAGTAGAAAAAGAAATTGTTCTCAGCCTTTCATGACTAAGCCTATAGAGGTCATTTCTCTTCTGCTGTCACAGCCCAAAAAATCCTCCGTGCTGGATATTATTGTCCTACCTTGTTCAAAGATGAATCAAAGTGGGTAGGCAAGTGTGAAGCATGTCAAACCTTTTTTGGAAGACCCAAATTGTCTACTTTACCTCTCAAACTAGTGGTTATTGAGGAACCTTTTCAAAAATTGGGTTTGGAATTCATTCAGACACTCAATCCACTTTCATGTACATGGCATACTCATGTTTTGACTACCACTGATTATTTCACCAATTGGGTGGAAGACATTCTAGTTAAAAGTACTACTTCTGAAGTAGTATGCAACTTCATCAAGGAGCACATCTTGATAAGGTTTGGGATACCAAACAAGATAATCACTAACAATGCTTCCAATTTTTCTTCTGCTGAGATGATGGATTTCTGTTATGGCTATGGCATTTCCCTTGCCCACTCTTTAGATTAGTATCTCCAAGGGAATGGACAAGAAAGAATCAACTAACAAGAACTTGGTCACCAGTGTTTGGAAGCTTGTTAATGACTCTCAGAGGAATTGGCATAAGAAACTATATGATGCTTTATGGGCATATAGGATTACACCTAAGAGAGCCATTGGAATGTCTCCTTTTCAAGTGGTATATGGAGTTGAGGCTTAGCTATCAGTGACATTGGAACTGCCAGCCTTACATTTGATGAAGGCCATTGAGGATGCCAGCTTTATCAATTCATTAGACAAAAGAATTATATACCTCTAGAATTTGAATGAAGACATATTACAAGTGGTTGACAGAATATCAGCTCATTAACTCAAGGTAAAAGCTCTGTTTGACAAAAAGGCTAAACCCAAAACTTTTCAAGTGGGAGACAGTGTTCTTCTTTGGGACAAAAGGCATGAACCTCGAGGCAGCCATGGTAAATTTGATTCCCTTTGACTTGGTCCTTTTAAAATTAGACATTTTTTTGGTGAGAACTCTTTTTACCTGGATTACATGGATGGTTCTCCTCTCACACTTCCTTATAGTGGGAAATTTCTGAAGTTGTTCAAAACCTAGAAGTTTTGGCGGTCCCTTTATACATTTTGTATAGCGTTTCATCTCTGGTTTTTCTTGTTTCACTTGTTTCCTTGTGTGCGTTGTCTTCTGTGTTGATATTTCTTCTTTTTTACTCCATTTCCCATTGGCTAAGACACTGTTTTGATCTGATTACCCAAAATTCTATAAGGTTCTTGATTTTACCTCTTTCCTCAGCCAAATCATCCCCAGAAGGAGCCAATTGTTGTCCTCTTAATTTTCCCCACCCTTTCGAATCTAATTTCATGAAAATTGGATCTGTGCCATAGAATAAATTCATGTTTTAAAATCCTCAAATGATTGTTTTCATTTCCCACGACATTTTTAAAAAATTTCCTCAGTCTGTTGCCGTTGAAACATTTTAAATTTTTTCAATGGATGCGAAATGATTTTAGTTCTTCTTTTATGTTTTTGGAATGCATGGGACCTTGCATCTTTCATTTTTAACATTTTACAGAGAAAGAAATCCTTCATCAAGATCAAAATGGTGTTTTTCCATTTCCTGCGACTTCCTACATTCTTTTCCTCGTCAAATTCTTTCCCAGAAGGTGAAGCTACATGTTTTCTTCTCATTGGATGTTGCCAGATGGGTTTCTTTTTTAACTTATCCCTTTTGGTGATTTTGGAAAAAAATTTAGATTTTCCCTGCATCCCCATCGATCCCTGATTGGCTGGAGTAGTTTTGGCAGAAGTTTGGGGCGATGGATCCATTTTATTCTCTAAGGCATTACGGCGGAAGGGTGAAAAGTTCCAAAATGACCCACGGCCCTGCTCATGTGAAAAGGGATAGATTATGAGTTAAATCCCAAAGTGAATTAGAAAGGGACACGTGGCCTACGTTGAAAAGTCAATGGTGGAGGCATGGAATTTCGAGGGAAAAGTTGGAATTTTTCCCCTTGTCAAGACAGATAAAAAAGCAAAGCACATACCCGCAACCAATCAGGTGATGCCATGTGCTGAAGAATGAAAGTGACACGTGGCCATGTTTTAGTTCATATGCGCTTTGGTGGACCGGTGGGTGACTTTAGGAATTTTAGCCTTGTTTCCACAAAGGGCAAAAAGTTCTAAATTGGTACGTGGCCTAGCTCATGCGAAGGGATAATTATGAGTTGAAGCCCACAATGAATCAAAAAGGGACACATGGCTTACGTTGAAAATTCAACAGCAGAGGCATGGAATTTCAGGGGAAAGGTTGAAATTTTCTCCTTTTCAAAAGTAGATAAAGTTTAAAACTGAAGTGCATTCCCGCAACCAGTCAGGTGATTCCACATGTTGAAGAATGAAATCAGAACAGCAGGCTTGTGGAGGAAATTTAGAATTTGTGTCTTTTTCACCAAAGGGTTAAAATTTTGCAAATTGATCTGTGCCCCCTTTTCCAATCATGGTGTGCAATGCATTCACGTTGAAAAGTCAAAGTAGGGCGGTGGAGGTTTCTAAGAATTTGAGATTTTTGTTAAAAATAGTTTAAATGGAAAATTTTACCCGCATTTCCTCAGCCACTTAGATGACACCACGTGTCTGAACTTTAGCGGAGATGCAGAGGGGCAGAGCAAAATGAGAAATCACACTTTTTCTCCCAAATGTCAGGAAATGCAAGTTTCTCCCCATGGGTTGTCATTGCTTGGATCTTGCCACGTGTAAGATCCAAATTTGAAGGTAAAAGGGGGAAAGATAGCCAAATGCACTCATCTAGTTTTTAACGCCATTAACAAACCAGAGCTCTACAAATCGCAAAAATGGATCATTCTTCATTATTTTTCTTTGTATCCTTGTTTTTTCTCCATGAAATGCTTTTTTGGTTTATTGTGGAGCCAAATTGATAAATGTAAAGAGATGTAAAGTTTGATTATAAAAAAATAGAGTTTATCGAGCATACGCGATAAAAAGGGGAAAACTTACCAGTAAGCATTTGAATGCTTTAAAAGTGGTTAAAAGGTGGAAATGGCAGGACCACATAAAGAATAAAATCATGAGATGCCCCCTGCTAAATTAATCATGCCTGAACACCTGAAATATTCACCTTTTTGAACCTCTAGTTTTCATGAGTTCATTTTTTTCATATCACTTTCCAAAAGTGGATCTGCAATAAACATTATTCCTTTCGGATATTCTTTTCTTGGGGACAAAGTATGGATGTACACAAATTTTTATAAGAACATGGTTTTGGCCATGGAAAAAGGGATTCTGGTTTTTCTGGGAACGTTGTAAATTTGGAAGTAATTCAATACAGAATTTCTTTCTTTCTCATTTCCTCTATTATCTCTCTCTGTCTCTTCCCGATTCAATGGATCATTTATTTTACATTCAATAGAAACTTTGTGTTTGCAGATTTGCATTGGTGGTGAATTAATTGATCCTTTTCTATATTTTCTTGGTTTAATGTTAGTAGGGAGATACTTTGTTATCTATATTTCCCAGAAGCATTGTTATTTTCTTCCTTCTCCCATCTATTTTTTCTTCCATTCCTTATGATTGATAATCTTTGAAGTATAAAAACATTCCAAAATAGTAGGGTCAAAACATTGAGAGTTATATAAATTTTTATATTTGTTTTTCCTTCTTTCAATAAGGGAACCTCTCCCATTAAAGAGGAGGGACTTGTTTTCCCCTAACTATGGTTTCAACCCATGTTCCATTTTGAAACCCAACAAGGGTTAGGAATTACATCATGCTCAAAGTCATTAAAACTCAAGTAGACACTTTCATGTGGTTAAAAATAAATATGAATTTCTCTTCTTGAGATCAAAATTTTGAGAAAACAAAAGAGATATATAAATCTAAATAAAGTTTCTTGATATGAAAGAGTTGAATGGATTCAAACAAGTTATTGAACTATATCAGCTGTAACAAAAAAAATAGGGTACTATGATGGAAGGATGTTTATGGGAAGAGATATACTGAATCTAAATCAACCTTTTAACTCTAATATATCTTCCTTGACCTCATGATACTTCCCCTTGTCTAGAAAAGTTAAAATTTAAACATCGAATATACATATCGAAAAGCAGAACCTTAGCATCTTGTTAGTTCCTAAATTTGTAGCGAGGATAAAATTTAAAGTCAACTAAACATATTTTAAGAAACAAACATTTAACGTAAGAATGGATATTAGGAGGCTCGTAGGTGTTTAAAATGAGTTTCATTAACAAATGAGCCATGGATAATGAATGGAAATTGAGAAAGGAACCAACCATGCATTTTCTTTTAAAGGCTAATGCTATACAAAAATAAAGTATTTGAATTTTTAGAAAAAAAGAAATTATACACCCTTACCAGTTTAATTCACAAGAAACCTATAAGGTTATTTAAAGGAAAACTAAATGTAATAAATTTTTAAATGATAAAAAGGTCGTGTTGTGGAGTATGCCTATCTTGTGTGCCTTACTATAGTTGGCTTTTTGTCTTGGTTTACCTCATTTGAGAAAGACATTGATGTGTACCCTATGTTATCATGTTGTTTGTGTGATTCATTGCTTGTGTAAGTGTCTTATGTGATGTTGACTTTTCTTTTTGAGCCCATGTGGTGCCATGTTATGACAATGAGAAACAAAAAAAATATTTCGGCATTTTAACTGTTGTATTTGCGTGTGTAAAGTGTGGAAATTACATAGCACCACTATCAAAAACCACATTTTAGACCATTCATGGCTAAAATTCTCTTCCGAAAGGGCAATATATACACGCCTAGAAATTACACAGGTGCAACATTGAAAGGTGACATGCCTTTTATGATGAAAAAAACTCCTTTCAAGATAAAAATGAGATCCATATCCCTCCCTCTATCCTTTACATATCCCTTTCGACTCAACTTAAAATTTCCCTCAAAGTTATGGACTTCATTTTGCTCACAAACTCATTTTCTATTCTTTTTGCCTTTTCTTTTAGCAATGATTATACAATCTTTGCCTATTGTGCAACCAACCCTCTTGCCAGATTGTCATGGTGGTTACGTAACCATCCCTCTTGAAATATGGTAAGTTTTTTCATTGTTTGAAGAAAAATAAAAACACACATTTTTTAACATGTTATTTTAATTTCAAATTGATTTTTTGTCCCATTTTTGTTTTTCAAATATGTGAAAAATACACTTTTTGGATTGGTCTAGAGTTCATCATCCCTTATGGCTAAAAATAGTATGTTGAATTCTTCTCTGTGTGTTAAGTCACCATTTATTGATCGACATGCATTCTTGACATATTCTCCTCTTGTTGATTATAAAATTGGCACTTTTATTTGTATGATTGGTTGGGTAATTTGGAAAATTTTGAAGTGTTATGCTTCCATATTTTTGGACAAGGTCTTACATAGATAAGCACTTCTATACATTGTCTCCCTACTGCTCACATTTAAGATACCTTCCTTGCACAAATCCATTCATTATTTACTTCTTTTTTCTCATATTCAA
Source organism: Taxus chinensis (assembly GCA_019776745.2). Taxonomy (NCBI): domain Eukaryota; kingdom Viridiplantae; phylum Streptophyta; class Pinopsida; order Cupressales; family Taxaceae; genus Taxus; species Taxus chinensis. The sequence continues at coordinate 581,754,264 of CM034156.1, read as the reverse complement.
TTCATTTCTCACATGGATCAATTGGATCTCATACTTTGGATGAAGCCAAAAGCTAAGGAGACATTGGATGCACCATCAATATCATCAGGACAAGCTACCACATTATTGTAGCGATGTGGTTAGGGTTGTATTTTAATTATTTGAAGCTTTAAATATATGCATTAATTATTAGAATTAAAAGAAGTAATTTGTGATTTTGTTAAAGGGGGAATATTTCATCACTTCCCATACAATTTTTAATTAAAGTATTTATTTTCAAAATATTCCTCTTATACAAACTTCTTCCCTTGATAACCTCTTCCTGGCTTATCCTTGTGGATCTTCTTAGGAAATTTTTTGACGAAAGAAGTGGGAAAATATTTATAATTTCTTTCATTGTCTATTTCTTCCAATTAATTTAGAAGTAATCTTTCGGGAAGGTTTAGATGGAAAATAGGAAATTAATTTTGAGAAGCTTTCCCTTTACGGGAAACTTGACGTAGAAAATTAAATTTTGAGTGTTTTATTTTTAGAGTAGTGTTATCAAACAATCTTGTAACAAATGAATAGCCACATCTGGTCATTCCATGTTTTAGTTTCATTTTATTAGAAGAAGTAATATATTTATTTTTAATCATTTCTCTGTGTCTGTAGTAGTAGATTTAATTTATTTTAAATACTCCAGGAAACATTAAACACTAGTTAATTAGTTTATTTGAATTATTTTCCTTTCAAAAGGCTTGTAAAAATACATAAGATAGAATAAATAGTTACAATTTTGTTATTTAATTAACTGGGAAGGAATATAAAGTTAATTAAAAGATTAAGTTTACTTGTCTTTTGTTTAAATTAGACTTTTTCTGTTATTTATTTAAAACTAAGATTTAGTATAGTTTAGGAGCTTTAATCAAAACAACAAACCCTAGTCATTAGGAATTCATGCACTACTCGTTCATAGTCTCTAATTATCCTTTGGCCAACTTAGTTATTAGGAATTCATGCTACCCATTCATAGCCTCTAAATCTCCCCTTTTCCAACTAAGCTAACAAGAATTCACACTACTAGGTCTTATTCATTGACTTTTCTAGAGTTAGCCATATGCATTTCCACATCAATTACCCCAGCATGACCTCGGGGGGTCGAGTGCAAATTGAAGGTCGCATGTTGATTTTCATCTGTATAGTTATTCTTAATCAATACATTTAAAATTGTAAACTCCCTAGTTTACATTAATATATCTACCTAAATAACAAGTAATAATGAAATTCTTAATTATATAAAACAATATGTTCATTATCATTGTATGCAACCATCCCATTATAACTTTGATAATGTATACATTAATGGAGCATATACCACATCAACAATCAAAATTTACAAATGTAATAAATTACAATATTTTCCAACTTTCCCACTAATTGATAACTAGAAGTTCATAATATAGGTAGTCCATAATGAAACCAACTCAGATACAATAGTGTTAAAATTCATAATGTTTTCAATAGACATTCATAATCCAACTAGTACCTTAGTTAGTTGAAACTAGTAAATTAACTCTATTTAAAGTCTCATAATGATTTTACTACACCTAAATATATATACCATGTTTACCATAATTCCTTGATTCCATGCAAGAACTCATTCATTTGAAACATGAGTAACCAAAATTTCTAATTCCAATATGGAATAGAAAACCAATCGTTAATAAGAAAATACTAAGTTACATATCTCAATATAAGTAATAAAAGAAGACACAAACAAAAACAATCATGCTTAACCATCTCAGGGCCCAAACCTATTTTTGTATTGAAATGAGTAATAATAACATCAAACTCAAATAGGGAGATATCGAAATATCTCTATTTTATTATTTCAACCAAAACGTATCCAAGAAGGGAAAATGGAAAAAATAACGCTCTATATGACAGTTGTGACATTCTTGTTTCTTTTTCCAATTTCAATAAAATAATCAAACAAAAAATGTAAACTAAATGTTAGAAATAATTTCTCAAGGAGTTTTTTCCAACTCTTTTTTCATTTCCCAAATTCACAGATAACTAAAACCCAAATGTATTTATTACCAGATTTATCAAATAAACTAAACAAGTGAATTAATTCCCAAATCCCACATAATATCCCAAATTTGAATACATATGCAGGGAGAGATAATCATAAAATTAATTATCTGTAAGAAGGTCGTAACATTATTATTCCCTTTCCCAATATTTACCAAATGAACAAAAGTTTCAAAGACATGTTATAATAGTCATGCTTGATAAGAGCTATAAAATGAGTGATATCAACAAAACTTAGAGATGAGATGAAACCAAACAAAACAACAAAGCTCTATAATAATTTTGATATAACCATACTAAATATGTAATCACGTTTCCATATTTCATAATAAAATAAAACCCAAAACGTATTTAGTTGTTTCCTTCTTTAGTTTCCAATTATGATATAAAAATAAAAACCCGTGACATATTACTTCTAGATTTCTCATTTATTAACAAAATTGACAAAAAAAAATATAAGTATTCATATTTCAGCACAATAATTTAGAAAAAAAACAAAACGCATACAGTGATTTCCCCTTTCTTTTTCCAAGTTCTGTATACAGATCAAACCCCAAAATGCATGCAGTTACTAGATATTGAATATAAAACAAAATCCAAATGTTTTCAGTATAAGATATCACAAAACTAGAGCATATTCAACCATTTCATTTTAATTTTATTTACTATATTTCTCAAACCTAAACACATTCATTATATAGATTCAAACAAAATCACAAAACTAAAAACAATCATTTTTCAGATTTATGAGGGATAAATTAAAAATTTGAAGCACAAGGATCATGATGGATAGCGTGAACATCAAGAGAAGTGAAAATGGGTAGCATGACAAGGTCCTGTGAAGGATCGAGCATCAACCAATGTGCATGCCAAATTTTGAAAAAGGGACAGAACCTGGATACAATCCAAACACCTCCCATTAATCTCATAGATTGGAAGTGGTGTATATGTAGAGCATGCTGAGTAATCCCCAGTGTTGTAATAATGACTAATCAGTTGATGATGGGGAGTTACATTCCAATAATATAAAATAACTCCCAATGATGCATATGACACACTGACACACTAACACGTAATGGAATGTCATGATGAACTTAAAATGACACATAGACATACGACCTCACCTAAGTTATTTGACTAGCCTGATGATGTGGAAAATGACTCACTCCATTAACCCCCTTCATCATAACTTAGGATGAGGAGGAAAATCAGAAAAGTGGAATGGTTCCTAACATAAAATCTTGATGAGGTACCCATGCACAAAAAGATACCAATAAATGGAGGAAAACCCAGTGGGCAAAAATCCAAGACAAGAGAAAAATACACTCTCTAATCTAATAAAGATGTCAAATATGGGTCCCAGCCACTGAGGATCCTGATAAGTTACCCATGTACAAAAGGTAAATCTCACAGAAAGAAGAAGAAGAGAGAAGAAGAGGGAGATGAGAGGAACGCAAAAGATGCCATGGACAGATTTGAAGTCTGTAACTCTAGGAAATCTCTTAGAAGAGTGTCGATGACATGGTCCTCTGCCTCTAGACTGCATAATAACAACCCACACTGAACAATGTGACTTCCCTTATCAAGGATAGAAATAGAGTGTTGGAAGTTTTCCCACTCAAAAAAGGAAACCGAAGGCAAAAACACAAAGAACTATGAGTTTGGTGCATGGAAGTGTAACATAGGTCTAGTAATGAAGAACCAAGGAACTGAATTTAATTTCGTGTGTTGTAGAACTATCAAAGTGAAGAATAGGAACACTCGCAAAAAGGATTTTTAAGTGATGTGAAGTAAATAAAATAACCCCCATAACATAAAAAGGGTCCACAAATAAGGGTGGATTAATGAAGGTCTCATGAAAATTGGAAGTGATAAGTGTCCCAGAAGGAGAACTCCTAAAAAAAGAGATGAAGAACTCCTTGGAAACACCTATATAAGGATGAGGAACTTGTAGTATATCACAAGTGCACTCTATAATAAGATGACAAAGTTCAGGCATATACTCGTCCCAATGAGGGGGATTGATAAATAGAGGAGCAATGTCAGATAGGTATGAATCATCCATACATGAAGGAAGAGGAGTAGAAAAGGCCTTGTACACTAGAAGTGGAAAGGAGGCTGGTTTAATGATTGTATATGTTGAGAATGGGACTACTCAATATTTGATGAAATGTTAAGTGTTAACACTCTCTATAATAGTGTGACAAGGAGGAGAGGAGTTCTTGGTGGTACTCTTGGCATTAGAACTGGGGGTAAAATCCTTATCATTAGAATAAGAATCAAGCAAGTTTCTTTCAGTGGAACTTCCATCACACGAAGAAGAGTACACAACTAGATTAGTAGCAGCAATAACGATGGAAGTATGTAAAGGGTCTCCAAAGACGGACTAAAAGATGTTCTAGATGTGGTGGGGAGGATCTGAGTCCACCACATGCATTCAGAGAGGTATGGTGATGGACAATATCAAGTTACCAACAACATGATTACAAGTTTCAATAAATTCTTTAAGATGACTAGAATCACTAGGTGCGGGAACTGGCTCAAGCAATAAGTGTGTAAGACCATCATAGTTAAAGTACCATTCTATAGAAGTACATCATTATGTGTAGTTACCTCTTCCTAGAAGAATTGGCAGAGGCTATAAAGTAATTAATATTATGAACTAAATAATGGAAAGATAATCCTCTATGATGTAGAAGAAAGAATTGCAATGTGTACAAGAAGAAGAGGTTGCAAGAATGCAAGACATTGGACTCAACCGATAATGCATCTGCAAGAACTATAACACTCAAGAAGAATAGTGATAACTCCCTATCTGTGGAAATTTACAAGAAGTTCTTGATTAAAATAGGGTGGATTCATGTGACATCAAACACTTGACCACTCACCTCATAGTAGACAGCAAGCCATGAAAGAGTGGAGGTCATAATGAAGTACTAGCTATAAGCACATGAACACATGCAATCAAGCACAAACTGTAAAAGAAAAAAAGGTATACTTCTCAATGTGATATAAAAAGGCATCTTGCGGTGTAAAAAAGAAGGATCTCTTGCTTTAACGTTGTGGCAGATGCATCCACTAGCCATAGGAAAAGAGGATTAGTATAATGAAGTGAGCCAGAAAAACCCGAAAATCCCAATAACCCTATATGTAGAGCCCACAAAAATATACTCCCACCTTATATAATTAAATTTTTAATAGTTTTCTTCTTTACATTAGATGGAAAATGATATAAAGGTGGAAAAAATGAAAAAATCAAAAAAGGGAGGAGGGGGTGTCTAGAGCCAAGGGATGTAGAAAAGTGTGGCTAGCTCAGAGGTAGCTCTATGAGTAGCTTGGTGAGCTAGAAGAGGGGTGATCACCATCGAGTAGGAGTTGTATGAATTAGATGAGTCATATGAGTAACCAAGCCAGGTGGTGTGAGGATCCCACATTGAAATTTGGTGGTCATGGAAGCGAGTTAGAATGACTCAGGTGGGTAGGTTGATGAGCTTAATAAGGTTGGTGAGTGCACCAAGGACGGTGGTCAAAGCACTGAGTTTACTAAGCTATGAGGAGACATGTGTCTAGTTAGAGAGAGAGGTCATTACGTAGAGACTGTTTAGACATGCCATTGGGTGGAATACCTAAGTTAGGGGCTCAAGTGGAGGAGGCCATGAGGCAAGGAGTTGTTGGATTGTGTTAGGGTGAATTCACTGAGTATGGAGTCTGTGTGGCAAGAGAGCTATGGGAAACGTTTCCACGTGGAGGTAATCAGTAAACTTCTACTATGAAACTCTACAAATCACACAACTATGTTGTTCTACTTTAACTTTGGAAAATGACATATTTTCTTAAATATTAGAGCTTTGCAACTTATTATCTAGTGCTATAGAAAGGAAATTGCAGAGAAGGAAAATAATTCAAACTTCAACACCAACAATTTTTATCCTGGAAACCTCCAAGGAGGAAAACCAATCGGGAAGGGCAACTGATCTTTTTTCCCACTTTTATTGGTCTAACATAGACAATTACAGATTACAATAAGTATGAAATAAGCAATAGTGTAAACCTTCTCTCTAATTACTTGCTTTCTCTGTTTCTACACATTGCTCGTACAATTCCATTCCAGCTCACTACTCTCATTAAATTCTAATTCACCTTCGAATGTCTATTCGCTTGCTCCTTCCATGTATTTATAGGCCTTAACATGTCCTCCCATGCACTGGAGAATGTGAAAGGGCATGAAATGGAAGAAACATGGTTGGACACTTCAAATTTGCGTCCATTCACATTCCATTCTTCTTTTCTGTTCGAAAGTTTTAGGACTACCGCCTTGTGCAAACCGGTGGTCTTAGGAATGTCACCCTGGTTGGTTAGTGGTTTTAGTACCGCCACCCTGCAGGAGGGCAGTTCTAAAACCGCTGCTCTACACAGAGTAGTGGTTCTGTCTAGAACCTTCGTTTACCTCATTTATTTTCACCTTTGTTATTTATCCTTCTTGGTGCTGATGGAATTGATGAAGTGGTGTGTTTTTCTGGAGCCCTATGGATCACACCTCCCCTACTTAGGAGGATTTTGGTCCCACAAAATCTTAGTTGCAGAGTGGTAGAGGAATTAATTCCCTCTTGTGGTCATTCGAGTACCATTGGATCTGCCTTGGTGTCTTCTCTTGGCTAACCTACCAAGACTCATGTGGATCTCTAGTTTATTGTTCCAATGCTACATCCTCCTCTGGGATGCCTCGACTACAATCCTCTTTAGAAGGTAACTTCTATATATTTCCTTCTTTGTCATGCATAGATGGCGTTAGTGGATGCGAGCCCTTGCAACTTACTATCGCATGCATTTGCATGAAGTATGGCCTAAAGGTTTCTTCTCCAACCTTCTGAAGTATGAAAAAGGTCCCATATTGTAGTGGTTTAGTCCTTTCTTGTCTTTGTCCCTTGAGATGGATTGGCCGAATCCTCTCCAAGTATGTTTTTGTCATATTCACCATCATTTCTTGTATCTCCTCTTCTTCTTCATGCCCCACGGACAGGTCCAGTGAATATGTAGGTAAATATGGTGACTGCATAACGGAAGTTTTTTTTGCTCCTTGAATGAGTGGTTCATGTGGTGGCTTATTATGAAAAAACTAACAAGTGTTATCAAAATTCTACATCCTTTGGTCAGAAATATCCATGCTCTCACGTCCATTTTTATTTTCTTCCAATGAAAGCAAACAAAACTGATGATTTTCCTGAATAAGTCTTGGTGCTTGGTTGGCACTTACCATAGCCTTGTTTAATTTTCTCTGGTGTGCCCAGATGTTAAAAATGACTTCATCCTTGATCCACCTGTACCGGTTCTCCCTCCTTGTGAACAAAGCATCCTTGGCATTCAAGTAAGGACTTACAAAGATAATGTTGAATGCATCAAGTGGAATAATATCAGCCTCTAATACATCTCTGTATTGGGTATTTATCCCAAACTAAAACTTACACTTCCTTCTAACTTGTATTTCTACAACCTTCTTCACCCATCCCAGTGGGTATGGATCTAGATGCGCATAAGTCTCTAGGCCAAGCTATTCTACAACTACATCAGAAATCAAACTTGACTGAGAACCAAAATCTACTAAAGCATTTACCTTAGTCTTCTTGATTTGGATTCTGATTTGAAATAGCTTACTCATATCTTCTTCTGCTTCTACCCCGTACATGTTAGTGACTATGCATCCTAACCTCTCATCTACATCCGAGTCATCGTCAATCTCCACCTCTCTTTCTATCTTCACAGTGGCCATGGATTTCTTGGAATCCTTGGTTCGGTGCTTTGGGTGTAATTCTAGATGCAACTTCCAACATGTGGTGTCAGTATGTCCATTTACATCACAATTCTTACAGAAATTCTTAGGATCTTTACAAGTATGCAAAGCAATAACAACATGTTTACCTTTCCATTTACCTCTGCTACTTGTCTTCTCATGTTCTTTGTCCTATTGTTTTTGTTGACTAGTCTCCCTTTGGCTCTATTTCTCCTTACTTCTTCTTTTCATCAATGTAGTATGCTTGTACACAAGCTTCATTGATATCCTTGGGCTTCATGGAGATTACCTTCCTCCAAAGGTGAGTGTGAAGCCCTCCCAAATATTTGGTCAGAATGTCCTCGTCCTCCAAGTCCATATTAAGCAACATGGCTTGTCTCCTAAATTCTGTAGTGTAGTCTTGCACACTTTGACCACTGCCCTGTCTAAAGAACTACCACTTAATCATCGTGTCAGTCTTATGGCCAATAGGATAGAAGTTAGCTCTTATCAATTCTTTAAAACCTTTCCAATCACTGACGATAGGACATTTCTTCTTCTCACAAGTGGCTAGATGGGTTTCCCACCAAACCAGAGCATGACCTTCCATTTTGAGATGTGTAAAGGTGACCCTTTGTGCATCAGTGATATTATGCACACTAAAGTAGAATTCCAACCATTTTAGCCATTTATACAGTAATTTTGCATCTACTTGTCCTTCAAAATTCTTTATTTCCACTTTTGTTTCAACTTTAAAAGGTGTATGTGTAGATTTTACCTTCTTACTTAGAATTTGTGTCTCTTCATGCTCTTTCCATTCTTCCTCATCGTGGCTCTTTCCGATACCAAAGTTTTTGGCTAGTTCTTGAACCACCAAGTCCATGGAATCTTGCTTAACCGAAGCCATATTTTACAGATCTGAAAGCTCTTCTCGTTTTCTATGCAATCTTTCCATCATGGTCTCTAGCATCTCAACTCTATAGACCAAGTTCTCTTCCTCCATTTGAGCTCGAATTCTCTGTTTCCACTTCTTCGTAGAAATATCTGGCTCACAAGGTAAAAATTCTTCACCTTTGGACCTTATTAATGTCATACAAAATCACAAGAAAGATTCGAATACATCAGTCCTAGATATATAATCAGCTCTAATACCAAAATGATCCATAAACTTCTACTTTGGAACTCTATGAATCACACAACTATGTTTTTCTACTTTCAACTCTAGAAAATGACATATTTTCTTAAATATTAGAGCTTCATGACTGATTATCTAGTGCTATAGAAAGGAAATTGCAGAGAAGGAAAATAATTAAAACTTCAACACCAGAAATTTTTATCCTGGAAACCTCCAAGGAGGAAAACCAGTCAGGAAGGGAAACAACTCTTTCCTCCCACTTTTATTGGTCTAACATAGACAATTACAGATTACAATAATTATGAAATAAGCAAAAATGTAAACCTTCTCTCCAATTACTTGCTTGCTCTATTTCTACACCTTGCTCCTACAATTCCATTCCAACACCAAAGATCTTGCTCACTGCTCTCATTAAATTTTGATTCAGCTTTGAATTTCTATTCTCTTGCTCCTTTCATGTATTTATAGGCCTTCACATGTCCTCCCATGCACTGGAGGATGTGAAGTGGCATGGAAGTGAAGAGACACAGTTGGGCACTTTAAATTTGCATTCATTCGTGCTATGTTCTTCTTTTATGTTCAGAAGTGCCAGGACCACTGCCCTGAGAAGACCGGCGGTCACAGGACCACCACCCTGGTTGGGCAGAAGTTTCAGGACCACCACCCTCCAGGGCGGTGATTCTGAAACCGCCATTCTACACAGAGCGGTGGTTCCTTCCAAAACCTCTGTATTCCTCAGTTTATTTATTTTTCCTCCTTCTTATTCTTGGTGCTAATGAAATTGATGAAGTGGTGTATTTTTCTAGATCCCTATGGATCACATCCAACCTGTCAAGACTCTTGTAGATCTCTACTTTTCTGCTCTAGTACTGCATCCTCTTTTCAGTTGCCTCAAATACAATCCTCTTTGGAAGGAAACTTCTGTATGTTTCCTTCATTGTCATGCATAGATGACATTAGTAGGCGTGGGCTCTTGTAACTTTCTATTGCATGCATCTACATGAAGTATGTCCTCAATGTTTCTTTTCTAATTTGTTGGTGCTCATATTGATCTCACACCATTTTCCCTTGAAACCCCCTCATTTTTTGGCCTCTGTCACATTTTCTATTTTCCCCGATTGATGCATAAAAATTTTGTCCTCCATTTGTCGAGTCTGGTGCCCCACGCTTGTTTTTTGTATAAGAAAAGATGGCAGACCAAAAATCCCAATATCTCGGTAAGTGGAGGACATCAGATGATTTAGATCCCGTATTAATGGGGAAAAAATGTTTTCTAGGTTTTCGCCCATTAAGGCCTATTAATAATGATATTATATGTTTTCATGGCATGGAGGGACCGCGCATTTTTAGGGACTGGCCCCTGTGTTTTATTTTTGAAGAAGCACCAAGAGGACACTTGGAGGCTTCCGCTCACTCTGCCTTTTTACACCAAGATTTTTCAAAAGGCCAAATGGGACCCTCGAATAGTCTTCTCTTTTGGGGGGAAAATTGAGTGAATGAAATGTATAAAAGCAATGAGAATACTCTTGTAAAAGGTCGAGAGTTCATTTTCATGAGAAGATTTTGAGAAAATCTCATCCTCTAAGAAAATTTTATGAGAAAATAGGTTAACTTTCTCTGTATTAGATTTTCATTCATGTTGAGTTGGTTACAAGTGTATATCCATCAACGAGCTATGAGATTGTTTAAATAACTCTCCCCTGTTGATGAATTTGATAAATTTTGAGTTAATTTGTGTCAAATATCTAGCCAATTTTGTGTTTATTTCACTTTCAGAATGTCTGCAAGAAGTTTTTCTTGTTCCTATTGTAATCTTGTATCAAAATCCCTTTGAATCACAGAGATCTCAATCCTTGTGATAGTTTAGTGGCATCTGCAATTTCATTTTTCAAAGGAGCTTTTATCTGGGAATGAAATAAATAATTTAAAATTACTTTTCTTTCATTTGTTGATAGATATTGTTTGTAAGCCTCTGGGTGTACCTCAGGCGTGACTGATATTAGATTTTGATATTTTATTGTGTCTTCTAACTCGAGCCTTCATGCTAAAACATCAAGGATTGTGTGAAAAGGTGCATATATGGATCTCCATTAATGCACACCTTTTGGTTGAAGGAATGTTTTTAACTATTTTGAAGCTTTATGTTATTGAGTTCTCCATTTTTTGTGAATTTTCTCAGGGATCTATAAAAGTCCAATCTATCTTTTTGATCTCCCAACCAAAAATTATTCAAATAACCAATCCTACCCTAAACTACCCCCTTTTCTTCTCTGTATATCCATAGAAGAACAAAATCCATTTGCTAAAGTATGCATAACAGATCAGGATTTCAAATGTCTTCAGTATCCTTATCCTTGTGTTGAAAATATCTCCATAATGTGGAAGTGACCACTTGTGAGAGTCAGATTTGGTGAGTTGATCATATTTACCCCCAAGGTCTTCTCTATAAAATTTGTGCAAAAGAAAGGTATCTATGTCTCCTTCAATAATAAAGGTTACAAAATAGGTTCTCTTACATTGGTTGAAATTCACAACCTAAAATAGTTAGGATAATATCAAATCCTTTTAAGGTGCTATCCATCTCTCCACAAACCTGAGTAATAAAGGGTTAGTTATATTTCATCCTTGGCTACAAAACCATACAAATTTATGATATATCTATGTTTAAGCTCCCTATCGAATCTGTGTTGCTTCTCGGCTTGAAGAAGAGAACAAATTTGGATATCAACACTAGTGTGAGATCAAAATGAGCACTAACATCGGCTTCTGCTCAAGGATGGGCACTCCCAGTGAGTGCCACAAGAACAAATGTAGATCAAGTGGAAAAAATAGACCATTGGGCAACGGAGTCATCTTGCAAAGCAAAAGACCATAACCATCTTCTAAAAATGAACCAAGAAACCAACAAAACTAGGTCACCAAGGACCAGAATGAGAAAAAAGACAAAAGAAAAAAAGAAACCAAAGAACTATACTATATAAATGAAGCTCACCTTGATTCTAAGAAATTAATCAAGGAAATGTTTCAAATTCCTTCCATTAACAGGAAATTCAAGAAGTTCCCCATCTATGTCCTTTAAGAAGAAGGTATTTTCACCAATTAAAATATCAATGGAGTAGGGGCCCATCCATAATGCATCAAATTTACCATGTTTTCCCTTATCTTCATGCCTGCTATCCCATAATAGCACAATATCTCCAATGTTGAAAGCTCTTAGAGTGACCTTCTTGTCAAATAACCTCTTCAATTTTTCTCTGAAATTTACATGTCTTTGGTGGGATGCCCTCCTTTCTTCATCAAGTTCAACAATATGATTGATTCAAGCTTCATATGAGATAACCCCTTGGTCCTCCAATTGTTGAACAAACTGAAATGAAGACAACTGCAAATGTAGGGGAAGAAAAGCTTGTGTTCCATAAACCAACTCAAATGGGCTTTTCCTAGTAGCCCTTTTAGAAGTTATTCTGTTAGCCGAAACAACAAATTTCAATTGCTCACCCCACTTCTTCTTTTTCAGCTCCAAGGTTCTTCTAATGATCTTCAACAAGTTTTTATTTATGGACTCAACTTGTCCATTTCCCTGGGGGTTGTATTTAGAAGCCTATGTCAGATTTATCCCATATTCTTTGCACATTTCCATCAAAGGTTTAGCTCTGAAACACATGGCATTATCAGCAACAATTTTGATAGGCAATCCAAATACTGAGATGATATGATTCATAATGAAGTCCATGACAGTTGGTGTGTTGCTTTCCTAGTCGGAATTACTTCCACCCACTTAGTGAAGTAGTCAGTAGCTACAAGAATCCACTTATGACCAACACTGGAAGGATCTGAAATTTCACCAATGAAGTCCATTCCCCATTGTTTGAAAGGAGCTTCAACTGACACTAGCTACAAAGAAAGGGATACTGAAGCTTTCATTATTCTAAAAAAACGCTGGTAGCTTTCACATTTCCTAACCAGCAGAGTTGTATCTTTGAAAAGGGTGGGCCACCAATAACCAGCTCTCAAAATTTTATGAGTTGTAACCTTTCCAGCAAAATTTCCCCCACAAAATCCTCCATGAAGATCTACAATTATTATTTGGGCTTCATCTTCAGCAATGCACCTTAAGAGCACCCCCTCCAGGTTCTTCCAAGCTAACCCAAAATCAGTAATGACATATTTTTGAGAGGCTAACTTAAGAGATCTTTTTTTATTTTTACTCAAATTATTAGGGAAACATAGATGTCTGAGATAAAAGATTATATCTTTGTCTCACTCAAAACTTACCAACTTTTCAAGCACATGCACCCTTTCTTCCTCTACCTCATTCACTTCAATGGATTACAAATTGCTCTTAGCCATAAGCTTAGCTAAGCCCAAAACTCTTACCAATCTTATAGTTTGGATATCCATGTCATACTCTTGCAATTTGTTCACCCATCTGTATCTTTTGCTTGAGATCTCCATCTCTGAAAAGATATCTTTCATCATGGTGTGGGGAACATAAATAACAACTTTAGAGCTGAAATGGTTTGAAAACCTTTGTTACTTTCACCAAGGAAAATGCTTTCTTCTCCATAATGGTATACTTCAACTTAGCTCCTTGTAATTCCTTACTAAAAAAAGCAATTGGTCTCTCAGCCCCTTCATCATCCTTCTGTAATGAAACAAAGGAAATGATGTTTTCTGAAGCAAAAGAATTTTTTTGAAAAGGCCTCTTGTAATTTGGAGCTACCAAAATAGGTGCATGCTTTAGTGCTTCTTTGATCCCATCAAAAGCCTATATGGCTGCTTCTTACCACTTGATAATTTTGTTCTTCTTCAACATGCAAGTGATGGGGAGAGTCAGCTCTGTAAATTTAGACACAAATCTTCTAATGAAATTGATTTTCCCAAAGAAGGATTGTTCTTGGTCCTTGGAATTGGAACCTTGCTGATAGCCTCTACCCTTTCAGGATCAATCATGACACCATCCTTTGATATAATGTGACCAAGCAACTTGGCATTTTGCATTCCATAATGGCACTTCTTTGGATTAAGTGAAATTCCATACTCTCTACATCTTATCAACATTTTTTCCAAGGGCTGCAAGTGATCACTTCTCTTTCTGGAAAACACAGTCACATCATCTTGGTAAACATCATTAAAATCATTAATGCAACCAAAAAAAGAAAAATCCATTTCTCTTTGGAAAGTAGCTCCAGTATTCATCAGACCGAATGGCATCCTAACATAAACATATGTGCCCCATGGAGTGGTAAAGGTAGTCTTTATTCTTTTTGAATCCTTCACAACAACTTGATTGTATCTCGAGAAACCATCCAAAGTAGAAAGCAACTCAGATCCAGTTACTAATTGTAGCATATTCTCCATGATTTTCAGAGGATAATTATCCTTCATTGATGCTCTGTTCAGATTTCTAAAATTTACGTACAACCTGATATCACCATTCTTTTTTCTTACTGACATTAAGTTTGCAACCCAATAATAATACCTTGTTGGCCGAATGATCCCTCCATCTCTTGGCTTCTTCAATTCATCTTTCATTTTCATGGAGAGGAGTGGATTAATCGGCCTCTACTTTTTTCTAAATCATTTTGCATTAGATTCCAAAGGAATCTCATGTCGAAACAAGTCCTCTCTGTATGCTTTCATTTTAGAATAAGACCAAGCAAGGCATTCCTAATATTTCTTTAACTATTGGACATAGGATTGTTTCTCTTCTTTGTTCAGATTGCTTCCCAACCAGATCTTCCTTGGTTTTTCCTATGTGCCAAGGTCATGCTCTTCAACATCCCTTAAGGCTACCACATGTCTATTAATAATGCAATCATAATTATCAAAGTTTGATTTAAGAGCAAATAGCCCTCTAGGAATGGTATTAGTTTTTAATTGAATGATATCTTTTCCAAACAAAGTTTCTTTTCATTCTGCTACACATACCATTGGCTCGCAATCAATACACTGATAAAAAAACTCCCCTTTGCTCTATAGAAACTGTTTCACTTGGGCATCATCATCAAATACTTGCCAATTTTTTACGTTCTTAGGGACAAATGGCCTTGTTAGTACTTCAACATTATATTTACAATTGGGGACCATTGAACAAACATCAAACTGAGATCCCAAGACTTCAAGCTAGTCAGCAACAACATTGAACTTTCTATCTTGATGCACAATATTAAATGAGTCAAACATTTCAATCAAATCCCAAAATGCATGCTTGTATTGTTTCATTCTTTGATTTGTAGTAGCATATTGTTTTCTAATTTGTTTGACAATAAATTCTGAGTCTCCTTTGACAATGATATATTTAATATGATACTTCCAAGCAATTCTCAAACCTAATAATATTGTTTCATACTCAGCAATGTTATTAGTGCATTCAAAGTTAAGTTTGAAAGAAAATACAAACTCTTCCTGGCTTGGGGAGATCAGAACAATGCCAACACTATTACCAAACTTGGAACAGGCTCCATCAAACAAAAAGGTCCAAGGTAAACCATCCTGTTCAAGAAATTCACACTGATCAATCTTGTGCTTCCTGTCATTAGCAAACCCCACAAAGTTATCTACATCCACCTTAACATATAACACTTCATAAGAAGCATTATTTGGATCCTCAATGAGGTGCAACATTTTCTTCTCTCCATATAGCTTTACAAGGATGCCTTCAATTAGAATGGTGGAAAAAGACATATCCTTCTGAACACTTCCACCAACACTTACAGCTCACTTTCTTGATAACAACATGCCCCATTTGGCAGGGCAATCAATAATGACAACATCAAGTTTCAGGTTCTTACCTAGATAAGCTGTAAGTTGTACCACCAAACCCTTCACACATCTAACAACGGGAACCTCTCTAGAGTCCATAGCAGTGCATCTTCCATATGTTGATGTCACTTTGATATCCAGTTCATTCATGACCTCAAGAGGCATGACATTGCATGATGCTCCGGAATCAAACATACAATTGTGCAGCAGCCTGTCATTAGTGATCATAGTTGTAAAAAATGGATCAACATTTAATTGTGATTCAACCAAAGACATCCCCAGGTAAACCTCAGGTGTTTCTCCAATCTCTTCCAATGCTAGTGGTATTTCAAGTTCTGTAATGGTGGGACGTGGAGTTTTTACAATGTTTACATTTCTTCCTGGGGTACTCCTTTCTTCTTTCAATCCCAAGTACTCAAATGCTCTCTTCTTGTGCTCAAGAATCCTAAGCAAATCAAAAATTGGAACACTAACTTTGATTTGACTCAAAAATTGGGTAATCTCATATGGAACATTCTTTGGCAAGGTAGCATTGGAAGGGAGATTAGTAAACTCATCAGATGGCATGGGATTCTTGACAGTTTGGGCATGAGGAGAAGTATGAATCTTGTTTGGGACAACAAGGCCTTTGGAAAGTGTATCTTTCTTAGGAGCCTCCTTAGGAATACTAGTAAGAATTGGAGTTTTAGGTTTGGCTTGAGGCCCTACTCCTTTGACAACTCTACTCATAGTATTATAATCCTTTTCTTGAGTAACAACAATGTTCATCAATAACTACCTATCTTCCTCTGAAGGGCCTCCTCCATCATACTTCTTTATCATTAAAGCTCTTAAATACTCAAAGTCATTATTAGGTATTTCAAAATATTGTACTACATCTACTTCAAAAGTATGAGAAGGAGGAAGAAGTGGTACCTGGTGAATGCAATCCAAAAAAGTTGCAGCAGTTCGAGCACTTATCAGCTCAGTTGAAATTGCTCCTCGCTGTGAGCTTGTAGAGCAACTCATCATGTAAACATCATCATCAGTACCATCATCATTACCAGCTTCTTCATCTTTATGATTTACTTCACATGGAGGATGGGGCAGAAAGCATCTATCACACCAATCAATCTCATTAGTGTCATCAATAGTAGCAACCTGGACAGTTAGAGGATCAGGCACCATTCTACTTTCATGTGCTTGGGGATGTCTATTTGTAGATCCCATGGGTCCTTTACCTTTTTCATCTGATGTCTGATCACCCCTAGGATGATTGCCAAATTTTTCATGATTTTGTGCCTTCTGCTGACCTTGTGAACTCTGCCCAATTCCTTTCTCTACCTGGGCTAGTTTGTAAGAGATTTCTTTTACAGCCCCTACTAAATTTTTAACAGCCTCCTCAAAATCCACACTCTTGCTTACTTGAGGTTCTTCTGGGTTTATAATTTTGACACCCTCCCTCTTAGGAGGCTTTCCAACTGCTTTGATGTTGTTCTCAATTTGTAGATCCATGGTAAAGTCCTATCAAATGCATCAACATACTTTATAAGACAAGATTCATAGCACAACCTCAAATTCACAAGCATCCTTTTCAACATCTTATTGAATCTCGTATTAAAATCATGTACTGATTCATTAAGATTCTTTTTTAATATTCTCAAATTCTGACAAAAGAAACCTAGGGTTTGTCTTGTCACCATACTGCAATCTAAATGCATTCTTCATTTCAGTCTAAGAATCAATAGAGTTATTAGGTAGACCTTTATACCAGTCCCTTGCATCCTCTTCTAGAGTATGAATAAATAATTTAACGTATACATCTTCAAACTCTATTTCGAAATCCTCCATCATGTTGACAAAGAGTTTCAAGTGTTGTTCACCAGTTATTACATTATTTCCTTAAAACTTAGGCAATTTTTTCTTACATCCTATGGTACAAACATTCAGATAGCTAGCAATACCTCTAAAACTGATGGGACCAATTGTTTTAACGACAAATGGAGGTCTGGGTGGAGGATGAGCTATATTATTCTGAGGAGGTGATCTTAGGAGAAACAGATGGATGAGGAGTGAGGGGTTTGTGTGGTACAGGGATACAATTTTCAGACTGACTATCCCCCAATGGCCATTTTTCATGGTAGGAACTATCAAATTTTGGAAAATACAGGGGTATAATGAGATGCAAATATTTAAAATGCAGGGGTCGAATGAGAAGGCCCCTCTCTATATGAACAATTCGGATTTACAAAGAGACTACTTGATTCATAAGTAGTTGAGGAAGCATTGCAATATTCAATCACGTGCTGATCATTTTCACCAATGGAGACCTATTTTTTTGAGGTTTGATCTCCAACAACCTTCTAAATTCTTCCTCCTTCTGAATTAGACTTTCCAAACTCTGGAAACAACCTTCTACTAGGGTCCGCATCGAAGGAAGATTTTCTTCCTTCCAACTTTGCAAATATTAGTAACAAATTTTCAATTGACAAAGGTATAAGACACTAGAATTTATCAAAATCAAATCAAATCGAAGTCACCACCAAGTATTTTCACCCTAGTTGTGTAAATGCACTAAAATCATGCAAAGCTTTACAAATCAGACCTTCCCTCACCCAAATTTATCAATGGTGAGGCAAACCTAGTACAATAACTACTGGAAAAATTGGACTGAAAACACGCAGAACCTATAACTTTGTTCAATCCTTACACATCTGATCTGAGAATGATGTTTATAAAATGTATTTGCACACAAAACTGCAAGAAACATTACTAGGGTCTAGAAAACATTAAATTCTTCAAAGCTTCCCTGGAAAAAGTGCCATTAGTGTTGGTATCCAAATTCATTCTTCTTTTCAAGCCGAGTAGCAACACCGATTCGACATGGAGCTTAAAGGAAGATAGATCATAAATATGTATCATTTTGTAGTTAGGGATGAAATCTAACTGACCCTTTGTTACTCGGGTTTTGTGGAGAGATGGATAGCACCTTAAAAGGATTTGATCTTATCCCAGCTATTTTAGGTTGTGTCTTTCAACCAAGGTAAGAGAACCTATTTTGTAACCTCTGTTATTGAAGGATACGTAGATACTTTTCTTTTGCACAAATTTTATAGAGAAGACCTTGGAGAAAATATGATCAACACACCAAATCTGACTCTCACGAGTTGTCACTTCTAGATTATGGAGATATTTTCAGCACAAGGCTAAGGTTACTGAAAACATTTGGAATCCTGATCTGTTTTGCATACTTTAGCAAATGAATTTTTTTCTTCTGTGGATATACAGAGTAGAATAGGGGTAGTTCAGGCTAGGATTGGTTATTTTAATAATTTTTGGTGGTAGATCAACAAGATAGATTGGACTTTGCTAGATCCCTGAGAAACTTCACAACAAATGGAGAACTCAATAATAGAAAGCTTCAAAATAGTTAAAACATTCCTTCTACCAGAAGGTGTGCATCAATGGAGGCCCATACATGCACCTTTTCACACAATCCTTGAGGTTCTATCACGAAGGATCGAGTTAGAATACCCAATAAAGTATCAAAATCTAATATCAATCATGCCTGAGGTACACCCAGAGGCTTACAAACAATATCTATCAACATATGAAAGAAAAGTGATTTTAAATCATTTATTTCATTCCCATATGAAATATCTTCTAAAAAATTAAATAGCATATGCCAATAAACTATCACAAGGATTGAGATATGTGTGATTCAAAGGGATTTTGATACAAGATTGCAATAGGAACAAGAAAAACTACTCGCAAACATTCTGAAAGTGAAATAAACACAAAATTTCCTAGATATTTGACACAAATTAACTCAAAGTTTATCAAATTCATCAACAAGGGAGATTTATTTTAAAAATATCAGAGCTCATTCATGGCTATACACTTGTAACCAACTTAACATGAATGAAAATCTAATACAAAGGAAGTTATCCTGTTTTCTCAGAAATTTTTCTTAGTGGATGAGCTTTTCTCAAAATTTTCTCATGAAAATGAACTCCCAAAATTTTACAAGAGTATTCTCATTGCTTTTATACATTTCATTCACTCAATTTTCCCCCAAAAAGAGAAGAATATTCAAGGGTCCCATGTGGCCTTTTGAAAAGTCTCAGTGTACAAAGGTAGAGTGAGCGGAAGCCTCCAAGTGTCCTCTTGACGCTTCTTCAAAAGTAAAACACAGGGGCTGGTCCCTAAACATGCACGGTCCCTCCATGCCATGAAAACATATAATATCATTCTTAATATGCGTTAATGGGTGAAAACATGGAAAAAAAAATTCCCCCATTAATACGGGATCTGAATCATCCGATCTCCTCCACTTACCGGTATATTGGGATTTTTGGTCTGCCATATTTTGTTATACAAAAAACAAGCATGGGGCATTGGACTCGAAAAATGGATGACAAATATTTTATGCATCAATCAGGAAAAATAGAAAATGTGACAGAGGCCACAAACTAGGGGATTTCAAGGGAAAATGGTGCGAGATCAGAATGATCACCAACATAACTTTCTCAAGTATGGAGAAGGTCCCATACCATAGTGGTTTAGTCCTTCTTTCTTGTCTTTTTCTCTTGAGATGGATTGACTTAATCCTCTCCATGTACACTGCTGCTATAGTCACCATTATTCCTTGTATCTCCTCTTCTCCTTGCTACCCCCATGGTCAGGTCCAGTGAATCAATAGGTAGATATGGTGACTGCATAGTGGAAGTTTGTATTGCTCCTTGAATGAGAAGTTCCTCTGGTGTCTTCTTCTACAAAAACTAACAAGTGCTATCCAAATTTTCCATCCTTTGGTTAGAAATATTCGTGCTCTCACGTCTATTTTTCTTTTCTTCCAATGAAGGTAAAAAAAACTAATGTTTTTCCTTAATAAGTCTTTGTGTTGGGTTGACACTTACCATAGCCTCCTTTGATTTTGTCTGGTGTGCCCGAATGTTGAAACTAACTCCCTCCTTGATCCATCTGTACTGGTTCTTCCTCCTTATGAACATAACATCCCTAGCATACAAGTAATGAATTTCGAAGACAACGTCAAATACATCAAGTGTAATAATATTATCCTCTAATACATCTATGTATTCGGAATTTATCCCAAATCTGAACTTACACTTTTTTGTTACTTGGATTTCTACACCCTTCTTTACCCATCCCAATGGGTATGGATGTGGATTCTCGTAAGTTTCTAGACCAAGTTCTTATACAACCATATCAGAAATAAAATTTGACTGAGAACTAGAATCTACTAGAGCATTTACCTTGGTCTTCTTGATTTGGATTCTGGTTTGAAATAGATTACTCATCTCTTCTTCTTTTTCTCCCCCGTACATCTTAGTGGCTATGCATCCTAGCCTCTTGTCTACATCCGAATTATCCTCAATCTCCACCTCTCCTTCTGTCTTCACAGTGGGCATGGATTTCTTGGAATCCTTGGTTTGGTGCTTTAAGTGTAATTCCGGATGCAACTTCCAACATGTGGCATCAGTATGTACATTTATATCACAATTCTTACCAAAATTCTTAGGATCTTTACAAGTATGCAAAGCAATAGTAGCATGTTTACCCTTCCATTTACCTTTTCTACTTGTATTCCCTTGTTATTTTTCCTTCTAATCTATTGACTAGTCTCCCTTTGGCTATGTTTCTCCTTGCTTGTTCTCATCATCAATGTAGTATGCTTGTATAAAAGATTCATTGAGATCCTTGGGCTTCATGGAGATTACCTTCCTCTGAAGGTGAGTGTGAATTTCCTCCCAAATACTTGGTCAGAATGTCCTCATCCTCCAAGTCCATATTAAGCAACATGACTTCCCTCCAAAATTCCATAGTGTAGTCTTGCACTCTTTGACTGCTGCCCTGTCTAAAGTATTACCACTTAATCATTATGTCAGTCTTATAGCCAATAGGATAGAATTTAACTCTATCCTATTCTTTAAAACCTTTCCTGGTATTGACAATAGGACATTTTATCTTCTCACAGGTGGCTAGATGGGTTCCCTACAAAACCAGAGCATGAAATTCCATTTTGAGACATGCAAAGGTAATCCTTTGTTCCTCAGTAATGCTATACACACTAAAATAGACTTCCAACTATTTTAACCACTTATCAAGCAATTCTGCATCTAATTTTCCTTCGAAGTTCTTTATTTCCACTTTTGTTTCAACTTTAAAAGGTGTATGAGTATATTTTACCTTCTTTCTTACAATTTGTGTCTCTTCTTCACGCTCTTACTATTCTTCCTCTTCGTGGTGCTTTTCTATACTAATTTTTTTGGCCAAGGCTTGAACCATTGAGTCCATGGAATCTTGCTTAACTAAAGCCATATTTTTCATATCTGATATCTCTTCTTGTTTTCTATGCAACCTATCCATCATTGTCTCTAGTATTTTGATTCTATGGACCAAGTTCTCTTCCTCCATTTGAGCTCGAATTCTCTTTTTCCACTTATTCTTAGAAATATCTGGTTTACAAGGTAAAATTTCTTCACCTTTGGACCTTGTCACTATCATACAAAACATAAGAAAGAATTGAATTCCACATTCCTAGATATATAATCAGCTCTGATACCAAAATTATCCATAAAATTCTACTTTGGAACTCTACAAATCACACAATTATGTTGTTCTACTTTCTACTTTGGAAAATTATAGCTTTACATTAAGATTATAGTTTTAGTGACTGATTAACTAGTGCTTAGGACAGAATTGTAGAGAAATGCTAGAAGAATTCCACACAAAACACAAGAATTTTTATTCTAGAAACCCCCAATTTGAGGGAAAACCAGTTGAGAAGGGCAATTGCTCTTTCTTCTCACTTGTATTAGCCAATAATCAAATTTGACAGATTACAATAAGTATGAAAAGAAGCAACAATGTAAACCTTCTCTCCAATTACTTGCTTATTCTATTTTCTTACACCTTGCTCCTACAATTTCACTACAGCACTAAAGAATCTCTACTCACTTGTTATCATATAATTAAAAATTTGCTTCTTGATCTATCTGGATCTTTGATTTCCCAATTCTCTTTCTCCTCCTTGTAC
Source organism: Taxus chinensis (assembly GCA_019776745.2). Classification (NCBI taxonomy): domain Eukaryota; kingdom Viridiplantae; phylum Streptophyta; class Pinopsida; order Cupressales; family Taxaceae; genus Taxus; species Taxus chinensis. Next base: position 581,731,503 of record CM034156.1, on the reverse strand, counting down.
TTATAGCCTTCTCCCATGTCCTCCCATGCACTAGAGAATGGAAAAATTTAGGGAGGGAAGAGACACAGTTGGGAGCTTCAAATTCGGGTCTATTCATGTCCCATTTCTCTTTTCTATTTGAAAGTGTCAGGAACGCTTCCTTGCACAGACCGTCAATTTCAGGACCTTCGCTCTAGTTGGGCTGCGGTTATAGGACTGTGGCCCTACAGGACGACAATTCTATAACCGCCGCTCTGCACAAAGCAGTGGTTCTATCAAAAACCTCTGTTTACCTCATTTTTCTAAATTTTATTGAATTCTCCTTCTTGGTGCTGATGGAAATGATGAAGTGGTGTGTTTTTTTGGATCCCAATGGATCATCAAGTACTTGGGGGTAGGTAACCAAAGGATAGAGATGCTTCGTTTTAACATAATACTAAAATATTTAAAACCTAGTTCTTAACACTAAATACCTTAAATTATAAAAGGAGTGTGGTCATAAAATAAAATTATAATCTCTTTTTAATAAGGAACTCTCAATTAAGAGATTCTTAACCAATAAATAATAAGATGGTAAAAAACTAGGATTGAGTATGGTTTTTAACACAAGTGATATTTTTTCATCATCTTAATTATTTGAAGAATTATTGATAAATGATTAAAGATTAAAATTTATAAGGTAATTGGTATTAGGTCTTGAATGGCTTCAAACTCTCTTTTGAGAGAAAATGTATATTAATAAAATAATGATAGAGTGAGAAACATGATATGTTTTCTATTTGATATATTAGGGTAGAAATAAAAGGGGTAAATAAAATTTTAATGCAAAAATGGATAAGTATGGTACGTAGAAAAAATAGGGGGTATTTTTATTTTAATAATATAATGGGAGGGAGTAATAGCAATTGAATAATTAGATGTTAAAAATAACATTAAGGGTATTCTTTAATACCCTTTGAACGAGCGTGCTATACCATACTTTTAGTAAGTCAACCCCCCATCACAAAATATAGCCTAATTAAATAATATCAAAGTAGAAGAAGAGAGGTGACATGCATGGTTTTGGCTTATATGATTTTATTTCTCAATGTGTTTACAATGATTTGGATGCAACATAAAAAAACATATCTTTGACCCAAAATTTTAGCTATGAACAAAGCCATCTTTTACAATATTTTGTGCTCCTCTAATTGTATACCAAGTGTTAAGATGCATATGAAATAAATGCAAAAACATATTAAAAACTAGAAAATTATGTCTATGTGGTTATAATCTCCAAATACCATACTTATATTTTCATGTTTTTTCTTCAGTTACCTACAACTTAGATTTCTTCTTCCTTCCATAATCCAACAATAATATTTGGACAGTTAAGAACACATTTCATTTTGGGGCATGAAGTAAACTAAATAATTCGTTATTTATTTATTTTTTAGGCCCCATAGAGACAAATTCAGTAACTTATCATTTGACAATGACAAGTTTAAGTTTTTTTATATACTAAGACATAATCTCATATTTCAAGCTCAATAGAGATATTATTTTCTCTCTTTCATGAATTACTAGTTCTCGAGATACTACTGTGTTGGTAATTCATGCAATAATAACTATATAAAATAGTACTTAATCCATAGGCATCTCTCTCAGAGTTTCAATCTATCGTTATTACATCCTAGCACATGGGACTTACAATATAGGACCGGGTCGTACTATAGTATAGGTCGATGTGTATGGTCCCAACTCCCACATTATAAGCACCTTATTATTAATTTGAATACCTTATGTATGTTGTTTCCATCTTCCCTCGGCCTTAACATGATACCTAACATTTGGAAGTTGCTATAATCAACTCAAATGCACTTTTTAACTCACATGTCATTCGCAAGAACTCCGATTGCAAAAAATATGAAAACTAAAGTACTCAAAACTCTCCCAAATCTTTTAAAACTAGATGCACTTTCATTAGGGCATTCACCACATATGCGAGAAGCATTCAAACATGATTTGATAGTCTACCTTCTTTCATTACCAAGAATTTGAACATCTTAAGGATATGTCTTAGTAAGAACAAGTAACTCCAAACATTTCCAAAGGTCCTAAGGGACAAATATAATTGGTTTTAAAATCTAAATATTATCACACTTTATCACTACCACCATAAGTATAACCCTAGTTTCTATATAGTTATGTCTCATACTTATTGTGTTAAGATACACAAGAGCACAAAAGGGAGTTTATTAGATTGCATACATTATTTGCATAACCATTAGGAGAACAACATAAGGATTTCTATCACTTGAGGGGATAAAGTTTAGTGCTTTTATTGGTTTAGTATGGGCTTACTATTAGGATCATTCAAGACTCACTCTGGCATGAATTTCTTATTTTTTATCTAATTGTTTCATGAAGTTTGTTATAAGTATCTACGGTTTTTTATTTTTGGCGTATTATTACATGTGGTGTTGAATGTGTGTTAACCTTGGCGACAAACGATGATGATTAGAAAAAAGAAAATAAAGTTACAAAGATCAACCATTTACAAGTTTGAAATACTGTAAAAAAGGATGAGATTGTACTATGCCATAACCACATATGTATAGTTTCGTACAAGAGTAATTTATAATTACAATTTCAAGAAGGAAGCACTTATAGGTTTAGATCATCCTTTTTAGGCAATCTACACACCAAGATCACTTATACACCTTTTTTTGTAACTAAGTATTCATCCCTTGATGTGCTTTAAGGTCACAGTTCATTATTATATCATCATCTTTCATATTAATAGCTATATTTTAGATTATATGGTTAACGTGGATAAATATATTCATAATATTTATAAGAAAGGAACAAACTCTTATTAAACCTTCACACCCACTTATTATTAATTTTTAGGGTATAAATATTGGGTGAACCCAACTCCTGATTAAATATATCTCTTTGTTCTAAACTCTATCTACCTTAGGTTTCATTTTGACATTTTCATATGCTTTCCTTCTATTCCTTTTAGTCATAATAATCATATTTATTAGTAATTCATTGAGAATACCGAGATTTCTCCTTCTACTCGCAAGAATCAAGTCCCTATGCTTTTATCCCTACTTCATGTAAACACCATTGAAGACACCGAGAATAAATATTTCTAAATATAATTCAAAATCACACCATATTTATCATGCTATGCCTCTTCCTCCTTATGATCATCCATTGGACACTATGATTTAAACTATTACTACTATGACACCTCATATTCTTGTTATTACATTTGATGATAATGAGATTAATCATGATCTTATTTTAAACACATTATGCATCCCCACTTTTGTGGAGAAACACCCTATGCATAGTGCTTTTATTGCCAATAGTGTTAAACATAATATACACACTTTGAAGCTACTCTCTTGCCTATGATAACTTCTTTCTTGTCTATGATAAGTGACCTTTAATACTTCATGTTCAAATCTTACACATCATTATACGTCTTAGTGTTTGTTCTAATACCACGACCATTCCATTTTCATCTATTGCTTCTCTTAGCTCATATGATATGTGCGTAGGTTTCCCGATGCTACGTGCTTTCAATGTATGAACTTCATTTACAATCAACATATTTTTTTATAGTCAAGGGTATATGATATAAGGTGGCAATGAGTTAGCAAGCTACAATTCCTACTTGATATACCTACATGAACTTTGAAGGGTGCATGAGAAGGAAGAACAGGAACAATAGGACAAGAGGAAGTTTTCATGCAAGTCTAGAATGGATCTCAGCAAAGGTGCAATGTGTGGAAAATTGTGAAGAAGGAACATGTGCGTGATTAGCGTGTTGTATGCTTTTTGAAAGGTTAGGTGGAATATATTAGCCTATTTCGTGCCTAGAAAGGCCGCATATCTACAATCATGTAGGCAATAAATAAGATGCACTAATATAGCTACTCTGGCCGTAAACAACCGTTTCAATTGTTCCAGTAGCAATGGGTTCTTGCCTTAATGAATTATGTGATCCCATCTCTTCATCAGAAGTTCCTGAACTCTCTTCTTTGGATTGCACTCTGGTTCTACAAAGAGGGCATGTTCTGTGTGAAAAAAACCACATATCAATACACTGCGTATGAAACATGTGATTGCAGTTTGACAACAATCTCCCTCTCTCATCCTCTTGAAATTCAGACAGACAAACAGCACACTCTAGCCCTTCCCTGAAGCTCTGTGATTTGTACTTAAACATTGGAAGAGCCTCTATACTTTCCTTATCCAATCCCGCGATGCGTACGGTCGAAGGATTTTCTGTAAATCCATTGGCCCTTGTACTTCTCCTGTTGCATGTATAATAATGGCAAAGTTTGAAAAAGGTTGAAAAAAATATCAGGAGGAATATGGCCACTAAGGGTGTCAAACGATTTACAACAGCTAGAAATGAAATGGCCATTCCTGACAAACAAAACCAATTATCGAATTCAAAGTGATAATGGGCATTAATATATTGTGTTTAGTTGTCAATTTCGGGGCATATGTTCCAGTTTTTGGAAGACTCAACCGAGTTCCTAAGCAAGGTATATTAACTGTGAAAGCAGGGTTGCCCACTTTTGATGGATATTGACATTGATATTGACATTGTTTCCCTTTGCCATTGTATTAGACGTTAACATTTATTTATACAATGCAACTCAGTCGCAATTCAACGTGTCATTATTCTTGTGTAACACGCGAAAACGAGATGCTTAATGTCGGAGGACGCCTTCCTCTCAATCAATTCTTATCTTGTTGCCAATCAAACAAAATATCAAATTCTGATAGTTTGTCAAGATGACCGACTTAGGTTTTTTGAATTACTCCCTACCAAAAATATAGGTCTTTATTATTAAATGTGCCATTATCTAGATGAGTATAAATATATCTAGACTAGCAATCATATATTTCTCGTACATGAAATGTACAATGGAAACACTGAATGGGATCTATTGAGGAAGTCAAATTGGAGGGAGAAAAACAATGTGAGAGGAAGAGAGAGGAAAGATGAAGGGTTCGGGAGAAGACCAAGGAAGAGGAAAGTGGCTTTGTGGATAAATGGGAAAGTTTACTCTCGAATAGTGACTTGACAATAACTACTATAGCTCGAAAAGAAGGAAATTCATGTTATGCAAGACGTTGAGGGAACTGTTTCCCGAGACATATCGTAATGTAGGGACTGGTGTAAAAGTACTCTTGAAGCAAACAATTGGTTATAAATATATAGCTTCTCGTAGAACTTTTTCAGATGGATCGCTAGCAGTATTCTTTGGGATACCATTTCAAATTAACACATTACAACATGCATGGCGTGGAAGAAAACAATCATTTATTCAATTAAGCGAGGAAAGATAATATTTTACTAGTAGGTGAATATTCATAATGTGCATGTTCATCAAATTTGTTACCAACGAGACGTATTAGGATCTAGCTAAAGAGGAGGTTGAAGAGAAATGAGATTACTTTCAAGGAGTTGAGGCAACAACATATGTAGTGGGTATCAAAATGGAGTAGAATTGTGGTGTGTAGGCCACAATTTCTAGAATAGAATAGTTGTGAATACATCTACCTATCTTCAACTCTTTTTTTTACTAAACCAGTTCCCACGATAGATATTTGTAGCAAGAGAAATAATAAGAAAGAATTACACCTCATAGTTTATCTAGAATGATTAATTCAATGTTGAATTTAATAGGACCATCCATACCAACCATGTATGTAGTCTATTACAGACTTACTAAAGCTTATTCTAGTGTTGCCATTATTATTACATAGTTAAAAGAAGCATTTTATGTTATGTATAAATATACATAAAGATGATAAGAAAGAGCAAGGAAAGAACCTCATTACTGAGTTTATCTTCCACATCACCCTCCACCAGAACCATAGGATTTTCCTTTAATGAAAAATTAATATCCGTTTGACATCAATTAAAGGTAAGACACACGAAATCACCTTCCATGGTATAATAATTTATGGATACATGATAGTAAAATTTGGAATTTTTATGGAGAGGTAATGATGAGACCTATGATACGACTTAAGCAAAAGACGGACATAGTTTTTGTTTCAGTATGAGGCCAATATCTAGGATTGATGCTTTTTATTTGTTGTTAAATTCGAGATTGATATTTATTGACAATCAACTGACAAAAGTAGTTCAACAATTGATATGTTTTTGAAATTGATTTTATAGGGAAAAATTAACAATAATGTTTGTAAATCAAAATGGCACAAGTGCACAAAAGAAGGAATAAATATAAAAGTTTAAGAATTTAATTATATTTAGGTATATTGAGAAAAATTTATTCAATTAAAAATTCAAACAAGATTTGGATCCAGACAAAATATATAATCCAAATTTATAAATACTGAAAGCATAATAATATGGATTAAATATTGAGATCACTAAATTCCATGAGATGATTGTGGGACATTTCATCAAATAGTTCACAAGCTTTGTGTATTCTTCTACAGTTTACATACATATTAAACAAGGCACCTACAACTACAACACCCAACAAATATTTCAGGCATTTTTTTGAGTCTAGATTTACACCTGCCAATTGCATTTGATTGAAAATTTCTAAGTTTTTATCAAAAAAATCCATTGTGTATATCAATGATCTATGCGACCACAACCATTTGAGGCATTTCATCAAATAGTTCATGTGCCTTATGTAGGATAAAACTATCCAAGACACCGTTTTAATAGAAACCAGAGAAATAATCCTTTTCCCATACACTAAAATTCAGATCAGAAAACTAACCAATTACATTAGTTTAAACATATGATCTTTTTCTCATAAACTAAACTTCCAATCAGAATTTTTCTTTCAGATAACATGGATTCAAAACAAAAAATATTCACCCAAATAACTATAAATTATGGGGAGAAATGACAAATAATGATATAAAGGGAAAACAGAAGGTATAACGCATATCCATTTACATGTTTTCCATATTTCTTGGGCGCATTAAGAATCAAGGCATTTGGCATTCTTATATCTGCTTTAATACGAACTAATGTCTTATAATAAAAACAAAAATGCCTAGCCACACCAGCCTATTTTTGAATAACCCACAAATGCAATCAATTAGAATGGTACAAAATCCTGTAGCATTATGGTTATAAAATTGTGATTGCAACATGCCCTACCTCTTCCTTCAATTTTTTTGACACCTTAGAGAGTGTCTCAATTTCGCCATGAGAGACATTACTGTAGACACCAAAATTTGGTCACACTCCCCTCGACCCCTACGTTAAATAATCAACTTGAACACACTAACCTAACCATCGCCCCTTACACCCCACACTAATATTAATTTAATTAATTTAATTAACCATGTCCTCATAATATTTATTATTTAATTATCCTAATTAAGATAATTCCCACCCCACCACCTCACCTAGACACCTCACCTAGACACCTCACCCTAAATCTATTCTTAGTATGTTGTCATAACTAACTAAGACCTAACTAAACCCTAAAAACCAATGACTACATCCCCTCTAACCACATTCCCGCATTAAAAAAGGTAACTCCCACTCTTTCCCAGATGAAGAAGGAGATCTGGCAGAAATCATTGCCATGATCTCCTATTTTTAGTAAACCTAGGGAATCCCACCTTAACTAAAGCTGGTCACCCCCTAAATTGACGTTGGTCAACCCGAAACTATCGTCGGTTACCTTTTATTCCCTTTAGTAACCTTATTTGGAGGTTGGCACATTCTGAGAGCAAAAGGAAAGAGACAAGAGCTACATGCAAGTGAAATAAGCATCCTTGTTATGCATCAAGACATGCAGAGCCATCACTAGGATCAATCATAGAGCCAATGCATTCACAGAAGCACTCTAGGAAATCACCGCTACATGACCATACACATATTCTTTGATCAACCACCTCCACCACTCAGCCATTAGATCCTTAACATAGTAAGTATGGCCCTAACTAGTATGGTTTATTTCATTTAGTAATCTTTATTAATCCTATTATTAATCTATTCTTTGTATGCTTATTGCTTCATCACCCACTTGCCTATGAACTCAAATATCCCTTCTCCCATATCCCCAAATCACCTATCCTCACTTGTTGTATACTGCTGAGCATACCTAAGACCTCTACAAACCTCCCCATTCACTCTCTCAAACTTTATTTGACCTCAGATCACCCATGCCATTTAATCTATTTTTGATTTTCTTTTACCTCGACCATACTGACGTCGGTTATCCAGAATCGTCGTCGATTCTACCTAAACCGGCATCGGTCACATTTTGTCAATGTCGGTCTCTGTGTTTTACACCTTGAACAAGAATAGACCCAACAATCACCCTACCAGTTGACCTAAATAACCTAGAAACAGACCCTGATCAGTCCCGGTACCTTGACAGAGACCCAACCTCTCAAATCTAACTATAGCCTAGTCTGTTGTGATTGGATTTGCTTATTGTACTTCAATGAGATACCTAAATCATATCAAATACACTAGGAATTTGTTTATTTTTCTCATTAACTTGTTTTAAGAAGTGGATTAATAGCCATCTAGGAAGTATCACACTCCCCGGAACTAGCATACGCTAGGCAGTCCACTGTCACATACCATTTAATTATCCTCTTGTGGTCTTGTTGTCTATTACAGGTAGTTCCTCCTAGCCAAAAGGAAGCTCTCACATTTAGCTATAGATTAACAAGTCAGAACACGTGCAAAAACCATCATTTGACCAGCATTTAACATGTATTTCTCCTTGGCCCTTACCCTTATCTGTTTCATCATTTCAAAAAGGTAAAGAAAATGGTGAAATATTTTGGCACGCCTGGTGGGACCCATCAGGGGCTCTATTGCATTTTCTTCATTCCTAGGAAAAATTTGTGTGTTTATTTCCCTCCAAAAAGTCTTACACATTAATCTTCTTCCTTGGTAATCTTCTCCTTCTTTCTAATTGCTCTAAAGGATACATTTTCTTTTTGGTGCATCTAAAAAGACCATTCTTCTTGCTTTTTGCATTTAGTGAAAGAGCATACCCTATCCTATTCACCATTTGTGTCATTGATCATAATCTTTCAATTTGGGTTTAAAACACTTGCATTGCATTCTGATTTGTTGCATTATTAGCTCACATTAAAATTGAGGGAAACCTATATGCTGGAAGTCATGCCCAACTGATGCTTGACACAAAGAATCGTAAAAGGTACATTTTTCTCTCTTTTTGTGTCTTACCAAACTTGCACAAAATCATATATACACATCTTTCTTAAACAACATCTTACCCGAGAACATCTGTCAGTGATCACACGATCTGGTTGGCAGGTAATCCCCAACTCATTGCCTCTGTCGAGTCATCATCTCAAAGGATGACCCGCCCCCCACCATAACATACCTAAAACCTCTCTTTTTAGATATCCTTCTTCATAGGATGCCTTCCCAACCAAAATGTTCTATTCTAAATACACACAGTCAGTCCTAAATAGCATAAGATAAACAAACATAAGAAAATCACTGTTAGGATCATGTTTTTTCTTAGTGTTCTTCTTGGTTTTTGTTTTGAGGTGTGAGACTATGAACCTCCATTTTTATTCTTCCTTGCACACTCCACCATCATAGTTGGAGTATTCTGACTTTGTCTGAGTGTGTCAGGGCCCCATATCCTCATTATCAGGTTTCTGAGTTTTATTCTTCACTTAATTTAACTCACAAAACCAATTTTTTCATTTCTTTCTAATTTCATAGTCACCGACATTGGTCTAACAACTATTGCCTATTCACATCTGACCATCGTCGGTTAAACCCTAACCGGTGTCAGATTCTAGCTTCCTAGTTACTTTACCTAGAATAGCTTTCATCATTGCTTATTTTTTGTTTCTGGCCCTCATGGCATCATCATATTTCTCCCCTGTTGATATCTATTGTCATACACAATTTTCACAAATACACATCCAACATTCTTGTTTCATTTTTTAGAGACTGGTTTCTCCCAAAGTGACCAGTATTGGTTTTAGAAACCATCATCGATATTCCCCAACCGTCACCCCGGTCATCCCTAATCATCATTAGTTTGCCCATAATTATCACCGGTCAACCTGACCATCGTTAGTTTCCTATGTTTATTTTTTCAAAATCTAGACATTGACCAAATTCACCTTCCGAACCCCATTATTCTCTATTTCTACTGTTTTCTGTGTCATCTATAAAATATAGTCTTAGTAGGTCAGCACTTGTTCACATGGTGCTGACTCGCATCTAGACTAACACCCCTCATATTCCATGCTAGTCATCAACCACTCCCACCTAGTCCCTCACTACCTTCCATCCTATCACCCATGGATCCAACCTTACCTACCACCATTACTGTAGGTGACAAAGAGTTTGCATGACTCCTTGATCAGAATCCCGTGGCGTTATAGTTATACCTTTCCAACTATTCCACCTGAGACTCCTCTGGTTAGTTGATATACGACATGCATGTATCAATCTCCCCTACCCCTATTCCTACTACTGTATCATCCCCTAATAATTCGGTGTTACCCTCACTTTCTTCACCCCTAATAGTTTCACAGCTAGGACCCATACCCACCATGACCGCTGCATCTGCAGTTTCCCTCGTGTCTGTTGTAGCTATTGTCCCCTCGTTAACCACCCAGACCATGTCACAATCCAAACCCATTATCTAACAAATACCCATTGCAACACAACCGCCTGTGGTGTTAGTGACCCCTACTCTATTCCAAAATCTCATCCTCTCCATCCCACAAACAATGCCCCCAATCGCTACCAGAGTCATGATGACCATCTCACCTACATACACCTACTATCAATAACCCCCTATCTCGTCTATCACCCATTCTGCATATGTACCTTCTATGTCAGTTCCTTATTCTCAACCTCCCTATCATGTTCAATATCCACCTCCTTATGCCACATAAGGTGTCCCTTCATGAGAACCTACCAATGACCTTCATCATAAGGTATCGGCTGCCTCCTCATGCAATTCCCTCACCTATGAGGAAATCTGTAATGAGCCTATTCACCTATCCATTCCTATTTGACCATACCTCATACATTGGGAAATGCCAAAGTTCAACCGCTTCAATAGCAAAAAAGATCTGCAACAACATTTTTGGTCCTTTAAACATGGGTGTTACCTGATTGCCCATGATGACACTTTAATTTTGAGGGCTTTCCCAATGTCCCTGACAAGACCTACGTTGGACTAGTATAATGGACTACCAAGACACTCCATTTACTCATTCAATCAAATAGCCAAAGATTTCCTAGCTCACTTCTCCATCAACATTGTTAAGAAGGTTACCATGATTAATCTTTATTCCACACGACAGTATGACGATGAGTCTATCACTAGCTTTGTCACTCATTGGCATAGCCTCATTAACCAGCTCACATTCCAATTACCTCAAACCAAGCTTATAGAACTATTTACTCGGGCATGTGCTAGACACATCTCACTAACCCTACAGGTGCAAACCTTTCACACTTTTGATGAGGCATTCACCATGGCACGGAAATTGGAAACTCGTGCTATCAAAGAAAAGAAGATTCAACTTCATAACAAGAACATCTCGTTCAAATCAAATGATACTTCTTCGTATTCGAAACCCCAAAAAAACTATTCAAATCCCAAAGGGTACTAATGCCATAGTTCTTAAAGCTGTTCGCCCTCATCAATCAAACCCAGCCAAACCCCCTTCTAATTTCTCTCCTATCCAAGCCTTCCATTTCATACAAGAATAATGAAAGTACACTTCCCTAGGAGAATCTTATTCTTCTATTTTGGAAAAGCTTGTTAAATCTAGTGTCATTACCCTTCCACCTATAAAACCACAAACTGGTTTTGATCTTGAGCAACCCATGCTTGTGTGGTATAAGGAACATGAATTTTGCAACTATCATCACGCCAAAGGTCACAACGACAATAACTGCATCACCTTCAAGAATATCATCCAAGAAATGATAGATGATGGAGATATAGTCTTGGATAGCCCGAATGCACCCATTAACCAAAACCTTCATATCTTCAAGAAGCCATTCCCTAATCATGCGCCATATTCCAACGAAGTTGGTGATACCTTAAATAATGATAGCAATGTCTGCGAGGTCCACGCTATTTTCAACGATATACCAGTTGCTTCCCAATTGCCTCATGTTCCTTCCATAGATGAAATCTTAGCCTGCGCTCCCCTACCTACACTAGAATCTATTTCATCTACTCCTCTACCCATAAAGGACCCCCCTTCATGTTCCCCTTCACTAGTGGATGAGCCTATAATCAGCATGTTGCCTTTGACCCCTCGAAATTCTGATCAGTTGTCAATGACACCTCTCCTTCTCATAGAAGATGCAAGTTCACCACTTACACCAGTGCAAGGAGAGCCCACTTCAGGTAGCCCATCCTCTCCCCTACCCATAGAGGACACTATAGAAGTACCACTACCTGTAGATGACAATTCACCATTAGATGTTCAAGAACCCATTGATCTACTTCCAACTCTCTTACCCATAGATTATGAGGCTAGACATTTCCCTGTATCTCAAACACATTTTACGAGGATTGCCACTTGGTCCATGTCAGCTCCACTTACAACAATACCATTCTCACGCTTGGCCAATCGCTTGGACTATGTCGATAGATCCTTAGTTTGGGGCGTCTTCTACTTCGTGTTTCAACACAAATATAGTTTTCACCCACTGACACCTCCACTATCTATCCAAAATTGTTTCAACTAACCAAACCAAACACAACCACAACTATCACAATACCTTCCACGAAACCACTCATGGCCCAAATCACACCTTTTCCCATAGCCCAGCATGCATCTACACCCAAATCCATGCCTATATCATCTCCCTTGCATAAACCTATCACTACCTTAGGGGTCATACCAACAACTAGCCTTACTCACCCACCCATCAAATTATATTTAGATACATATTCCAAAACTAACACCAAACTTAACCTAACCCCTAAAAAGAAGATCGAATCTCCTAGATCTCATACCCCAACCCTTATCACCTTCACCCCTTCCGTCCATCCTAGGACCTCACCCCTTGACCCTGGCCAAGAAACCCATATAGCAACCGATTTCCCCCTCACAAACTTCTAATATACCCAAGTGACCCACACAACCTCCGCCCTCACCTGTAACCTTCTTACCACCCATACCTCTAATACCATCAATAACTTCTTCACTACCCATGACACTTCCTTCTCTTTCACTCATGTCTCCTGCCCAACCCACTCCACATACCTCCACAGCACCTCGGTTACCCCCATGGATAACCCACCCTCTTCCACCATCCCCTTTTCCCTCCACATCTTGTGTGTCTGTATCACCTTTACCCAAGAAGATGCAACCTAAAGCTAAAAATATGCTACCCTCCAATAAGGTAGTTAAACCAACCACACCTTTTATTTCTAGTTCATCTACCATGCCCCTACCCAAGAAGATACAACCAACACCTAAGACCACACCACACACCAAACTAGTAGCCCAACCTACTCCCCCTCTTGTAAAGACTCTTCCTCCACAGTCAGCCACACCTGTACCCAAACCCACATTCACCTTCCATTGTGATCCATTAGCAGGATCCTATGCCAAAATCCTAACCAACCTCCTTGAAACTTTTGTCATCGCATTACCACCTCTTAGACCTTACGACCCACTCAAACCCAAACCAAAAGGGTTTGAAAAAACCAAAATTTGTGTCTATCATCATCTGCCAGGACATGATGTAGAGAATTGTAAGGCTTTGAAAACCACTCTTGTCTAATTGTGTCCTCCTAAATAAATCTTTGACAATGATGATCTTCTTGATGAGAACCCCATTTTTCCTTCACCAATTTCCATAGATTTTCCCTCATTTCCTACTCAGCAACCAAAATCTCCACCCCCACAACTCTTAGATCCATCCTCGAGATTCAAAATTAACATGGTTCGCATAAGAGATTTGGCCAAACCACCACCCAAATTCCAGTGCATCCTACTTATCTCACAAGGCTCATATCCACCACTAGGGTTTTTTCCCTCTTGCCGCTATACCTTCCATGACACACCCTCTTCATCCACCTCCCCTCAAATTAACATGATCAACATTGCCACTTGTGCTCAAAAAGAAAAGGGCAATGAGAAATCAAGAGGCCCATCAACCAACCCAGTACCAAACATACCATCCCCACCCACACCCAAAGTCATCATTTGAGGTCTTGCATATCCCATTTCTGACGGGGTCACACATCACAAAATGCTAAAACAACTACACCAGTCCCCCCTAAAAATGTCTTTATATGACCTCATCCAAACCTTAGAGTCACATCGTTAATCCCTCATAGAGGTCCTTCAATCTATTGAAGTCTTACCAAATGACCCCACACCCGTAGCCTTCATCATTACCCCTCACCACATGGCCTCTCTCACTAGGTCTTCGCCTTCCTCTACACCTCCACCCACTCACCATGTGGCTGCCCTTAGCTTCACAAATGAAGAGATCACTCCCTTCCAGTCTGATGACCCCAACCCCGCTCTTTTCATCTCTATCTTTATCAATAATATACACATACGACATGTTATGATCGATGGTGGTGCTAGCATAAACACCATCTCCAACCATGCATACAACCAAATGTAAATACATGCCCATTACATGCATGGTAATCCTGTTATGTTGCATTCCTTCAATGACGCCATGACCTCTACACTGGGTACCATGTTCTCCATGTCTGCATAGGCCACCGCACCATTCCAAAACTTTTATATGTCTAAGTAGGGGAGTTCTAGTATAACTTGCTACTTGGCCGACCTTGGATCTGTGTTATGGATTGTATTCCTTTGACATTACATCGATGCCTCAAATTTGAACATGAGGGACATAATTACACCATCCCTGCCAACCCCTCACCTTTCAAAACCTGTAACATGCTATATCAACCCAATGATGTACTTATACCGGTTAAGGCATCCACCACCACAACAACTTCACCTCCACCCATGAGCCCATCCACCAAAATTACCACTGCTTCTGTTGCGTCTATCCTCGCTATCCCTACTACAATTGTAGCTTCCACCGATGGTGCCCTTGTTTCCCCTTCATCTAGTGAGCCATCTATACCCACTACCCACATACAAACTATCAATCCCTTAGAAGGTGTTTTTCAATGCCCCACTCTGGGGGAATACCACCTATACAATATTGATACCTTCCTCAACCCACAAGAAGATGAGTATCTACGTTAACACCCCAGTTACGAAATCCACATTGGTGACGTTTTCCCTTATGGCCCTCCCCACTTTTACACCAATCTAACGTATGGGGGACTCAATATGGTGACCTATAAACCAAAACC
This sequence comes from Taxus chinensis, assembly GCA_019776745.2. NCBI lineage: Eukaryota > Viridiplantae > Streptophyta > Pinopsida > Cupressales > Taxaceae > Taxus > Taxus chinensis. The sequence goes on along the minus strand of CM034156.1, from coordinate 581,716,162 downwards.
TCCTTCCTAAACCCATCCATTTTCATTCAACCTACACTCCCTCACTAATCATCGTTTCTCTCACACTTTTCTTGACTGGTGCGCATGAAAAGGATTTGGCTTTTATTTTTATGAACAAGGTCGCCACACTATCATCTCCTGTACCTCTCGTAAACACAATGACTGTAGTGGCATTGGTTTTGACGCTCCATCCTCTAAGAAGGTTCGCATTGACCTTATCCAGGATGAGAAATATTCTCCCTCTCATTCACCCGCATTATCCTCCTCACCAACGGAGTCCATAGATCCTGAATCTATACCTCCTAATTTTTTTTTTCGTAAACACCATTTCCCTGGGACCGCTAACCTATCAACGCAATGGCAAGGCTCCCTCTTCTCTCCCATTCCTATATCCTGACATGATCGATGATGATACACCTTCAATTAACATCATTCAATGTCAAGACGATGAGTCCATCCTCACCTACCTTGGTGCAGAAGAATCTTATATTCACCAGTCGTTACCCTCTGAGATGCAAACCATGTTGAACGAATCGACCATCGAAATCAACATTAATACTCAAGATGACCCGCACATCCTAAAGATCGACTAATCTTTAGACGCTACTGAACAAGAAACCTTCACCTCCTTCCTTTGGGACCATAGCAACGCATTTTCTTGGTCCTATGCCGATGTTCCTGATATCGATCCTAAAATCGTGGTTCACAATATCATAACCATTCCTGATGCCAAACCTATCAAACAAAAGATGCAGAAAATGCATCATCGCATTGCTCTTCTGGTCAAAGAAGAGATTCAATGCCTTCTCTCAGTTTCCTTCATTCTACCCATTGATTATCCCCAATGGATTTCTAACATCGTTCTTATCATGAAAGTGAAAGGGGGACACTGCTTTTGCATGGATTTCCATGACCTCGACCTCACCTATCCCAAACATGATTTTCCACTACCAGGCATTGACCAACTAGTTTATCTCACTACTGGCCATGAAATGTTATCATTCATGGATGGTTTCTTGAGCTACAATTCAAATATTACTAGCTCCCAAGGATCAAGTCTTGGTTCTATGATTATACTTGTGGGTTGGTATTGTCACTGGGGTTCAACCCTTAATTGTTAGAATACTGAAAAAAAAAATTTGGGGGGGGGAAAAAAAGAAAAAAAAAAAAAAAATTTTCCCCCCCCCCCCCCCCTATTTTTCAGCCCATCTAAATAAAGATGGTCTTTCATTCAAGAGTTTAAATGATCTGGTGTTTGTAATGGCTTTATAGAGAGAGGGGAACAATGACTAATTTTTTTTCCTAACCCTTTTTTGGTGATGGTTCAGCATCCTTAGGTGGTTTGAAACACTAGGTGATAATGTGAAAAATCATGGGGATTTAATTAACTAAAAGGTTTTCTTGAAGAGAATGTTGGTGAAACAACAGAAATATGCAGATCTCATGATCGATATCACAAAGCCTATCCCAAGGAGAGAAGGAGAAGATAATGGATTATCATGCTTGTGTTTTAGAGATAAGGGAGGAAGCTAGATGCCCCAGACTCCGGAAGCGGATGGATAATCCTATAATTTATATAAATAGAGAGGCCACCCCCCCCCCTCATTTAGCTAGAAGGAAGTAGCGAAAAATATTGTATGAGTGAGTGTGTAAGGAAGCCATCATTTTGAAGGTGTGTTAAAGAAGCATTAAGAGTCGTTAATTGTGCAGTTTCTCCCAAAGTATTGGTGGAAGGCAAACAGAAGTCAGTAACACTTAAAGTACCTCATGGGTGAGATTGTAACAATTTCATGTTAATATTATAATTTACACTGATATTCATATTTATCATCATTCCTTCTTATCATAGTCTATGGTATTCTTGTGTTATGTTTTTTGTTGTGTTTCCAGACTACATCCACCAAACTAAAAGTTGTGCATTAATAAATAATCATAGCATGAGGAGTTCCTGGTGAAGAATTATCATAGTGCCGGATTGGTGTTGACATTTTGGTTCCGTTGCTAGGACAATTCCTCATTGGTGGATTTTCTAGAGAGATATTCCCACTTAGTCAGAAAACATTTGGAGGGTAACCTTGTTTTTACCGTGCATAGTAGTTATTACGGTAAAGTCACTTTTTACCGTGAATAGTATTTACTGCAGTAACTTCACTTTTTATTGTGAATAGTGTTTACCACAGTAAAGTCATTTTTTACCACAGTAAGTCAATTTTTACCATAGTTTACCGTGGTCATTTCTATTTTCTATTATAGTGATTCCAATTATTTGTGCACATAAGTCTTGTTGATTATACTTGTGGGTTGGTATTTCACTGGGGTTACTTTTGAAAATGGGGAAGATTCCTATTTTTTCAGCCCAATCTAATAAAGATGCTTCCTCTTTCATTCAAGAGTTTAAATGATCTTGTATTTGTAATGGCCTTATAAGAAGGGAACAATGGACTAAATTTTTTCCTACCTTTTTGGATGGTTCAGTCCTTAGGTGGTTTGAAACACTAGGTGATAATGTGAAAAACTCATGGGATTTATTAACTAAAAGTTTTCTTGAAGAATTTGGTGAACAACAGAAATATGCAAATCTCATGATCGATATCACAAAGCTATCCCAAGGAGAGAAGGAGAAGATAAGGGATTATCATGCTCGTGCTCTAGAGCTAAGGAGAAGCTCGATGCCTAGATCTGGAAGGAAGGATTAGGGGATGGGTTGATGAATGGTGTGGATAATCTCCTATGTAAGCACTTAATTCTTGGGATGAAGCCAGAGATCAAACAACGAGTGAAGTATGACCACCCAGCTACCATTGAACAAGCAAAGGAGATTGCAAGAAGGTAAGAAGAAAGCATGGAAGAGGAGCCCAAAGAAATTGTTGCTAAAGTAGAGCCTACACCAGCACCTTTGGTCCAGAATCCACAACCACTCTTGGTGAGCACAAATCTTTCTCCTAGTACATTTACTGAGTATGAAGATCTGCTCAGGAAGATGGGCCAGTTAACTATTTATCTTCTTCAAGGAAAGGAATTTAGTTCTCAGGGAGGAGATAGAGGTCCAAAAATAAATATTTCTGAAGTTGTATGTTATGGTTGTTATAAAAAGGGTCATTATAAGTATAATTGTCTAGATAGAGCTTCTACATCTGGTATAAGAGATAATGATAAAGGAAAAGCATCTGTGAATTCTTTTGATGTAGTAGATAAGAGCATAAATAATGAAGTAGATGTGTTTGGAACAAAAAGAAAGAAAGAAAAAGACAACCAAGATGGAAATAATCCTAAGAAGATGAAAGAAGAAACTAGAAAGAAACATAGGAGAAGAAAGTTGGGTGTGCAGGATTTTCTTATTTCATAGGGAAAAGGACCATACTCCATCTTAGAAGATCTATCCAAAAGGCCTGCAAATATTACATATGGTCAACTCTTGGCTATGTCCTTCTGAGAAGAGGCGGGAGCTGCATGAAGTGGACTCAATGCTCGACGAAGGAAGGAGGTTGAGGTCCCTGTTTTGGAGGTAGAGGTGGATCCCTATGCTCCACAAGCTAAGGTATTATGTAATGGTATTTCAATTCATGATGTCTTAGTTGATGGAGGTGCTGTAGTTAATGTAATGACCGAGTCTGTAATGAATATGTTGGGTTTAAAAAATTGATCGCCCCTCAACACTCATGTTAATGTCATTAAATAAGGGAAAAACTAAACCAGAAGGTGTTGTTTCAAATGTGGAAATATCTATTATGGGTGGTGTATGTGTGGTAGACTTTCAGATGATGAAAAATGGTACTGTTGCATACCCAATGTTGTTGGGAAGACCATGGCTAAGGAGAGTTCATGCAAGAAACTACTGGAATGAAGGGTTCATGACACTTGGACATGGTAGAGAGAGGGTGAAGATAAGCATGATCCCTCAGCATCATAAGACAGAACCTATGGATTCAAGTGATGAAACTGATGATTGGACATCCTCTGATTACTCTAGTACCATGTGAAGTGGACATAGAAGATGAAGAAAGCGAGGTTGATGTTTCGGTCATGGATATCCTTCAAGTCACACCAACTCATGAACCCATAAAATTATTTGAAGAAGAAATTTATGATTCGTCTCCAACAAATAAATGTTGGTGATGTTGTGATGGAGAGCATGAGAAGGAATCTTACCTTCAGCTCTTTCGAAGGTACATACACCTATTCACTTTTGATTACAAGGAACTCTGTCAAGTAAGTTGGGTAGAACATTCTATTGAGCTGGTAGATGGTGCTAAGCCCATAAATCAAATTTCATATAGAATGAATCCTAATTTTTCTAAGACTGTAAAATTTAAGAAATAGATAAGTTGTTTGATGCAGTATTGATATTCGCTATGGAGAATTCAGAATGGGTTTCTCCCATTGTGATTTCAATAAAAAAGAATGCGAAGCTACGCATTTGTGTTTATTATAGGAAGCTCAATAAGGCAACAAATAAGGATCATTACCCTCTTCCATTCTCAAATCAGATCTTGGACGAAGTAGCTGGCTAAGAGTGTTATAGTTTTACTGATGGATATAGCGGATACAACCAAGTTCGTATAGTAGAGAAAAAATCAACTGAAGATCACGTTCACCACTCCTTGGGGAACGTTTTCTTATAGATTTATGCCTTTTGGGTTGTGTAATACTCCGGCAACGTTCCAGTGTTTTATGAATAGAGTGTTCGAACCCTACATTGGGAACTTCATTAGAGTATTTCTGGATGATTTTTACATCTATAGGAGCAAGATGGACCACCTGCACCAGATGGAGACAACATTTCAAATGTTAGATGAAGCACAAGCCTCACTAAACCTTACAAAGTGTGTCTTTGGATGTTCTAAAGGCGTTTTGTTAGGGCATGTTGTATCCAGAGATGGTATTAGTATTGATCCTGATAAAGTTTCAAAAATCAAAGAGTTACCATTTCCTATGAATAGAAGTAATTTGAGATCATTTTTAGGCCATGTGGGTTACTATAGAAGGTTCATCAAGAATTTCTCAAAGATTACATAGCCACTAACCCAGTTCTTAAAGAAGGATGTTACTTATGAACTAGGAAATAAGGCACATGAAGCTTTTGAAAAACTGAAGGAAGCCCTGGTGTCTTCACCTATTTTAAAGAATCCAGATTGGAGCAAGCTATTCATTGTGGACATTGATGCCTCAGATACAACACTAGGAAGTACTCTAAGTCAAAAGGATGAAAATGGGAATGAACATCCAGTTTACTTTGGGAGCAGAAAAATGAGCAGTGCTGAGCTAAATTATACTGTAACTGAAAAAGAGGCTTTAGCTATCATTTTTGCTATAAAGAAGTTTAAAAATTACTTGCTAGGAAATAAATTTATAGTTGTAACAGATTATCAGGCTCTAAAATATATTGTAAATAAGCCTAACCCATCAGGAAGGATAGCAAGATGGATAATTTTGCTACAAGAATTTGAATTTGATATTATAGATAGGACAAGAAAGAAGCGTGTCAATGCAGATGCACTCTCTCGAGCCTATGATGGTTTAGGTTCATTTTGTGATGATGATGACTTCCTAGATGCAGCATTGTTATCTCTTGACATAATCCCTAGTGAATACATAGATATTTGGAATTATCTGAATGATTTCAAGTTTCCTGATGGTGTCAATGCAAATAGTAAGAGGAAGATTACTTAAGCCAGTTGTCCATATTCTATTCTGCATGGAATATTATTTTGAATAGGACCTGATAGACAGTACAAGAGGGTAGTTGGACATGATCAAGTAAAAGAGCTGATAGAAGAATTCCACAATGGTACATGTGGAGGGCACTTCTCTAGGAAAACATATAACAAGAAGGATCTTGGATACTGGTTATCACTGACCCACTCTTTTTATAGATTGTTATAATTATTGTAAGACATGTGATATTTGTCAAACACATGGTAACCGTAAGACTTCATCAGCTCCATTATGCCCTGTTCTTCCACTTGGTCCCTTTAAAAAGTGGGGAATAGACATTGTAGGTCCACTTCCAACTACACCATGCCAAAATAAGTATATTGTAGTTGCCACAGATTATTTAACCAAGTGGGTTGAAGCTAGGCCATTAAAAACAACTTCCATGGATGAAGTGGCAAGGTGTCATATATGAACTCATTGTCACCAGATTTGGTTGTCCATTAGAAATTGTAACAGATTAAGGAATTCACTTCATTAATGGGGCGGTATAATCCCTAGTCAATAATTTTTCTATTAAGCACAGGAAGGAAACAACATACAAGCCAAGCACAAATGGATAGGTGGAATGAACAAATTTTGTGTTGTGTCAAATTCTAGCAAAAGATGCAGCGTTGACAGGTACATAAGTGGGATAAAAGGATTCATGCAGCTTGTGGGGCATATAAGGCAACATCAAAGTCAGCAACAAGATACCCCCCATTTCAGTTGGCTTATGGTATTGATCCAGTTCTTCCTATTGAATTTGATATTCCCACTGTGAGAGTTATGAAAAATGAAAGTGATGGATGAAAGTGATTCAGTAAAAGAAAGGTTGGTACATCTTCATTTGCTAGAGGAAATGAGGGAAATAGCAAAGGATACAAGCTATAGGAAGAAAATGAAGCAAAAGGAATACTTTGATCAAAATATCCATTGGTCTCCATTTCATGTGAATGACTTGGTCCTAGTATATGATTTGAGATACAAAAAAAAAAGATAGAGAAAATTTCTTCCAAAATGGATGGGGCCCTACAAAATAGAAGCTGTGCATGAAAATGGTACACTACCAACTGGAGGAATAGGATGGCACTCCCATTACAAAATGGGTCAACCACGACAAGCTAAAGATTTTCCAAGCACCGGAATAGTCTACTCTAAGGACGGAGTAGAATCTTGGAAGGGGGAAGATGTCGACACTAAAATTTTCCTCCGTAATTTCTATTTCATTAATGTATGTATTAGGAATAGGAATATGATGTTGTTAAGTATAATTAGTAGTAGCATCCGATAGAAGATAATGGCACTGTTAGTACGATGCCGCCAATAATGTATAGTATGGTAATAGTCAAAAGTACAATAGGAATGTTGTAGTAAAAAGTAAATATTTTTCATAAGTGGTCCGGTAATGTTAAAATGTAAAAGTTGGGGTAAGTAGAGAAGTAGGTTCTACATGATTATGAATTAGAAATATTATATTTATAATAAGGACAAAGAGTGATGTCATAAGTATTTTTTGTATTTCATTTGTGGAAAAGTCTAAAAAGGTGGAACCCATGTGAGATTATAAGGTTTATCTTATCTTAAAAGATAAGCTTACATGTACAGATAAGAATTAAGGTATGGAATATGATTCGTCAGAGTGGATTTCTTATCCTATCTTAGAGATAAGATGGATAAGCTTGGAAGTTCTATAAATAGAGAGACCACCCCCCCTCATTTAGGATAGAAGGAAGTAATGAGAAATATTGTATGAGTAAGTGTGTAAAGGAAGCCATCATTTTGAAGGTGTGTTAGAGAAGCCCATTAAGAGGTGTAATTGTGAAGTTTCGCCCATAGTATTGGCGGAAGGCAAGTGAAGTCAGTAAAACTTGAAATACCTCATGGGTGAGATTGTAACAATTTCATGTTAATATTATAATTTACATTGATATTTCAGATTTATCATCATTCCTTCTTATCATAGTCTATGGTATTGTTGTGTTATGTTTGTTGTTATGTTTCCAGATTACATCCACCAAACTAAAAGTTGTGCATTAATAAATAATCATAGCATGAGGAGTTCCTGGTGAAGAATTATCATAGTGCTAGATTGGTGTTGATAGTCCATGAAATCATGCATCACATATTAGAGGATTACAAAGATAATATACTTACAAAATACAAGCATCGAACTAAACACATTCCCATTCTTAAATTCATCTTTGATTGCCTTATCAAATATTGTGTTCGTCTTCAACCAAAAAAGGGCATCTTTGCAGAACTTTCTGGGAAAATCCTAGGTTTCATCATTTCTTTCTGTGGCATAGAAGTCAATCCTACTAAAGTCAAGGCTATCCTTGAAATGCCGCCACCCACTAATCTCCATCAAATTCACAGCCTACAAGGAAAATTGCAATCAATTCTTCATTTTATCTCCCATCTTTCTGACCACTGTCAACCATTCCATCATCTTCTCAAGAATGATGTTTCATTCAAATGGGATGATGACTACCATAAAGCCTTCAAATCCTTGAAATAATACCTACTTCAAACACCAGTGCTCATTCCTCCTAAGGATGACCAGCCCTTTACCTATATATTTCCACCACTAACCATTCTCTAGGTGCCATGATCACTCATCACAATGACCAACACCAAGAGCAAGTGGTTTATTACATAAGACGTACCCTTTTGACTATGAAACTAGATATACCCACACCAAAAAACTTTTCCTAGCCTTAGTTTTCATCACCTCCAAACTCCACCATTACCTACTCAACCACAAATCCTTTGTCATTACTAATACTGACCCATTACACTACATGTATGTCAAACCTTGTAAAAATCAACACGCCACACATTGGCTTATGCTTGTGGCCAACCTTGACCTTGAATTCATCCATCAAAAGTCTAGTAAAGGCCAAAATATCACCAAACAATTGGCTGATGAACCCATTTATGGGGATCAACACTCTAACATTGACTTTCTAGATGAGTCTATTGCTACCCTTTCCCTGGACGAACCCATTTACCAAATGAAACTCTTCCTTTAATGGCTCCAAGTGTCAGTGTGGGGCTGGGGCTGGTGTTATCCTCATTTCGCTTGATGGTGAACCTATGCCTTTGTCTTTCAAACTCGATTTTTATTGTACAAAAAATATTGTTGAATACGAAGCACTCGTATTGGGTCTCTAGAGTGTTTATGCATTAGATGTTAAGTCGATCAACATCTTTTGTGATTCTCAGTTGGTTATAAATGAATTCAATGGTACATACCAGTGTCATAATGAGATACTTCAAAAGTATAAGCATCATGTGGACATGTAATTTTGACCACCTTTGACCATTACGCACTTCAAACCACCCCACATTCTACCAATAAATTTGTAGATACCATGGCCTGCTTGGCTTCTTAGATACGTCCTTCACCTACTGACTCTAAAATATTTTTCACCATACAAAGACTACAATCACCCTCTTATTTACCTCGTGAAGTCTAATCTATCGGAACCACTACTCCTGACCCAAGTGACCTTTGGTATAATAAATATATATGCTATCTTTCCCTTTCTATTTTACCCACCGATATCACTTGTAATGGAAAACGTGCCTTTCTTAATAGTGTCTCCCGTTATGTCATCATGGGTGGTCTTTTGTACAAACATGGTTTCGACAACATTCTGTTGCGATGCCTTACCAGTTCTGAAATTCCTTAAAACATTAAGGAAGTCCATGATGGAATTTGGGGAGGCTACTTTAGTGATCTCGCTGTCACAAAATGCATTCTTTTCCTAGAATATTATTGGCCAACCCTAAACTGTGATTGTAGCGATTATGTCAAACTATGTATAAAATTCCAACAACATGATAATCTCCATCACACCCCTAGTCATGCATTATTGGTCGTGCGAGACCTTTGGCCTTTCTCTCAATGGGGTTTGGATCTTATCGGTGAGATCAACCCTAATTCTTCACAACACCACCAATGGATCATAACCGCTATTGAATATTACACTAAATGGGTAGAATCCATTCCCCTCATTTCCACCAAAGCTGAGAAAATATGTGAATTCATCAACCATCATAACATCTATCGTTTTTGTGTCCCTCACAGTATTATCATGGATAACGAATTTTTTTTTCAAAAAATAAACCTTATGCAAACTATGTGATGCTTTTGGCATCCAACTTAGTTTCTCATCACCTTATTACCCACAAACCAATGGTCAATCTGAATCAACCAATAAAACCTTGAAAAAAATTCTTATGAAGGTGGTTAGTGATACTGGGAAGGATTAGCATACGCACATTTCTTTCACGTTGTGGGCTTACCGCACTAGTATTTGAACTTCGACTTCTGTCACCCCTTTTCTCTGGTCCATGGTACTGAGGCTATCTTAACTCTTGAAGTCCATATTCCATCCCTTTGCATCTCACTATAAGACATGCTCAATGACGATGAATTTTTCTAGGATCATTTGGTGCAACTTTAATTATTAGATCAACGTCATCTCAATGCTCTTGACCATCTCCAAATATACTAAAAACGTATCAAACGTGCCTTTGAAAAATGTGTTCACGAATGAACCTTCCAAGTCGGTGACCTTGTCCTGAACGAAAATCAACATGTAACCAAAGGGGAGAAAAGTAAACGGGGAAAATTTTCCCTTAATTGGCTTGGACCCTATATCATCACCCATGCCTATGGATCAGGTGCTTATCATTTGTCTTCACTTGAAGGTAAACCTGAACCTAAGCCCCTTAATTCCTTGCATCTTCAACCATTTTATTATTTATATCAAGTCCTATATCACTTTTTGTCAATTGATTGCTTGTCCCTTGAGTGTTGTTCACCTTCCATAATTACCCATTTTGAGGATCCATGACTAAACAAGAATAATGTGATTTCACGTCACCTTTTAGCCTTGTCTTCAATATGAGTACCACGACTGTGCTCATAGCATGATTCTCATGGATAATTTTCATGTTCTTCAAGATGGAATCCCATGGTTGTTCATCACTCAAAACCACCTCTTTCATAGTTAATCTTTTTGTACTACGATCTTGTCTCATAAAATAGGAACCTAATCGTCCTCTATAATCTTTTCCATGACTTAAATGTCTAAAAAATGGATACAACTCCTTGATTCAATCTTCTAGCAAAAGATGACTCCCTCAAAAGGGACATCTCTTCTCCATATTCTACCACTATCAATAGACTACTCCCTTGAAGGACAACTATATATGGGCATTAAAAAAATATAATAAATATTCAGAAGATTCCCGCATCGATTAGCTTCACAAAGACCTCAAGGAGATAATATATTCATCCCATATAGACTATCCACATCGATCAGTCTATTAAAAACAAACAAATCGAGAAAAAGATTAAATTCTTGTCATGGACTTGCCTATTTTTGATTATGGGTTTCTTGTTCTGAAATACACGTCACCGTACACTAAGTTACGTTAAACCTCTCATTCTCACATCCTTGTCTTTTTCACCTAAATTCCTCGTTACTCAAGGGACTTGCCACAAACGGGACATTTCATGATCATGTGACTTTTCTTCACCCTTAAAACATTCCATTATGCAAGGCCTATAGGGTCTTACATTCATAAGCCCATCTAGGGTATGGTAGACTCATCAGGGTTCTTATCAATTAAGCAGCACTTTTACCACCTCTTACCATTCACCTTCCTCATTACCTATTGATTATCCTATACAGGACCAGATCCTCGGCACATGTATTTAAAAATCAATCAACCATACCTAAAACCTAAAATCAATCATGCATATGACCTACATCACCCATGCCTAACAACTATCAGACCATTCCACTATTTCACCCTAATCTTTCCTAGCTTATGGGAGAACTACATCGACCTGAGGTCCCTTTTCACCTGGACTATGTAGGCAGCACTCTGAGGGCATGGGGCCCTTGGTGGATAGCTCAGCCACTCTCTACCCTAACCAACTCCCTCTTCCCCTTTCTTATTCACATTTTACCCTAGTTAGTTTCCTTTTTATATAAATAATTGGAAATTAAACCAAACAAACAATAATTGCTTAACATCTTTACCATTACTCATACATTCATTTTGTCTACCATTTCTTTACCATTATCATGCATTTTACTACAACACATCTTAACATGTTCTAAATCATCATTAATTACACAAATTAATGAATTAAAAACTAAACCAACCTCAACTCAACCATACCTAAACCAACTTAAACTCAACCATACCTAAGTCAACCTGACTCAATCCATGCCTATGACCTGATTCCATCATGCCTGGACCAACCTGACTCCACCATGCCTAAACGACCCTAACTCCATTATACTTAATTAACCTAGTTTCCATCACATACACAAATAATAATGGAAATTAAAACAAGTACACCATCCATAGTTTAAATATCATCATCTATAAATCATAACATCTATGTATACATACATATGTACATAGATATAAATGAATACAAAAATCTAAAAACCCTCATGTACATCCTCACCATCTTCAATACATAGGCTAGTGTATGATCAAAATCAATCAACTCTCATATACATCATCACTCTTTTTAGCACATAGGCCGGCGTATATCAAAAATAAAACAACTACATCAAAATGGAGGTCCACATGGCTATCAGATATCACCATGTTGGATATCCTCCATATATGTCTCACCTATCTCCTCCTCCTCCTCTTCCCCTATACGGTGGCCTGCTAACATCTCACCACGCATCATGGGTTGTGTTTGGGTCCTTGTTGGTACCGTACCTGGAGCTAGCCTCTATACACTAGTGACCTCACCTTGACCCTGTTTTGGGGCTCAATGGCCCCCTGTGCTCTCCACATTGTGGGTGTGTGATATCATCCTCTCACTCACGGCCTGATGTGCTCTATACTCCCCATAGGACAAAAAATCTATCCCTACGGCCATAAAAATATCTTGATAATACCGGACCTCGCCCAATGCATCTCTCAACCAGCCTATCAGTACTGTCTGTGGTGGTGCCATCATCCTCGGCCCCTGTACCTTTCTCTCAGGACCCTATCCCACTGGTACTTGTAAAGAGGGACCCTGTCCCTATGCCTTTACCTACCCTAAGGGACCTTGTCTTGCTCCTTCCTATATCTGGGCCTGAAGAGTCATAACTTGTGCTTGTGTAGTGGACAACCGGTCCTGTAAACATGTAATCAGCACCTGTAGGGCAGTCACCTATACCCCATCTCCATCTCCATCTCTATCTCCACCCTATGCGGGCACCTGTCCCTGTGCTACCTGGGCCTGTAGAGTGGCCACCTGTTCCTGCAGAATAGCAACCTGTGCCTCTGAGCCTGTCACCTGCCCCTACAATATCCTAAGTTGTGTAATCAAGGTAACCACCTATCCCTATAGGGTGTCCCTCTGAACAATGATGGTGGCTAAATTTGGCTACCCTAGCCTCGGTGGTACTGCTCCTAGGTGTGCAGCCCACCACTATCTGTATCTTTCTATAACCCCGACACATCAATCCGTCAGTCTGTCACCTACTCGTCCTACCCTATCAGCACTGTTGGTTGTGGTAAAGGTAGAGGGCTCTCAACATCATCCCTCATGTATTGTGGGAAAGGTGGCGGTATATCCTGAAGTAGCATGAACTACCATCTAACCTTGTCCATGGGTATCATCTTGTGCTCTCCTACACAGTGCACATCTATCCATCTAAGTAGTTGTAGCTCCTATAGCACCACTGCCATCTACCCATATGATGGATAACCCACATAGGGCCTCATAAATTCTTGTAGTAGGTGACATCATGAGTCACCGTCGTTGGTTGACGCTCTCTAATAATAGGAACCCATCACTTGTAGCCCACTCAAACAAAACCTAGCTTGAATGCATCAGTTCGGGGCATACCAACTAGATGCACACACACAATATGCTCATATTCCCAACAATGAAGTAAGAAAGTGCAATATAAGTTGAACCTCCATAGTCATTTATACGCCCATAACTCCCTATATAATTGCACTAGGAATGCTGGTACCCATGCAAAATGGCTCCTGTCCACCACCATATAATGCAAGACCCCCATCAATGATCATGGGAATCTCCCACCCTCTGCATCTAGTAGTGCAAAGCAGCAGACTGCCTCCATCAACAACACAACTAGCCTAGTCTCCTTTGGATGAGCCAAGTACATATCCTGATAGCGCATGTTGGCACTTTGAAACCTCATCTCCACCAACCCCTCACCAAAGAATTTCGGTATTAACTCCTCAGATGCCTCTAAGGAGATTGAATATACCCATGTCCCTAATATCTGTAACCACAGGATCCTGTACAGATCCTCTAGGGTGACTGTGATGTCACCCGTTGGTAAATGGAATGTGTTGGTCACTGAATCCCATCTATTGATGAGGGATACCATCAAACTCGGCTACCAGACTACATGTCGGTAACATCTAACCCCAATCAGGCCATCCTCTATAACATGCCACCAATCCTCAGCTATCGTACCTCCTCGAATTGTCACAAGCAAGGGCAACACCCTATCTCGCATCCGCATATGGTCTCTCGCCTACATCCAACAAAACATCACATTAATACACCTTGATCATATCCACAATAACTCTTGACACTTCACCTAGACCTATTACCCTCCCTCTTTTGCCCCTCACAACTTACCTTCTTATCACATATTCTATCTACCCACCCCAACCCTCACCCACTATCAATCATAAGATACCTCTTTCAACCTCTTACCCATGCTCTATTTTTCATCATCACAATATTTTTTTGCCCGCTATCTATCTCACCCAATCACCCTAGGGCTCTTTTGGCCCCTTTTTCTCCACACGATGACCAGTATCACTTACTCCTAACCAACCACATTCCATCCCAAACCGGCATTGGTCACCTTATCTGTAACTGGTACCGGCTCAACACCACCGATGTCGGCCACCTCTTAACTGACACTGGTCACTGTCGCACAAAAATCCACAACACCCGAAACCCCCTTTTTCCTAAAACACTTCCTTCTTCTCACCCGTTCCTACCTAACACTACCTTAAAATCCTCACCACCCATCATACACTTAACCACACCTCTACACATTCCTATTTTACCCTATTTTCCTTCCCAAATTCAAATCCCCTTTTCCCCCCAAAAAGATTGAATTCCTTCCCTAACCTATATACCCAATCTATCTCCCAAACCAATGCAAGAGATTGAATATCACCTCATCATGTTGTCGTCTTCGTGGTGGCAAGTTGGGCCACTGCATTGGTGGTCCACGTGATCCCTCTCCTGCCTCTTCCATGTCCAATCACCAAATCCAATCCTCCTGACCTCCACCTAATCACAATCGATCTCCCTGTGGTTGTTAACCCATCTACCTTGATCCTCTAACCAACCTGGCTCATCTTTTCCTCCCAACAAAGCACAACTCATTCAACACTCTGTCATTTTCACAAAAGTCAAACCATACAAATGAATCCATCTTATACATCTTTTTTCTTTTTATATACCCATGTCGACTTGACTGACATCGGTTATACCTAAACTGACATAAGTCATGTGCCCTATGCACCATGGTCGGTTATACCTAGATCAACATTGGTCATTTGCCCCTAATAAACTGTGATTGTCTTACCTTGACCTTTACTGGTTATGTACGATCGACATCGGTTACCTGTCATACTCTTTCCCCTACCCTTTCCCCATTTGTTACCCAACTTAACCAACCCAGTAGCCGTTTGACCTTGTCCATCCTTATTGCAACAAACCTCCATGCCTACCTTACCTATACTTGTCCTTAATTACATTTTGGGACTTGTTATTTACCCATACCTTGGCCCTACATGTGCCATGACCTAGCCACTTGGACCTGGAACATTATTAGTGACCCATGAACTCATGTGTAAGCTATACCTTGCGACACTGTTACCTATGTTGTTTGACCTAATGACCTTACTTTTCCTATTTTCGTGACCATTTATCTTGACCAACCTTTGGTATACCGGAACATACTTAAACATTCCTGCACCTGACCTACGAAGTGCTTCCGTGCCATATCATATACCTTAGATTCTGGAATCACCTCAACCTTGTTTAGATAAACCTATCAACATTTAGAAAATGTAGAGTTTGCATGCTCTTTAACTTGGTACCATGTTGTAGTTTATACATGTGCGTGCATTTGACTCTTACTAACTTTGATCCTGACCTAATACTTGGATTACCTGATTGGAACTTTACCCCATTACCCCCATTTTCCACCTTCCTCTTCATCCCATTCACCTGTTATCAAACCAGTCACCGATTTTGTCTTCTGCCACATCAGTTCCTAGTTTGAGGGGGATCACCTTCACCCACACATGGGGAAACCACATCCTTTTATTTTTTGTCAGTGTCTCTTACTAGTACAAGCTACGCAACAAAAAGGAGAAAAATGTAGACACAAAAATTGGGTCACACTCCCCTTGATCCCTCATTAAATAATCAACTTGAACACACTAACCTAACTATGGACCCTTTCACCCCACACTAATATTAATTTAGTTAATTTAATTAAATTAATCCATTTCCTCACAATATTTATTATTTAATTATCCTAATTAAGATAATTCCCACCCCACCACCTCACCCTAAATCTATTCTTAGTATGTTTCCATAACTAACTAAGACCTAACTAAACCCTGAAAACCAATGCCTACATCCCCTCTAACCACGTTCCCACATAAAAAAAGGTAACTCCCACTCTTTCCTAGATGAAGAAAGAGATCTGGCAGAAATCATTGCCATTATCTCCTACTTTTAGTAAACCTAGGGAATCTCACCTTAACCGACACTGATCACCCCTGAATCAACACCATTCAACCCAAAACTGATGTCAGTTACCTTTTATTCCCTTTGGTAACCTTATTTGGAGGTTGACACATTCTCAGAGCAAAAGGAAAGAGACCAGAGTTACATGCAAGTGAAACAAGTATCCTTTTTACACATCTAGACATCCAAAGCCATTGAATTCACGGGAGCACTCCAGGAAATCACCGCTACAGGACCATACACATATTCTCTGATAAACCACCTCCACCACTTAGCCATCAGATCCTTAACAGAGTAAGTATGGCCCTAACCAGTATGGTTTATTTTAGTTAGTAATATTTATTACTCCTATTATTAATCTACTCTTTGCATGCTTATTGCTTCATCACCTTGCCTGTGAACTCAAATATCCCTTCACCCATATCAGAAGATCACCTATCCTCACCTGATGCATACTGTTGAGCATACCTAAGATCTCTACAGACTTCCCCATTCACTCTCCCAAACTTTTTTTGACCTCAAATCACACCTACCATTTAATCTATTTTGAGTTTCTTTTACCTCAACCATACCGACGCCAATTATCCACAACCTTCATCGGTTCTACCTAAACTGGCATCGGTCACATTTAGCCAATGTCAGTCTCTATGTTTTACACCTTGACCAAGGAAAAACCCAATAATTACCCTACCAGTTGACCTAAATAACCCAGAATCAAACCCTGATCAGTCCCAATACCTTCATAGACACCCCAACTCTCAAATCTAACTATAGCCTAGCCTATTGTGATTGGATTTGCTTATTGTACTTGAATGAGATACTTAAGTCATATCAACTATAGTAGGACTTTGTTTATTTCTCGCATTAACTTGTTTTAAATAGTGGATTGACAGCCATCTAGGAAGTATCACACTTCCCGAAACTAGCATACGCTAGGAATTCCACTATCATATACCATTTAATTATCCTCTTGTGGTCTTGTTGTCTATTACAGGTAGGTCCTCCTAGCCAAAAGGAAGTGTTATCCAAAATTCACCCCTCGAGGTAAATTTTGATAACATGTAGCAAATTCTTCAGTCCCAAGAAAGTAGATTGAGTCAATGCCCAAAATCATGTTTTGGGGTTTCCCCTTGGTTTCTCTCTAACTTCCCATCCAAGGAAAAAATCCAACAAGTTAGGAAAAAATTGAAAAAATCTAAAAAACAAAGTCGCAGGCTTGTTTTAATGCATTGCAAGTCTAGAGGTTGTGGTTTGTACCAATGTGGGTCATACCAAGGTTCATCGTACCAAGTTTAGGGCCGAAATACAAAGGAATCAGCTAAATCAGACATTTTTGTCCTAGGCGGTCTGCGGGATAGTTGGGACATCAGGACACGTGTGACACGAAAAGCTGATTTTGCCACAAGTTCAGTCTATTGTGGGTGGTTCGGAGGATATTTTCATCTGGACATAGTCAGGACACAAGTACATGCATGGGACGCACAAAGGTGAAATCACCGCACAAGGAGCCAAGATAAGTGGATGTGGCCGATGCGGAAGACAACGGTCCTCGCGACTCTGGTCAATGGCAGATGCGCAGGGACAAGGAATCCCAAATCAGCCGATGCAAAAGAATGTGTCTGGGACAGCTGGGACACACAAACCCAATTTTTCTGAAATAGCCGTAGCAAAGAGCAAATTCAAAGTTTGACTTCCCAAATTTCAAACGGCCATAACTTTTGACTCCGAGCTCCGATTTTCATAAAATTGGACTTTCTGAAATGAGCACGACATCCTCTACATCAAAACAAATTGAATTTATTAATTTTGATGATGGTAGATATATTTAAATATAAGAAACATATTCAGCTCCAGTCAGTTAATGCTCATTCCCGTTAAATGATAGAAAATGCCTGGCAGACCCAAAATAGTTGCTCACACTAAGAAGGCCATAACTTTTGCATTTCTCAACGAAATCACACAAAATTGGTACCGTTGCAATTATGGCTCCAATTCCAATGTACAACAATCAATAAATTTGGGATTTGATGAGAAATCAATGGATATGTTTCATAAAACGTGTATGGGTTCATGAAAGTGTTTTATTTGGTAGTTGGGAGTGCAATTAAGAGGCATGGTCATCATTCATTCTCTGCTGCAGCACCTAGGATAGTATGGGGAGCCTTTTGCAAGTAACATACAATCATTTTAGTCCATTTAATGCCTCTTACAAGTAGTTAAAGGATATATTTTGGGATTTCCATTTTCCCCTTCTCTCTCTCTTCTCTTTTTCTATAAATTGGAGTGTTGGGCTCATTATAAAAGGGATTTTTAGTTGTGGCAAAGCTCTATCAAAATTGCTTTGTGAATCCAATGTGTTGTAGGCCCTTGTAGTGGACTCCTTACATGGTGATCTAGGCCCTTATCTTGTAATAGATTGAATTGTGCATATCATAAAACAATAAAATACAAGTTTGTGGATGGATATTCCCCTGCTGTTGTTTGATTACACTCTTCTTGCCCTTTCAAACTTCATTACAAGAATATTGTGTCTATTTTTATGCTCTTGTAGGGATCCATTATAATTGTGTATGTTTGAGATGTTGTTTTGAATGTATTTTTCTAAATTGTGGAGAACTGCCATCACCCCCTTCTAGTGTGCACTTTGCTTCTAGTATCTCACGCATTGGAAGACTACTCTCACACCCCTCCTTTTTTAGATGTATCACCACTTTAGTGTAGGCTTTTATTTTCATGCATTCTCCTCTCCTTGGTCCCTTGGAAAAGATGGATTAGGAAAGATAGTCTTACCTGCATTACAGTAGATTGTGGCAGGTAGTTTAGGAGCAAGATAGCCAGACTTTCTCTAGAGGTCTATCTCAAGTAGCAAGTCCCACAACTTGGAGATAGTACCCATGTCATCCAATCACACCATGGAGCTCAAGTATATGCACTTGTGTAAACATAAGGGTGTACTATGATTCGGTGATAACATGAAGCTCTCACATTCAGCTATGGATCAAGAAGTCAGAATGAGCATGACAACCATCAACCAACCAACATTTAACCATGTATTCCTCCTTGGCCCTTACCCTTATCTGTTTCGTCATTTCGAAAAGGTAAAGAAAACGGTGAAAAAATTACAAATAGTTCTAACTTTTCAAACAATATAAACTTTTAGGGTTGATAAATTAATTATAATTAACTCTTGGAGAATGCCAAACAAACATGAGATTCTGGTAACAAATAATTCTATAGTTCTGGTAAATAACATGAGATTTTTGTTGAAAACATATAAAGATGGTCAAAGTAGGGAGAGGGGGTATTTTTTGGTAACAGTTATAGAGAATAATTTATATGTGTCACCTAGGTTCAATTCCCCCTTACATAAATACAATCCAAAAAGATGACATGGGTTCAAATCCCCTCACCGAAGTAATATGGAATTGTAGCATGGTTATAACACATTGTCAAATAGGTACAATCCAAAATTGTGGTACATGTTTAAATAACCTCATCGAAGAATCAAGGGATTGTGGTGTAATAGTAACCTATGTCCAAGTACTAATGTTCAAGCATCCTTTAAGCACCATACATTGAAGACACTGTAAAACCATGAATCGGGTTTAAATCCCCTAAAAAAAGTAAAGAACCTTCGTAGTTAACAACCATATATAGCAGATAAATTATATAACTAAACTATACATTCTCTAATTAAGTAGATCCATCATGTCTACTTTTCAGGGGTGATGAAGGGGAAAAGGGGATGACTGGGAATAACTCAAAACCCTAGAAATTAATGTTTTTGTAAAATTAAAATTGGAACTAAAACATAACTTTATGGAAACATAATACATAGGGAGGCAGAGGTGTACCCTATAACCTTACCCCCAATATATTTGAAGGGATAAAAATTCATATGAAACATCCCCTACACAGTAGTAAGCGCAACCTATGACCTCACCAATGTATTTACAAAGAAAAATAATACACAAAAAATGTAGGGCCACATTTAGAAAAAAACTTACCAGAATACCCACGGGAAGATAATCAAGGCCCAAATTCTCTTCTTTGCCTAATCTTATATCAGGTGAGGGAATAACGGAAGAAACCCCCTCAGAACACTTGTGTATACGATTTTTCCCATCTTTTACAGAACAAAAAGAGGAATTCCCATTAATTTTCGCATGTATTTCAGTAAGAACTGTAATTTTTTTCCTACCCATTTCCAGGACTATTGACCGATATATTATCCCCTGAATTCACAACTTCTAAACCAGACAAAGATGAAGCTATTTTTTTAGCCACAGACTCTTCATTTCTCTTCTTATGAGTCTCATTTTCATATTTTTCCTTTAATCTTGTGCATCTATTCTCACAACATAAATCCCTTCCGAAATCCAACAAAATTAAAATTAAAACAAAACAACTATAGATGAAATGGGTTTTTTTAACCGAGGAATGGTGCAAACCCATGATTTTACACCCAATTTCTTTGTCATACGGATTGGAATTTAAGAAGTTTTCGAACAAAAACACATCGTTCTCTAGATTCAAGTGTCCTGCTCCGCTGTCATGGTAGGATTCGACAATGCAACGGTCGGATGGGAATTCAAATAACTAAACCCTAAACTCCTAATAAATATTATTCATGGCGCTACTATACCTCTCCATTTTCTTAACCCTAGTCTCCATTTCCACACAATAAATCACTATAAACATGTTCAAACCCTATCAATGCTGGTTCATGGCATTTTTTACCCAATAGTTTTTCGATGCAAGCAAGCCCTAGAAAATGATATTCATCGTTTGACACCAAATACTTTACTCCCATGATCGTAACGACCTCGATTCGAAGCCTGCATAGCTCATGTTCACTCAGCTATTGCCAAAGTTGTACGCTCTTAAAAATTATTCGTGTGAAGTGAATTTACAGGGGTGAGGTAGAGATTGGATGAGAATTAAGAGTCATCCGATTTCAATGCATCTTTGACAGTTTAATCTCTCTCATCCATGCAATCATCTGTGTCAAAATCAACCATCCCCGTCTCATAGATAAAACTCCTTCGACATGATAATAATGAAAGAGGGTCATATTCTTTTTTTCCCAGTTATATTATTGTCTTATTTGAATAGTAACTTATGATGTCCATTTAGTTGCAATGTTATATAAGATTTTGAAAATAATATTTGGAAGAAAAATTGATTCGGGAGTCCAGTATATAGCTATGATATTAGATTCACTTCTATAAACATAACAATCCAATATCTTCTAAGTGATAGGAAAATGCTTTTCATAATTAATATTGGAATTAAAAAGTGTACACACTTATAGAAATAACAACCCAACAACACCCTTATTTTTTGTTATTTAAATTTTCGTGGCTAAGAGAAACCCATTTGAAGCCAAATCTTTGCCAAGATTGAGGGGACTTAACCAAATTATAAAGGAACTGAATAGCTTGCGGACAACGACAAGTGTTAAGTGGACGTAGGTTCAGAAGTCAAAAAGGAGAAAAAGTATCAAACTCCCATGACACTGACACGTACAACCAACAAAGGAGTAGGACAATGAGCCCACGAATGGTGCCAAGTGTCCACTAAGCTCTTTCCGAGGAGCCTTAAAGAAAAGCAGATTCAAGAGGATGCACGTGGGCCTTCCACATGGATCTTGCAACAAATGGACTCCATCTTAAAAGTAGACCATAAAGATGACAACCATCCACCACGTATAAGTGATTTAGGGTCTTATTTGTAAGATTTAATGCTCAAGGAATTTTTCAAAAGATTGGAGGCGAAGGGTCATTTCATTACAAAATATGTGTTATTTTGAACCAAGGTTCTGCGAACCAATGCATAAAGGTTCGAAATATCTGGTTATGTAATAAATAGCCGAAAGAGTTTCTTCTCAAAAGGCAAGTCCATCTCAAGGGATTCGGTTGTAGGATAATTAAGATGCATTAGATGGGCATGGATCTCACTTTTCCGAATGGGGAAAATTGTGAGAAAGATTTGAGGAAATCTATTTCTGTCACTTCATATCATTTATCATAATTAAGGGGTAGTTGAAAAGGATTTTCAAATTTCTTTCTTACCTCCTCCTCACCCTATAAATTGTAATGAAGTTTTGATAAAAAAAAATAAGGAGAAGACATGATATGGAGATAGAACATAGTTTTAGTTAGATACTATGAGAGTTAATCTTTTCCTCTCTATCACAAGTTTCTCTTATGTAAAAGGTAGACATCTTGGAACTCTAGCCTTCTACCTAAGTTTCTAATAGAAAGTCTTTCCTCTTTAATGTAGTATTGTGCACAACCATTGGAGTAATATATATGTTTCATGGTGTTTCCTGTCCATCATTTGCATATCTTTATTGTCTCTGATCACCTTTATTTTCATTTAGAAATTGTGCATCTTTGGGTGTTGTTGTAATCTACGGTGTTATGCTTAAGTAGTTTGAGATGATTGTGTATTTGGTTGATTTCATGGTGTATTATTTTTGGCGCATCACCTTAGTTTGTTTTATGTTTTTTTCTTCCAATTTTCTGATCCCCTATCTCCCCCCACAGAGAAGATCCAACTTCTTTAAAATCTGGAGGTCTCCTTAGGATGCACATCCCACCAACCTAAGGATTCCCATGACTCTGATGGAAGTGTCTACCAAGGATGTCCCTCAACAGTTTTCCTGGCATGCCCGGTGGGATGACTCGGAGTGATACTTTATTATGGCATCAGCTTGGTCAATTCTTGAAAAAGTTCAAACTTCCATAAATATGGTTGTGGAGTACATCTAACAACTGCCTAGGGTCTGACCAAATCATTACAAAGGCTCACAGAGCTCCCTCTCATCCATTTTCATTCATCTTCCTTTCCACACCTCCCATTTCTCCTTCATCCAATGAGGTCGTGCAATCATGACTCCATTACTACCAAGGGATCCTCCCCTTGTTCATCTCTAAACCACAATTTTTGCACTACCACCATCTTCGAGTAGCTATACCTCACACACCAACAAGCAATGGCTCCAAATCCAACAGAAGAGGAGCATATGGTAGGAAGTGATACGCGCTCACAAGGTTCATGCCACCAATCCAACAGAGGAGAGGTTACGAAGGTTTCCTATATTTGTCCTCCCACAAAGTAACTCCCCTGAAAATATCCTTGTCAATGGGATTCATTCTGTAAAATGAAGCCACATATGATGGAGAATTTACAGATTCAAAATCCATCACATCAAAGCATAAATCTTTGACAGAGGAGGAAGGAGATAAGTTCAAGTGCTTATCAGATCTGGGGGAATGTATCGATTAAGAGGAGGATCTTGTTGAAATCACATATTCTCTCACTTCATTAGTCTCATGAAAAAGGCCACCAATTTCTCATGACCTTCTCACTTGACCTAATTCAGAGGCTCTAGAAGAAAGTATCATTGAAATCTTTTTGCTTTCAATCAAAGAGCCTTGATTTACCAATGAAGCTGCTAAAAAGGGAGGGTGGAAAGAAGATGAACAAGATGAAACCCTTCAAAGAGATCTGCAAGGGAGCCTCAATCCAAAATATACGAGCCAGAACAATAGACGTAAGCAAAAGGTAGGACCAAGCCCCACCTTAGGTTGTATCTCATCAATCAAGATGCCAGCACCAGTCATGTTCATTTCAAAACATGAGGATGATCTTCAAGACCTCAAGGGTTAGTTGCAGCACCTCCAACCACAAGATGAATGAGAGGAGGTGTTCATATTGTTCACTGATACCATGGGTATCAGAGTGAAGGTCGTAGTTTTCACTCTCACTACAGGCCATATCAATAGTCAAATTGATTGCATGGGCACATTTTATAAGGAAAGGAAGATAATTTTTCTTTCTTGTTTAAGGTTTTGTTTAGCATGCATAAAACAAGTTAGACTAGGAGTAGGAGTAGATTTGTTTTCAACATAATAAGTGCTTATACACGTACTTCATGACTCATTTGAGACATGTATGTTTTGTCTTTTGTATAGCCTCACTCCTATATTACTCTAAAGGGGGTGTATCAGCTCTGATGAAGGCTCTGGATCACCAAGGAATTCACTGTTAGCTGAAGATAGTTGCAGTTTTCACTTCAAACCAAATGCAGAGCAACTAAAATCAGCCAAAGGTTGCCATTGGCCACCCTTTTCAATTTTCTACTCTCAGAAAAAATAAAATCTTACTGAGTTTCAATATGAGAATGGGAAGGAGCTAGAGTCAAATAGAAATTATGAATACTCAATAGAAATCTTAAAGGACCACAGGGTCCGATTTGGAGTAGCTTCAAAACAAAAGTTTCATAGCGGAAGATCATGGGTTCTTTTCATTTAGCAGGCTAAATGGTCCTAGTGAGTCGCCAGACTATTATTTAAATTTTTGCAGCTAAGAGAAACCCATTTGAAGCCAAATATTCACCAAGAGAGAGGGGACTTAACCAAATTATAAAGGGAACTGAATAGCTTGTGGACAATGACAAGTGTCAAGTGGGTGTAGGTTCAGAAGTCAAAAAGGAGACAAAGTATCAAACTCCCATGGGACATGACACGTAGAGCCAACAAAGGAGTAGGACAATGAGCCTGCGGATGGTGCCAAGTGTCCACTCAATGATCCCCTAGGATCCTTAAAGAAAAGACAGACTTAAGAGGATGTGCGGGCCTTCCACATGGATCTTGCAACAAATGGACTCCATCTTCAAAGCAGGCCATAAAGATGACAAGCCATCCAATACATATAAGTGATTTAGGGTTTTATCTGTAATGATTTAATGCTCGAGGAATTTTTCAAAATATCGGAGGTGAAGGGTCATTTCATTACAAAATACGCACCATTTTGAACCAAGGGGCTAGCGAACCAATGCATAAAGGGTGGAAATATTTGGTTATGTAATAAATAGCAGAAAGGAGTTTCTTCTCAAAAGGTGAGTCCATCTTAAGGGAGTCGTTTGCAGGATAATTAAGATGCATTAAATGGGCATGGCTCCCACTTTTCTGAAGGGGTCAAATTCTGAGAAAGATTTGAGGAAATCTGTTTTTATCGCTTCATACCATTTATCATAATTAAGGGACAGTTTAAAAGGAGATTCAAAGTTCTTTATTACCTCCTCCTCACCCTAAATATTGCAATGAATTTTCGATAAAAAAAAAAAAGGAGAAGACATGATATGGGAGATAGAAC
This sequence comes from Taxus chinensis, assembly GCA_019776745.2. NCBI lineage: Eukaryota > Viridiplantae > Streptophyta > Pinopsida > Cupressales > Taxaceae > Taxus > Taxus chinensis. Next base: position 581,690,502 of record CM034156.1, on the reverse strand, counting down.
ATAGTTGTAGGTAGATACTAGGTAAGTTAATCTCTTCCTCTCTATCACAAGTTTCTCTTCTGTAATAGACAGAGATCTTGGAACTCTAGCCTTCTTCTTGAGTTTGTAATAGCAATATTGCCTCTTTCTAATGTAATACTATGCACAACCATTGCAGTAATATATATGTTTCATGGTGTTTCTGGTTCATCCTTCACATATCTTTATTGTCTCTAATCACCTTTATTTTCATTTAGAAACTATGCATCTTTGGGTTTTGTTGCAATATCTGGTGTTGTGCTTAAGTAGTTTGAGATGATTGTGTATTTGGTTGGCTTCTTGGTGTATTCTTTCTGGCACATCGCCTTAGTTTGTTCTATGTTTTTTTTCTTTTCAGTTTTCTATTTCCTATGTCCCCCCACAGAGAAGAGCCAGCTTCTTTAAAATCTGGAGGTCTCCTTAGGATGCATGTCCCACCGACCTAAGGATTCCCATGACTCTGATGGCTATATCCACTAAGGATGTTCGTCAACAGTTTCCACTCTAGAACTTCTCTTGGTGTAATAAAAGGATTACATCGAAATTGAAATACAGAAAATCAAACATTTAATAAGATTAAATAGATGCACAATACAAAATATAGTCTAATTAAATAATATGATATTAGAAGAAGAGAGGTGACATACATGGTTTTTGTTTATATGATTTTGTTTCTCATTGTATTAACAATTATTATGATTTACAATCCAAAAGTAACATACGTTTGACCCAAAATTTTAGCTATGAACAAAGTCATCTTTTAAAAATATTTAATGCTCTTCTAATTGCATACAAAGTGCTAGGATGCTCCTGAAATAAATGCAATAATGTATTAAATAGTTGGACAAGTATGTCTATGGTTATAATCTCCAAATACCAAACTCATATTTTCATGTTTTTTCTTCAGTGACCTACAACATAGATTTCTTCGTCTTTCGATAGTTGGAAAATAATATTTGGACACTAGGTAAGTGTATGGAAATGGTGGGCCAAAAGGGGGTCTTAAATGGACGTTTTTATTCTTAAAAACAACAAAATTTACCTTGTTTGAGTTATTTGAGATAGTTACACTCAAAACATGAAGATCTTATAAGAACATGAATTGCAACATTTTGAGTCTTGTTTCAAAACTACAAATTTATTATGAAAATGATTATGTTTAAGTGGGTTAAAGATCCAAAATGCCAATAGGTGCTCCTATTTTTGTACAAACCATAGTAGATATTCATTCGTGCAACCCCCCCACTACTTCTTTTAGCACTATTTAGTATTTTTTAAAACACTTTAGTACAAAGATAGATAGGAGTATCTAGTTTGGGATAGATTTAAAAAAATATATATTGAGTATTTATTTTTTATGATTTTCAAAGTACAAATATTTTGAAAATTGAAAACATAACGGATATCCAACCGTGTCCCCCCCTTAATTACCTCAAAAAATATCAAAAAGTAGATGATTTTTTAATATATGTGGAATTAAATCTATTTTGAGACTGTATATTTTTTATTTAATTTGGAGAAGTGAAGAAAAAGATACATGACAAAAGATAGGTGTTTATAATCACTAAAAATAGGAAACAAATATAAATGGAAACCTTATAATAGTGATTTTTTTTAAAAGTATACATTTAGAACAAGGATAGTTTTCTTTACATTGTACACATATTTTAAAGAAATATTGCAATCATTTTTGTAGGATTATCATGGTGAAAGACAAAAACTCGCAAGTTAGTGTGTTATAATAGGTGCAAGGCTTAGGTTCTAGAAACCAAACCATTTCCTATTCCTTATACTTGATTATTCTTTATACTTCGTTATTATACTTTATACTTTATTATTTCTTATACTTTATACTTTGTTATCTCTTATACTTTAAATTTATTTTAGCAAATACAAGAAATTAGGGTCACTCTGCAAGTTATGGAATTAATCTCACAAATCCATGAGTAATGGTTTATGAGATAGTTTATTATAATCTAATATGGTCAGTACATCGGTATGTTTCAAGATTTCAGCATTCATCCTAAAAAAATTAGGTTTAAATTCTATAATCGATGTCTATTTTGGGAAAAGAATATAGTCATTGTTTATTTTTTGGGGCCTTTTGGATTGTTTCATGACATTTGTAGGAGTGTTATATGTCTCAAAATAAAGGAAAATGTAAGGAACCCGCTTGAAAAAAACATATACAAATGGTGAGGAGGCCCAGAATCTTGCCGCGTGTCTGCTTGATATTAAATAATGGGTGTCAGGGATCCATTTGCATACCTTTATGCTATGGTGCCCGGAATGGGTAACACTTGGCTACTCCTCATTCGGTGCAGCATATATTAAGGTTTATTGGATTCCTATGTAGTTAGCAGAGTCTTTTAAATTTGGCAAATGAGACCAAATGACCAAGAAGGTTCCATAAATTTCTTAGCAATCAAAGAATGTTTTAAAATCCTAGCTCGTAGATTACGTAGTGATTTAATAAAAAATATACATTGGTATTGGAGATCCATTGGCTATTCACATGGGAAAAATTATTGTTTCTTTATTTTTAGGGCGAAACGTGGTCACATTCATATTCCTGAATTCCTAGTTTTCACCTAATTTTGAATATTCTTTGCTAAAAGTTTTCCTGCTCAAAATTAGATTTTACAAACCTTAAAGCTCTCAAATATAACAACTACTCAAGTATATGGACTCATGAAATTCCTTATAATACATAAAATAAAAATAAAAACACATGTACATGTTTTTATTAATTTGAAAATATTTGATGAAATCTACAAATACTACTCCCGTTATTGGAACTGTTAAAAAAATAAACAAAAAACTTAAATATTTTACAATGACATCTCTTCATGACCCTTGAAAAGTTTCACTTGGTTTAGGGACTCATCTCATCTCTCTAATCATTGTCACTATATCCACTCAAATGGTAGGCTTGACTCACTTCATGCACAAAGTTTTCTATTTCATTTGTGTAATCAATGCACATTATAAAATCAAACTATTTCACAAATCATTCGTGAAATCCTTATGTAATCATCACCATCACCCAAATTTTGTGTTGTATTTTCCTTTCTCCATTATCCTTCTCATCATCCTTGTGTGTTACCATCCTTAACTAAAATTGTAAAATTTAAATGTAAGAAATTTAATTCCCTTGTAATACTCATCCATCAAAAATTACATACTCAATTTCAATCAAATTGATTTATTGATTCATGCCTAGATTTTTAATTACTCCTAGATGAAGTAAAAAATCAAATTAGATATTTCCAATAAGTTTCACATGGCTCAATTTAATCAATATTTCTTATCTTACTAAACCAATCAAGTGACTATGTAATGCATGATATAATTAGGGGGCACAATTGAGTCCAACTACATCATTGTCATGCAAAATATATAACATTAAAAATTAAAAAGCCTAAGCATGACAACTAATCCCTAATTAAAACTTAGAATTCTGATTAACCTACATGTGAATTTAGAATCCTACTATGATTTCTATTGTAAAAATAAATAAATGAAAAATTAAGTAAAATATATATCAAAGAAAACTAAGCAAGAAAGTATGAAATCCTAGTTGCAAAATGTATTGAATAAAATACTTAGATAATTCGTAAAGCTACCGAGGGTGTGCCAAACTAGAAAACTAGTAAAATGGAATTACATAATGTCATAATCATGCTCAAAAAATTTTCTGACTCTCGGATGAGGCAGGACATGGGCACCCACTGAAGGTTTAGGAGCACCCGCCACCACTACCGTCCCGATTCTGGGCACTAGTGTCCTGACAGGTCTTCAAGAACTAAATTTTTCTAACTTAGAAGAGTGTCACAAATATTCTCTTTTGGTCACATGTATGTCACAACATGGCCAATAAATTCACATGTAGCTTGCAATAAATATTTCACCTGTAAAACCATCAAAGAGACATCAAATCCTAAAAAACAAAGATGCAGAATGAGGGGTCATAATTTCCTCAGTTATCACAATGGTGATCCTACAACTAAGCATTGCACTACATCTAAGACCCAATGTAGTTCTATGTGTGTGTTTTCATGTAATTTTTCCATAGGTGGCTCTTGTGCGTGTCGCATTTGATAGTGAGCAAGTAGCCAGATGTAAATAAATGTAATAGATGTGTCCATGGAATAGATTGAATTTCCATCCTATGAAGTGTATGTAGAATAAACATACCTTGTGTCCTTCAAATGGTGCTAGATGGATGCAATTAAGTTCTTATATGTTTTGTGGATAAAACCTTAGGTGGTGATAGCTAATGCTTAGTGTGTTCAATGAAAGATTTTGTAAAGAGCTATGGATATGGGGTAAGACCCCAAAGCTTTGTGCAAAAGACCATCAGTGGACCATATGATAAGAAATGAGAAAGGAATCCTATTTGCATGTGTTTAAAACTTGAAATAAGAAATAAATCTAACAAATAACATTAACCGAGCTATTCTTGAAAGATTAACAAAATATGCCAAGTAAAGACTTAAGCAATCAGTTTTGTTGTTTACTCCATGAGGGTGAATGAATATCACTAAATGGCTAGATGGCCAAGTTTATCTATTTCATTGCTAACCTATCATGGGTGCAAGATGAAGCTATTTTAATGGTGGATGACCCAGGATCAAATGCATTATTAGCTTGGCTAATGTAAATGAGCTCTTAAGCTTTCTTAGGCTTGTTTTGGCTTTAGCTTATGTAAATTTTTTTGTTTTTGAATCGGTAGGCTTAGCCTTATATTTATAGTTTTCCAAATGGAAGAGTTTGAATTTTGGGTGCATGTGGGACTAAATCTCAAAAACAAATTTTAGATTAGATTAGGATAAACATGCTTTAGGCTTAGTTAAGCTTGGTTTAGGCTAGTTAAACTTGATTAGCAAGCGATTAAAGACTTGTTGAGAATTGGGAGGGGTCTGGATAACCAATTATGACGGATAGATAGCCTACAAAGCCAATAGAAGTGGTCTAGAGAGAACTAGGGAGGTTCTAAATGGTCAAAAGGAGGAATGTTTAGCTAATAAGAGAGATATTAGCCAAATAATTTGATTATAGGAGGAATACGAACGAGAAGGTGTCATGAATGGGCATCCGAGAATGGAGTGAATAATAGGGAATTAACGAAGTGTCATTAATTGAATGGATTCGATGAAATGCTAAGTGTAAGCATATTTCAGGTGTCTACATTTGCCCCTCTCTGAGGTGGCGTAGGTGATGTCACTTCAAAGAAAGTAGACAAGCATAGACAAGTAGAAAATTTATAAGGGATAGAAGAAAAATGAGTAGAATGGAGGATGCCCCTTCGATTGTCAATGAGGTGATGAAAGAGGTCAGTCGACGATCGAAAAGATGATAGAAAGAGAATAGAAGAAAGAACAGTGTGAAGAAGAAGAAAGGGGATATAGAAGAAAAGGAGTATGAGGAAGGGGGAATGAGCTAACATCCATCCAATGCCTTTTAAGAAACTTTACTTTTCATCATATTGCTAATGATCTTCATCATCGGTCCTTATTAAAAATAATTAATAAAAGTGTAGTATGACATTGAAATCCATATACGAACAAATGTCCATTACTAAAAACATAAAATCCATGCAACATACAAAATGCAATGCAATACAAGAAATTAAACAAGCTAACCTAACAAAGAGACAAGTACCACGTTTTTGTTATCAAGCTTCAGTTCCAACCAATTTGAATTAATGATAAGGGTTAAAAGTGGTGCCCCAAGCGAGGATACATGCGAGGAGAATAATGGAAGACACTTTGGTCCTATGAAAAATAAATGTGTGCTATGAAACAATACAAGGCAACACATTGTGCCTCAGAGTACAGACGAAGTAAGCATCCTAGATTTTGTTTATAGAGGTAGATCAAGATGATCCGTGAGTCGTGCACATGAACAGGTGACAACCAAAGAGTGACATTTTGTAGGATGATTTATATTGTTTAGAAGTTTTTTAAAACATATTTGATTTTTTTTGTGATTTTTTTTCTAACATATTTGAATGTTTTTTATTTTTCTAACATATTTGAATGTGTTGATTTTTCTAACATATTTGAATTTTTTGATTTTTCTAACATATTTGAATGTTTTGATTTTTTCTAATATATTTGAATGTTTTTGTGATTTTGAAAGTTTTCTGAAACTATGTATAGGAAGACGAGGAAGCGTGGATTCTCCTAGCGATAGATGGGATGTACAAGGGCATAAGGCCACATGCATATGAGAAAGGTGAAGATGCAAAAATGCCGTAGTGATTAGGTGGGAGTGTTCAAAGACAAACTCTTCACGGGTAGAAGTGGGACCCAAGGACATTATGGATAGGTTTAACATGATGATGAACATAAACCAATGAAATGCTGGGAAGAAGCAAGGATGCCCCCAACATAAGTTGGCCTAAAAGCACATGATAGAAAGGAAGGAGAAGATTGTTTTTGTTAAAAGGGACAAAGGTGTCTGAAAATATGGCAAAAAAGTAATCTTATACACATGGATGTTCTGAATGAAGTAGAAGAATGATGTGAATGATGTGAATGTATCTTAGAAGTCTTACGATGAAGAAGTGATTAGCCAAAGACACAAATTGTGAGACGAGATAAGGACTAAAGTAAGAGTTTGAACAAGGTCCAAAAAAGACACTTGGTAACATACTAATCCTGCCTACTCATAGAGATCAAAGTGGAATTTATTACCTCTTGAAGGGAACATTTAATAGACAATAAGTAAATACACCCTAGCCAATGTGTAGGAGTGATTTATTTTGACAAGTGATAGGTGATTTAGATGGTGGAAGGATAGTCATACATTGCTCTGATTCCAGCTAGGAATCCATAGCCCCGACGGAGATGCATTTGATTCTAATCATAAAATTTCTCTGCTTCCAGTCAGGTGTCGATAGCCCTGGTAGAGATTATTGGAAACACCCAAAGAGAGTTATATATCAATTTGCTTTTGCTTTTAGCATTTGACTTTTGATTTTTTGATTGATTTTGATTCTTTTTCTTTCTGAAAACTTATTTCAGCTCTCTTGTTTGACAAGGGGTTAAGAACCACATATGGCTTGATGGAAGGAGGTGGAAGTGATTGTTATCATGACATTGGCTAGTGTTAACAAATATGTCCAAAAGTTCTTTGCAACAAGTTTATTGGATGTTGAATGTGATAGGATCTCTAAGAGGTTAGTTGTTCTTTAATTTACCAAGGTGATAAAAGACTAGGGTCAAGTGGATACCATAGAGATAAATGTCACAAAATGCGTGCGAAAAGGCTAACCACAATATCACCGAAGGGATGAAAAAAGGTAGGAAGACTTGCAGAAGAAAAACAAGGAAGGGAAGAAAGAAACATCCATGCATATGCAATACCTGATTGCAATTCCTGACCTTTGTACCTTTGATTTTTCTTTTGTTTTCTCATGTTTTTGTATATTTTAATTTGTTTTTTATTTTTATATTTTTGATAGTTTTTGGAAAGGTGGGACAAAAAGAGTCACTCTATGTGATAAGATCCAACAAAAATGTCTGCGACTTCCTTGATAAGGGAGACTAGGCGTGTTTGTTTATCAAGAGTCATGTTTTCATCGATCTCAATAATCATGGTGAGATCGTACTCAACAAATGATTGTGATTTATCCTGAAATGTGGATTTTGTATGTGGGAGATTTAATTCCCCATCTAGAGGTTTATGCACTTTGCACCATACTTGATGGTTACGTTGATGAAAGTTCTTGAATTGCATTTGATTTTTAATCCTAAGATCATGTGAGTTGCTAGGAAATTTGGAGATCTTAGTATTTTTTACCTAATCTTGATTGAGAAATTGTTTGGGTTTCTTATAAGTTGATGTGTGACTTGTTTGATCCCAAGAAGGAGAAGAAAGTGAACGTTGACGTTTAGAACTGATGTGAGAAATGACTGCGGGCTTGCCACAACCATTGATAGAAGAAAGATGTGATGGATGAAAAGGATACGGTCCAAGAATTGAAGAGGATGGGCTATGAGGAGGTGAGCCATGGATAAAAGATGATGAAGGTCTACCAGGATCTGGCCCTAAGATGGAAGAAAATGACGAAGGGTTACTGGCGTGGCCCAAGTATAGATGCAGAGGGATTACTCAGAGGTATCCCATAGATAGAATAGAATGAAGGGCTACTAAGATGTGGCCCAAGAATAGAAGGGAATGGGCTACCAGGAGGTGACCCACAAGTAAAAAATGGAGGGCTACTAGGATGTGGCCCCAGGATAGAAGAATATGATGGGGTACTCAGTGGTGACCCAAGGAGAGATTTTGATTGAGGAATGGTGATAGATAAGGAATGATTTTGTAATGAGAATATAGGCCACATATGAATGCTAGACCCCGACATATCATCATGCTCAGAAGAAGGTGAAGATGGAATAGAAGAATAATCAAGCTCCATGACCTTAGGATCTTCCCCTATTTTTTGATAAAAGGAATGAACTTCTTTTCCCCTATACGTGAGTGTATCGAGTTCTATAAAAAATCCCTTTTTTCAATCCTCTAAAGGGATATCATCATGCACTCTAATTGTTCCTTCATCTTGAGAGAAATCAATCAGTAGAGGTTGTTGTTCTTTGGCCATATAAGGTTGAAATAGAAGAAATAGGTATGATAAGGAAGGAAGATTGATTGACAGAAGAAGATGAATCAAGAGAGGAAGTAGGATTGGAGGAAAGAATCTCATGAATGGACGATTTAGATTTGGACCTATGTCATTTTTGTAGAAGACGACGTAATGTAGGCTGGAAAGTAGAATCACATAGCCATCTGTTAAGTTTTGACGTAGGAGTTGAGTTAGATGATTGACTAGAGGGAATCCGAGTCATGGAACTCTTTGATGGAGTAAGAAGTTGTTGAGATGACTGATGAAGGAGGTCCTGGGAAGAAAGGGAGGAACGTGACTCAAGAACCAAATTAGATCTTCTATCGATGGAACATGTAGTCACATGAGTCTTCAAAGGAGGAAGACATCATTGAGGTGATTTGGAATAAAGGTTTTGTGAAGGAAGGGATGAATGTGACTCAAGATTTGATCTAGGGGTATCTGAACAATAGTTGAGATCCAAGTCTTCAGAAGAAGAGTGGGAGTCTGAATGGTAGTTTGGATCTGAATCAGAAGAAGAAGAGTGGGGGGAACCCGAATAATAATTTGGATCAGAAGCATCCAAACCATACCACTGACTATGATCTGAAGGTGGGGAACAAGGTACCCGTATGGGCTCTCTAACACAGAACCAAATGAGGTTTAGTTGTAATGGGAATATTTTGATTTGAATTTCCAAACATAGGTTCCATATTGTAGTAAGTGTGAGAAACTATGTGATAGTTAGTCATTGTTGACATCATTTAAGCACAGATGTCTAGACCTAGATAGTGTGATGGAAATACTTCAAAGGAAGGGAAGTGACATGTTAATATGGGTAGCATAATGGAAACCAACTAGACATTTCGTAAGTATGGAGATGCATGCATGATTTTCTAAAGAAGGTCTAAGGAAAATAGACATTGTGATGATGCAATCTCAATGAGATAAAAAATGATTGTCCTAAAAAACAACTTTTCTAGATGAATAATCACAAGGAACAATCATGCAAGTGTGAAACACAAAGCCAATCAACAAGGAAATACACCCTATGTAAATGCGTGTGCAAAGTGAGTTCGATGCAAAGATGATCAACACAAGGTCAATACTTACGTCAAGCTCGAAATGAACAAGGCATGAATATTAACAAGGGTAGATGCGACTCCCAATCAAAGGATACAACGATGTGTTCAACAACGAACAAGGCCAAAATGTTAAAGGGCGAGGATTATAAATGTAAGCCGTGTAACCATACCAATTGGACACGTCTATCTAGCTTCATAGAGAAGTGAGATATTAGTGTCAAAGTGGTATTAAAATGATGCAAACACAGTAAGTGACATCTTCAAGATTCGGGACAATGTTTGAAGTAAAACCAAGTCAAGGTAAAATGAGGATGTGTTAAATTTTGCGCAGCGTAACGCCACAATGTGGATACTTAGATCATGTTTACAAAAAACACGACATAAGTATCTTAATTGTGTCGAGGCAATGCGAACAAGGTAACATGTCAAAGGCAGATAAAATGATGACTCAATCTGAACTATGATGATGATCTTGAAATCAATATCAAGTGGCCATCAAAGATATGAGGATGCATCCACACACTTTAGAAATTTAACAACTCAGCCGCAAACATGGATGAGCATAAATAGACAAAAAGGAAGTGAACACTATCTTTGACAACACTCCCAAAGGATGCCTTCTATTGCCCCAAATGGGAAATAAGAATGCAAAGGTGTAGATAAAAAAAGTGAAAAATAAACTAAGCGCCACTTGGGCAGAGATTTTCCTCGTCTGAAGGTGAGAAAGAAACTAAGCTAACTGAAACATTGTCTAATTTCTGTGATGAAAGGCACTTAGATCCAACTTAAGTGGATTATTTTCCTTGTTCGAAAAACAAGGTTTTGAATCCAAATAAGTGATATGGCCAAGACACGAAAAAGGACTAGTAAAGTGGGCCTCAAGACACAATGGCCTCCTTAATAATATCTCTTAGCTAGGTGTTACAAAGGCGTCTAAGAGCGGGCACGATTTACCCAAAAAGTCACACTGACTAATTTAGGAGTATCTTGGATTTTCCCCCTTCAAGTACAATGGGCACTAATTGCATCCATTGTGTACTCTTGCCAAGGTTGTGATACAGACAACTTTGTAATGCTAACTCACAAATAAAACTAGTCAAGTGGGTAAGCGAGGCACTTCCTATTTCATCCACGAGGTTACACATCGGTGGACTACTTTAGGGTTCCTAGTGCCACCCCCATTGTTGTAGCTTAAGGCGTTTATGCCAAAGGGGTTATGTTCTAGTTTAGTGGAGAGGGATGTACCCTTTTCTGAAACCTGTAATACAGTGTTTTGAATATGGTGTTTTTTTATCTTTCTTAACTTAATGTGGTTTTAAGTGGTACAACATTTGGCAACCTGCAAGAACACATGTATTAGAAGTTTTTTGTGTTTTTTCTTAGCTCCTCCTTTCTTTGGCAATTGTTAGGTACTATATGCAAGGAGTTAGTATGTTTTCACAAAATATCATGATATCAAAATAGAGTTTACGTGTTGCTTTTGATTCCTAAGATCACCAAAAAGGTGCGAAGGAAGAGCATACGCAACACAAAAACTCAACTAAAACAAATTTTATGAAAGAAATACATTAAGTTTGCCTTGTAAAAGATAGAATTCATTTTTAACCAACTTTGAAATGTTCATCCATTAGGAAGCATAATTTAAGCATTTTTTGAAAGCAATAAGATGGTTTTGGAAGTATTTTTGGTTCCAAAGATCACCTAAAAGGTGCGAGGGAAGAGCATACACATTTTGAAAAATCTCTATCAAATAAGACATGGAACACTTAACTAATTTAGTTAAAAATAATACCAAAATAACCCTGCAAACAACTGATTAGTGCCACAAAACCTTTCAAAGTGTTAGAATGGCCAATAAGACAATTTTTTAGACTTTAAGACACGTTAAAAAATGGCTATTTACTTAATAATGTAAACCATAATTTTTTTGTAACTCAAAATCCTTATTTTATGATTCGATTGTGTAGTTCTCTTCAATACTTTTCCAATTCAACAAAAACAGAGTCATTTTGAGCTCGGGAGCAAAAGTTATGGCCTCCGAAAGATTGGTGGTGAATGCAGTTTGATGCATACGTGCCCCTTTACTGACATGTACGCCCCTGTTTCAATGGAGACGCGCCCAAAATGACACCTACGTGCACCCCTGTGAAACCTACAAAAATCACAAAATTTGAAAATTTTCGAAAGCAAACAGGTTAAAGGTTACTCAAAGAAGCCTATTTCTATATCAAACCCACAAAATACATGCAAATTAAGGTCATTATCTAGTGTTAGAAATAGAAATGAGGAAATAACAAGTGATTTGGTCTAAAAAACTTGAAAATGAACTTTGAAGAACTCAAAAGACCTCTATTAATGGAGTATGGACATAAGTGTCCCACCGGGCATGCTAAATGTGTTCAATGAAAGATTTTGTAAAGAGCTATGGATATGGGGTAAGACCCCAAAGCTTTGTGGAAAAGACCCTCAATGGACCATATGATAAGAAATGAGAAAGGAATCCTATTTGCATGTTTTTAAAACTTGAAATAAGCAAGAAATATAACAAATATCATTAACCTCTATTCTTGAAAGCTTAGCAAAATATACCTACTAAAGACTTAAGCAATCAGTTTTGTTGTTTACTCCATGAGAGTGAATGAATCTCACTAAATGGCTACATGGCCAAGTTTACCTATTTCATTGCTAACCTATCATGGGTACAAGATGAAGCTATTTTAATGGTGGATGACCCAAGATCAAATGCCTTATTAGCTTGGCTAATGCAAATGAGCTCTTAAGATTTCTTAGGCTTGTTTTGGCTTTAGCTTATGTAAAGTTGTGTGTTTTTGAATGGGTACGCTTAGCCTTGTATTTATAGTTTTCCAAATGGAAGAGTTTGAACTTTGGGTGCATGTGGGACTAAAGCTCAAAAAAAAATTTAGATTAGATTAGGATAAACATGCTTTAGGCTTAGTTAATCTTGGTTTAGGCTAGTTAACTAGGGTTTAGGCTAGTTAAACTTGATTAGCAAGTGATTGGAGACTCGTTGAGAGTTGGGAGGGGTCTAGATAACCAATTATGACTGATAGATAGCCTACGAAGCCAATAAAAGTGTTCTAGAGAGAACTAGGGAGGTTCTAAATTGTCAAAAGGAGGAATATTTAGCTAATAAGAGAGATATTAGCCAAATAAGTTGATTATAGGAGGAATACGACCAAGAAGGTGCCATGAATGGGCATCTAAGAATGGAGCAAATAATAGGAAATTAACGAAGTGTCATTAATTAAATGGATTGGATGAAATGCTAAGTGTAAGCATATTTTAGGTGTGTATACTTAGTGCTTGGTACTTTATTATGATCACATAACTTTATATTTATATGATTCCTTCACTTGAATTTCATAATCAACCCCAAAAACACCAACTAACAAAAGGATAAGATGATCCAATGGCTATAAAGGACCCAAAAAGTGTGAACAAATTATACTGAGGTTAGGGGCACCTAGACATGACAACATCGCTTGGTGCTAGCATCTTAGCTGGGCACCGATGTCCAGGATGATAATTGCCAAGGTATAAAAAATGAAGACTTAGCAGGTAAATGTGTAAGACCAAGAGAAGTTACAAAAAAAAAAAATGTTACCAAAACATGGGTTGATTAGTACTTTTCTCAGTTACGAATCATATGAATAGTAGTGTGTAATTAGGACTACATAATTACCCAAAGTGCATGATTTGGTGTCTCTATTTGCACCCAATTTATGTTAATGAGTGAAAAGATCAGTAACATAAAGTAGATAAGAGATGTGTTAGTGCCATTTCTGAGCTTGCATTGTGTGCCCTAATTTTTCATGTCTGATTTTTCTCAGAAACATTTTATTTCTCAAATTGGTGATCTACAATTTCTCCCCCATGGTTGAATGTTTCAAAATTTCCCAAAAACTTGTTGTTCTTCCCTGGTTTAGAAGAGAAATCCATGTGTGCTCTTATTTGTGCCCTAGGTTTTTCCAATTCACAGGCTGTGTCGTTTTTCCTTTACCAGATCTTGCAAAAGAAAAAGTGAAGTTGATCAAATCTAAATTGTATGGGTTTATTTCCCAATCCTAAGCTTGAAAATGATGTCAAAACATGATTCAGTTGATTTAAAATCAAAAAAATTGCAATCCTTGCTAAAAAATTTGATTTATAGGGCATCCTTTAAATTTTTCTCGATTTGACGATCATACGAGTGTCGTTTTCCCGTCAAATTTATCATCACAAGGTAATGGCAATGTGGCGGGTTCCTATTGTCTAGGGCGTGTCGCGAAATATTTCTAACTTATCATTTTTTGAATTTTTGGAAAAGGGAATTTTTTGATCCGTGGCTCTACCTTATGCAATGAAGTGAATACATGGCACATTTTGATTAGCTAAGGGATTGGCGGGAGGTGGAATTTCCTTAGGAAAATTTTGATTTCATTTTGCAAAATTTTCAAAAGACAAATTTTAGCCCAAAGGCCCACAACAAATAGGGAGAGGACACGTGGCACATTTTTTGGTTTGAGGGCATGCAGATGGTAGGGGGACTTGGAGAATTTTGATGTTTTATGGCTCAAAGTGATAAAGTGAATTTTTGTCTCGAAAGCCATCGGCCAATTCCTGATGGACACATGTCCAGGAAAGGATAGGATGGGGCAGCAGGTTTTGCAATGACTTGGAAGGTTTCGACTTCAAATGGTAAAAAATAAAATTTCGGGCCGAAGCTCTGCAACAATTCAGGAAGTGACACGTGTCCAAGGAAGAAAAATGGAGGTGGAGGTTTGGACTGTCATCACCAATCCAGTACTATGATAATTCTTCACCGGGAACTCCTCATGCTATGATTATTTACTAATGCATAGCTTTTAGTTTGGTGGATGTAATCTGGAAAGACAACAACAAACATAACACAAGAATACCGTAGACTATGATAAGAAGGAATGATGATAAATCTGAAATATAAGTGTAAATTATAATATCAACATGAAATTGTTACAATCTCACCCATGAGGTACTTCAAGTGTTACTGACTTCACTTGCCTTCCAACCATAAGTATGGGTGAAACTTCACAATTACACCTCTTAATGGCTTCTTTAACACACCTTCAAAATGATGGCTTCCTTTACACACTTACTCATACAATATTTCTCACTACTTCCTTCTATGCTAAATGAGGGGGGTGGCCTCTCTATTTATAGAACTTCCAGGCTTATCCATCTTATCTCTAAGATAGGATAAGAAATCTACTCTGATGAATCATATCACATACCTTAACTATTATCTGTACATGTAAGCTTATCTTTTAAGATAAGATAAACCTTATCATTTCACATGGGTTCCACTTTTTAGACTTTTTACAAATAAAATACACAAAATATTTATGACCTCATTCCTTATCCTTATTACTAATATAATATTTCTAATTCCTAATAATGTAGACCCTACTTCTCTACTTACCCTAACTTTGACATTTTAACATTAACGGACTACTTACGACAAATGTTTATTTTTTACCACAACATTCCTATTGTACTTTTGACTATTACCATACTATACATTATTGGCAGCGTTCTACCGACAGTGCCATTATCTTCTATTGGACGCTACTACTAATTATACTTAACATCCTATTCCTAATACATACATTAATGAAATAGAAATTACAGAGGAAAATTTTAGTGTCGACATCTTCCCCCTTCCTAGCTTCTACTCTATCCTCAGAGTAGACTATTCCGGTGCTTGGAAAATCTTTAACTTGTCGTGGTTGACCCATTTTGTAATGGGAGTGCCATCCAATTCCTCTAGTCAGTATGTACCATTTTCATGCACAACTGCTATTTTGTAGGGGGCCCATCCATTTTGGAAGAAATTTTCTTTGTCTTATTTTTTTGTATCTGGAATCATATACTAGAACCAAGTCATTCACATGAAATGGAGACCAACGGATCCTTTGATCAAAGTATTCCTTCTGCTTCATTTTCTTCTTATAGCTTGTATCCTTTGCTATTTCCCTCATTTCCTCTAGCAAATGAAGATGTACCAACCTTTCTTTTACTGAATCACTTTCATCCATCCTTTCATTTTTTCATAACTCTCACAATGGGAATATCAAACTCAATAGGAAGAACTGGATCAATGCCATAAGCCAACTAAAATGGGGAGTATCATGTTGTTGACTTTGATGTTGCTCTATATGCCCACAATGTTGCATGAATACTTTTATCCCACTTATGTACCTGCAAGGCTGCATCTTTTGCTAGAATTTGACACAACACAAAATTTGTTCATTCCACCTATCCATTTGTGCTTGGCTTGTATGTTGTTGCGTTTCTGTGCTTAATAGAAAAATTATTGACTATGGATTCTACCACCTCATTAATGAAGTGGCTTCCTTGATCTGTTACAATTTCTAGTGGACAACCAAATCTGGTTACAATGCATTCATATATGAACCTTGCCACTTCATCCATGGAAGTTGTTTTCAATGGCCTAGCTTCAACCCACTTGGTTAAATAATCTGTGGCAACTACAATATACTTATTTTGGCATGGGGTAGTTGGAAGTGGACCTACAATGTCTATTCCCCACTTTTCAAAGGGACCAAGTGGAAGAATAGGGCATAATGGAGCTGATGAAATCTTACGGTTACCATGTGTTTGACAAATATCACATGTCTTACAATAATTATAACAATCTCTAAAAAGAGTGGGCTAGTGATAACCTGCATCCAAGATCCTTCTTCACTGTAAGTTGTCCAAAGAAGTGTCCTCCACATGTACCATTGTGGAATTCTTCTATCAGCTCCTTCCCCTGATCACGTCCAACTACCCTCTTGTACTGTCCATCAGGTCCTATTTGAAATAATACTCCATGCAGAATAGAATATGGATGACTGGCTTGAGTAATCTTCCTCTTAGTCTTTGCATTGGCACCATCAGGAAACTTGAATTCATTCAGATAATTCCAAATATCTATGTATTCACTAGGGATTGTGTCAAGGGATAACAATGTTGCATCTGAGAAATCATCATCATCACAAGATGAACCTAAACCATCATAGGCTCGAGAGAGTGCATCTACATTGACATGCTTCTTTCCTGTCCTATCTATAATATCAAATTCAAATTCTTGTAGCAAAATTATCCATCTTGCTATCCTCCCTGATGGGTTAGGCTTATTTACAATATATTTTAGATCCTGATGATCTGTTACAACTATAAATTTCTACCCTAGCAAGTAATTTCTAAAACTTCTTTACAACAAAAATGATAGCTAGAGCCTCTTTTTCAGTTACAGTATAATTTACCTCAGCACTGCTCATTTGTCTGCTCCTAAAGTAAACTGGATGATCATTCCCATTTTCATCCTTTTGGCTCAAAGTACTTCCTAGTGCTGCATCTGAGGCATCAGTATACACAATGAATGGCTTGCTCCAATCTGGATTCTTTAAAATAGGTGAAGACACTATGGCTTCCTTCAGTTGTTTAAAAGCTTCATGCACCTTATTTCCTGGTTCATAAGTAACATCCTTCTTCAGAACTGGGTTAGTGGCTGTGCAATCTTTGAGAAATTCTTGATGAACCTTCTATAGTAACCCACATGGCCTAAAAATGATCTCAACTTACTTCTATTCATAGGAAATGGTAACTCTTTGATTTTTGAAACTTTATCAAGATCAGTACCAATACCATCTCTGGATACAGCATGCCCTAACAAAACACCTTTAGAATATCCAAAGACACACTTTGTAGGGTTTAGTGAGGCTTGTGCTTCATCTAACCTTTGAAATGTTGTCTCCATGTAGTGCAGGTGGTCCATTTTGCTCCCATAGATGTAAAAATCATCTAAAAATACTCTGATGAAGTTCCCAATGTAGGTTTCAAACACCCTATTCATCAAACGCTGGAATGTTACCGGAGCATTACACAACCCAAAAGGCATAACTCTATAAGAAAACATTCCCCAAGGAGTGGTGAACGTGGTCTTCAGCTGATCTTTCTCTGCTATATGAACTTGGTTGTATTCACTATATCCATCAGCAAAACTATAGCACTCCTGGCCAGCTACTCTCGTCCAAGATCTGATCTGAGAATGGAAGAGGGTAATGATCCTTCTTTGTTGCCTTATTGAGCTTCCTATAATCAACACAAATGTGTAGCTTCCCATTCTTTTTTATTGAGATCACAATGGGAGAAACCCATTCTGAATTCTCCACAGCAAATATGAATCCTGCATCAAGCAATTTATCTATTTCTTCTTTTACAGTCTTGGAAAAATTAGGATTCATTCTATATGGCATTTGCTTTATGCGCTTAGCACCATCTACCAGCTCAATAGAATGTTCTACCCAACTTACTTGATGGAGTTCCTTGTAATCAAAAGTGAATAGGTGTATGTACCTTCAAAAGAGCTGGAGGTAGGATTCCTTCTCACTCTCCATCACAGAATCACCAATCTTTATTTGTTGGAGACGATCATCAATTTCTTCTTTAGATAATTTTATGGGTTCATGAGTTAAGTGTGACTGGAAGGATATCCATGAGCGAAACATCAACCTCACTTTCTTCATCTTTTGTGTCCACTTCACTGGTACTAGAGTAATCAGAGGATGTCGAATCATCAGTTTCATCACTTGAATCCACAGGTTCTGTCTTATGATGCTGAGGGATCACATTTATCTTCACCCTCTCTCTACCACGTCCAAGTGTCATGAAGCCTTCATTCCAGTAGTTTCTTTCATGAACTCTCCTTAGCCATGGTCTTCCTAACAACATTGGGTATGCAACAGTACCATTTTTTCATCACCTGAAAGTCTACCACACATACAACACATATAACAGATATTGCCACATTTGAAACAACACCTTCTTTTTTAGTTTTTTCCTTATTTAATGACCTTAACATAAGTGTTGAGGGGCGATCAATTTTTAAACCCAAAATATTCATTACAGACTCGGTCATTACATTAACTGCAGCACCTCCATCAACTAAGAAATCATGAATTGAAATACCATTACATAATACCTCAGCTTGTGGAGCATAGGGATCCGCCTCTGCCTCCAAAACAGGGACCTCAACCTCCTTCCTTCGTCGAGCATTGAGTCCACTTCACAGATCCCGCCTCTTCTCAGAAGAGATAGCGAAGAGTTGACCATATGTAATATTTGCAGGCCTTTTGGAAAGATCTTCTAAGATGGACTATGGTCCTTGTCCCTGTGAAATCAGAATAATCCTGCACACCCAACTTTCTTCTCCTATGTTTCTTACTAGTTTCTCCTTTCATCTTCTTAGGATCATTTCCATCTTGGTTATCTTTTTCTTTCTTTCTTTTTGTTACAAACACATCTACTTCTTTATTTATGCTCTTATCTACTACATCAAAAGAATTCACAAGTGCTTTACCTTTATCATTATCTCTTGTACCAGATGTAGAAGCTCTATCTAGACAATTATACTTATAATGACCCTTTTTATGACAACCATAACATACAACTTCAGAAATATTTATTTTTGGACCTCTATCTCCTCCCTGAGAACTAAATTCTTTTCCTTGAAGAAGATTAATAGTTAACTGGTCCATCTTCCTGAGTAGATCTTCATACTCAGTAGATGTACTAGGAGAAATGATTTGTGCTCACCGAGAGTGGTTGTGGATTCTGGACCAAAGGTGCTGGTGTAGGCTCTACTTTAGCAACAATTTCTTTGGGTTCCTCTTCCATGCTTTCTTCTTGCCTTCTTGCAATCTCCTTTGCTTATTCAATGGTAGCTGGGTGGTCATACTTCACTCGTTGTCTGATCTCTGGCTTCATCCCAAGAATGAAGTGCTTACAGACGAGAGTATCCACGCCATTCATCAACCCATCTGCTAATCCTTCCTTCCAAATCTAGGCATCGAGCTTCCTCCTTAGCTCTAGAATACGAGCATGATAATCCCTTATCTTCTCCTTCTCTCCTTGGGATAGCTTTGTGATATCGATCATGAGATCTGACATATTTCTGTTGTTCACCAAATTCTTTAAGAAAACTTTCAGTTAATAAATCCCATGAGTTTTTCACATTATCACCTAGTGTTTCAAACCACCTAAGCATTGAACCATCTAAAAAGGTAGGAAAAAATTTAGTCCATTGTTCCCTTCTTATAAGGCCATTACAAATACAAGATCGTTTAAACTCTTGAATGAAAGAGGAAGCATCTTCATTAGATTGGGCTGAAAAAACACGTAATCTTCCCCATTTTCAAAAGTAACCATAGTGAAATACCAACCCACAAGTACAATCAACAAGACTTATGTGCACAAATAATTGGAATCACTATAATAGAAAGTGACTTTACTACCTTTCTACAGTAAAATAGAAATGGACCACGGTAAACTATGGTAAAACTTGACTTACTGCAGTAAAAACTGACTTTACTGTGGTAAACACTATTCACAGTAAAAAGTGAAGTTACTGCGGTAAATACTATTCACGGTAAAAAGTGACTTTACTGCGGTAAATACTATTCACAGACAAAATGTGACTTTACCATGGTAACTACTATGCATAGTAAAAACAAGGTTACCCTCCAAATGATTTTATGACTAAGTGGGAATATCATCTCCAGAAAATCCACCAACGAGGAATTGTCCCGGCAACGGAACCAAAATGTCATCACCAATCCGACACTATGATAATTCTTCACCGGGAACTCCTCATGCTATGATTATTTACTAATGCACATCTTTTAGTTTGGTGGATGTAATTTGGAAACACAACAACAAACATAACACAAGAATACCATAGACTATGATAAGAAGGAATGATGATAAATCTGAAATATAAGTGTAAATTATAATATCAACATGAAATTGGTACAATCTCACCCATGAGGTACTTCAAGTCTTACTGACTTCACTTGCCTTCCAACCATAAACTATGGGAGAAACTTCACAATTACACCTCTTAATGGCTTCTTCAACACACCTTGTAAACTGATGGCTTCCTTTCACACACTTACATACAATATTTCTCACTACTTCCTTCTATGCTAAATGAGGGGGGTGGCCTCTCTATTTATAGAACTTCTAGGCTTATCCATCTTATCTCTAAGATAGGATAAGAAATCTACTTTGACGAATCATATTCCATACCTTAACTCTTATCTGTACATGTAAGCTTATCTTTTAAGATAAGATAAACCTTATCATTTCACATGGGTTCCACATTTTTAGACTTTTTACAAATAAAATACACAAAATATTTATGACCTCACTCCTTGTCCTTATTACCAATATAATATTTCTAATTCCTAATCATGTAGACCCTACTTCTCTACTTACCCTAACTTTGACATTTTAACATTACGAGACCACTTATGACAAATATTTACTTTTTACCACAACATTCCTATTGTACTTTTTGACTGTTACTGTACTATACAATATTGGCGGGGTCGTACCGGTAGCGTCGTTATCTTCTATCAGACACTACTACTAATTAAACTTAACAACATCCTATTTCTAATACATACATTAATGAAATAGAAATTACGGAGGAAAATTTTAGTGTCGATAGGACATCGGGGGACAGAGTAAAAATTTTCCTTTTTGGAGAAAGGAGCTAAAGTGTAAATAGGAAGTGTGCCTCCGCAGCCTATCCATGATGGACATGTGCCACATTCTAAGAAGTCAAAGGGAGAGTGTGAGCTAGTGGTAAGATTTAAATTTTTCAAATTTTGTAGGAAGGTTTGAAGGTAGAATAGGAGGCTTGGCCCCATGGCGAATCGGAGAGTGCCACGTGGCGGAGAAGAGATCGGGCTTCCGGGCCCACGAAGGTTTTATGGAAAAATTTCATTTTTTCAAAAAAAGTGGTAGAATTTATTGAATTGGTTTGCGGTTTTCAATGGGGCCCACATATGGACACGTGGTGGGTCTAGGGGAGAAGTGGGAAAATTTTACAAAATTTTCCAAAACTTTATAAAAGGTCGTGAATGCATTTTTTAAAGGCATGGGCCCGATCTAATCATTTTTTGACATGTGTCCCACTTGATCCAAAGTTTAAAAAGGTAATATTGAGCTTTATTTTTTAAATGGAATTTTCCACATGGAGGGCTGATATTAAAAGGTGGATGAGATTGACGGTTACTGTGCATTCGTTTGTTTTGGCTACCATAGGAGCTCCAAGAAGCTTGAAAATCATGTTTTTGCATCAAATTTCATAAAATATTATATGATTTTGTGTCGTCTTGGCCTCCTCAAAACATTGGCATCATTTTCATGACCTAATTCTTCGATCTATGGTGTTTTGATGAAATTTTGACTCAGGCCCGAGAAAAAATGTGAAATGTCAACATCAAAAGTTACAGAGGTAAAATTAAAAAAGGGAAAAGGTAAAAAATGATGAATGGAAGATGCTTGCATGCCTGAATGATAAAAACGTGTCCCTGGGGTGGATAATGATCCGAATTTGTGTAATGATTTTAACTTTTTGTGCATACCTGGCAACCTACAAGTTGTTTTTCCGTTTGGTGTCACTTTCATTAAATCATGAGGTTTTTTGTGACAAATTTGATCCCATAGCATATTATTTTCTTGGGAAGGAAGAATCCAATATGGCATGAGGTATATAATACATTTTGGAAAATTTGTAAAGGGTTGGGAGTTGAAAAAGCACGAGTAAATTCTGAGAGAAAGCTCATCTTCTGTGAAATCCAACAAAGAACCAGGTTAATGTCTCATGTGTTGGAAATTCATGTATGTGAGTTGGTTACAAGTGTATAGCCATCACACAAATCTGAGATAATTCATGTAACTCTCCCCTACTATTGAATCTAACAAGTTTTGAATTAAATCTATGTTTTTCTTTTGGCAATATGATGTCTGTTATCAATTTTAAATGCCTGCAAATAAATTTTATTGTTCTTGTTGCAATCTTGCATTGAAAATATTTATAATTCACACAGGATCTCCATTTCTAGTTGGTATTTTAGTGGCATTTGTAATCTCATACTCAGAAGATCCTTCATCTGATAAGGAGATAAACAAATTTAAAATCACTTTACCTTCCTTGATTGTAGAGATTTCTTGTAAGCCTTTGGGGGTACCTCAGGCGTGGTTTGATCATGGATTTTTGTGTTTAATTGAGTTCTTTACTTCAAGATTTTGTGGTGAGTTCTCAAATATTGTGTGAAGAGTGCAACCTAGGCTTCCATTTGTGCCTCTTTTGGTTGAAATAACATCCTAATTTTTTTAGGCATTTCATATGATAGTTGTTCAAATATTGTACAGATTTTCATAGATCTGATCTATCCCAGTTTGTCTTGTCAATCCCCCACCAAAAATCATCTAACAACAAATTTCCTATCATGTATTATCCCTAATTTGCATTTGTATACCCACAGAAGACTAAAATCCATTTGCAAAAGTATGCATAACAGATCTTGATTTCCAATGTCTCTAGTAGCCTTTGCCTTGTTTGAGAACATACCCATGTTTTGAGAAGTGACAACTTGTGAGAGTTCAGATCTGGGGTGTCGATCATGTTTTCATCTAGGTCTCCATCATAGAATTTCAAGCAAAGAGAAGAACATCTTCATCTCCTTCACCATTACAAGGTTACAAAATAGGTCCTCTTACCTTGGTTGCAAGGCAAAACCTAAAACAGCTAGGACAAGATCAAGTCCTATTGGAGTGCTATCCATTTCTCCACAAACCTAAGTGCTAGTTACACCATATCCCCGGCTACCAATGACATACAACATGGTATAATCTATCTTTGAGTTCCATGACATAAATGTGGTGCTTCTTTGACCGAGAAGGAGAAAAAATTTGGATACCAACTCGAGTGGTGTCATTACCAGTGAATTCTTGGAATTTATTGGTGTTTTTGAAGTGTTTAAGGAGTGTGAGAATTTTTATATTCAAGTATTTGAGCTGCTACATTATTAAAATATCATCCTATGCTTCAGATCTACAAGTTTTTAAACAAGGGTTTCAAGTTTTGTCTGCCCTTTTTTCCATTTACTAGCAGTTCATACACTTTGGGTGCATTGTGATTGACTGATTTAAGAAAAAGAAGGTCTGATTTATAAATCTTTGCAAAGGGTTTCAGTACTAGCAAACATTTGACAGAATTATTTTAGTGTAATCTTGCACAACTAAGGTGAAATTATTTAGTGGTGACTCCATGCTGATTTCAATTTGGAAATACCAGTGTCTTCAGCTTTCTGTCATTTATTTTTGTGTTATTGATCTCTGTAAAATTGGAGGGAAGAATATCTCTCTTCCTTAAAGACTGCTAAAAAATTGTTCTCAGATTCAAGAAATTCAGAGTTGGAAGGGAGAAGAGTTTAGAAAGTGGTTAAAGATAAGACATCAGGCAGAGATATAGCCATTGGTGAGAGAGATCAGCCTTTGGTAGAGAACTATCACTCCTCTTCAAGTGATTCTAATTCAAGTAATCATCTCATAAAATTGTTTGCCTCAACTAGTGAAGGTCCTTCTACTGTATCTGGTGAGTTCCTTCTCCAATCTACACCTTTGTGTTTTAATTCGAGTAAAAATTTCCAAGAAAATCAGCATTTAGAGAGTACCAGTCTTGTGAATCACATTCTTGATCCCCAAAGACATAGCACTCCTCATCAGCTTGTCTCACCTCCAAGATCACCCCCACCAAATAATATGGCTCAGCCTAGACCTCCATTTGTTGTTAACACCTTTGGTCCTATAAATTTTAGAGGAATGGATGGTTACCCAAATGTTGTCCCACAAGATGTCAGAAAAAGGTTACCAAAAATCTAGGGTAACAATGTTATTACTGGTGATCAACATCTCAAACTTTTTGATAATATGATGGAATATTTTGAGATAGAGTTTGAAGATGTGTATATTAAGTTGTTTATTCATACAATAGAAGAAGATGCTAGGGATTGGTACAAGGCTCTACCTGATAATTCTATTAATTCATGGACTGAAATGAAAAATGCATTTAGGTTGCAATATGGTGACAGGACTGATCCTAGATATCTTTTATCTAAGTTTGAGAAAATCAAGAAAAACCCTAATGAATCAGTCCATGACTTTAACACAAGGTTTAACAAAACTTTGAGAAGGATGCCTATTGGTTTGAGGCCTTGTGATGAATCTTGTTTAATCAAATATGCAAATGCATTTGATAAAAAGGTAGTCTATTACCTAAGAGACAAGAACCCAACCAATCTAAGACAAGCTTTCACCATGTCACTTCAAATTGAGAAAAATATCAAGGCTGTTGGGAAACCTCTTAAGAGAAATGGTGTAAAATTGATAAACCCAGAAAAACCTCAAGCTAGCAAAGGTGCTAATTTAGAAGAGGTTGTGAAGACTTTGGCAGGGGCTGTTAAGGAAATCTCATACAAATTGGCTCGAGCTGAGAAGGGAATTGCGTAGACTTCACAAGGTCAACATAGGCAGCAGGCATAAGATAGATTTGGAAATCACCATAGGAATGAGTAGAGGTTTTATGGACAAGGGTAAAGGTCCTGTTTGGATCTGCAAATAGACAACCCTAAACACGTGAAAATAGTTTGGTTCCTGACCCTCTAACTACCAGGGTTGCTATTGTTGAAAAATTTACTGATATGGATTGGTGTGTGATAGATGTTTTCTTCCTCATCCTCCAGGGTGAAGTGGACCAACAAGTTGATGAAGCTGATAATGAGGATGGAACTGATGATGATATTTGCATGATGGGTTGTTCTTCAAGCTCACAAGGAGGAGTAACATCTATTGAAGTAATAAGTGCTAGGACTGTTGCTACCTTTTGGGATTGCATCAAGCGGGGTACAAGTCTTTCTCCCCCCCTCATGCTCTTGAAGTTGATGTAGTGCAAGCCTTTGAAATTCCTAACAATGACTTTGGATACTAGAGAGCTTTGATGATTAATAAGTATGATGGTGGTATCCCTTCCGAGGAAGATAAATAATTATTGATGAATGATGTTGTAGCTCAAGAGAAGGACTATAACACTAGAAGCAAAGTTGTTAAGAGATTTGGGCCTCAAGCCAAAATTAAAACACCCTTGCTCACAAGCATTCCAAGATAAGCTACTAGGAAAGAAACACTTGCTAGAAGCTCTGCTGTCCCGAGAAAAAATTACAGTCCTCATCACACCCAAGTTGCCAAGAATCCTTTTCCATCTGATGAATCTTCTTGTATCCCTTCCAATTTTGTTTTTCCAAAGAGTGTCCCCTATGATATAGCCCAGGTATTGAGCCAAATTAAAGTGAGTGTTCCAATCATTGAGTTGCTTAGAATTCGTAAGCATAAGAAGAGAGCATTTGAGTACTTGGGATTGAAAGAAGAGAAGATCACCCCAAGTAGAAATGTAAATGTTGTTGAGACTCCTCTTCAAATCATTGCTGACCTTGAAACACCACCAGCAGTGGAAGATCTTGGAGAGATTCCTGAGGTATATTTGGGGACATCCTTGGTTGATTCCCAATTGAATGTTGATACATTGTTTACAACTTTGCTCATAAAAGATAGGCTATTTCACACTTGTATGTTTGATTCTGGTGCATCATGTAATGTCATGCCTCTTGAATTCATGAATGAGTTGGATATCAAGGTGAAAACTGCCTATGGGAAGTGTACTACCATGGATTCAAGGGAACTTCCAGTGGTTGGTTGTGTGAAGGGTTTGGTAGTGCAACTTGCAACCTATCTGGGTAAGAATTTGAAACTGGATGTTGTAATTGTTGACTGCCCTACCAAATGGGGTATGATTTTGTCAAGAAAATGGGCTACAAGTGTTGGTTGTATTGTTCAAATGGATTTCTTTTGCCACCATTCCCATTGAAGGTAGCCTGGTCAAAATTTATGGAGAAAATAAAACGTTACATCTAATTGAGGATCCAAATAATGCTTCCTATGAAGTGTTGTTTGCTGATATTGATGTTGATAATTTCATTAGTTTTGCTGATGGAAAAGAACACAAGATGGACAGATCAAAGTGCCTTGATATTGTAGGTTCTCCTTGGACCTTTTTATTTGATGGGACCTTTGCTCCAAATTTGGAAATGGTGCTAGTATAGTTTTGCTTTCTCCTAGTTTGGAAGATTTTTCTTTCTCCTTCAAAGTTAATTTTTAATGCACTAACAACATTGTTGTTGGGGTTAAGGATTGCATGGAAGTATGGAGTGAAAGATATTGTTGCAAAAGGAGACTCAGAGCCGGTTGTTAAACAAATAATAAAATTGTATGCTACAAAAAATCAACCTATGAAACAGTATAATCATGCAATTTGGGATCTAATTGAAATGTTCGATTCCTTTAACATTGTTTACCGTGAAAAAGGTATTAATTTTTTTGTTGATAAGTTGGTAGTGATAGGTTCTAGATTTGATTAATTCACCATTTCACCTTATTGTGAATACAACATTGAAGTACTGACTAAGTCGGCTGTCCTTGACAACATCAAGCATTGGCAAGTGTTTGATGATGATGATCAGGTGCTAAGGTTCTTGCAAAACCAAGGTGATTTTGCAAATCAGAATATTGATTGGAATCCAATGGTATGCATGACTGGAGGAAGAGAAAATTTGTTTGGAAAAGATATCATCAAATTTAAAAACAAACACCATCCCTAGAGGTCTTGTTGCACTTGAGTCAAATTATAACAATGTTGATTGCATCATAAATAGAAACATGTATGCTTCAAGGGATGTGGAAGAGCATGACTTGGGAACAAACGAAAAACAAAGTAAGGTTTGGTTGGGCAGCAATTTAAGTAAAGAAGAAAAACAGTCCTATGCCCAACTCTTGAAAAAATATCAATACTGCCTTGCTTGGTCCTATTCAAAGCTAAAAGAATACAAGGAATATTTATTTCAGCATGAGATCCCTCCTGAAACAAATGCCAAACCATTCAGACAGAGGCAAAGGCCAGTTAATCCACTTCTCTCCATGAAAATGCAAGAGGAGTTAAGGAAGTTGAGAGATGGAGGTATTATTCAGCCCACTAGATATTCATCTTGGGTTGCAAACCTTGTGCTAGTTAGGAAGAAGAATGGAGACATTAGAATCTGTGTGGTTTTTAGGAATCTAAACAAAGCATCCATGAAGGACAATTACCCCTTGCCAAATATGGAAAATATGTTGTAGCTTGTGACAGGTTTTGAATTGTTTTTTACATTGGATGGTTTCTTCGGATATAATCAAGTGGTTGTCAAAGAATCAGAAAGACTTAAGAAAACATTCACTACTCCTTGGGGGACATATGTTTTTGTTAGGATTCCCTTTGGTTTGATGAATGTTGGTGCCAATTTTCAAAGAGAGATGGATGTTGCTTTTTCTGGTTACATCAATGAGTTCATTGCAGTTTACCAAGATGATGTGATTGTATTTTCAAGGCAGAGAGGTGATCATTTGCAGTACGTGGAGAAGATGTTGATCAGATGTAGGGAGTATGACATTTCTCTTAATCCGAAGAAGTGTCATTTTGGCATGTAAAAGGCCAAGCTGCTTGGTCACATTGTGTCAAAAGATGGTGTTATGATAGACCCTAAGAGAGTGGAAGCAATCAGCAAGGTACCTATCCTAAGAACCAAGAAAGGCATCTAGTCTTTCTTTGGTTGGATTAATTTTATTAGAAGGTTTGTTTCCAACTTTACTGAGTTGAATCTTCCAATCACAAGCATGCTAAAGAAGGACCAAGTTATCAAATGAGAGGAGACTTCCATTCAAGATTTTGAAGGAATTAAGGATGCATTTAAACATGCACTTGTTTTAGTAGCCCCAAACTATAAGAGGCCTTTCCAAATCTTTTCCATTTCTTTTTTTTGTTGCAAAAGGATGAGAATGAGTCTGAGAGGCCTATTGCCTTCTTTAGCAAGGCTTTACAAGTAGTTGAGCTGAAGTATACAATCATGGAGAAACAAGCATTTTCCTTAGTGAAAGCAACAAAAATTTTCAGGCCTTATATATTGAATTCAAAATTTCTTGCCTATGTTCCCCACACCATGGTGAAAGACGTCTTATCAGAGATGGAGATCTCAAGTAAAAGATGTAGATGGGTGAACAAATTACAGGAGTATGATATGGATATCCAAACTACAAAGTTGGTAAGAGGTTTGGGTCTTGCTAAGCTCATGACTGAGACCAACTTGTAGAATGTGGAAGTGAATCAGCTAGAGGAAGAAAGGGTAGATGTGCTTGCAAAATTGGTAAATTCTTAGTGGTACAAGGATGTAATATTTTACCTTAGACACCTTTGTTGTCATAACCATTTAAATAAAAGTAAAAAAAAGAGCCCTCAAGCTGGCTTCTCAAAAATATATCATTACAGACCTTAGGATTTCTTGGAAGAACCCTAAAGGTGTCCTCTTGAAATGCATAGTTGAAGATGAAGCTCCCAAGATAGTTGCTTATTTCCATGGGGGACTTTGTGGAGGACACTTTGTTGAAAGAGTAACAACACATAAGATTTTGAGGGCTGGTTATTGGTGGCCTACTCTTTTTAAAGATTCAACCTAGCTGGTTATAAGATGTGATAGTTGCCAACGTTTCTCTAGAAGACTGAAAGCTTTAGGCTCCCTTCCTTTGTAGCTTATATCAATTGAAGCCCCTTTCAAACAATGGGGAATGGACTTCATTGGTGAGATTTCAGATCCTTCTAGTGCTGGTCATAAGTGGATTCTTGTAGCCACTGATTATTTTACAAAATGGGTTGAAGCAAATCCCATCTAAAAAGGAAACACACCAAGTGGTAGTGGACTTCTTATTGAATCATATCATATGAAAATTTGGATTTCCAGTTAAGATTGTATCTGATAATGCCATGAGATTTAGAACCAAACCTTTAATGGTAATGTGCAATGAATATGGAATCAATCTGATTTATTCTTCAAATTACAACCCCCAAGGGAATGGACAAGCTGAGTCCAGTAATAAGAACTTGTTGAAGATCATTAGAAGAACCTTGGAAATGAACAAGAAAAAGTGGGGGAGAACAATTGAAGTTTGCATTTTGGGCTGATAGAATAACTCTTAAAAGAGCAACTAGTAAAAGCCCATTTGATTTGGTGTATGAAACCTAGGCTTTGCTGCCCTTACACATGCAATTATCTTCATTTTAGTTTTCCCAACAGTTGGAAGATCAAGAGTATGGCCAATATGAATCAAGGATCAATCAAATTATTGAGCTTGATGAGGAGAGAAGAGCATCCCATCAAAGGCATATCAGATTTAGAGAGAAATTGAAGAGATTGTTTGATAAGAAGGTCAATCCTAGAGCCTTCAATATTGGAGATCTAGTTTTGCTATGGGATAGTAGGAATGAAGACAAGGGAAAGCATGGCAAATTTGATTCATTATGGATGGGCCCTTATGCCATTGATATCAAAATTGGTGAACATACTTTTTTTCTCAAACATCTAGATGGGGAATTGTCGGGCCTGTTAATGGCAGACATTTACAAAATTTCTTGGATTAATCCCCAAATTGAGGTATACACAAATTGTACAGTTGTATAGTATTTTTTTGGCTTTATTTTTGTTGTTTTTGGTGTGTGGTTTGCCCTTTGTTCTTGGCAGTAATTCTGTTTGTTTTCTCGGCTATTTTTTTGGTTTGGGTGGCTCTGGTTTTTTGGGATGCCTTGTGTTTTGACTCCTTTACCCAATGGTATTTTGGCACTTGTTCTACGTTTTGTCCTTGTGGCACTCATTAGGAGTGCCCATCCCTAGGCAAGAGCTAATGTTACTACCATTTCTGAGCTTGCATTGTGTGCCCTAATTTTTCATGTCTGATTTTTCTTGGAAACATTTTATTTCTCAAATTGGTGATCTGTAATTTCTCCCCCTAGTTGAATATACCAAAATTACCCACAAACTTGTTGTTCTGCCCTGGTTTAGAAGAGAAATCCATGTGTGCTCTTATTTGTGCCCTAGGTTTTTCCAATTCACAGGCTGTGTCATTTTCCCTTTACCAGATCATGTAAAAAAAATCAAAATTGATCAAATCTAAATTATATGGGTTTATTTCCCAATCCTAAGGTTGAAAATGATGTCAAAACATGATTCAGATGATTTAAAATAAAAAAATATGCAATCAAAAAAAATTATTTCTAGAGCATCCTTTAATTTTTTTCACGATTTGATGGTCATACGGGTGTCGTTTTCCCGTCAAATTTAACATCGTAAGGTAATGGCAATGTGGTGGGTTCCTATTGGCCAGGGGGGTGTCAGGAAATATTTCTAACTTATCATTTTTTGAATTTTTGGCAAAGGGAAATTTTTGATCCATGGCTTTGCCTTATGCAATGAAGTGCCTATGTGGCACATTTTGATTGGCTAAGGGATTAGCGGATGGTGGACTTTCCTTAGGAAAATTTTGATTGTCTTTTGCAAAATTTTCAAAAGACAAATTTCAGCCTGAAGGTCCGTAGCAAATAGTGATAGCACACATGGCATATTTTTTGGTTTGAGGGCATGCGGATAGCAGGGGGACTTGGAGAATTTTGATGTTTTATGGCTCAAAGTGATAAAGTGAATTTTTGGCCTGAAATCCCTCGGCCAATCCCTAGTGGACACATGTCCAGGAAAGGATAGGATGGGGCAGTGGGTTTTGCAATGACTTGGAAGTTTTTGAATTTAAATGGTAAAAAATTAAATTTTGGGCCGAAGCTCCACAACAAGTCAGGAAGTGACACGTGTCCAAGGAAGAAAAATGGAGGCGGAGGTTCGGACCTTGGGGGACAGATTATAATTTTACCTTTTTGGTGAAAGGAGCTAAAGTGCAAATAGGAAGCGTGCCTCTGTATCCTATCCATGATGGACATGTGGCACATTCTAAGAAGTCAAAGAAAGAGTGCGGGCCCATGGTAAGTTTTAAATTTTTCAAATTTTGCAGGAAGGTTTGAAGGTAGAATAAGAGGCTTGGCCCTGCGGCAAATCAGAGAGTGCCATGTGGTGGAGAAGAGATAGGGCTTCCGGGCCCACGGAGGTTTTGTGGAAAAATTTCTTTTTTTTCAAAAAAAGTGGAAAAATTAATTGAATTGGTCTGTGATTTTCAATGGGACCCACATATGGACATGTGGTGAGTTTAGGGGAGAAGCGGGGAAATTTTGTAAAATTATCCAAAACTTTAAAAAAGGTCGCGAATGCATTTTTGAAAGGCATGGGCCCGATCTAATCATTTTTTGACATGTGCCCCACCTGATCCAAAGTTTAAAAAGGTAATATTGAGCTTATTTTTAAATGGAATTTTCCACATGGAGGGATGATATTAAAAGGTGGATGAGATCAACAGTTACTATGCATTTTTTTGTTTTTTGCCGCCATAGAAGCTCCAAGAAGCTTGGAAATCATGTTTTTGCATAAAATTTCATCAAATCTTATATGATTTTGTGTTGCATTGTCCTTCTAAAAACATTGGCATAATTTTCATGACCTAATTCTTCGATCTATGGTGTTTTTGATGTAATTTTGGCTTAGGCCTCAGAAAAAACGTGAAATGTCAACATCAAAAGTTACAGAGGTAAAATTGAAAAGGGGGGAAAAAGGTAAAAAAAGATGAATGGAAGATGCTTGCATGCCTAAATGATAAAAACATGTCCCTTGGGGTGGATATGATCTGAATTTGTGTAATGATTTAACTTTTTGTACATACCTGGTAACCTACAAGTTGTTTTTCCGTTTGGTGTCACTGTCATTAAATCATGAGGTTTTTTTTGTGACAAATTTGATCCCATAGCATATTATTTGCTTGGGAAGGAAGACTCCAATATGGCATGAGGTATATGATATATTTTGGAAAAATTGTAAAGAGTTGGGAGTTGAAAAATCATGAGTAAATTCTGAGAGAAAGCTCATCTTCTGTGAAATCCACTTAAAAACAAGGTTAATGTCTCATGTGTTGGAAATTCATGTATGTGAGTTGGTTACAAGTGTATAGCCATCAAACAAATCTGATATTGTTCATGTAACTCTCCCCTATTGTTTAATCTAACAAGTTTTGAATTAAATCTGTGTTTTTCTTTGGGCAATAGGATGTCTGTTATCAATTTTAAATGCCTGCAAATAAATTTTATTGTTCTTGTTACAATCTTGCATTGAAAATATTTAGAAGTCACAGATGATCTCCATTTCTAGTTGGTAGTTTAGTGGCATTTGTAATCTCATACTCAGAAGAGCCTTCATCTGATAAGGAGATAAACAAATTTAAAATCACTTTACCTTCCTTGACTGCAGAGATTTCTTTGTAAGCCTTTGGGGATACCTCAGGCGTGGTTTGATCATGGATTTTTGTGTTTAATTGAGTTCTTTACTTCAAGATTTTGTGGTGAGTTCTCAAAGATTGTGTGAAGAGTGTAAGCTAGGCTTCCATTTGTGCCTCTTTTGGTTGAAAGAACATCCTAATTATTTTAGGCATTTCATCTGATAGTTGTTCAAATATTGTACAGATTGTCATCGATCTGATCTATCCCTATTTGTCTTGTCAATCCCTCACCAAAAATCATCTAATAACAAATTTCCTATCATGTATTATCGCTGATTTGAATTTGTATACCCACATAAGACCAAAATCCATTTGCAAAAGTATGCATAACAGATCAAGATTTCCAATGTCTCTGGTAGCCTTTGCCTTGTTTGAGAACATACCCATGCTTTAAGAAGTGACAACTTGTGAGATTTCAGATCTGGGGTGTTGATCATGTTTTCATATATATCTCCATCATATAATTTCAAGAAAAGAGAAGGACATATTCATCTCCTTCACCATTACAAGGTTACAAAATAGGTCCTCTTACCTTGGTTGCAAGGCACAACCTAAAACAGCTAGGACAAGATCAAGTCCTATTGGAGTGCTATCCATTTCTCCACAAACCTGAGTGCCAACTAGACCATATCTTTGGATACCAATGACATACAACATGGTCTAATATGTCTTTAAGCTCCATGACATAACTGTGGTGCTACTCATACTAAAAAGGAGAACAAATTTTGATACGAACAAGATGCATGCCATATAACCATCTAGATCGATGGCGATGAGCATGCTGAAGGATATGAAAAAGCATGGAGTGATAAATAAATGTTAACTTTGGATGCTAAGGAGGAAAAATTTAAAAAATTGATGATGAAAATGAACCTAGGGAGGAAACGTATGTGTAGATGTTGTGATGTTCCTATTGTTGATGTCAATGTTATTGTATGTGATGTTTTGAATGGTGTTGATTATCGCTTCTCATATAGATGGACCTACAAAAATAATAGAGAAAAAGTAGTAAAATACATATGTATATGTGTAAAAAGTATTTAAAGAAGTATATAAAAATTGTTTTTAAAAAAAAATAGCATATGCACCTGATCTATGATGAGGAAAGAGTGTAAAATGGATCCTAAAGATGTTGTAGAAGACCAGGTTTTTTGGACGATCTCATGTCAATTTCATTGGCCGCTATTTTTTGGGGTAATCTCATGCCAATGATATGGAAGAAGTGTAGGGAGAAAAGTTTTGTGTTATCCTCCAAACTTTAACTACTTCCAGTAATGTAGGACACCACTACAGATGGTGTGCAATAATTGATCCAATGGAAAAGTGATAAGGATGATATGCCATATAAAATCCATTGTGTGGAGTTATGTAGACTATGTTGAACTACCAAAACATTGTGTAATTTCCCCTGGTTAAAGGTGTCTAGGAAGTTTTGTGTTGTACTAAGGACCCAAGTCTAATTCTTATCCCTAAAACTGAAAAACTATGTTGTACCTGTATCATGTTGTGTTAAGTAATGACTTTATACTATTGTATGGAGTGACTGATTCACAAAAATGATATACCCCCTCATTTGGGGTGCATGCAATGTTGATGAAGGAGTATGCATCCCAAAAGAGGACCGAACACTATGCTGAAACTATTCCTTATAGGGGGGACATGAATGTTCTCGGTACAAACCAAGTCATATGCAAACAAAGTCTCTAGGAGACACGTGTTAGTACAAGTACAGAAAAACATGCATGTAGAAAATAGAATGTAAGATAAGCATACAATGTGTAAGTTAAGACACAAGAAGACAATGTAAACACATAAGAATAAAATGTAGACTACAAAAAGTGGGTTTCAAATATGGGACACCACTCACAATGTCACAAGACAATCAAGGAAAATGAACCCTAAAATAGAAAGTGTGTACACAAGAAAAAGGAAAAATCCCACAAGTAATGGCACATAAAGAGCAAGATGTTTCGCCATTTTTTGTATGTTTTGTGAATGTGACGAAATAGATAATGTTATGGGCTGAGGAGAAATACCTGTTGTGTTGGTTTGGAGGTTGATGCACATGTTCTGACTTCTCGATCAGATGCTGACTGTGAGAGCTTCCTTTTGGCTAGGAGGAACTACCTGAAATAGAAAATAAGACCACCAAATAAGATTTAAATAATATATGACAATGGAGTGCCTAGCGTATACTAGATCCGGGAAGTGTGATACTCCCTAGAAGGCTATCAATCCACTATTTTTGATAAAACAAATATGAAATAACTAAAATATGTACATAAAAAAAATCTAGTGCTAGTATTCTAATTTGGGTACCTCAGATCACTAACAATGTCAATCTAATTAAATAATAAAAACTATGTGGGTCAAGGTCTTCAGGCCAGGTGCAGGTTGTTCAGATGGACGATAGGTCACAGACAGGGTCTTAGCAGGATTGGGTAAGGTGTTTGGGTTGTTCTGGTAGGTAGGTGGTTGTTGGTTTACACAGTGTTGGAAGACACAGACACCAACATTGGTCAAGGTATTCCCGATCACGGTTAGGTAGAACCGATGACGGTTATGGGTAACTGGCATCGGTAGAGGCAGGCTGGTAAGATTCAATAAGATTTGTTAGTGGGGTTTAAACTGAGGTTAGGAAAGAGATGACAGAGTGCATAATGAGGTATCTGGGGATCTTAGGAACACTTAGAAATGTATAGAGGTCAGGTATAGGTGGTTTTATGGTGTGGTTGGAGGAATGGTTGGGTTTTACAGAAACAAGAATAATGGGGAAAAGGAAATTTAAGTAGGAAATGATAAAAAATGTGACAAAAACCTTTAAAACATGATAAGGCTAAAATAATACAGGTGATAAATGTACTTACTGGTGTTGCAAGTCCAATGGGTATGAGGTGGTGATGATTGATTGGTGAAATG
Source organism: Taxus chinensis (assembly GCA_019776745.2). Classification (NCBI taxonomy): domain Eukaryota; kingdom Viridiplantae; phylum Streptophyta; class Pinopsida; order Cupressales; family Taxaceae; genus Taxus; species Taxus chinensis. The sequence goes on along the minus strand of CM034156.1, from coordinate 581,654,637 downwards.
GAGCTTCTTGGTGTAGTGGTGCTTCCCAAAATTTTACTATGAGTGCAATACCTCTAGATCTATTCTGGTGCTGGCTATGAATGTCTGTAGGTGAGAAAAGACTTTGGTTCTACTTGCATGCAACTCTCTTCTCTTCCCTTCGATCTTAGAATGTGCCAACAAAAAAACAAGGTTGCCATAGTGAATAAATGGTAACTGATGACGGTTCCTAGTTGACCGGCATCAGTTTCCGGATGACCAGCATCGGTTAAGGAAAGATTCCCTAGGTTTACTAAAAATGATAGATCTTGCAATCATTTGGGCTAGGTCTGTCCATTTTCACAGATCAAAATGGACGTTATCTTTTTCAGAGTGGGAAGGTGGTTAGAAGAATAATAGGCCTTGATTTTTAGGGTTGAACCAAGTCTTATTCATTTATGGAAACATGCTATGAATAGGTCTATGGTGAGGTGTTTAGGTGAGGTGTCTAGGTGAGGTTTCCATCCATTAATTAAAGTAATTAAATTAATAATGGGGGTGAGGATGGGTATTAATTTAATTGTGAATAATTAAATTAATATTAAGTTGGGGTATAAGGGTCATGGTTAGGTGAATATGTTTAAGTTGGTTATTTGAAAGGGGGCCAAGGTGAGTGTGACCCAATTTTGGTGTCTACACAAGCAATGAAAAACAATGTAATAAACAACCATGGAAACATATAGTCCTGTACAAACATTATTGCACATGAAGCACCTATTAGCATGTTAGAAAGATAAAAGATTATGTCAAAACATTTATAATATGATAAATTAATGTTCTATGAAACAAAATGAAACAATAACACATGTAAAGTACGCAAAGTGGATGCCCCTAGGAGCCGCTATGGGACTGGGACTAGGTATTGTGCCAAGCATCCATGTTGCATGTAATAGACCTCTATAGTCTGTGATCACAACTAGAAAGGAAATTAAATGTACACATGTTTATGATAAAGCTAATGACAGACAATATATCATCCTAGCATGTGTAATAAAGTGAACATGTAAGAAGAAGTAAACATTTGCATGAGTAAATTCAACTAAGATATGTAGTATTATGCGAATGAGGTGGAATAGAATGCAGTATGAATGATAGGATCCATGTACCCCACGATTGGATGTGTATGTATGTGATGAGGTTAATTTATTTATGCCCCCTCAGTAGTCAAGAATAAATCATAAATGAGAGTGTATCATCAGGAAATGGTTTGAATTGTGTGTAATATAAAGATGTGATCATCAAATCACAATTCGTAGAGTGTGTGAGTGACTGTGTGAACGTGATGGGATTGATTTTAGAAGTATATCCTCAATAGTCAAGTATGGACTGCGGAACTAGAGTGCATCATAGGCTAATAAGCAAAACATGTAGGAGTAAATGTAAGATAGATGTAGTGTGAATGTTTATAGTGAAGGAGACGTAAAGTGTATAGAATACTCCGTGAGAGAAAATGTATGATACATGAAATGTGAAGTATTTTAATGTGTAAATTTGAATGTATGATGTGCGGTGTGTGAGGTTCATGGGTGTAGTAAGCCCTTAATAGTAAAGTGTGAACTGTAGCAAAAGAGTACGTCATTAGGTAATGAGGATATAAGTGTATTTAAATATTTGTATGTTATATGTGGGGTACTATATGTGAAGTGATGAGAAAATAAGATGCATGTTGTTGCTATAGGGGGGAGAAATAATTGGGTGCCCCTAAGTGTGTAAGTGATGAATATCTAGCTAATAACGCTAAGAGAATCAATGTAAGGATAAATTTCCTTGACAAAAGTTATTGGATGCTGAAGTGGTGATGGTTCAGGATCCTTGCACGGTGGTGGCTTATTTGATAACACTAGAAAAATTTAGTGAAGGCCATGTTGAACTGATATTTAGAAGAGGTTTCTTAGATTGACTTGGTAATATTGTAGATGACTTAGTAGGAGGAGGTGAAGGACAATGAACCTTCATAGGTGATTTCTTAGTTTTACTTGGTAATTTCACAGATAACTTGAGTTGAGGATGCGTTAGACCTTTTTTAAGATGAGGTTGAGTGGATTGAATAGGTGACACTTGAATAGATGAAGAAGGAATATTAGAAGTGATGGCATGATGCTCAATGGACATAGATGAAGTAGATTTAGGATCCCATTTAGATGTAGCATTTATAGATGAGTATACCACAGAATGTTGTGTAGAAAATGAGATAAATCCTTGACACTCAAGATTCTTGATTATTCATTGTAAATCATAGAAGTGATTGTCATTATGTCCATTGATTCAATGAAAATTGCAATATGGTTGGCCCTGATATTTTTCAAGATGATAAGAAGGATATCCATTAATATATGGTGATGTCATCAATTGATGACTAAGGAGATATATAATAATTTCATGCTTAGCATTATATTTAAATGTTTGAGGCTTTGGTAATGGAAAAACTTAAGGTTCGGTAATATGATCACATGTATAGTATATAGAATGAAGATGATATATAAGGAAAAACAAACATGAGCTTGAGAAACATACTTAAGTTCATGAGCCTGAGAAACATACTTAAGTTGTTGGATTTCATATTTAGGAGATGTAATCATGGATTCCATAGCCTAAAATATGTCTTGAAATAAGGAACGCAAAGCTTGAATTGACTCCAACATGTGCTGATTATATGGAGGATCACAAAGGCTAGGGTTATCAGATAGAGAATAAAAAATATGACTTATTTCATGTGGTGGAGTATCTTTAGGAAGATACATGGTGTCTAAGGCTCTTTACATAATAGGATAGAAATTGGGATGTATCTTAAGTAAATCTAACAAAGAAATTTGAGGAATTTTACAACCCAATGATACAAGAAAAATGCAGATCCTAAGCGTGAAAGCATTAGGTTCACCAAAATGATTAAAATAAATGTGAATTTATAAGCCTAATCTGATTGTTATTGTAGAAGTAAAGAAATGAACAATTAAGTATAATATCGATCTAAATAAACTAAGCAAGAAGTTATGAAAACCTAGTTGCAAAATGAAGGGAATAAAATACTTAGCTGATTCATAAAGCTTTTGACGGTATTTCAAACTAGAAAAACTGGTAAAATGGAATTATATATTGTCATAATCATGCTCATAAAATTGTGCAACTGTCAGATGAGGCTGAACACAGGTGCCCACGAAAGGGTTAGGAGCTCTTGTCACCACTACTATTCTGATTCTTGGCACTAGTGTCCTGACAGGTCTTCAGGATTAGAATTTTTCTATTTCAGAAGAGTGTCACAAATATTCTCTTTTTGTCACTTGGATTTTATAATATCATCATTGAATTTGCATGTATCTTGCATTAAATATTTGAACTACAAAACCCTCAAAGAGACATCAAATCCTCAAAAATAAAGATGCAGAATGAGGGGTTGAATTTTCCTTAGTTTTCATAATGGTGATCTTATGACTGAGTGTTGCACTACATCTCAGACCCAATGTAGTTCTATGTGTGTGTGTGTGTATTGTTACCCTAGGTGGCTCTTGTGTGTGTTGTACTCGATAATGAGAAAGTAGCTAGATGTAAATAAATGTAATAGATGTGTGCATGGAATAGAATTAACTTCCATCCTATGAAGTGTATTAAGAATAACCATCTTGTATTTCCTTTGGATGGTGTTAGATGGATGCAATGGATATCTTAGATGTTCGATTGATGAAACCTTAGGTGGTTGATAGATAATTTTTAGTGCTTGGTCCTTTATTATGATCACATAAGTTTTTATTTATATGATTCCTTTTCATGAATTTCATAATTAACCCCAAAAATGTTGAATACCAAAAATATAAGATACTCAAACAGCTAGTAAGGACTCAAAACTGTGAACAAAGTATACTAATGTCAAGGGTATCCAAAGTGGAAAAGGGTGTCTGGTGCTCGCATCCTCACTAGGTGTTGGTGTCCATGATGATAAAGGTTGAGCTATAAAAAGGTAGACTTAGCAAGTAAAGGTGTAAGACCAAGAGAAGTGACAAAAAAAAATGGTTTCCAAAGACATGGGTTAATTAGTACTTTTCTTACATAGGAATCATATGAATAGTAGTATGTAATCAGGACTAGATAATTACCCAAAGTGTGTGATTTTATGTCTACAGCTTCAAAAATTCACTATACATCTTTCCTTTGGCCATCCCACCTTCAGTTAAACCTTCACTCTAGCTCAAAGGAAAGTATCAACAAGGTTCCAAGTTTTTTTTGTTGTGTCGCAATTATTACCCAAGGTGCTAAATTAATTTGGTAAGATTTAGTGAAACATAACTTCCTCTGGACGCCTAAAACCGCCGTGTTGTAGCTAGTAAACACCCTCCAAAAATGCTTAGAGAAATTATAAAGCATATGAGAGTGATTTTGGAGAGAATTGAAGGCATATGAAGAAATTTAGGAAAAAATAGGTGATAAAATCTCATTTAGTAGCCATTTGTTCAATAACGAGTATTCAAGGTGTAGGGAATGAGAGCTTTAATGGTGAATGTTGTCTTATTTGGAAGATTTTGGAAATTTTTGAATGAGATAGGAGGAAAAAAATATTTATTGGAAATATATTATAATCATCTATAAGGTGGATATATCAAATATTATGTAATGCTTAAGGATTGATTGAGACACTTCAAACTTTTGTAGCTACCCCTCTAACACCAAGAAGGAATAGACCCTAAATTTGAAGTTCCATGCATAATTGAATTTTATTAATGATTCTATTGAACTTTACATGTGATTTAGATTCAAAATCATATATGATTTTACCTTTAACCATTTTCCTAAGATCATGTGGCAAAACAAACATGGTCGATGTAAAAAAAAAGCACATTCAAGGAAAAATTTGCTTTTCAAACCACAAACAATATCAGTTTGGACACTCTTTCACCAATTTGTTCCCTATGGGACAATCAGGAGATGAAATACACCAATTTTTTACCTCATCCTCCTCCATGAGTCACACTCTGGACACTTAGGTGTCCCAAATGTCCCCATTGTCCCCTATGTCCCTAAAGTGCAAGGGGGACAAAAAGGACATCATCTTGATTTTAGAGGAAGGGATTCATCCTGGTTAAATCCATTCATAAATAGGGACATCATGGGGATGACACTATGACAAGGAATATATCAAGGTGACAATGTGTGTAAAATATAGTCACTTGGACAATGGATGTAATCAAGATAATCATGAGGTCTTTAAAGGATCTAAAACATCAAGAACCTCATCAGAATTCAAGTCATCAAGGGAAATAATTTCATGAGCATGATGAAAAAGGATTACCATGAGTGGTGATGGAATTCATTTCGAACTCCTAAATGGTGCATATTTATTTAGAGTGTTTCTAAAAACTTAATCAATGCTTCGTGATGTACTCACATCTTGCAATTTTGGGAGTGGATTTTGTAGTGCTTAAATATATTTGGAGGACAAGATTATGGATCTGACCCTAAAACATTCCTTCAAGTATCATTCAAGGATAATTCCTTCCATTTGGAGGAGAAAAAACATTTCTACGAGAATAAATCAAGTAAAGAGGTGTTCAGATACTATAAGCATGTTTTCACATAGGTGACATCTTGGTCATGGAGGTAAATTGTTAAGTTAAGAAGGGTTTCATCATGTTAAATTGTTAAATTAAAATATCATGGAGTAAGTTTAAGATCATCATATTCGTACTCTTCCATTATTTTTAAACCTCTTCAAGGAACAAGCCAATATGATCTACTCAAGCTAATAAGGCATTCAGGGTCATCATGTGTAAAGGATCAAGAAATCATCTATCTCAATGAGAGCCATATGAGAAAATAGGTGTATGAGCATCCTGAAGATGATTAAATCTTATGAGAATTATAGATATAGTAGGGGTAATATTTTTATCTTTATATAGAGCACCATGTATGCAAGAATGATAAATCATGTCAGTTTCACATGATGCCACTCACTGCATAGTTTTCTTAAAAACTCATTCAAACCTTGTAGTTTGAGCACACTTCAAAGGGGAAGGAAATTGCAACCACCTTATTTGATTGAAACAAGTGGACACATGATAAGAAATCCATTTAGTGATAAATCCTTCCATATACATGGAGAATACCTATTTTAGTAAGTGACGAATAATCACAAAATGGTTTGTGCAGAATGGAGTTGATTAGTGATCATTACGGTGAATTTTGGAGGCTTAGAAGAGTAAGAGAGTGATTCTCACTCTTTCCTTGTAATTAAAATATAGGATCATGTTACCATCACAATATATACCTCATTGGATGAGTTGATGAAAATAGTGAAGAATTCTTCAATCAATCTCATAACTTCACCCATCTCAAGGTTAGAAGGTTTTCGGTCTCACATTTCATTAGTAATTGTGTTTCCCAGGTGGAATGATCATCATGCTTGCATTGTGTGATGAATTGTTTCAAGTTCTCATCAAATGCAAGAGGGTTATAAATTCATGGAAGTATTTCATGGATTAGATGGATTGGTTCAAGTGAAAGATGAGATTCTTCATTTATTTCAGTGGTTCATTCATCAAGTGCTTCTCACTTCTTATCTTTGTGTACTTTAAAAAGGGATACATAATATCATCATTATAGGAATATTATTCGCTCATATATCTGATTATTTTAGATATGATGTATTTAGGGTCGATAAAACCCAAAAAAACATCATACAGTCACACTTACTTTACTGTGCATGATGTTATTGAGACCGACTAATCCCTAAATCTCATCAAATCATTATAATTAAGTTCTTATGACGCAAATAGGGTAAACTAGCTCTCTCCTTGATCCAATGTTTGGATGGTTTTTAGAAAGGTTTGAAGCATGTATAAATTAATTTAGAATACTCCAAGACTCTAATTTTTAGATAAAACCATTTTATGAATATTTTTTCTACCACAAGGCTTAGTCCAAGAAATGTATTATGAGAAGTTTTTGTTTTCTCATGTATAAAGGTATTTTTATGATGAGAATGGTAGAAACTAAAAAAATTCTATGTGTAAGCATGTCCTTATACATTATCTTTGATATCTTTTATAGTCACTTGCAAGAGTCTATTCGGGTTAAAGTGAGTGAAATTACTATTAAATGGGAGTATACAAGTATACAATCATAAAAACCACGAGGTTAGTGTGTAGTCACTAGATTGAGTGAAATCATTATTAGTGTGGGAGTATTCACGATAATAGGTAAAATATCATATTTTTATATTCATAAGTAAGACTTTATTATTTTCTTCTAAAGGTAAACTTCCCACGAGGGTTGTAATTTACTCTTCTTGAAACTGATGAGGATAATTTTATAGTAAACTCTCATTTACTATGTCCCTCTTACCTCTTTCACCAAATTCCATTTTTTCAATGCACGAAATTATTTCAATAATTTCCTGGCCATATATGAATTTATTTCAATGGTTTCTTGGAAACAACACAAAAGCATATATGAAAATCATTTCTTTTAATGTTGATGTAGATTTTATTTATTATGAGGCATGTGATACTTGAATCAACCTTCCTACTCCTACACTAAGGTGATAATCCAACTAATTTAACTAGCATAAATCTTTATGAAAGTCACGAGTTTCTTTCCCCCATGGAAAGTAAATGAATGTGCGGGATTTTTTGCACATTTTCACCAACTCCTACACTAACTTTTGTTGAGAGTTATAAATATATCGATTTGATACACTATTTTAACATCCAACTCTTCAAGTTACATCTTATTATTCTATTGAACAAATGAATATATTATGGGGTTCTTAGATAGATCATATTCTTGACCAAACCTTACTACTACTAATCTATAGTAAAAGTATGAAAGGATTATATAAATTCCAACGTGGTAACCAAGGTCGCTCCTTTGCACTATTGATTGTGAGACTCAATTGATTGGTCCTATTAAATATGCATTCCCTAAGCTTAGAAAGTAGGTACTTATCCATAACATGATTCTACCATATTCTAAGATGAAATTATGGGTCCAAATCCACACTCATGGGAAAATTCACGAGTCCATATATTTGATCAATTTTAACTAACTTTTTAACTCACAAGGTTTGTAAATTCTAATTTTGACACATCTAACACTCCTAAAAATGTCAGTAAACAATCCAAAAGGCCCCTAAACCTAAAAAATGACTAAATTATTTCCCAAAGTAGATATCAATTTTATAATTTAGACCCTAAAAGATTTAGGATGAATGTTGAAATCCTAAAAAAATACCTATGTAATGACCAAATTAGATAATAAAGAATTATCTCCTAAACCATGAGTCATGGAACTATGAGACTAGCTCCATAAGGTGTAAAGCGAACCTAATTTCTTATAATTTATTATTTCCTATACTTAAACATTTATTTTTTAAATACAATGCTCCTAAAAACACATATATTACATTATAGACTAAGTAACGCATACATGTTATTTCATGTACGTGTTTTAGTGTGTATATGCTTTTGGACCATGAATTACTGAACCTAGAATTCTAGAATGTGCACACAATTTTACAAACCACGTACACATTTTTATTAAAATTGTATTTTTATCCACTTTTTGGCACCCCATATCCATACACTTTCCCACAAGATGAATGAAAATAGATACACCAAATTGGAAATATTGAGAGGCATTGCTGATCTAAATTTTAAAGATCTTCAATGAAAATAATATTAGTATTGGAAGGACAATGACTGGGGGTGATTTAGCCCTTTAAAAATTTCATTCAATTAACCATGCACAATAACAAACCTGTAAATATTAAGATGATTATACCATGCACATTCAAACATACACATGAGAATATGAGAAAATGACACAAGATATAAAGTGGGAAACCATCAAAGGGAAGAAAACCCACTGAACCACTGCATATATTACTCAAAACAAAACACTTTTGTGAATATTACACATCACAAGAGATTTCATTATTAAGGCACAAACCCCACAAGTAACAGAAACCACTATTTAGTAGAGAACCCAATCTATAAGGAAGATACAACCCCCCAATATGACCAAGTACACACTTAGCCACCTCAATATGAAGATCACTTGATGACATTATTTTTCAACCAACTGATTGTGATCACTTTTTCATCTCTCTTCACTAAAAACCCTCTCAAACATCTTTCCACAATTCACTCATGCATGCACCAAAATATGTTGATTATGTCATATGAAATTGAAGTTCTAATCCTCTCCTTTTCTCTTCCTCAAATCCCTCTAACCTCTTGATGCACTTCATCTTCCTTTCTCAAATATCCAGCATCTATACTATCTCAAATGAGCTTATACAACTCAATCCTATACCTGATTCATGCCACAAAACCATATAGGTTTCCAAAGGACCATATAACCATGTAAGTTTTGTCATCTAAAACATAAATGGAATCATTACAAACATTAACAAGCTACATGATAAGACCATATAGGTCGGCATAAGCCTTACAATACAAAATTTCTCAACTAGGCCTAAACACTTGGTCTTCACTCCAATGGTCAAAATTTTAACTTCAAGGGAAATCAACATATCCATCACGACTCCATCAGCTCTGAACACTCCATCAATATTCTCCCAAAACCATCTACATGTTTGAAAAAATATGCTCCATTCATCTTCGGCATGCACCATTCCATTTGGCAAGAACCACCTATTAGGTCCAAGCACCTAATTTATCAGTCTCCAAAAACAAGAAACTTTTCACATAAAAATTCTTAACCAAGGAAAATGTGGCATATCAATAGAAAGGTATTGACCTCAACTAGCTTATGTAACTCATAACAACCTTTAATTCAAGTCATAAGGCACCAAAATGCTTCCTTCACTGAAATTGCTCAAACCTGGATATAGGACTCAAGAACCATTCTTGAGCTTACTAAGGTCCAAGACCTAAAATCTACTTACACACTCTACCACCACATGGAAAAATTCACCAACGACCTGAAACACCTTCTAAAACACTCATATGTATATGTCATATGAATAAAAAGATACTTCCATATATGTTCCAACCACCATTCTTGGCAAGACTAATTGGGCTAATTAGGCTATTAGATCTCTAACATGACAACACATCATCTGATAAAACTAATATCTCAAACACATCATATGAGACCTCACCAAGCTATCCATTTACATATAACACTGCTACACCATGTAAAACATCACAAACCCTATCATACCTCTATGACTAGTTTTTTACTCTTTAGGGCACTAGCGGTAGATACATTTGAGATACATATTCAATTGTTTTTACATAGAACATGTACCAAAATTGTAATGAAAATTTAAAAAACCTCCAAAGATAGAAGAATTAATTAGTGGTACTTCATTAACCCTACAAATCATACATGTACATGTAAATCTTCACAAAATAGGGGTTTTGTTGTAGTTTCACATCACACCTGAAACATTCCACTTCCACCTAAATGAGCTATGATGAATTATCTACAATCCTGAACCTTCTTACCACCATTCCTAAGTAATTACATGGTCAAAACCTTCATATTGTTTCCATAGCTACAAGACTAGGGTTGTAGAAGTGTTTAAACCCACTGGACTTCTTAACAATCATTCATAAAGGGTAGGGCATAATTTTACTTCATTCTAGAAGAAAAAATAATCTTAACTCCTTTATTCAACATTGATGAATGGATCGAGTTCCCATATAGAGTTTTCACATGTGGGTCATCACTCAAACTTGACGATCAAACTAGAAAATAATGTTTTGAGTGCTCAGTAGATCTTATAACTTTCCATGATTTTTCTTAAACCTCACTACCTAAAAATTTGTATACACCTCTAGTATTACCTCCTTCATGATTTTAAATTCTCATTCATGCTTTATAACCTCTGAAACTCATCGTGCTACTAGTTTTTCAATTCCTTATTGCCTTGTCTTCTAGGTCTTTCTTCAATAGGACCTTGAACATACACTATCAACCTAAACCATGACCTTGTGCACCTTCCACACATGTTATGCAATGTAAAATTAATCCTCACATGCTCATATTATCCTTATTTACTTCATACCTTATGCTACCATTCCATCTTCTTGTACTATGTCTACTAATAGGCCTAGTTAGTCTTGATTCAAAATAGACCACACATAAATTGACTTGTTCTACATCCTTCAGGTTCACTACTACCTTTACCTCATCACTCTACATCTATTACACCATATATCACCTTCATACAACCTTTGGATCTCAATAACTATTCCATACTTTCTAGAACAATATAATAAACCATGAAAATGCACCAAGACACCATGACACTTCACCAATAAAATACTTCATGAAACTTTAACATGACACTACCAATAACCCTTCATACTTATTGGTGATTTAAACCTCATGGTGGCATTAATAAACACCAAGACTATATTTGACATCAATGAGACCTGAAATCAATGACAACAATAATGACACATGACCAAAAATTATATCCAAGACAACCAATATCACTTCTCTCAAGCATCATCTCAATCTATTACATTGAGTGATACAAAAGGAAATACAATTGGGACTCCTCCTAAATCTTTAAATGCACCACTGCCATCTATTCTTCCCCTTGAAGAAGAAATAGAAGAACATTAACCACATGTTTCATGGGGAAGGAATGTTAGTCCGTTTTCACTTACACATCCTCTACATGAATTTCCAAAGGGATCCCGCAAGAATTTTCCCAAATTCAAATGTGATGGCACCAAAATTTATGAGAACATGTTATATCATTCATCATGCCATGTGCAGTTCTTGGAGTTGAACATGAATATGTTTCAATATGGTTATTCATGGAGTAACTTCAAGAGAAATAATATGAATGGTTATAAGTCTTTCCCTCTCAATCCATTAAAAAATGTAATGATATCAGAGCCATATTAGAAGTGAGATTTAAATCAGTTGAAATCTCTCAAGATCTTCTCTTTCAATTGGTATGAAGGAAAACATAATCAAATGAACTCGTGATATATTTTTGTCTTGATTACACAAATTATTGAAAATAATACACGTGGAAGCTTTACGATCTGATGATAACATAAAGATATTTTTCATAAATACACAATTTCGTGAGGTTGGATTTATCCTACGGAGAGCTTAATCTTGAATTTTTGAAAAGTCCCAAGAATATTCCTTGGAAGTTGAATATGATCTTATTTTTTTGGGAATATGATGAATTCGAATGGTAATTAAAAGGGTCAAACCTCTAAAGAAGGTTCCACTGATTATCTTGTTCAAAAATTGGCTAATGATGTGATTTCATTGAAGAAGAAACTTGCACAAACCACCTTTCTAAGGGGAGGTTATCCAGATAAAAATCACGATAAGAATAGAAAAAAAATGGGTTAAGGAGAAAGATGATTATCTCTCGAATAACCTCCTATTAATACCACATGTGAAGCAAGGTGAGAAGAAGAGTATGATGAAGCTAAAATTGAATATGAAATTGATGAGGGAATTTTTTCCATTTATGAGATTGGGTATGCTAGAAACATTTGTTTTTGTGAATATACCCCTTCTTCGGATGGTGAAGATGATGAAACCATTGCTGATATGAATAGTCATTTTTATGCATTATTCACCCATTTGAATTCTTAAGAGATGGATAATTCACACAAATTTAAATATCTTCGATTGGTGACTCTACGAAAAAAATAAAAAAAGGAGGATCACTACTTCCCTCTCCCATGTAATCAATGAATAAGCATATCAAAGTATCCAAAATAGTCTCTATATATTCCAATGCATGTAAATCCACCTCTCCTTTCCAAATTTCTCCTCCCATTTCTACATTTACATTTCATGATAAGAATACAAATATTATTAATTTCATTTCAAGATGCAGTAATCCTCTCGTTACTACATCTACACCTTCACCTTCCTTTGAGTCCCATTTTGACATAATTAAACATGTTAAAATGTCCAAGGTACAAATTTCAAAATTGGAGCTTATGAGAACTCATCCCAAGTAATTTGATAAGATTATCTAATTTATATACGTAAGTAATTCAAATCTGGTCACTGGATACAAATTGAATAATTATATAGTTTATTCTAGTGCCTCAGATAACATCATTCATGAAAAATTTACACAAGCTCTTGGTCTCACCCTCATCCCTAGTGTTGGTCACTACTTTTCCATGGAGATTAATGAAGTTCTTCTCATTTCTCAAGTTAAAAATTCTCAAGTAGCACTTGATGAATTTCTTGATAAGAAGGTCAATTAGTGGCATACATTCTAGCCACATATGGGATGTTCTTGAGTCGAAGATTATGTAAAAACATTGGTGGAGATATAAAGATGGTTTGGTCATATTCCACCATACCAACCAAAAATTACCATGAAGAAGTTTATTTCGATAAGAAAGATGAAATATATTGTTTAGAGGGAAAAGGACCCAAGGGTAGAGATTTTGAATCAAGTTTAAATATTTTGTAACTATTTCATAACTTTAGAAGAAAATGTTGAGCTTATTATCTTAATGGAAGAGTTCCTGAAGGTGATAGAATAAGTCAATGAACATGAGGATGATTTGGAAGATCATGAAATGGAAGATGTTACCTCCCCATTCAAAATGGATATCATTTCTCTATTTTAAAATTATGAATATCATGTATTCCTTGACTTAGAAGAGGGAAACCCCCAAATTATATGAAATGTGGATCATGAGAAAGTGAATTTTTGAAATGATTTCTAGCCATATGATTTATAGGTTTCCAATCATTTCCCTGAGACCTCATGTGAAGGTTTTTCAAATGAATGTGAAGATGAGTAAGGGGAAGCTTTGGAGAAGGAATCTATGAAAGATATTTTAAATGTTGTAGAAGGCGCTGAAGAACCTAAACTCAATCTTGATATCGTGACTTAAGTTATGAATATGCAAGATAAGTATGAGTCTAATTTTGATTCTTAATTTGATGCACAAATGTTCAATAATGAAAAAGAACAAAAAAAAGTTCAATGGCCCTCTTGAAACATTTTTTGATTAGTATGAATGTGAAGATGGGTATGTCTTTTTCCCATTTTTTGAAGAATATTTTATTCATGTTCAATCAAATGCTTTAATATTATGTAGATGCATTCATTCATGATGATAGTACCTCCATCAAAAGGAGTGATATAGAGGTCAATAATGAGTCAATGTGTGGGAAAGATAAACATATGGAGCATCTATTGAACATCAATCAATAAGAGATATATGATGATGTGTAAAATTTCAAAATATCTACCTAGAACAATTATACATAAACAACAGTCATGCGGAACATGGTAGGTGAGGAGAAATTACTTATCAGAGAACACAAGGCTAGTTGTGAACATGGTGAGCCTAGTATTATCAAGAATCAGTCTTGTGGTAATGTTAAAATGAAGAATGTAAAATCATAAGCACGCATGAATGTAACAATGGATTGGTAACTTGAAATGGAATTTTAGGGAAGTGAGAAAAGTGAGTTATTCATATTGATCTTCACTTGCAAAAGGATTCATGGTAACTTTCTCAAGATGAGATATGTAATTTTCTTATTTTCAGGTACATGAAGACCTACTGCAGCACCTGTCTTTCCCAATAATTTGAGAAATGGGTCATACTTCAATGGGTTCAAATAAAAATGTCATTTGATGCTAACTTTACATGGGTAACATCCAGAGAAGAAAAGTTATAACTAAAAGAGTGTTTTACCCGCATGTACCATAGGTGATTTAAGTTGTGTCTCACTTTCTGTTATATCTTGGTTTCCCTTTTGTTGTGTTTTTACTTTCTTTGTCGTGTGTTTGTTTTGTTTTTCTCTTGGTTGTATTTATAGCCTTTCTTGTTCTTAAGTATGATGAATCTATTTTCCCAATGTATAAGGCATTAGTCTTCTCCCCCATGAGATAACTGAGGCTCATGTTTGCTCCATTTGTGCATTTTAAAATTCAAAACAAGTCCCCGAATAATAAAAAGCTATTATAAATATAAATTTATAGCATGCAAGATATAAATATTTTGTCATGACAACCAAACCCACAATTTTCATTCCTTTACCATTCAATGTGAAACTTTCTTCTATCCAACATGTCCTTAGTTTCATCCTCATTTTGGCTAGTAAGAAAATGGTAACAAGATTTTCAAGTGTGTTTCATGTGCAACAATGGATTCCTAAGGTGATTGGAGAATCCACTATATTGTTTTTTCAAAAATATCCCCAAGGCTATTTTGACAACTTCCAAAATAAATTTTTGCCTTGGAGATATTTTCATCTAAAAATCCATGGATCATTGTTTTTCAGTGTACTGTGGATTTCAAGAAGCTAATGTTTCAAGGAAATTCCAATTCCACAAGAAAAAGGAATAAATTTATAGGGACTTAGTTACATTTCCACCAAAGGAACATCTTCTATGGAGAAATATGAAACATGATATTTCTCCTCAGAGGATGTGATGCACAGAGGAGACATTTGGAGGGTCACATGTAGAAAACAAAGAAGTTTCGAAGAAGATTTTTTTTAAGATACTAAACAATTTCATAGTATCCCATTTAATTCCAAAGGAGAAATATTCAGTGGAATCTCCAAGTTTGTTGAACAAAGGAAATCAATCACAAATGTTGGAAAGTGTCGCAAAAGTCTCTAAAAATCAGCACAACAAAGGAGTTAGAATTCATGACTTGGGTGGATTTTTTGAAGTCACCTATGGAAAAAAGGAAAACATGGGTTTTTATAAGAGATGCCTCGATGCATGAAGGAGAAGATGAAAATTTCTACAAAGAAAAGGGGAGAAAGTTATAAGAGACCATGTCTAGAAGCCGTGGAACACTATCCTAGTGTTGTACATGTTTTTAAAATTACAAAAGTCCATGGGTGATCTAACACACAAGTCAAAATCTGTGAAACAAATCAAAATATGCAAAACACTAAAAATTACCTACAAAATGAGTGAAAATCTATGGATTACCACAAACGTCATGGGATAAAGAAAAATGGTTTTTAACCCATAAATTATGATGCAGACCTCCAAATTTGATAAAATTGATGGCATTGGAAAGGTGTCCTCACAAGATTAATTTTAATATCAATAAAATCAGATCTTCAGGTTTCTTTTTGGGTCGCGTATAGTACCAACATTATGATTTTCAGCAAAAGGAGGAGTACGAATGGTCCCAAGTAAGGAATATTGTGTTCATTCCCAAATTGAATGAATTAACCCAATTTTATAAGATGGAGAGTTGCAAAGGATGAGAAAGTGAGAGGTCACACTAAGGGAAGGTAGAGAGTCATATTGTAACCTATACAATGTAATTTTGTCTCCATTTACAAGGATTTTTAGTAGTTGATAGCTCCCACTGTCTTACTACAAACAAGAAACTATAATTCTCCTATCTCTGTGTCTTATGTTTTCCTCACCATCTCAACTTTACTCCATGACCATTGTTAATTATGTAATATTATGCAAATAAACTTGAATTTACCTATGATTTTTTCCTCTTTCCTTGATATGCTTTCTTCTCATTGTTGACTTGGAAATATTATGGTTTTATCTCTATGAACACAAATTTCTATTTATTGAGTAAAACCCCCTTCTACCTTTTCCTCCTTTTTCTATACACAAACCTTTCCTAAACCTCCTTTTTGGACAATGGTTTAGTGGAGTATTCCTATGAGATCCCCACTCAAAAGGAAACCCATGATGGTTAGAGTAGTGTATATATTTCCCATTCTTAATAAATGGAGTTTCCCCATTCCTAAGCAAAAGGTCCTAATCTAATAGCATTGATAATAAATCATGGTACATTTCAAAATTCTCATACAAGCTACAAAATATTCTAAAAACCCATGAAGATCCATTATTGTCACATTGAAATTATCCGATAATAACACCATCCATAAATTGGCCTCATTGAATAAACATAACAACCTATCAATTCAAGTTATCATATACATGATAAAAAGATGAATAATTAATATCCAAATCAACCAACCATTACATCAACTATCCACAATATATATTTAAAAAAATTGTGTAAATCTTAAACCATTAATATCCTTAACATCATATTTAAACCAAGAAAAATTGACAAAAACTGTGAATTTGCATCGTATTCCTCATAAATCACCCTACCTAGGAAAATTAGTAACAAGACTGATTATGAAGAAAAAATCTCAATATATTCAAATAGTCATGAATATATCAGTTTAAATGTCTTAGACATTAATATAAAATAGATTCAATCATCATCAAATGGACTGAAACTAGTGGGCACTACATCCGCCTCCCCTAGAATTAGACCTCTTATAAGTCACTAAAATGCGTAAGAATACAAAAGTCTTAAACATGTCACATACTCCCACGTAGTTGCATGTTTTGGATAAATATGTCCCATGGGAACATAATGTGGCTCAATATCACATGTATCTAGGAATAAGAGACTATTAATCAATAGAACTATACTTGCCCCAAAAAAGTTATTTTGAATCATTCTCACCACAATTCCTCTACAAGGTTTGACTTAGCTAGATGTATAACATAAAGTTAACTCTTAAGGAAATTGTTGATGGGGAATTCAAATGAAAATGATTATAATCTTGGAAAGGTTCTTAGGGTGTGCATACATTATGTACACAAAGCCACCGACGAGTGCTACAAACACCAAAAGAGAAAGGTAATTTATTTTTCCATCCCGTATGAATTTTGACTTCAAAGTTCATAATTATTCTTTAAAAAATGGCAGAGTACCCACATGACCCTAAAATCCTCACGAAAATTATCACTTTCCTTTAGAGGCCAATGATGTTGGGCCAAGTTAGACAAAACTCAATGACAAGGAGATAATTAAATTTAACAAAAAATGTCTACAACTGTATATAGAAAACAATGAAATTATTTAATATAATATGAAAGTATCTCCTATAAACCCACAAAATTACATTAATTACTAGCTTTGTCTAAAGTTTCCATATCATGATCCTTTACCTATATATCATATACCCAAGTATTTTAATTTAGAAACCAAGAAAGGATAATATAAATAGATATTTTTAAAACTTAAATAAAGTCCTACCATGTTAATCCAAAATCACAATCAATAGCTTGAATAAGACACTTTCATTTTTTGAACCCAATTAATATATTTTGAACTCAACATGGAACATTAGAAGTTTGAAATGATCCCAAGCTTTGTTATTATGAACAAAGGAAAACTCAAATGAACTAAGTGGAAAATTTATACAAAAGGTTTTTCAAAACTTATCAATGTTTCTAGGAAATTTACTGAATTATTTCTTTAGATGAGCCTGAATGACTTATCATTTCACTTTTTCTAATGAGGTCAAGAGAAAAAGAAGGCATGTTCCTTTCAATCAAAAGGAAAATTCTTATAGTTTCTCCATCTCCTTAATAGATGTTGCTTAATTTTTTCAATTAATCTATGTCACCAATGGCCCACTAAGTCCAAAGTGAGGGTATTTCCCTCAAAACTAGAGGTATAAGATCATTTTCAGGAAAGGAAAACAAGTGTTCAATCCCGTTGAGATATAACATAATGGGCTTATGATTATTTAAGAATGACCCCATCAACAAGAAACATTCACATTCAAACTCCAAATATTCCTTGCACAATTAGAGGAGACACTATTTTCAAAGGAGACCATCATCCAAAATAGGCAGAAGGATTAAGTAGTTTCCACTTTTAGTATGTTGAAAATTAGGGTAAAACAATTTTTTTATTAACATGTTATATGATTTATCACAGCAATAAAAATACTATACATAGGTCTAATAAGCCAATAATAATGAATGGAAGATTCAAATATATCCTGATGTGTGTATATGTTATATGCATTATATATGTTTATCATTTTCTTATAAAACACGGGGAAAGTACTAATGAAAATTACAACCAACACTTAGTATGTAATCGAGACTGAAATTTTAGTATGTAATGAAAAGTGCACATTGTGAATGGGCTCAACCATATAAATTATGTCTCTTCTATTATTTAGGGGTGTAAATAATAAATTTCCCCTATGAGTAAGGTCTTTTATTAATACATTTTGAAATGTTCTTAGATACATAAATTATTCAAAATTAAATCTCAGATATGAGAGACAACTTATCCGTACAATTATAAATACAATTCGTAATTTTTAGTTATTGCATTTTTTCATTCATAGCATCTTGTAAATTCTTCATATGTAGTGCCATTCCATTTTTTGTTTCATTTTTATCATTAGTTAAATGACCTGGTTCAATGAAGTTGTGTGGTTGTTCTACCGTGAGGTAACTCATTCGAATTTTTTTCCTTCTCAAGAGAGAGTTAAAGCAAGAAAAATTTGGCATGACTACCTCATTTTCATCCTTTGGTGAGTTTTTTCGTAAAATCTAAGAAAACACTACAGATACCTCAACAAAAAAAAGATCATTATCTCGATTTTCCTAATTTGTATTTGCAATTGTAAACCTTGATCTCATCTTATATCGCAATTGTGATAAAATAATGAAAATACAATTAACATTGAGAAAGTTACATGGGTGGAATGATGGTGGTTTTGGAAGAAATTATATAATATAGATAAATTAATTAGTGTAGATAAGAGGTCTTATACTACATTTGTGAGTTTATATTTTTTTAAATAAGATAATTTAGGGGAAGGATTTACTTTAGGGTTTTCTCTTCCTTCAATAAAAAAATATTTTATTAAAAACTGTAAATCCCATTTAGGGTTAGGCGAGTTAGGGTTGTTTTTTTTGTCGCTTGGAAAGTTTGGGGGCTGAAGTGCCATGAATAAGAATATTGGAGTCTTTCAAGAAAAATATGGGAGCTTTGTAGGTGGGAGCGGTCGTCACCATGGAGGAAAGTGCCATGGAAATTGTTAAGAAAATGTGTTTGGTTAGTAGAAAGAATATATTCTATAACCTCCCTTATCATTCTCGATGCTTGTGCCTTAATGAAAGTGTTTAAGAAGGGTATGGAAACCACTTAAAGCGCATATGAAAGTTTGAATTTTTTAATGTTATTTTACTTATGGCCTTCTATTGTTGGGAGCACGCACATATTGGGGAAAGTGCACGGAGATGGGGGGACAAAAAGAGGACACATTTTTGATTTTAAGTGAAACGCGACTGCATTTTGGGAAAGCACAAGCATGTTATGAATTTATAGGATTGGTAACTACTAAGCCTAAAATGTGATCGCATTATAACACGCTCGCATTCCCATTTTCTATGTGGTATATGTGCTTATGGGAGGGTTATATTTATTAAAAGAAATAGCTTAAGTATAATTATAACACGCTCGCATTCATGTTTTCTATATATAGGTTTTTCTTTTATTAATCTTTATACTTTATTATTTCTTATACTTTAAATTTATTTTAGATTTTATTTTATAAATATTTATAGTTCATTATTTCTTATACTTTAAATTTATTTTAGTAAATATAAGAAGTTAGGGTCACTCTGCACCTTATGGAACTAGTCTCACAACTCCATTTGTCATGGTTTAGAAGATAGTTTTTCATATTATAATCTGGTTAGTATATAAGTATTTTACAGGATTGCAGTATTTAGCCTAAATTTATTAGGGTTTAAATTATACAACAAATATTTGTTTTGTGAAAGAATATAGTCATCGTTTAGGTTTTGGGGTCTTTTTTATTGGTTATTGACATTTGTAGGAGTTTTAGATGTGTCAAAAATATATATTTTCAACCTCACAACTCTCAAAGGTAACAACAATTACTCGAATATATGGGTCCTCATACAATTCCTTATAACACAGAATAAATCAAAACACATATGTAAGTTTTTATTGATTCAAAAAATCAAGGGAATGATCATTATGACGTCTATGAAGGATCTAAAAAATCATTAGGTGATGCATAGCTCCAACACATTTTCATACATTCATCAACTCATAACAACCAATTTCAATCATTCTCATTAGTATCTTGTTTTTAGATGTCTTTCCAACAAGATCTATACGCTTAAATATGCAAAAATGGCACAATTGTCCTAAAACTTACCCTTCTAATACCCATATCATGCTCTCATATTTTTTACACAAGCGCAATAAACTATTAAAATGACTCATTTTCTTGTAAAACCTCATTTGCTCAAACTTCCACTCTATTCCTCTCACTAGCTTTAAGTATCCTAATACAAAATCAAGCACCAATTTGGACTTTTTTGCTTCCATTTGCTCCTTCTAACTCTTTATATTGTTTCACCATACTAAGACTAACATGAAACCATTCAACAAAAGTGATAATTAATCAAAGAAATCATTAATCCTCTCAAGTTTAATCAAACCTACCCTATTTTAGCTCTCAAGATCCATTACCATGCAAGACCCATGATTATTCACATATATTCATATCCACAGCTAAACAAACACATCCTCAGATACCATCTTGGATCAATATAATTTATGACAAATTTCATATTTCAAGCCTTTAAACTTATCTTGTTATCACCTTTTCTAATTTTTATCCTATTAACTCTCTTCTAGCCCCGGTCTTGTGGATTTTCTAGTGTACCTTTCAATATAGAGGGTTTCGGACCATATTGATTGGTTTTCTAGATACCCATTTATGACTTCTCCCTCTATGCAAGATTTCAATATGTGCTTCTTTACAAAACATCCCGTACAACACTTTTTCTCATCATCCCTTTAGATCTTCAAACTATGACAGTGACTATGCATACTAACTGTCAATGATATCTCTTAATTTGACCAAAGAAAATTTAAAATTCCATCATATCCTTTCAAGGACCTTGTCTTTGTTGATTCTTGCAAATTTGGGGTTTAAATTCCCTTAGTAGGGTTTTTAAAACATATGCCTTAGTTTTACCCTGTCTTTAGTGATGGTGGACATCATCTCAAGCTCACAATAAATTCATATTTAATGAGAGTTTTTCTAAACACTTAATCAATTCTTGGTAATGAAATCACATCTTGCAAGTCAGGGAGGTAAAATTTAAAGTGTTTTAGTACATTGCAAAGGCTAAGAACAAGGAATTCATTATTGGACATTCCTCTAGGTTACATTAAGGGTTCAATCCTTCTATTAGGAGTAAACCTATTTCCATGAATAGCAATTGAGAAAGAGGGTGTCCATAAATCATAAGCATGCTTCCACTCAGGTGACATCTTGGGCAGGGAGGTCAATTATGAGATGAATAAGAGATCATCATGTTCAAAGGTAAAAATTGAGGCCTAGGGAGTGAATTTATGATCATCATATCTTGAATCTACCAATGTATCCAAATCTCTTTGAGAAACAAATAAAAATGAGCTAGTCAGGCTAGTGAGGCATCCGTGACCAGCATGTGTGACGGATCAAGAAGTTACATATTCTCATCAAAGGGATATGATAAAGAAGTGTATGAGCGTCATAAATATAATTCCAGTCAAGGAGTATTTTGAATCTTGGAAGGGTAAGAGGATGTTATTCATATGGATATGTTGTCATATGAATTGACTAACCCAAAAATATAAAACTTAAACCATGAAAACCAAACCACAATGTGAAATATTGCTCCCAAATCTTCTTGAATCCCTCTCTGAGATAACTTGCCTCATGTGTCATGATCACCTTGTCCTTGATGGTATTACTAATTTAATGGGGTGAACATCTATAGGTTTGAAAAAATTCTTAATAAGGTCCATTATTCCATTTATTGAAGTGCAGTAAAAGACTAATTCTCTTGCAATCCTAAAAAGGAAAATTTTGGCCATTTCGAAGCCTGTGTGCATCCTCCAAGAGGGTAATGAAAAGGCCTTAAGTATCCAAATGTGTTATTTGAAAGCCTTGAAGGTTATTTTAGAATTTTAGGAAGATTTAGGAAATTTTTTATCATTCAAGGATAGTTTATTCAATAACGAGTTTTTCAGGTAAGGAATGAGTAGTCAAATTGTGAACCTTGACTTCTCTGGCTGATTTCGGAGCTTCGTAAGGGGTTAGGAGGAAAAAAATTAGGCATTAAAAATATTGAATAACAATTTATATTTTGGGATCATACATTTTGATCCAAGGGTACCAAATATGATGGTACTAATCATCTCATACTCTCAAGCAATATATACCTCCCAAAATTGTTTTTAAACACTTAATTAATGCTTGGCAATGAGCTCAATGCATTGTAGAGGATGGGAATATGTGATTCACCTTAAATTTATAATTCCATGTGGATAAAATTGATCAAAAGTGTGATCTCTGAAATTATATTAGAATCTTCTCCATAATGGTGTGACTTAAAAAGACTCCTAAGTTTTATAACCGAATTCTAGAAATATTTATCTTCTAAGAATCCTTATCAGCTGACATATCTATATTTTCTTATTGAATCCTTTCATATACATGGTGAATACTTATTTTAGTAAGTGATATATAATTAGAAAATGGTTTGAGAATCATAGATTTTATTTTTCATCACTAGGGTTAATTGTGGAGGCCTTGAAAGTAAGAGAGCAATTCTTGCTCTTATCTTGTAATTAGAAGAGAGAATCATATTCCCATCACAATGTAGGTCTCATAATAGCATTTATAAACACTTAAGTCATCATTTGAGGTTTTAGAAATATGTTTTCAAATCATGGTATCTCATGTTTGACCACATTTTCATGTTATAAATTTCATCACTCAAAAACAAAATCTAGGGTGTTAGGAAGGTGTTTTTAACTAACAAAATTTGGCCCCATCGTCATGAGATCCTTACCCATGATAAAGAATAGTCTATTTATGACAGTACCATTTCCTATAGGTAATTATCAATGTTTACAAATAATCACCTATCACCATTTGGTGATCATCTCTCTAGAGATTTCAAATTTAGGGCCATTTTTGTCTGGAACCAAAAGGGGTAGCTACAATATTTTAAAATTCTTCATGAAACTTTCAAGTCTTAAATAAAAATGGATGTTACCAACATGTATAGGATTAAAATATATTTCCAATGCCTCTTTAGTTTCCTCCTAAATCCTTAGGGAGCTCCCAAAATCATCCTAAGAAGTCAAATTTCACCATTAGAGTATTTGTTCCATGCACCTAGAAAACCCGTTGTTGAGAAAAATGTCTTTAAATGAGAAATCCTTTCCTAAATATTTCTAATCACCTCCAAAACTTCAAAAATTATCTAAAATCACCTCTATATGCTTAATATATTTATTAAACTCTCCCAGAGGGTGTTTGATTATCTCAAAATGGCCTTTTTAGGCCTTCGGAAAAAGTTATCTTCCATCAAGTCACACTGAAGTTATCAATCATCTTATCAAACCATCCCTGCAAATTGAAACAAACTTTAAAAACCTATTAATAATCTCTTTGTATCCAAGTTAAGAGTGGTATTTATTTCACCTAATAGTTTGTGTAAAAAAAATAAGGTAAATTGTTAAGGAGGAGTACATCTTAAGCGAAGGTAAAAGGTATAATGCACGTGTTGTTGACGTTGTCCAAGCTGATCATAGAGAACTCCTTTTTGTATGGGAAGGACTACCTGTAAATGCAAAGAAAGACCAAAAAATAATATTAAGTAGCATATGAAATTGTACTACCTGGCGTATGCTAGATCCAAAAAGCGTGGTGCTTCCTGGAGAGGCTGTCAATCTATTGTTTAATAACAATTTAATGTGAATAAAAAACTGAAATTAATAGGTCCTATTGCAATGTAATGATTTAGGTTTCTCATACACACAATACACTATATGCTATGCTAGATATCAAAATAACACTAAATCTAATTAGAACCTAGGTTTTTTCAGGTCAGGAAGGTCTTTCAAATGTCTAGTAAGGGTTTGGGGCTGATTGGTTGAGGTTTGGGTTGGTTTTAGGTGAGTGGGAAGCTTGTTGGTCTGAGAATATAAAATGACATAGAGACTGGTATCAGTCAGCTGACTGATGCCACTATGGGAATGAAGCCAACGGCAGTCAAGGAACCAATGTCAGTAAGGGCAATAAGTCGTAAACTATTAAAAATAATTTTTTAGGCTCTCTGTGATTGCACAAAGAGCGAGGGTAGTGTGGTTTGGGTTGTAATATGGTTGAGAAGATTCAGGAATACTAAGAAGGAGATTTATAAGGCTTGGGGTGATTTAATAATGGGTAGGAGGGAAGAAGGTGATGTACAAGTAATATAAGAAATAAAATATTGAAAGAAGCAAGAGATCTACAATAAGATAACAACAAATTATTAAAATCACAGTACTTAGAATTTTGTATATCTTGTAATTTAAGATGGTTTATGATTGATCAGAGAAGAGGTGCTTGAGTCTAGTGTCACAAAAGTACAACCTATGTGCTCTAGTGAGTATTCCAATGCTCTGGAATGAGAACCAACTACTTGTCTTGCACTATGGTTGTGTGTGTTCATTGTCTTGGTGCAAGACATATATAAGATTCGAGATTGAATGAAATAAGACTCCAATAACTGAATGATCAACCCATATGAAGAGTTGTAAAATTTTATATAAAGGAACTGATGGCAGTTTAGGTGACCGACATCGACTGAGGATATACTGGCATTAGTTAGGGTGATTCAGTCAAAGTTACCAAAAATAGCTTGATATTTACTATGTTTGGTGTGATTTGATTGCTAATCTGGGTCTTGTTGGTTGGATATTTTGTCAGGCTAAAATATGAGGTTCAAGCACAGTGCACGGGATCAAATCCTTCCTCAAAGACAGGTGAGGCTACCTATTTATTACTAATCTAAAACACAACAGAAATAATATATACAATATCCACACTATTCTAACCATTGGGGTTGGCATACAATCTTGAAATCCATATCGACACGAAGTGGAGATATTACAACTTCAGAAATGCAATGGATTAGAAAGGAAACTTATTATAGATGAAACAGAGTAGAAAGGGAATGAGAGGAACGTATTTTCTTTCAAGAAAACACAGATCAAGAAATACTTATACAAGTTTTAGATAATGAGTGTAATATTATTAAATGATTAAAATAATCAAGAACACTAAATAAAGAATAGCTTAAGATCTTGGACGTAAGAACAATCTCTTGAGATAGATGAATCTCACAACATAAAGTTTGTGAAATAATAACACTATTTTCCTATTCTTCAATGATTAAAAATAAAATACAAAGTATTTTATTCTTCTTCATAATAGTCTCTTAATATTCTAAAAAATATCTCCCTTTTAATGCATAAGCATCCCTTATTTATAATAGAGAGAGCAGAGAGAAAATAGGATAAATCCTAGAAAATAGTCATTTAATGAGAGTCCTATTTTGCTTGACTCTCGCATGTAGGAGAACAAGTCAAAATTTGCTTCCTATGTGATGAAATGAAAATGAAAAAGACATGAAAATTTCTTGATAGAAATGACATGGAACATTATGTTTATTCTGCTTCATCATCCTTATCTTCTTCCAGTGAAGCCTGCTTGTCTTGAAATTCGTGGTACTTCCAGATTATGCTATTGTATGTCATCTTCATCTAGAACACTAGAATAATCACTTAGGACTTCGCAAGTTTCCTGAGTGTCACTTGCATGTTACTAAGGAAGTTTCTTCAACCTCTTGTTGAGTTTCCTTAGTGATTCCAAAACATTCTTGATCCTTATGAATTTATCAATGACTGTCAGATCAAAAGACAGAAGTTGGTTCATGCTGAATTGATTCCTAAATTTGTCTTCTAGAGATCGTCAACAAGTAGAATCTCTAGAGCTTTCACCCAACACCTTGGTGAAGATCCTGGAAAGCTCCTCTTCTATGTCTTTGGTGGCATCAACCAGCTGATCTCTAGATTCCCTCAACTTGCTACAAGCTTCACTGAGAATCTTTATCCTGAATCTAATGGCTTTGGCTAGCTAGAAATTCTTATCCCCATGTGGAATGATTCCTTCTTCCATTAAGACCTAGGATGGAACCAGTTTCAGTGCATTGAGGACTTCTGAATGTTAATTCAAGGTTCCCAACTTCCTGTGAAAATTCATCATCCATTTTGTCGCCATCCTTCTTTATTTCCTCCAAGGATTTATAAACCTCCACTAGTGTCATCAATGACCTCTCTTCCTTGTAGAAGTAGCCTCTTTATCCAGTATTCAACCATTCTCCCCTTCTCGTTGATCTTTTCAATCATAGGTTACCTGATGAGAAATCGATACCTGATAGGAGTAGGGGTAGAAGATGACAGTGTTGACAAAGAAGGCTTTGAAACCTTGAGTAATACCTCTATTAACTATTCAACTTTCTCCTTGAGCTCATCCTTGCTTACCCTTGTTTCCTTTCAGCTTCTAGCAAAGCATGTTCATGGCATCCTATGCATCCTGTTGTGCTCCTTCTGTTGTTACCTTTCCCAGATCAACCCTGGAAATTTGATAATCAATAACTATTATATTCTCCTTGGTTTTGTTTGGCTGTGGGATTGGTAATGTCAACAAAATTATGCCATGAAGAATCCACTAAAACTCCCAGAAACTATTTTAGGGTTTCTTGGCAGATTTAGTAGGAGAGGCCTTGAGTGAACTAAAGTTGAAGGCTGGCAGGGGAAGTACCACCTTCCTCTTCCTTAGAGTTTAATCAACCAACCATTGAGGTACAATGGAAGATGTTGCTCCAATCGGAGGTGTTATGGTTGTATCTGCAAGTGGGGGAAGGTTTACTTGTGGAGTGGTAATGAGTGCAAGTGTAGTGACTGTGGGAATAGATTCAAGGAATTAAGGTACGGAAGGATGAGGCATATCTATAGGGCCATCGTAGGTCTAGCATAGATAGAGGTCAGAGGTCGGAGAAAATGCTGGCCATGGCTGATGAGAGTGGTGTAGAAATATGAGATGAGGAATATTGGGAGAGACGAGATAAAGACTCTAAAGCCAAAGCTTGAGAAGCAAGAGAAAGGACTTAATTCTGATGAGTAATCAATAAAAGGAGAAACAAGAGGTTGACCAACCTCGATTTCTGAAAGAAACTCTCCTTGTTCTGGTGGAGGAGGTGGATCTAAGATGCCTCAACTATTTGTGATTGGAGTGGCTAGATGATTCAACTCCTTGCTTTTCTCCCCTGCTGACAAACTTAAACTTTATTTGCCTCTTGGTAGGGATTTTATCCATTTTCCTTCTCTCCCTTGGAGGGTCCTTGCTTCTAAGGTAGCTATTTTTGAAAAGATATTTTCCTTATAACTCATTCCCCAAGAAATGAGCCATGCCTTAGTGTGGACAAGAGTCTAAGCAGCTCTTTCATCGAATAGAAGCCTTTCCAGCAATAGACCAATCAATGGCTGGGAATCCAAGTTGGTCTCCATCTAACTGTTTGTACCTCGGTTCCAGAACACTTTCATTTTCCATGGTGCCTTCAGGAATATCAGCTAGATCTAACATTAGAATTTCTTCAAGTGTTAGTCTACTATTGTCTTTTCTTCGGATGGAAACTTCGTCACGAAGATCAACCTAGATATCTTCCACAGTGGGCACATGTAGGTACAATGTTCCATATGACTTGAAAACTCCTTGGATGTCGAATCCCTCCCTCATCTTCATGAGCTTCTTCAATTTTTCCTAAAGTTCATGCACCATGTTCTTGGCCTTAACCATGGTGTAACATGTATACCTTCCAATGTAAATGGGGAAGGAGATAGTGGCTTTGTGTCTACTTTGTTGGAATTTTGTGAAAATCCAACAATTGTCTGACCAACTCCATGAGGATCAATTTGTCACCTGGGAACCTAGGAAAATGGAAAAGATTACCATGTAACCTTACCACCCGAAGATAGGTAAAATTATTGAATTGTAAGAATATGCAACCCCATTTTGACTCTTCTTTCCATGCTTCATCGGAAACCCTTCTCTTCCTCAGATCAGGATCTAGTCTGCAAATGTTTTCGTAGAAGAAGGCATCATTCATTCTTCTAAATTGGTCTTCAGACCCTTTTATTGTTAGTTGTGGGAAGTACCGATATATGTGTTCCATTTCTTGGTTTCCCTTTACATCCAGCCTTAGATAGTTTCTTATGTCTATTGTCACATAGGTGACCTATGAAATCATATAGAACTTTCTGTTAGACAAGACCATTTTCATTTGGGATTCTATCTCATTACTTATCAGGCCACCCCAATCAATCCTTTGGTAATTTTTCTTTATAACAACTATGAACTGGTACATCCACCCTTAGAATTCTTTAGAATTTGGGAGTCCAAACAACCAGCTCAGCAGGGTCATGATATCACTGACTCCAAGAATAAAATCACTTCTAGGGACCGACTTAGGAAACCTAGAAACATTGGGCTTATCCTTGACCAAGAACTTCTTATTTATGTGTTTGATGCAGTCTTACCGATCCTTGTCCCAGGCCTTTTGTGTTGATTTAAAATCTAAATCAATGTATTCCATAAAGTTGGTCAACTTTAGGAGTTGATCAAAATAATCCCCATCCAATTTCACTATAGACTCCCCTACTTGATTTCTTACTAAGCAGGAGGTTGATTCATAGTGGGAAGTGCAAGCCAGGATGAATTCAAGGCATTGGGCTGATATTGGAAATCCTACTGTGAGAGGGAGACCGCTACTGGCTATTGACTTCATCCATGGATTCTGAGAAGAATCCGTAATTATTTTCCATAAGTCTTCCATATCTATATTACCGAGCTCTGTGTCCCAGATGTCATAATTGCAGGTTACATAAGAAGAAGACTCCATCTTTTGATACTTATAGTTCATCTTTCTTGACTTATATAGCTTATCCTGAGATGGGCCAAGGTTTGACATGAGGAGTCTTGAGAATTCCTTGATGACTTCTGGAAGATTAGTCGGGTGTGAGAGCTTGTTGGACAAGTTTACAAACCTGACATAGCTTTCGGGTTTTGAAACTTGCAGAACACCTTCGGAAATCTGACATACTGGATTGTATGTCAGAAATTAGGATGTGTCAAACACCAATGGAAACCCAAAATATTGGCAGAGTTTGGAGGATGTCATACACTTTGAGAATCCCAAAAAACTGTTAGGGTGTGTGTCAGAAGTTAGGGCATGTGGCACATTGATGAAAACCTGACAAAAAGAGGAAGCGAGATGATGTCGAGTAGGTAAAAATACCCGACACACTGTGGAACTCGGAGGATGTTGAAAACCTGTCAAGACCTGACACAAGGCAGAGAAAGCAAGATGTTAAGCAGCCTGCAAAACCTGAAACAAGGTGGAAATTAGATGGTGTTGAGCACCCTGCAAAACCTGAAAAAAGGATATCAGGTCTTTGTCCTGTCAGAACATGAAAATTTTCCCACTTTGTTCATTCATGGGTTTGTAGATTCTTTTGAAAACCACAACTTACAACAAGTAAATAACCAAAAGGGTGGGGAGGGGTAAATTCCAAATGAGAGCCCACATGAAAGAGACAAGAAACAAGAAAAACAACCTAAAACCCTAAACTAGTAATGGAAGAGGAAACGAAATGGAAACCCAAACAACACACCTCAAAAACAACCCCAAGAAGCTTCAAAATGAAAAGAGGAGAAGAATACCTTCAACAAGATTGAAAAATGATCGAGAATGGACGGTGAAATCGACCAGGAAGTTCAATCGGGTCTGGAGGTGGAAGAATCATGCACAAAAATCCAATGCATCAAAAACATACAAGGTAACAAATGACGTGGAAAACCACCTATTTATAAAACCCTAACATTAATTACACCTCATTTGATGCATGTGCCAACTACCAGAAAACTAGAAATTAATGACATGTCATCATGTGTGGAGTGTCTGAAAACCTGACACAAAGGGTTTGGTTTAGTTTGGGTTTTGGGTTTCAAAAAAGATGAAGCATGACGCATGAGATGTTGAGATGCTTCTAAGTCCTGAAATCATGACACAAAGGTTTCATTCAGGTTTTGGGTTTTAGGAAGCATATGACATGAAACTTGAATTGGATAATGCAAGTTCTGATTCTTGGGGGTTTTGAAAACTTGACACACTGTCAAGACCATTAGGTTTCGGGTTTCAGGAAACATGGGACATGTAACATGCAAGAAACATGCTTTCATGCAATGAAAACCTGAAAACCTGAAAATATCCTTCAAAGGGGAATTTTAAGAGATATGTCCAAAAAATTTCTATGGTTATCTCATTTTTAGCTGGAATCACTAAAACGAGATAACAGTTCTCAAGTGAGGGTTGGCACTTAGATAAGTGGGAGTGTTGTTATAAAAGGAATGGGACTTTAATTTTAGCATTTGAAAGAGTCTCAATTGTTTAAGATAATTAGAGACCCAATCTTAGTTAACTAATAGGATAGGAATAGGTCCATCTTGAGGTGTCTAGGTGATGTGGCTAGGTGAGATGTAAATTAACTTAATTAAAGTAATTAACTTAATTAATAATGTGAGGATGAACATTAATTCGATTTTAAGTAATTAAATTAATATGAATGCGGGGTAAGGGTGTTAGTGTAGGTTATTAGTTTTCCTTTTATTTATTTATCAGGATGATTCTAATACTTGTGTGTAGCCCTACACTTGTTGGGTTAACATGCTTGGGTGTACTAGTTGTGTTGAGTTAGCTTACTAGTTGTGTTAAATTAGTTTCTTAGTTATGTGGAGTTAGCTTAGTAGTCTTCAGGAGTTAACTTCTAGTATCAGTTAGTGGGAGTTATTCATCATTGATTTAGGTAGTAGTTGTACTTCCCTCCTCCTATATGTACATCTTTCTTATTGAGTACTTCAAGTCATTGTATTGTAATATATTGAGCATTATGGATTATGATGGATTTCCATATATGGTATTTTATCTCTTCTATTTTAAAAATTTAATGTGGTATGATATTGCATCTTGGAACAATATTCTTATCGTTCCTTTCATGGTATCAGAACGATAGATGATATAGACATTCATATGCAAGTTTTTCTTTGTAAGGGTCTATTATTTTCATGTATTCAGAATTTGTTAGCACTTTTATGCACCATGCAATTTTATGCAAAACAGAGTGCACCATTAGATTTGGAAGGTGTCAAAACCCTAGAATCGACTATAAACTTGAGCATTTTTTGAGACAGTAAAATTTATACGCAGATCTCTACCCTCTGGGTGTATTCTTTTATCCACTGGACACAAATAGGTATCCTCTGGGTGCGTTCTTTTATCCATAAGATATAAGTGTGTACCTTCGTGATGCATCTTTTTACCCTCTGGATATTTTTTTTTAGATGGATTCTTTTATCCACTAGATGCAGATATGTACCCTCTGGGTGCATTATTTTATCCATTGGATGTAAGCATTTACCTTTATGATGCATGTTTTACCCTCTGGATATTTATGTTTTGGATGTATTATTTTATCCACTAGACCTAGATATGTACCATCTCGATGCATTCTTTTATCCATTAGATATAAGCGTGTACCTTCCGGATGCATTCTTTAACCCTCTGGATATTTATGTTTTGGATGCAGTCTTTTATCCATTGGATGCAGATCTGTACCCATTGGATATAGACATGTACCCTCCAGATGCAATGATTTACCCTCTAGACATTTAGGTTTTCGACACACATTTTAACCCTTAGTCAAAACCTTGTATCATGTGGATGCACTCCATTACCCTTTAGACATTTGGGTGTCACGTGTACCTTCTAAAAAACATCAACATTAAAATATTATTTTAATAGAAAAACATTCTAGAGCTCTAAAATTTTGATCCATAGCTCAGATTAAGGTGATAATTTTTTCAAATTGTGTGTTTTTCAAGATCTACGCATTGGTGAAATTTTAATACACATATTTCAAATGTAAATTATACTTTTACTCGTTGCAATATTTACATGCACTCAATTATAAAGTGTCCAATTTTGGTTGAGCCCATCATCCTAAACTTTTGGGTGTTACATTCTTGTATCTATGTGTGTATACATTTATATCTCTCTTGTTTGTTGAGATATTTTATATTTGTATTTTTGACTCTTTTTTTTGGCATGATGATAGTCTCTCTTGTGCGGGAGATATTCTAGTGAATCCTAGTATTAGTTTGTTAGTGTTCAATTAGTTGATTTTGGCATTTTATACAGATCTTTGGTGTCCCTCTACCCATTCAGTAGTATGGGATGGTGTGGTGTTAATACTAATTCTTTAGGTTTTTTCTTCTTTCCTTTTTATGTGTTGATACTGCTTCTTCGGGTTTCGTGTCCTTGCCTTGTTACCTTAGCTTTTTTTGGATCGTGGCACTCTTATTTATTTAAATCTCATGTCCTTTCTTTGTTTCCTTAGTTATTTTTCTTGGATCATGACACACCTATTTGTAGCAGTTGATCTTGCTTCTTTAGATTTTGTTTCCTTGCCTTGTTACCTTGGCTTTTTTTAGATCGTGTCACTCCTATTTATTTGGATCTCATTTCCTTTCCTTATTGCTTTGGTTGTTCTCGGAACGTGGAACACCCTATTTTTAGTAGTTGATAAAATTATGTTTGGTCTTTTTGTTGCACTGTCGACATCACTCCATTGACAATCTCCTTACATGGAACTATTCTGGTGAACGCTAGTGTCATTTGTTTTTGAGTTCTATGATCGAGCAGTGGATTCACACCATAGTGCACACCAAATGTCTTCAACATTGTACATTTTTTTGGATTCAAGCTTCTTAGGATATCTTGCAGTGTGATTTTTTTCTCTCTACTTTGTTATTATGAGTTTTGGGTACCTTTCGGTGTCTAATTTTCATAGTTATTATACGTGGGTACATCATCAGTCATTGTTTTTGGAACCTACCTTCTTTTTCTCCCACCTAAACTATGTTTACAGGAGGGTGTTAGTGTAGGTTATTATTTATATTTTTATTAACTTATTAGGATAATTAGTATACTTGTGTTATCCCTACACTTGTTGGGTTAGCTTGCTTAGGTGTACTAGTTGTGTGGAGTTAGCTTACTATTTGTGTTGAGTTAGCTTCTTAGTTATGTGGATTTAGCTTACTAGTCTTCTAGAGTTAACTTAACTACCAGTATCAGTAAGTGGGAGTTCTTCACCACTGATTTAGGTAGTAGTTCACTTCCCTCATCCTATATGTACATCTTTCTTATTGAGTAATTCAATTCATTGTATTGTAATGTATTGAGCATTAAAGATTATTATGGATTTCCATATATAGTATTTTATCTCTTCTATTTTACATATCTAATGTGGTGTGCTATTATCATATGAGATCACGACTTGGAACAATCTTCTTATCATTCCTTTCAAAGGGGTCATGGTTAGGTGAATATGTTACGTTAATTAATTAAAGGGGAATAAGGGGAGTGTGATCCAAATTTGGTGTCTATAGTAGTAAAGTAGGTTGGCCAGAGGAAGGACACACCATTGACCAGGAAGCAAAAAATGCATTTCTTAATCTTGTAAAGTAAGTAATCATCCATAGTATGAATTTACCGTATTCTAAGACAAAATCATGGATTCAACTCCATGCTTATGGGAAAATTCATGAGTCCATATGTTCGATCAGTTTTCGTTATCTTTGAGAGTTGTAAGGTTTGTAAATTCTAATTTTGACAAATGTAACAACCCTAAAAATGTCAATAGCCAATCCAAAAGGCCCTAAAACCTAAACAATGACTATATTCTTTCATAAAATAGATATCGATTGTATAATTTAAACCCTAAAATCTTGAAGAATGAATGTTGAATGCTGAAATCTTGAAAAATGCCTATGTACTAAACCAGATTGGAATCCAAAAAAATATCTTCTAAACCATGACAAATGGAGTTGTGGAACTTGTTCCATAAGGTACAAAGTGACCCTAACTTCTTATTGGTATGAGTTATCCTATGTGTCCTCCACTCACATATGGAGGGTCATCTCACATGGGTTAGGTTTAGGGTTAGGTTTAGGGTTTGCTATTGAGTCATGCACTAGGGTTAGTCAGCACCCTATATGTATCCCTTCATTTGACATTTATGAGCATGCCAAGACACTCTATTGTCTCTCTCTACATGTGTAAGCTTTGTTCTGTTAGGCAAGTTATTCAGTTATTGATCGATTCTTCCTTGTAATTACGTTGGAGCCATTATGATTCAACCCGAGTGCAACTTCATTGTGGTGTACAATTTTTGATATGATTCGTCAACTCTTTCATGGTATCAGAGCTGACATCGGGTAAACGTGCACTCATTTTTTGAGTTGTGATTACTCTTGTCTTTTGTTTTTTTAACTCCTTGTGCAAGTTTTCGATCTTTATTTTCTAGTTTTTCCTTGCCAACATATCCAACATT
This sequence comes from Taxus chinensis, assembly GCA_019776745.2. Lineage (NCBI taxonomy): Eukaryota > Viridiplantae > Streptophyta > Pinopsida > Cupressales > Taxaceae > Taxus > Taxus chinensis. The sequence goes on along the minus strand of CM034156.1, from coordinate 581,619,442 downwards.
CTTGCTCTTGGAAAGTTTTCAGTTTTGATGTGTTCTTTGTGCATGTGTAGGTATTCCTGAAGCTATCAGGGGTTTTGTAGCTACATTTAGCTAGTTGCAGCTAAATCTAACAGATCAGCCAAAATAGAGTATTTTCTAGTTTTTTAATTTTTTTATCAAACTGAAAATTTTAGATCATTGTTTTCTTTGGCTCTTTTTATTTGCATGGTGTTTTCTTTTGCAGATCCAAATCAAAAATTCGTGTTTGTTGTTTGGGTCTGGGCCTCTTCATTTTTTTGAGGACGTGGCTCTTCCAATGACCCTGCTGCAAGCTCCTTCTACTTTGCCCGTTTCACTTCCCAGCTCGGTCTGCCCTGCCTACTGCGTGGTAATTTATGAGCATGTCAATTTTACAATACATTAAACTTTTTAACATTATTTTAAAAAACATGGCAGTTTTTTTAAGTTTGGAAAAGTATTTCTTTACTTTCTTTTTTAAAAAGAAGTTAAAAAGCTTATGTATTATAACGTGAGAGTTTTTGGTAAGTTTTTTTTTGTTAGTATTTTATCAAATACTTTTTAAATCTTGAAAAATCTTTAAAAAGCTTTTTTTAAATTCTTGTGTATTAGTTAGTTTTTTTTTTTTAAAAAGAGCTTTCTATTTTTTTTTAAAAAGTACTTTCTAATTAAATTTTCAATCATTTTTTAGATTAGTTGGAATAATTTAAATTAAGGAGGGAAAGTATTTTTTAAAATTTTTTAAATTAGGATTTTTTTTAAATCTTAATTCATTCATCATATTTAATTAATTTTTTTAAATTAGATATTAAATAATCATAATTAATTAAAAAAAATTACAATTATCATTTACGGTTAGTTTTTTTTTTTAAAATCATCTCTTAATTAACATAATTATCATTTTTTTTAAAGTCCAATTAGCTCTAAAATTAGCTAAATCAAACGTTTCTTAATGGTAATATTTTTAAATGTGTTATTGTTGATTTTTTTACTAATCGTGCGCTCAAGTGTGCAGTGACACTCTGATCACTCCTTGTCTTCCGCATGCCTTTCCGACATTCTGAAGATCATCAGAACTGTTCCCAAGTTCATCTAAACATTTTATATTACCCTTATTATTGCTTGCGACTAGTGAGCGTATCCGCCATAATTTGCAGCAAGGGGGTGTCATTTGCGACGTGAGACGCTTTTTCTCACAACCAGGATTTGATTTCACCTCCTTCCTCATTTTTTTCTATTGTGCTTGTGTACGGTGTCACTTTGTTGTGCTCCACGAAACACGATTGTCGTCTCCTCTCTTGCGCATTATTACGCTAATTGCAAGGTGATTTACCAAGTTTTTTACGACATACGCTTAGACCTGATTGTATTCAATGCACCAAACTATAAAGTTCCAAAAGCAGGGGGGTTATTATATTGTCCTGGGTGGTTGTGTTTCTTTTCTGCATTTCTTCTCTCTCTCTCTTCACTATGGATGCACTTTCAATTCCTTTACTTATGTCGTTTAAATTCTTCGAATGGAGATTGAAAATGATTATAAAACTAAGGGGTAAAGGGTTATAGCATCACCATGGGAACTGAGACTGAACCAGATGACGACCCTTAAAAATCTAAGTGGTTAAACTATAGTGATGAAGCTTTAGGTCTTCTTTGCATGTTTGTTTCTCCTGACTTGCTCTTCCACATTGAGTTGTCTGAAACACCTAAGTCTATGTGGACAACATGATGACATGAGAGCGCATGAGTTGGAAAATGAACTACTAGGGTTAAATCCTAGTGATTTTGAAAACTTGCAAGCATTCTTCTCAAAGTTTGTCCACACTAGATCATTATTAAAGGAATGTCAAGTAGAGAAGAAATATTCTCAATTGATCTTGTCGATTCTCTCTAAGTTAGGTCTTGAATATTCTGTCTTTGTGTCAACTTTTTATGCTATAAAAGCTGCCTTGGGCAAGGATTGGAATATGCCCTCCTTTGACTATTTTTCATCCCAACTCATTCGATAATAGGAAAAACTCATTCAAATGAGGTCTCTTCTTTCCAGGTCACATGCCCTCATAGCAAGTACTAGTAAGGAAAAGAATATTGAAAAGAAGAAAGAAAAAAAGAATCAACCTATGAAAGAGACCAAGACCGATACTAAAAATAACACCAACACTTTGACTTCTAATCCTAGAGCACAGAAAGATAGGTATTTGTGTTCCTATTGCAAGAAGCCTAGTCATAAAGAGCTTACATGTACGAGAAATCAAATTGATCACCTTACTCAATTACTTGAGAAAAATAAAATAGGTGTTCATGAGTATATCAAACAAAATGCTCCAAAGGCCGAGTCTTCCACTGCAAAAGTTTCTAAATCTGATAAGAAGAAAGGAAAGGCCCTTGTAGCCAAAGTTTCTCCTTCATCGACATGGATTAAAGATTCAGGTGCCTCACACCATATGGGTTCTTTGCATGTTGAGTTCTCCAACATCGAGCCTTGTGGGATGTCCCAAATCACGATGGGTAATGACATGACAGTGTCAGTTTCTGATAGTGGATCAGTAGAGATGGATGGGGAAACATTAACCAAGTGTTGAGCGTTCCTGATCTCTCTACCAATATCTTATCGGTTTACCAAATTACTCACCTTGGTGAAAGAATGCAAGTGGAATTTGGTCATAACTTAGTGATTATTCATGAGTTTAACGATGACACTATAGTGGCTGAGGGAAAGATAGATCATTGTTCATTATTGTGTACCTTTTCCCACTTTACTTATGATTCTACGCCCACTACTTTTCTCACTCATGTAAATGAGGTTAGTAAGCTATGGCATGAGCGGTTTAGACATCTAAATTATCACTATCTTGAACAATTGAGCAAAAAAAAAATGGTCAACAGGTTACCCCGTGTCAAGTTTTCTAAGGGTCTTTGTGAGGGTTGTACCCTTGAAAAGCATCCTCAAAAGAACTTTGACAAATGAAAAGCGTGGAGAGCTACTCGTCCTTTGGATCTTGTTCACAACAACATTTCTAGTCCATTTCCGTCTCCTTTGTTTACTAGAACTCTTTATGTGCTGACCTTCATTGATGACTATTTGCGATATACTTGGGTATATTTTCTTAATCTTAAGTCTGAAGTCTTTAAACATTTTTAGGACTTTAAGGCTCTTGCTGAGAAATAGGTAGAATAGTCTATAAAGGTTCTTCGAACCAAAAACGGAGGTGAATATGTAAACAATAGGTTCATGGATTTTTGTACTTATGAAGGGATCTCCTTGCAGCATACAGTTGCATACAACCCTTCGTAAAATGGAGTAGCATAAAGAAAGAATCGTACTCTTAAGGAGATGGCCACTTTTATGATTCACTCAAAGTTTCTTCCTCCATAGTATTGGGCTGAACCAGTGAATTGTGCTAATTACATCCAAAACCGTGTTCCACATAAGGAAGTAAGAGGGATGACACCCTTTGAAGCCTAGTTTAGACGCAAACCTGATGTTGAGAACTTTTGAGTCTTCAGATCCAAGGCTATGGCTCGGATTCCCAAGAATAAACACAAGGCGTTAGAACCACAATCCAAACCTTATATCTTTGTAGGGTATCCCGATGGCATGAAGGGATATCGATTGATGAATCCTACTTCTCATAAGTTGTATATTGAGAGAAGTGTTAAGTTCGATGAGTTTTCTTTGACTTCTACTTCTCCACCTATTGAGGTTCTTCAAATCGCTAATTCGAATTCTGACTCATCAGATGATGATACTGTTGAGCATGCTCCTCTTCCTAATCCTCCTAACCATCAGACCTCTGAGTCTTCTAATTATGATAGTAGTGATGATGAGGACTATGTCCCTTCTCACTCAAGTGAAGAATCTTCTGACTCTGAGCCTGATCCTCCTGGTCCTCTTTGGGCTAGGAAAACTTTACAAAGTGCTGGAGATTTAGTTGGAGATACTTCATTTATGAGACGTACTCACTAAGATTTCGTTGGACCCCACTCTTTCTTTGCCTCTGCTTCTAATCCACAGTCTTTCCGGGAGGATTTTGGTATTCCTGAGTGGGGTTCTGACATGGATGAGGAGTATTCCTCTCTCGTGAAGAATGATACTTGGGATGTCACCCCTCTTTTGAAAGGAAGAAAAACCGTTCGGTGTAAGTGGGTGTTCCGAACAAAGTATGGAGTAGATGGAGATGTTGAAAAGTTTAAAGTGCGATTAGTAGCTAATGGTTTCTCCCTGATAGCTGGGATTGATTATACTAAAACCTTTTCTTTGATTGCAAATATGAATTCTATTCGACTGACCCTATCCATTTCTGTAGCAAATAGATGGAACGTCCGTCAAATAGACGTTAAGAGTGTCTTCCTTCATGGTGACCTAGAGGAAGAAATCTACATGGAACAACCTTTGGGTTATGTCCATGATTTCTACCTCATTTGTAAGTTAAAGAAGTCTCTTTACAACCTTAAACAAGACCCTCGGGCTTGGTATGCCAAGATGGACTCCTTTTTACTTACATCAGGGTTTACTAGGTGTCACTCTGATCCAAATGTTTATATTCTATGGCAAGATGACTCCATACTCATTCTTGTTCTCTATGTTGATGACTTGTTGATCACAGGTAGTTCTTCCTCTATTATTGATTCTATGAAGATCACCTTAGCCAATAGGTTTTCCATGACTGACTTAGGTCTGCTTCATTACATTCTTGGGATCCATATTTCACAATCTGACTAGGGAATTTTTATTTTGTAGCCTAAGTATGCTCTTGATTTGCTAGCTTGTTTTCAGATGTCTGACTGCAAGTCTTCTCCTACTCCTTTTATTTTAGGGGTTAAGTTGGTTTCTGATTTCTCTACTCCCTTGGTTGATGGTACCCTTTATCTACAGTTTGTAGGGAGATTGATTTACTTGACTCACACTAAACCGGATTTATCGTATGTTGTTGGGATCTTGTCTAGATTCATGCAGGAGCCATATGAGCTGCATTGGAAAGTAGATAAACGGATCCTTCATTATGGTTGTGGCACATATACTGATGGAATTCACTATCATGGAGGGGTGGATATTGACTTGATTGGGTTCATAGATACTGATTGGGCCGGTGACTTAGATAATTGGAAATATACTTATGGCTACAATTTCTCTCTTGGTTCGGGTCCTATTAGTTGGACTAGTGTTATCTCATTTTTAGTGATTCCAGCTAAAATTGAGATAACCATAGAAATTTTTTGACAAAACCTCCTAAAAATGCCCTTTGAAGGAGATTTTTGGGTTTTTGGGTTTCCATCGCATGCAAACATGTCTTTTACATGCTTCATGTCAAGTGTCTTCCAAAACCTGAAACCTAATTACATGCCAATGTATTGGGTTTTCGGAACCCGGGAGAATGGCAACATACCCTACAAAAAACATGTTACATGTTGCTTGATTCCCGAAACCCGAAACCTGAAATGATCCTTTGTATTAGTTTTCCGGAACCTGATAGCATACAAACATGTCTTTTACATGCTTCATGTCGGTTGGTTCCCGAAACCTGATTTGTTAAGAAACCCTTTGTTTCAGGTTTTCGGAAGTGCCAAGCATGATGACATGGCATTACTACTGAGTTTTCAGTTAGTTGGCACACATGTCGGAGGAGGTGTAATAAATGCTAGGCCTTTATAAATACTTTGATTTTACACATCATTTCTACCTGACATATTTTTGTTGTGTGGGTTTTTTGTACATGCTCCTTTGACCTTCAAACCTGACTAAACTTCTCAATCGATTTCGTGATGCATCTTCAATCATTTTTTGAATTTCTTGAAGGTATTTTTCTCTTCTTATCATTTTGTGATCTTCAGTTTTGTTTTTGAAGCATTCTTTTGGCGTTTTTCCTCTTTGCTTTTTCTTGCCTCTGGGTTTAGGGTTTAAAGTTGTATTCTTAATTTTTGTTGAATTTTCCATGAAAAGCCTTGTTTAAGAATCCATCTTGGGTGTTCTCTTATTTTATTTCATGGGTATACTCTTGTGGTTTTTGGGAATAATCTATAAAAAATAAGTTACAAGCGTGGTGGAGATTTTACCTGTTCTGACATCCTAGAAACCCAACACCTGTGTGTTGGGTTTTACAGGGTGTCTAACACCATCCTTGTTCCGCATTGTATTGGGTTTCGAAAGCTACTTAACATCCTTCAATTTTCGTTTGTTTCGGGTTTCACAGGATGCCCGACATCTTCCAACTTCTGCTTTTGTCAGGTTTCATGAAGTGTTCAACATCCTCCAAATTCCCACAAACCATCAAATTTTGTAAAGTGCTTAACACCCCCCTGATTTCTACCTTGTGTTGGGTTTTACGAGGTGTCTAATACATCCTAGTTTCTGATTATACTCTGCAATGTGTCAGGTTTCACGAATTGTCTGACATGTCTCAAAGTCTGGTTGGTGTGGCAGGTCTGTGGGGTTGCTCAGCAAGCTTCGAAGTCTGATTGTTCAAACAGGAGTTATCTAGGCATTCTTTCTTTAGGACTTCTCATGTTGGATCCTAGATAATCTAAGGATAAGTTAAAAAAGGTCAGGAAAGATAAAATACAAGTATTATAAAATGGAATCCCCTTCCTACATAGATTGCAATTACGACATCTGAGATACAGAGCTTGGTAACATTGACATGGAAGACTTTTGGAATAGAACCAAGGACTCTTCTAAGAGTCCCTCTGGTGGATGAATTCAATAACCAACAGTGGCCTCCCTCTTGCAGTAGGATTCCCAATGTATGCTCAATGCCCCGAGTTCATTTTGGCCTGTGCTTCCAATTACGACTTAGATTCCCGCTCAGTGAAAAATCAAGCAAGAGAAACCATAGTGAAGTTGGACAGGGGTTACTTTGATGACCTCCTAAGAGTACCCAACTTTGAGGAATATGTCGATATAGATATTAAGTCAACACAAAAATCCTGGGACAAAGATTAAGAAGATTACATTAGGCATGTGAATAAAAATTTCTTGATCAAGGCCAAGCCAGCCGTCTCTAGGTTTTCCAAGTTTTTCCCCCAGGAGTGATTTCATCCTTGAAATTAGTGACATCATCACCCTGTTGAGTCAAGTATTTGGACTCCCTGAGTCAAGAGACTTTCTATAGGTGGATGTATCAATTCATGGTCCTTATAAATAAGAACAAACAAGGGATTGATTGGAGTAGTCTTATAAGTAATGAGATTGATTCCCAGATGAAGACAGTCTTAACTACCTGGTAATTTTTATATGTCACCTATGCAGCAGCTGGTATGAGGAATTATCCAGGGTTGGACGTGAAGGGAAGTAAGTCAACTAAACATATATATCAGTATTTCCCTCAGTTGACAATGAAGGGGTTTGAGGATCAATTCAAAAGAGTGAACGAAACCTTCTTTTATGAGAACATCTGCATGTTGAACCCTGACTTAAGAAAGAGAAGAGTCTCTGATGAGGCATGGGCCGAAGTATCAAAATGGGGTTGTATCTTCTTGCAGTTCAAGAAGTTCACATACCTTCGGGTGGTCATGTACCTGGGTGATCCTTTCCGATTGCCCAAATTCCCAGGTGATAAGCTGATCTTACTGGAGTTGTTAAGACAATTGTTGGATTTCAACAAATTCCAACAAAATAAACACAAGGTTGTTGTATCCTTCCCTAATTTCCATCGGAAGGTACATGTGCTTGAAAATGGTTAAAGCTAAGAATGTGGTGCACGAGCTTCAGAACAAGTTGAAGAATCACATGAAGCACAGAGATATATTTGATTTCTAAGGAGTCCTTAAATCGTACGGGACTTTATATCTACATGTTCCCAACATAGAAGATATTTGGGTTGATCTTCGGGATGAAGTTGCCATCTAAAGAAAGGACAATAGCAGGTTGAAAATTGAAGAAATATAGATGCTGGATTTATCTGACATCCCAGAGGGCACCAAGGATAACGAGAGTGTCCTTGACGCCTCGTATTATGGGTTAAATGAAGACCGATATGTATTCCCAGCCATTGATTGGTCCATCGTTGAGAAATCTTCTATTGCGGGGAGAGCTACTTAAATTATTTGCCATACTAAGGCGTGGCTCATTTCTTGGGGAATGAGTTATAAAGAAGGGAGTTTTTCAAAACTAGATACTTTGGAAGTGGGACCCTCCAAGGGAAAAAAGGAAAAGGATAAGAACCCTTCCAAGAGGCCAATACAAGTTAATTTTTTCAGAAAGGGAGAAGATCAAGTAACTACACCATTGGCCACTCTCCCACAATCAGTTGAGATTCTTAATTCACCTCCACAACCAGAACAATGAAATCCTCCTTCCAGAGAAGAGATTGTTTAACCCTCCATTCCTCTCTCAACTGGAATCTTGTCAGAGGTAAGTCTTCCTCTTATCTCTCAAACTCTAATTTCAGAATCATTGCCTCCTCCCATTCAGCCTTCCTTGCCTCAAATGTCTTCACCAAGTTCCTCACCCATGGCTAGTATCTTCTCTGGCATTTCACATCTCCCCACTGGACCTCAGTTAACCATGGATATGCCTCCTCCTTCTGCACCTTCATTCCCAGAGTCCATTGTCACGGACACTACACTTGCAGTGGTCACCACTCCACGAGCTAACCTTCCTCCACCAGAGGATGTGACCATAACACCTACAATGAGAGAAACTTCTTCCAATACACTTCAATGGTTAATAGATTAGAATCTGAGGAAGAGAAAGGTGGTAGTTCCATTACCAGCCTTTGATTTTAGTTCCCTCAAGGTCACTCCTACCAAGTCGGCCAAGAAACCCAAAACAGTTTCAAGGATTTCAGTGCATGCCTCAGGGCATAAATTTGCAGAAATCGCTACTCCTGCAGCTGATAAAACAAAGGATGATATAATGGTCATAGGTTATCAAATCACAAGGGTTGATCTAGGGAAAGTAATAATGGATGGAGCACAACAAGACACACAAGATGCCATGAATGTTTTATGCCAGAAGCTAAAGGAAACTAAGGCAAACAAAGATGAGTTAAAAGAAAAAGTACAATAGTTGAAAAAAGTACTACTCAAGCTCTCAAAGCCTCTTGAGTCAATACCATCATCCTCTACTCCTATCAGGTTCGATTTCTCATTGGTACCAATGATTGATAATATTAATGAGAAGGGGAGAACGGTTGATGAATGATCCAAAGGCTTCTCCTGCAAGGAAAAGAAGTCATCGAGGACACCGTGGAAGTCTACAAATACTTGGAGGATATAAAGAAGGATGCAGAGAAAATGGATGATGAATTTTCAGCAGAGGTCAGGAACCTAGAGTTAACTTTTGAAGCTCTCCAAACGCTGAAACAGGTTCCATCCCGCATCTTGGTTGAAGAAGGCATCATTCCACATAGGGAAAAACATTTTCAACTAAGCAAAGCCATTAGATTCAAACTAAAAATTCTCAATGAAGCTTGCAGAAAATTGAGGGAATCAAGAGATCAATTGGTCGATGACACGAATGACATAAAAGAAGAGCTAGTCAAGATCTACACTAAGGTGTTGAGTGAAAGCTCGGGTATTCTAAATGTTGATGATCTTTACAAGCAGATCCAAGAATCAATAAAACATGAACCAACTTATGGATTTGGCCTGGAAATCATTGATAGGTTTGTGAAAATTGAACATTCTTTAAAAATGCTAAGGAAACTCAACAAGAGACTGAAAAAGATTCCTAGCAATGCTAGTGATACTCAGGAAACATGTGAAGTTCTCAGTGATCATTCCACTCCGCCTGATGAAAATGAGATGTAGGGTATAATCCAAAAGTTCCAATAATTTCTAGACAAGCATGCTTTGTTGGAGGAAGACAAAGATGATGAAACAGACTAGGCACACTGTTGCATGTCATTTCAATCTTGAAATCGACATGTCTTTTTCATTTTTGTTTCGTCACATAGGAAGAAAATTTTGACTTGGTCTCCTACGTGAGAGTCAAGAAAAGTAGGACTCTCATTAAAAAGACTATTTTCTAGGATTTATCCTATTTTCTCTCAACTCCTTTTATTATAAATAAGGGATGCTTATGCATTCTAAAGGGTTGATATTTTTTGAATATTGAGAACTATTGTGAAGAAGCAAAACTTTGTGTTTTCTTTTAATCATTTGAGGAATAGAAACTGATGCTATTTTTGAAAACTTTGTGTTGTGAGATGTATCTTTCTAAAGATATTGTTCTTATGTTCATAATCTTAAGCTATTCTTTGTTTAGCATCTCAATTGTTCTAATCATTTCAAACATTACATTTGTTATCTAAAACTCATATGATTATTTTGTGATCTGCGTTTTCTCGAAAGAAAATATGTTCCCCTCATTTCCTTTCCATTATGTTTCTTCCATAATAATAATTTCCTTTCCAACCCATTCCATTTATAAAAACAATAACATCTTCACTTAGTGTGAATATGGATTTCAGGATTCTATCCCAACCCCAATGGTTAGATTAGTGTGAATACTATATATATTATTTCTGTTGTGTTTTAGATTAGTAATAAATAGGTAGCCTCACCTTTATTTGAGGAGGGATTTAATACCATGTACTATGGTTGAACCTCATATTTTAGCTTGACAAAATATCCAACCAATAACTAGCAAGAAACATAATGCAATTGCGATATCATCTACAAAGGTAGAATACAGAGGAGCAGTTAACGCTGCCACAGAAGCTATTTGGCTACAGGGTATTCTGACAAAGTTTGGCATCCACCTTCAGTGGCCTACCATTATCTACTTTGATAACACAAGCACTATATCTATTTACAGAAATCTAGTTCAGCATCAGCAGACAAAGCACATTGATATCCATATACACTTCATACGAGAGCTTATTCATGATGGTATCATCGACATTCAGTACATTCAAACAGCTGATCAAATTACAAATTTATTTACCAAGCCTTTCACTGACATGAAGTTGCTTCACTTATGGTCTCTTCTTGGGTGAGGTCTTTTGCAGCTGCTCATTTTCTTCAGGCTATGTAGTCCTTCTTTTCTTCTTCTTCTTATAGGAAGATGTTGTTTGTATATGGGCACCTTATCAAGCCTTTAGTTGTCGGGCCCCATTGACACATCTTTCTTAGTTGTTTAGGAGTTTCTTCTCTTTAGTTCTGACTCATCATAGCCACTACCCCAGCTTTGATGAAAGGGGGGTGTTGGTGTGAGTTATCCTATGTGTCCTCCACTCACATATGGAGGGTCATCTCACATGGAATAGGTTTAGGGTTAGGTTTAGGGTTTGTTATTGAGTCATGCACTAGGGTTACTCAACACCCTATATGTATCCCTTCATTTGACATTTATGAGCATGCCAAGACACTCCGCTATCTTTTCTCTACATGTGCAAGCTTTGTTCTGTTATGCATGTTATTCAGTTATTTATTGATTCTTCCTTATGATTACGTTGGAGCCATTATGATTCAACCAGAGTGTAACTTCATTATGGTGCACAGTTTCCGATACAATCCATCAACTCTTTCACTTCTTATATTTACTAAAATAAATTTAATTTATAAGTATAAGAAATACTTACACTTAAAACATTTATTTTAGTAAATATATATGCCTCCAATAAGAACATATACCACATAGCAAACAAGAATGCGAGCACGTTATAACATTCTCCCATTATAGCATGCTCACATTATAACACACTCACATTATAACGCTAGTGTGTTTCATCTTCTTTGGATTTGAAATTCCAAATCCATAGGCTTGGATTTTCCTTGGATATCTAAACCAAAGGTTTGGACTATGTAATCCGTGAATAAATCCATGTTTGAAAGAAAAACATAAAAATATCAGGTGTGCACCCCAATATATCATGCATTATAACATAATATTGAAAAATAAACTATACTACGATGTTAAGATTGGTTTTAGCTTAATGACAATATAATTGTTTCTAAAATTTGATTATTTTAAGGCTTCTATCCATAATTTCTTTTACTAGTGCTTTATTTTCTTACGAAAACCTATGCATATGTTTTGGTGCACAATTTATGATTTTTTCATCCCATTTTTTTTAAAAAGTGGTTTTTTCTAAAAATCCATTCTACACACAATTGAAAAAAATGAAAAAAATAACTTTTGTTTCTGAAAGTTATGGGGGTGCACACACAAATATTTCATTTTTCGGGATATGTGCACTTTGAAAATTAATGAAAATTATATGTTCATCCAAAAATCATGAAAAATTAGTGGGACCTCACACATGGTCTTAGCCAACTTTCTACCAAAGGGATTTGAAAAATCATTTATAGAACTCAAAAAATGGGGGAGGGGCCCACACAAACAATAGCTTCTTATCTTTTTGACACAAAAATAAACATACTTTGTGTGTACACCACATTTGACCCTCTTAATATCCACCATTTTCAAATAAAATTAGTATTTTACGAACAAGATTCCAAGCTCTAAGATACTCATTCTTATTAGTTTGTCAAATTTTGAGCATATGCATGCCAAATTATTAGATAAATTTTAGGTTTTGCTGATTTTAGGAAACATGTGTCCCTTTTTACCCCCTTTTGGGCCCCCATTTCCATGCACTTACCCATTATGGAGAAGTTTCACACCTAGCAGCCAAAATAATTTCAAGGAAACTCTTAACTTTATCATTAACATTATATTAAAACCTACGATGGTAGAATGGGTATATTTTTATTCCTTGACGGGTTATTAGGTAGCATAGCATATTTCTTGGAAGCTCTAAACTTGATCCTCAATGATTTTTATAGTCCTATGGTGGTTGTTTGGAATTATTTTTATGCAAGTGTGGGTGATATTAGTGGAAACACATGATCTATTTGACAAAATTCCATGACCATGGAAGTTTCTTTTGTTGTTATTTTGGAAGCATGTGCACTGGTTGGGAGGAGAATGTTTGGAAAAGAGGGGTGCATGCCATTCATCTGAGGAAGATATAGAATTTATTTCCAAAAATCCATGTAACTTTGGAAGAAAACGTGGATTTTTTTTTATAAGATGTAAAAGAGGGTTGAGGGGACCCTACCACGTACAAAGATTACAACAAGATAAACAAAAAGGCCAACGGATTAACCATTGAAGCCGAACTAGAAACAAAAGAACACCATATCAAAACATCATAAAAACCTACATAGATAACCCAAGGTAGAGCAACTAACAACAAGAGTCTGAGTAACTAACAACATAGAACTTATGAACTAATAGCGTATTAAAAACCAAGAAGAAACCATAATCCGAGAGACTAGACCACTTCATCCTTATTTTACCAGTTCCCCCACAGTGCTCATACATCCATTCCATTCTTTGACTAATCTAGATATAGTAGATTTCAAGAACTTGTAGTTCGGTTCAACTATCTATACTTTGGGGCCATTTCCTTCTTTTTCTTTCTCCTTTGCTAATTCAATAGAATGGATCATCTTCACAAGGAGTTTAAGGTGGTGAATGGTACTTTTAACATTGAGAATGTGAAAATATCTTATCTGAAGAATTATTTCCTTCATCTTTAACATTTCATTTTCCATAGCCAAGCTTCTTTCATTAGCATTTTTTAATTGTTCACTAAGAACAATAGAGGAAAAATTCTCCACTTTTTCATTCAACTCCCTCAATTCAATAGAAACCATACTGATATTATGTCTATTAATGTTAGTGTCTAACCTGCAATTCTCAAATTCCCTCATGAAAACATTGGACTTGTCCGTATAGTCTTGAGCATTAAAAAGTTTCTTTTGGGAAGTATTGAGAGCATGCAGGATTTCAATAGCCTCCTTTGAGTTCTTTGATCTCTTGCCCTCATATGATTCAGGAGCTTTCCCACTTTTCATCTCCTCACTGCTATCCCCTTCCAAGGATGCTTCATCTTGATTTTCACCGAGAGAAAAATGGTCATGCTTTCCTTCCTGATTCTCTCCTAAAACAAAAATAACCTCTACCTTCTCATCTGAAGCTGAGACCTTCTCCTCCCTACACTGCTTCTTGATGTCGTCTTTTACTTGGTGGGATATAGTTTTTTTTTCCAGAGACCTAGTAGGAAGAACGTGGATTTGTTTATTTGGTGTAAGTATCTTGGTAGTGGATATTTTCTTGAGGAAGTTCTAAAATTTTTAAGTAATATGTAATTTGAACCTATTGTGAATTGGGAAGATATTTTGCCTTGTTACCATTTTTGGAAGTGTTGAAGGACTAAACCACATCCTTTTTGACCATTCCAAATGGTTGTGTCTCTATGGAATCCCATTTTGGGGTAGGTTAAAGGACCACATATGGTATCTAATGTGATTTAGTTTTTTATTCTTGGTAAATGAAACTTGATGAGATGGAAAGTTGTGTGTGCTTGGCATTTGATGGCTTGACATGGTAATTTTTATGGTTTTCAGTTATTGTTTAAATGTTCCCATAGATGTATCATGTGAAGCATGGTATTGTGGATATTTGATGTGGTGGGATCACTTGGTAGGGAGCTTGAGTGGTGAAATTCATCCAACTCGATCACGAGATTTCCTATCTGAATCATGACTTAACACATTACTTATGAGAATGCTATAACGATATTCTTGGAAGGATGAAAAATATACACTTGTTTATCATCAGGAACTCACTCATTCAAATAAGCAGGAATGGTTTTCTCTATATTCTAACATGTCTTTGCATTTTATTTTTTTTCTTTTTTATGTAGTTAGAAAATTAAAATAAATAGAAGTATAGATTTTTTATAAAAGTTGGAAATATGTTGTACTTTGAAAATTTTGAATCTACTTTACTGCTTGAAGTTTAAAGGATTTATATAAATAATGTTAATATCTCTTGGTAAAACTTACTGTAATAATACAAAACTAAGATGATGGGTTAGGATAATGAAAACCTCCCAAATGAAAAAAATTGAACTTTATACAACATGATAATTGACGATTGTACTCTTGTAAAATTTAATAAAACATAATTATTCTTAGACGCACAAAATATCCCCTCCAAATCATGTAGTGGGAAATGATACCCTGAATATTGTAATTGGTTATTTTAGATGCCACATAAACCCCTATAAGTATTGTATATAGTCATTTGACAAGTTTATGTCACTTATCTATGAGCACTTTGGTCTATACTGTAACATTAGAGAGATACTGCATGTTAATAGTTATATTTGGTTTTGGATCATGGTTTTAGTACCACGTCAAGAAAAAATGTTTCGTCACCTCATGCCTCTATTATTTCTAGAGGAAAATCATAGTCAAAATTTAGTTTTGATTAAATCACCTTAGAAGATGGAGTTGTAATGGGGTTTCGTAGGCCTCTAGTCATTCGAAGACAAGATAAAATGATGCAATCACGACGAGTAGCCCCAAATAAGTGACCGCCATTTGAACCCTAGTTACCATATCCTAGTTTCATTAACTTCTTGGGCATCCCTGTAGATAGGAGAATAGAGTAATTTGCACTCTTGGTGATTTTGAGTTTGGAAATATGGTATTTCGAACCTAGTTTCTAGGCCATTTGGAATAAATTAGACATTCCTTTAAACTTGTTGTAATAATAGAAAACTATTGTTGAATCTTCTCCTAACCAAATAACTATTGGAAACTCTACCAATACTATTACATGACCCTAGATAACTCCTTTATGTTTCTTGTTTGATCAAAATAGCTTCTGGTCAATATGATGTTTCTCTCTCTCTCTCTTCCCCTTTCTCTCTCTCTAGTTTGATAATGAAAAGAAAAAACTTATGTGATTTATTTACTCTCTTTTGTTTCATACAAGTGTTGAATTTATTTTTAAATGAAAAATTATATAGACGTGAAAAATTATTAGTTGTAGGGGAAACCATGCCAACATCCTTTTCATTGACCATGTTTTCTCTAACTTGGCAAGTTGCAAGTAGTGGAAGTAGGATTAAAATGGATGTTTGAAAATATAAATTTGATGTTTATTACTAAAAAATGTGTAATCAAGATGGAATTAGAATAGTCTTCAAATTTAACAATATAACTTATTAAATTATTAAAGAAATAAGTGCATTCATTTTGTACATGTGTTACATAAAGTGATGGTGAAATGTTACTTGTAACCTTACAATTCAACTGTATTGTAGAATAACATATTTAGCTAACTATGTTGAATACTCATAATTTTGTATATTGGTATAGTAGTAAGATAACAATTGAAAATTATTTATTAAAGAAAAATGTTGGTCATTGATCTTATGAATTGTGATAGTTCCTTAAAACCGCTTTTCACCCTTCCTGTCTTGAATAAGAAATCATGTGTTTCCAACATAGCGTAATTAGTGCACTTATCATCTTACATATCATTCTTAATAGTAATTGGTAGATAGGAGGGATAATATTTTATTGATAAATGTTGTAATGACATTCAATATGTAGTTGGTCATGGTTGTCTTATAATGCACTAAAATCGTGCTTCCTTTATAACATATCTATGGTCAACCCTTCCTCCTCCCAAGGTAAAATGTGTTTCCTATAGGTTATTTTGACTTCTTTGTTTTACACGAGATGGAAATTTTGCAATAGAGAAAGTGGTTATTCCATTAAAGGGTGTTGTAACTCCATAGGAATTGTATGTGTGATTGGTTATCTTAATTTACACTTTAAAAAAAGAAAGCATTCCCTACCCACCATGGCCATGAACAAATCCCAACCTTCAAAAAATAAACCTTTGTCAACTCCATAGAAAGATAGTGGTGGGTTATATGTTTTGTTAGCAAAAAATTGAATATTCGTATAAATTTCAACACAAGAAACATTGGGTGAAGAATTAATCCTAAGGGCCTTTTTATCTCTTCAAATAATTAGTAAAGAACAACCATAGGGTGTGAAACCTTCATGAGGTTAGAATTCCATTTATGTCCTACTCCTTACCCATGGAGGTTCATGTCCCTTTTGAATCAAGATGAATTAGTATCAAGACCTCTTAATAAGATTAAGTGGATAAAACCTCGTTTTAATTTTTGTACCATTAAGAATGTTTCCCTAACAAAACCTTGCATGGTTATATGTGAATTTTATTTCTCTCTTGTAATCTTTCTTGTAATACTTGGGTGATCAAATATTAATGAAACAAACTTCTTGTGTGGGACTATGCCCTTTAGAGCTCCTAAATCTCTAAGAGGGAAACTAAAGCTTTACCACTATGCATTCGTCTTTTAGACAATGTTAATGGGTTACTTAACTACACGATGTAAAGATAAAAATAATACAAGTAAAAGAGAAGAACCTTGGAAATGTATGGTCTCTTAGAACATAAGCACCCTGACGGTTATCTAGTGAATAAAAGTAAATAATATTACTCTTGATGAGCTAACACAAAGATTAGGAAACTCGTAAATTGTAAATGAAAATAAATGGTTGGATGCTTGGTATAAGTGGGAACAACATAGTGTGTTAACACAATGAAATCGAATGAAAAATCTAAATCATGATACCTATGTGAATGATTGTTAATAAATCAATATTTTCTTTTTGTAGTCCTTTTTTACTTATATTAGACTATTCTCATATGAGTGATTGTGGTTGATAAATTCACCTTGTTCATGGAATGAATGTGCTCATGAACCTTGGTTATCATTAACCCCTATTATTTACCAATCGATTAGAAGAATAAAATGTTATTCGTGAAATAAGTTCATATTTATGGCTTGAATTACTTCGCCTCACTCTTCTTTGAGGTTGTACTTACTACCTTCCATTTATTTTAATGAATGTATGAAATGCATAGGGGCTAGAGAAACTTTCTCATTTGAGGAATCTAACTAATGGGTCCAATTGTGACTGTAGTGGAAAATGGTTTTAGATACCTGATATGTGTACCATCCTCAGGGAATTGTTATGCCACACATTGGAAGGGATCAAACAAGGTATATTTTTTAAGGTTGCAAAGATTATTATTTGACGATGACACCTTAAGGATAAAGGGATAGTTATTTCATACTCCTAACTAGGGAGTTAAGCCTCCTTATCAATAGATTGTGGAATAAATCTATGTTAAAGTTTATTTGAATCATCTTATCTCACACCTGAATAAATTGAGACATGTGCATATGTTATTATTTTATTTTTTTTCATTAACTGCGTTGTGGAATGACTTAGAATTTTATGTGAGAATGGTAACATAAACCAAGTTTGCTCTAACCATGAGAGGAAAACCTATATGAATACTTATGGTATATAATTGATCCTCTCTTCAATCTTTGCACGTGTTTGGATTGTGTGTAAGATATCTTATTGAGGATTGTTATGGTTTATTTGTAGAATTGGTGGAATTTTCCCTACTTAGTGTAGGTATAGTATGTTCTATGTTTCCCATTAGATTGGCCTATGAACTTGGACCTACCCCTTATATTGTGAATCTAATTTGAAGTTTTTATTTGAAAGAGGTAAGGTGTATTTTTTTAATGTAATACACAATCAAATCCTAGAGTAAAATGAACCTCCCTTTTTGTGTGCTATGGAGATCCATGATGGTTGTAACCACGTCTTCTACAAGGATATTATTCCTCAACTAATAAAATGTGATGCATATAAAGTATGATGATATACCTTGGGTACGTTGATTTATTGCAAAGGAAAGTGTTAGTGTTATTTGTGTCTAGTGAGATGGGTTAGTGTCTTTAGGGTTACATTCTTAAAAATATCCAATTTTGTGGTTACATTGTGGGTTGTAAAAGAGTGGGCATTACATTTGGTATCAGAGTGGAGGTTCAACCACATGAACCTCTGGGATTAATTGGTAATGATTTTTTTGTACTTGATTATGTGTGCATAGAATGGGTGTCATGTTATGTGGACTCATGGTGATGTTCCCCGGTCCACTTGCGATACTATGTATGGGGCTCCTAGTGAGCATATCCTATAGTGGGTCCCCAGTTCCTTATTGTAGACTTGTATTGTGAGACAAACCAAACATGTCTTCAGATTATTATATATTTATTTCTTTGTGTTTAATTTGGGAATTAGTAGTATGCGAGATGATTGGAGATACATATGGAGGTTAGCAGTAGATTCGTTAGTTTCTCTTGAGTTCTATATCATAAGTGGTTATGACATTTAGGTATGGAATTTGAAAGTGGAGACAAATACTGGTATTATTTGGTGATTTGGAGATGTATTTCAACTTGGAAGAGTAGAAATCATGACATATATCTTATTGGATCGATATTATTTATATATACCAAGATGTGCACTCGATGATTAGTACCCCTACAGGTTACTCAAAAAAGGTTGCGTAGTAATTGTGATGTCCATTTCTCATATGTATTATATTCGTAAACTAGACTTTTATTTTTAGGATAGACATTTTATATAATTGGTTTATTAAAAAGATTTAAGGCTCTTCTTGTTATTTTTAGCTTTATTACGAGATTTTGTTGTTTTCAATGCGGCTAATTAGCCATTTTTTTTTTGTCTACATAGATTTAATGGATTTTAAGTATTTTTCATGATTCAGAGCTTTACTGTTATTTAGGCCACTTAGCTAATGTATCATCAAGGTTGTTACATGGATTTTCATGCATATTAATGAGTTTTTTTCTATCATGTTTGTATCGTGTTCTATTATTATATGGGGGTGTGAGAAAGGTGTCATGACTTCATGTTTGGGCCTGTAGGACATGCCCTTGGTTTTGAGGTGACATGGCTCTATGTTTTTAGGACCATGGAGTGACCTGAAATCACTTTGATAATGGACACTCAGTCTTCCTTTAGTGGAGATACACACTTGAATTTTAGTCCTCTTTGATGAAGAGACACTTATGATTTTTTCATTCCTCTTTGGTTGATCGACCCTCATGATTCTGTTTTCTCTTTAGTGTATTACCTTTGATGCTATGCAATTTGGATCAATGAATTAGATTCTATGATATGCAGTATGGATCAGTAGATTAGTATTTATGTTATTTAGTATTGATTAGTGGATTGGGTGAAGTGATTTTTGTTTCTCCTTGTTTTCTTTGATGATAATATTCACCACTGAGATAGATATGGTAGTCAATTCAAAATTTATGGATTACGTGTGGGATAGTTCACTCTTGCATAGTTATGGTTTACTAGAGGATAGTGTACTTTTAGGTATGCAGGGAATACACAAATAGACATGTCGATGGGATCCCTGACATTTTTCTTGGAGGAGAGGGCTTGAGATATTGGACTACATATAAGTTGATAGATATTACTATAATTGGATTTAATGAGCATTGTATCTAGAAATATTTTTTACGTTGGGTCTTGGGGACCCCACTACATATATGTTTTGTTATTCCCTAATATGGAGGTGATTTGTTTCATACACAGTTGTTATGTGTTGTGATTACCATGTTATAAACATGTTTTTATGGATTATATGTCATGTAGGGGCTATGTTCTTAATGGTATATTTTGTTTCCTCCTTGTTATGAGGGTGTATTCTTGGTGATAAAATGTGGTGTTTTATGGTGAAGTGGTTTTCATCATAGACTCATGATTATTTAATTTGTATTTCACCTTGGTGAGGTGAGTTACTAGTTTACACTCTACCTAATTGGTGATTTTCACGTTATAATTGTTTTTTCAATGTGGAATTTAGATAAATGTGAATTGGTTTATTTTATGGTTTTAGGTCTTGGATGATCTCGTGTTGTATTACATTGTTGAAAATCCTGCAAAAATAATGAAATTTACTTGTTTAACAATGTGAGTAATGAGATGTAATTCTTAAATAGTGAAAATGTTAAGGAATAAGGAATCAAGGAATTGTATTTATGAGAAAAAACTAATAATTTACAATTTCTTTTGAAAGAAGCTACATATTTTTATTCAATTAGGGATTAAATAAACCATGGTATAGAGAATTTCCAATCTTCACAGAATTTAGAAAATTTAGGAAAATTACAATTTTTTTCTATTTTCCTTGTTATCACATTTTAGCAACATGGTCTCGTTCACTAAATGACATTAGTCATTGTTGACCTTCCCTTGTTTACCTGTCACTTTTATAGCTTGGTTATGTCACATTGAGGATGATGTTCTTATAAGAGGAGGAAGATGTAGTTCCCTTATATTTTTGGTTTTGTTTCTTGTCTGTGAAGTGAACTGGTTATACAAAGTTCATGGTCATTCTATTGTGAGGTAATTCATTTGAAATTTTATCCTTCTGAATAGAGGGACTGAGAGAGAGAGGAAACGTGCATGATTGCCTCATTTTCATCCCAGCGTGATTTTTTTTGTGTCAGATCCCTTATGAGGGAATTTCTCAAATATTAGAAAAGGATTCAAATACCTCACCAAAAAATGATCATCATCACATTCATCATAATTTATGTTTGTAATTATAAACCTCAATCTTGCATTATATCGTAATTGTGAGAAAATAATGATAACACAATTAACATTGAGCAAGTTAGATGGGTGGAATGTTGGTGGGTTTTAAAAGAAATTATATAATATAGATAAAATATTTATTATAGATAAGAGGTCTTATACTACATTTGGGAATTTACATTTTAAAAAAAAAGAGAATTTATGGGAAGGATTTACGTTTAGGGTTTTTTGTTCTTTCAAAGAAAAAATGTTTAATAAAAAAAGTTAAATCCTGTTTAGGTTTGGGTGAGTTAGGGTTGTTTTTTTTGGCTTGGAATGTTTGGGTCTTATAGTACCGTGAAGAAGAATATTGGAGTCTATCAATAAAAATGTGGGAGCTTTGCAAGTGGGAGTGGTTACCCGCCATAGATGAAAGAGTCTTATATACTATTAAGAAAATTCTTTTGGTTGTTAGAATGGAAAAATTCCACAACCTCCCTTAGCATTCTCAATGCTTACACCTTAATGAAAGTGTTTACGAAAGGTATGGACACCCATCATAGCGTATATGAAATTTTTAATTTTTTATGTTATTTTATTTATGGCCTTGTGTTGCTGGGAGCAAGCAGGTATTATGGGGGGTCTCACACCTGGTCATCAAACTAATTTCAAAGAAACTATGAACTTTATCATTAAAATTACATTTAAACATGTGGTCGTGGCATGGGTTTGTTTTTATTCCTTGGTAGCTTATTGGGAAGTGTGGGAAATCTCTAAAATTGATCATCCATGAATTTTATAGGTATGTGGTGGTTGTTTGGTATGGTTTTCTATAATTGTGGGTGATAACAGGGGAAATACATGATCTATTTGATAAAATTCCATGAATATGGAAGATGATTTTTTTTACTATATTGGGCAGCTTGTGCATTGGTTGGAAGGATAATGTTTAGAAATGAAGTGGACATGCCAGTCATTTGAGGAAGCTCTAGACTTTATTTCTGAACAAACTTTTAACTTGGGAAGACAACGTGGATTTTTTTGGTTCGTGTAACCTGGTGGCACAGAGTTTCTCAATGAAATTGTACAATTTATTAGTAATATGCATTTTGAACATGTTGTGAGTTGGGTGTATTTATGTAGACACAAAATCATGCACTTTGGGTAAACTATCTAGTCCTAATTACATACTATTATTCATATGATTGATAAGTAATGATGATACTAATTAACCCATGTCTTTGGCCACCTTTATGTCCTTTCTATCACTTCTCTTTGTTTTACAATTTTGTTTTCTCAATATATATTTTCATTGTTCGGCATTTACCATCTTAGACACCATTTCCCAGCCAAGATACCAGCACCAGGCACCCTCCTCCCCTCTGGGAACCCCTATCATATTTTTACTTTACTCACACTTTTTTGGCCCTTTCTAGCTATTTGAGCATATTATCTTTTTTGGTAGTCAACCTTTTTGGGGTTAATTATGAAATTCAAACAAGGGAATTATATAAATATAAAGTTATGTGATCATAATAAAGGCCCAAGCATTAAGCACTATCTATCACCACCTAAGGTTGCTTCCATCAAGGTATTTAAGAGCTCCATGACATACATCTAGATCCATTGCAAGGGACACAAGGGATTGATTTTTGCATCATAATTCATAGGATGGAAGTTCATTCTATTCCATAAACACATTTATTACATTTTGCATCTATTTAATTTCTCGTTATCCACGTGTGAATGACATAAGAGCAACATAGGGAATGATTTTGCACATGTACACACACAAAACTACATTGGGTTTGAGATGTAGTCCAACGCTATGTCATAAGTTCACTATTGTGAAAGCTGAGGATAAGCTGACCCCTCATTTTACATATTTCTTTTTTAGGATTTGATTTATATTTGACGATTTTTTAGGTTCATTATTTATTGTAGGTTTACAATGGATTCGATGATCTTAGTGTGACCTTGGAGAAACAAAAGGAAGCTAAAGGAAAACACCTTATAACACATTAGAGGATATTTTCTGATCATTTCCGCAAACCCAGGCACCGAGAAATAGGCCTAGGGTGCCCACAGGTTCCCCTATCCCTCTCCAGGTGCCCCAGTCTAGTGTGCTCATCTAATTCTACATATTTTCTGAGCTCCAGTGTGATAGTAAATGCTTTGTCTTTTTCAATTTTCCAACTCTGTGCATTATCCATAATTCTCTGAATTAGCTAGGTATTATTACCCTCTCTTTGTATTTAGGGTTTTGTACTTTATTTCTTAATTTACTTGAGTATATATGTTGTACTTAATTTATTATTCATTTATTGCAATTTTGGATTCAGATTAGGCATAATATTCCATATTTTGCATAGTCATTTTGGTGGTCCCCGAACTCAATCTTCACACTTCTAGGATATTCACACTTTTATTGCTCATATTCCTAAGGTCTTATCATCATGTGTATCTCTATTAATGAATTCTTTCTCATCAACCTTGAATTAATAGAAAGAGTCAAAAATATCATAGCTACCACTTGCATTCCTTATAATATGCATCCAGATTCGATATATCATACATTTTTCAAGGAATTTTCTCATTATATTTCTTTCCCATCTAATCCTCATGTTGATCTTTATATTTTTTACAATGATATGCCCTTTCATATCATGATTCTGAAAATCTAATCCTCATGTTGATCTTTATATTTTTTACAATGATATGCCCTTTCATATCATGATTCTGAAAGAGGGTTTAAAACCCGCAAGCAAAGATCACGAGGGATGATGTGCACATCAACGGACGTGCGAATGACAGTGTGAAGAGATCTCGGGAGGAGCGAGCATCAACCGAATGTGCATGCAAATATTTGAAACATGGGCAGAACCTAGTTAAGCCATAAAACTCTCCTCTATCTCATAGATCAAATGGGGTATACATATAGGAGGTGCTAAGTAACCCCCATTGCTGCAATCATGACAACTCGAGTAGAGAGGGGGAGTTACATTCCCAGAATAGAAGTGTAACTCCCAATGATGCATATGACGCACTGACACACTGATGTGGTGATGCACTAATGCGTTGATGCACTGACGTGTAAGGGAATCTCATAATGAACCCTAAATGACACATGGACCTACGATCTCACCTAAGTGAGATGACTCACCTAATGATGTGGAAAATAACACACACTAACACCCCCCTTCATTGTAACTTAGGATGAGGGTAGCAAGTCAGAAATGAGAAATGGGTCCTGGCCCAAAGCTTGATGAGGTACCCATGCACAGTAAAAAGGTCCCAAGTAGTGAAGGAAAACCTTGTGGGAAAAACATCCACCACAAGAGAAAAACACACTCTCTAATCTAGGAAAGATGCCAAAAATGGGTCCCGGCCATAGACGAGCCTGAAAAGGTACCCATGTACAAAGAGGTAATATCTCATAAAGAAGAAGAAGAGAGAAGAAGAGGGAGATGAGAGGAATGCAGAAGATGCCATGGACAGATCTGAACTCTGTAGCTCTAGGAGGTCTCCCAAAATAATGTCGATGACGAGGTCCTTTGCCTCTAGACTGAAGAAGAGCCACCCGCCACCAAACAGTGTGCATGCCCTTAGGAAGGACAAAAAGGATGTGTTGAAAGTATGCCCACTCCACAAAGGAAAGTGAAGGAAGTAACATGAAGAACTCTGATTCTGGTGCACAGAAGTGTGACATAGGTCTAGCGAGTGAGTACCAAGGAATCGAAGGTAATGCCATGTGCGTAGAACTATCAGAGTGAAAAATAGGAACACCCGCAGAAAGGATGTCCAAGTGATGTGAAGGGAACAAAACATCCTCCATAACAAAAAAGGGATCCACAGCTGAGGGTGGATCAATGAAGGTCTCCAGAAAAGTGGAAGTGGTAAGAGTCCCAGAAGGGGCACTCCCAACAATGAAGATGATGAACTCCTCTGAAACACCTATAGATGGATGAGTGACATGTAGAGCATCACAAGTGGACTCTGTAAAAAGGGACGACTAAGGTCAGGCAGATACTCATCCCAATGAGGGGGCTCGACAAACAGAAGAGCGATGTTAGATAGGTATGAGTCATCCAATGAAGGTAGAGGAGTGGAAGGGGCCTCACACACTGGAAGTGGAAAGGAGGCTGGTGTAATGACTGTATGATGCTGAGTAGGAGACTACTCGATATCTGATGAGATGTGGGATTGTCAACACTCTCTAGAATAGTGAGAGAGAGAGAGGAGAAATGTCCTCTATAGTACTCTCGACATCAGAACTGGGTGCACAATCCTCGTCATCAGATTTAGAATCAAGCGAGTCTATGTCAGTGGAACTATCATCACATGAAGAAGAGGAGACAACTAAATCATCAGCAACAACAATGGTAGCAGTATGTGAAGGGTCTCCATGGAAGGACTGAAGAATGCTCCAGACATGATGAGGTGGATCTGAGTCTGCCATGTCAAACCAAAGAGAATGAGAGACATGCATCATCATGTGACAAAAGACATGGTCACAAGTGTCAAGAAAGTCCTCTAGATGACGATGATCACCGGGTGTAGGAACTGGCCCAAGCAAGAAGGGTAAAAGACCCTCGCGGGTGAAGTAACATTCCATGGAAGCACGCCAAGCTGAATAGTTCCCTCTCTCAGTGAGAAGTGGCGGAGGCTTTAAAGCTATCCTACAATGCTCAAGTATAGAAAGAGCACTCTCCATGATGAAAAATGCAAGATGCACAAAATCAAGACGTCAGACTCGGCCGATAATGCATCTACGTGTCAAGGCCCAAGAATACAAGCAACCCCCCGAGAAAGTGACACTTTATAAAAGTAGTGAATTTACAAAATTGATAATTCCATCACATAAAGTGTGAAAAATCATGCAACTTTGACTAAGTGCTCAAAAATGAGCAGCGAGTCAAAATTTATGGCATTAAAATGATTCCCGCAACTGATGGAAAAATACACTAGATGCTGCAAATGCATTAAAAAAGTACACGAGATGGGTGTGTTGTATATAACTTTCCCCCCCGGGTAGATATAGACAAGCAGGAGAATGGAGAAATCAAATAAGCTCACATCCCAAGGTGCACAGAATGGGCACACGACACAGAGTGTCGATAGAGGAAATGTTGTGCCCAAGGCACACAAAATGGGTGCACGACATGGAGTGTCGACAGAGGAAATGGTGCGCCCAAGGCGCACAGAATGGGCGCATGACACGGAGTGTCGAGAGAGGAAATGGTGAGCCCAAGGCGCATAGAATGGGTGCACGACACAGAGTGTCGATAGAGGAAATGGTGCACCCTTGGCGCATGGAAGAGGATGACGACACACACATGAATGCGCCCTTGGCGCACCTTCAGGAGGCACAACATTTTGAGCAATGACAGGAAGCAGACCCTGGCGCAGATATTCAGATGGCCATAACTTTTGACTGGGAGCTCGGATTCATGCAAGGTTGGACTTTTCAGAAAGCTTACGAGGTCCTCTATCCAACTACTATCTTTAATTGGGTGAGAAAAAATTCTTAAAAATGTGAAATACAGTTCGCCACTTTTGGGTTCGCTGGGGTTCTCACCTACCACCATAATGAGATAGTTAAGTGCATCTAGAGGTGGTTGGGGTAGTTTTGGAATTCCTCTCTCTTTTCTCTCTCATTCTTCATATAAATTGTAAGGAGGGGATTCTTAAAAAAGGTTGGACATTTTTGTTTTGCCCCTCCCTTCTTCTCTTTGGCAGGTGAACTTGTGGAGTTAAAACCTCCCATTTGAAATTGTAATGCAACCTTGTTTATTTGGCATTTTGCAGTGTGTTGTATCAATATTTGGAGCAAATTAATGCATGTATGTGGATGATTCTCAACCCTCTCTGTATTCATTTGCATCCCCTTGATCTTTCACTGTGGATCTGGCTATCTGTGCATGATCTTGCATTGCATTTTAATGGTCTGTGTTTATTTGGCAAGACAGGTGTTCTTCATTCCTCGGTGTATCACCTTTATAGTTTAGGTTTTATTTTATGCATTTTCTTACCCTGTCTCCTTGGCAAGTTAGATTCTGTTTTTAGTAAATCCTCTGCATTTTCTACGTGTGCATCTGAACAGAGGAATAGGAACCGGCCTTCATCCGGAGAGCTTTTCCGTTTTCGTAAGGTCCCACACTTGGGAAAAGCTCCATGTTATGCAATCGCACTGAGAGTCTCAACCCATCGTGTTGCAGACATTCAGGGGTGCTGCGATTCAACACCAACAGTTTTGGCACACCCGGTGGGACCAAGAGGTCATTCCACAAGATTTGAAGGAACTTTCAAGAAATTCGGACTTAAAAAATTACAGGTTTTACAGTTTCAGTTTTTTCACCTTTTAGGCTGAACTTTGAAATCA
Source organism: Taxus chinensis (assembly GCA_019776745.2). Taxonomy (NCBI): domain Eukaryota; kingdom Viridiplantae; phylum Streptophyta; class Pinopsida; order Cupressales; family Taxaceae; genus Taxus; species Taxus chinensis. The sequence goes on along the minus strand of CM034156.1, from coordinate 581,591,799 downwards.
ATTTTCAAGGGTTTAACTCACTTAGAATAAGTCAAAATTTCACCAGTTGGTAGGTCTAACTATAATCTTCAAAAGGGTATCTTTAGTTTTTTGAGATTTTGATTTTCAAAATTTCAGGTTTTTAGTGATTTTTTTGATTCTCGGATTTCAGGTTTTCGGAAGTCTGGCATTTTTGGATTTTCGGGACTGTCATTCCAAATCAAGTTCCAAACTCTAAAATATCAAAAATACAGGTCTTTCAAAATTCTATTTTTAAATATTGTCAGGTTTGGTGTGTAACTTGGCAGAAGTCTTCCTTTTGAGGCTCATTTTTTCTAACACATCTGGCGACTCCGAAGGGGATATAATTCAGTAGTGTAGCAGCACGAGTTGCCCAGGCACATGAGAATAATTCGAACCAGGTCTAATACTCGAGAAGAGGGGCTATTTTTCCACTTGCAACTTTCACCAGGCAGAGGAAGGAGAGGAAGAAGACCACAAAGATCACCATCTCCACCTAACAGGACTTTGTCTACACCTCCACCTGGTAGACCTTTTCTCGCATCAACCAGGGTTCTTAGGCCAATCATAATGGCACATCTACCACCGAATCCCTTTGTCAATTTCACGGGTAGTAGTCCACTTGCCCTAAATGCACAAAATCCAATCCCAGTTTGCAGCATTGAAGAACATTCCGTACTTAACTGGAGAAAATCAGACCACTCCTGGTGATCATGTCAAGGACATTGCTAATATTTGTGTAATCCATGAGATTAATGAGATGCAAGTAGCTGTCAAATTGACGGCGTCTTCATTCAAGGGCAAGGCCTTACAATGGTTTAGAATCCTTACAGCAGGGTCTATTACGAATTGGAACCAACTTTGTTCTGCTCTTTGCAGCCAATTCGGGGAGAGGGCGGACAATTTATCTTTATTGGAACAGTTGACAACAATCAAAAGGGCTCCTAATGAACAAATGGTAGATTTCAACTTCAGATTCCAACGGACATGGGACAGGATTCCAATAGCTGTTAGACCAACCACCGAAGGAGCATTCCTTTATTTCTTAAAGGCTATAAATTCAAACATAGCCATGATGATCCAATCAATGGGAGGAACAATGCTGCCAGGGGCCTACGACACAGCTATCAGAGCAGAGAACTGTTTGATCCAAGCTGGAAATCTTGCACCAAGGCCACCAATGCCTCTCTATCCAGATATGGGAATTCCTACAACTAGTCAAGCACCAGAGTTGAATCCCATTCCAACTCCTAGGAATCAAAGCAATAATGAGGCGTCGACTTCTTCAAATACTTCAAAGGAATTGCAGGAGGTTATAAAACAACTACATAACCTTGGAAATGAGCTAGTAACTATCAAAAGACAACAAGCTCAAAGTGCTAGACCATATCAGCCTCAAGCAGAGAACCAAGCTAGGCCCCAATACCAACAAAATAGACCACCACCTCAAGCTGCCAGGCCATTTCGACCGTATTGATCCAAATGCAACGACGTCCTCAAGAGCTTTGGTCCCGACACAAAATAACATGGCACAGGAGTATGACTGGTGTTACCCTTGCAATCTACCTCACAATCAGTCAACATATTTCAATGGTGCACTAAATCAGGCCTTGATGGTGCAAACCATTGGTGTTGCTCAAGAACCAAGCCAGGAGGAGAATCAATAGCAAAAAATGCAACAAGAAGGACCTCCAACAGAAACCACATTGGCAAATTGGAAAACGGAAGACTTCTGTGGAGTTAACCAACAGCCTTTTCAAGGCATGGCTGCCAACACATGGTCAAAGAAGAGAAACATAGAAGAGGGACAACCATCCAATCCAGTTGTTTCTCAGCCTGCTCTTACACAACAAGGGGTTAGTAGACCAAACGCAGCTCCAAATGTGCAAAATCAACCCAAGGTCCCTGTTGTAGCAACACACGCACATGCTCAAGCTCCAGAAAAGTTTGCACCAAGTAAGGGACAGCAAAAGGAAAATTCATCCCCCTTCAACATCATCGATCAAATGAAGAAGACACATGTGAACATTTCCATGTGGGAATCACTGGCGATCCTAGGGCAACGAGATTTATTGCAAGCTGCAATGGCTAATTGGGTCTGCCACAAATGTATCAAACCAAGGGCATGAGAAAGTTTTCACTAATGCAGTGCAACATGATGGGGGCCAGACAAGAAAAAATTTGACGCCTCCCCCATTCTATGTTTCATTGATTGTTGGAAACCACTTGGTACACAACTGCATGATAGATTCTGGGGCAAGTAGTTCAGTGATGCCGAAGCAAATAGCGAATCAGCTGGGTTTTGAAATATGATCCAGTGTTGAAAGGAGTAGTACAGCTAGATGGAACGGTAGTAGGAACTGTTGGAGTCATCAAAGGGGTTAAGCCTAACACTACATTCCTGTCCTAATGTTACAGTTCTGTAAGATGTGTCTGTGATTGACCTTCCACCACTCTTTGCGTTGTGTCTATCAAGAGACTTCACTGCAAAAATAGGTGGATATTTATCTGCAGATTGGTCACACATGATTTTTAGGACAAGGTATGGAGCCAAAGCAACAATCATGTCAGAACCAATTGCTAATTTCCATATTGAGCCTCATGTACCAAATCCCATCAATGTAAATTGCTCAGCTTTTGATCAGGAGGAGTGTTCAAGTGATCTAGAATTAGGTACTAAGGTCGAGGGAATTCCTGATTTAACTTTGGATGAATGGGCAAACAAGAGTCATGAATTTGACCCATACAAGGAAATTGAAGAATCTGAATTGGGCGTGTATTGTATACACGAAGAAAATTCACCCATCCCCGACATCATTCAGCCTGAACAAAAGGATGAAAACAAAGTTTGGAAATTATTTTTCGATGGTTCGAGAAGCAGACAAGGTGCTGGAGGTGGTGCAGTGTTGATTTCACCACAAGACATCAAATATTATTCAACTTTTCGTTTCCAGTTTTCTTGTTCAAACAACACAGCTAAATATGAGGCCTTGATTCATGGACTTCATTGGGCCAGGAAAAAGGGCATAAAGAGCTTGCAAGTGTTTGGAGATAGCGATCTAATTGTCAACCAAGTTAGGGGACAACATGCTACAAAGAATGACTTGCTGAGGAGCTACAAGAATAGGGTATGGAACCTCATTGAGGATTTCGAAGCTTTCAACATTGTGTCCATACCCAGGAAGAAAAATGAAGTTGCAGATAGGCTCGCAGCAGTTGGAGGAACGTTTGATGTGGTTGACAACATCAGAAGGGGAAAAACACAGCCACATATCCATGTGATTGTGAGGCTAGCAGTTCCAAATAATAACACGAAGATGGCAGGTGTTTGAGAGTGATCAACAGATCGTCAATTTCTTACAAGAAGAGGCTGAATTTTCAGCTAGGAATCAGGACAGATTAGAGCAGCCATATGGGGATCAAGTAATACAGTTGCAGACAAACAAGCTTCCTAAGGGTTTGGTAACATTGGAGTCTATCTTCAACCCTAACGACCAGTTTTGTAAGGAAAAGGCAAACATACAAGTCAAGAGATAAGATTCAGAGCCAATTCCGGTTGGGGAAGGCAAAACACTTCAAATTGGCAAAGTAGCCACTGAATAGGAGAAATCAGATTTCATACAACTTTGCCAAGAATTTCTAGATGTCTTCGCTTGGAGCTATGAAGACTTAAGAGGATTCGATCCAAATTTGGCACAACATACCATCGAATTGGATCCAGATGCTAAGCCCGTCAGGCAGAAGCAGAGACCGGTCAACCCTCACATTGAGCCTCTAATGAAGAAAGAGCTAAATAAGCTAATAGAGGCAAGTATTATATTTCCAATCAAGCACTCAAGCTGGGTTGCAAACTTGGTTCCGGTCAGGAAGAAGAGTGGAGAAATTAGGTTGTGTGTGGATTTCCGGAGACCTAAACAGGGCATCTCTCAAAGATCATTACCCACTTCCTTCAATAGAACAAATATTGCAAGTAGTATCCGGTTCAGAGAGATTCTCTCTCCTAGATGGCTACTCGGGGTATAATCAGGTGATGGTGAAAGAAGATGACCAATTCAAGACGAATTTCACCACCAAATGGGGGACCTATGCCTACAAAAAAATGCCATTTGGGCTATCAAATGCTGGAGCCACCTTCCAAAGGGCAATGGATATGGCATTTAAGGGGTTGATCAATAAAATAGTTTTGATATATCTTGACGACATCACTGTATTCTCAAAAAATGCAGCGGATCACCTCTGTCATTTCAGGGAAAGTATTTCAAAGGTGTAGAAGATTTGGGGTATCATTGAATCCCAAAAAATGCATATTTTTGGCTCATGAGGGAAAACTTCTAGGCCATATTGTTTCAAAGGAAGGGTTGATGAGTGACCCAGAAAGAGTTGAAGCAATTCGAGCATTGCCATTGCCAAGTCACAAGAAGGCTCTTCAAAGCTTCTTGGGAAGGATCAATTTTGTCCGCATATTTGTTCCAAATTTTGCTGCTCTTGTGAAGCCAATAATGCTGATGTTAAAGAAGAGTATGGCATTTAAGTGGACATCTCAAGGCAAGGCAAGTTTTGAGGTAATAAAAGAGGCTATATCTCAAGCTCCGACTCTCGTCAATCCAGACTTCTCCAAGGACTTCATGCTATATGCCTTTGGTGGTGGGGACACGATTTCTATGATCCTGGTACAACAAAACAAAGGAGGATTAGAACAACCAGTTGCTTTCTTCAGTCAAGGCTTGGAGGAATACGAAACTAGGTACTCTTTCATTAAAAAGCATGTCCTTGCAGTAATCAGGAGCTTAAAGAAATTCAGGCACCTAGTCTCAAACAATAAGATCCAATTATTGGCCTCTCATGCGGGAGTCAGGGACTTCCTTCTAAACAAGGATCTGAATGAGAAACGTGCAGGATGGATAACTCGTGTCATGGAATATGACATCGAGATCAAGGTCACCAAAACTAGTACGTGGGAAGGGACTATGTGAGCAGCTAGCCTTGAGTCAACAAGTTGAAGCAGGTGATGAAAAAGAGGCTGTCTTGGTACTACAGGATAACCAAGAACAAGAAAATGATGATGTGCCCACTCCCTGTTGGACTTAGAATATGATACACTTCCTACAGACAGGCCTATGCCCCCTAGAAATGAGCAAAGCAAAGAGGAGATACTTCAGATTACAAGCCATTCCATATGTGCTTGTTGGTGGTGTTTTGTTTAAGAAAGAAATCAATGGAGTTCTATTGAGGTGCATTGGGATAGGTCAAATTGAGAGGGCGTTACGAGATTTTCATGATGGAGATTCTGGCGGACATTTTGCCCCATGAGTAACAGCTCTCAAGATAATGAAGGAAGGGTATTATTGGCCCACAGTGTTCAATGACTACTATACATGGATAAGAAAGTGCAAGAAATGTGCACTCTTCACAGGCAAAGAAAGACTAGCAGCACTTCCATTGCACCCAATTCTGGTTGACCAACCATTTATGCAATGGGGATTGGACTTCGTTGGGGTCATCAATCCAAACTCAAGCCAAGGCCACAAATGGATTCTCACGGCAACGGACTATTTCACCAAGTGGACCGAAGCAGTAGCGCTCAAGGAAGCAAATGAGTCTAACATACTAGACTTTTATGAAGGAATAGTGACCAAGTTCGGTGTGCCGGCCACTATCATATCAAACAATGCATTAGCATTTATAGGTTCCAAGATTACAGAATGGGCTGTCAAGAATGGAACCTATTTGAGCACCTCTTCAAATTATTACCCGCAGGGTAATGGACAGGCAGATTCTACAAACAAAAATTTGCTAAGAATCATCAGGAGGACTCTGGATGAAAATCAAAGAACATGGCATACCAAGCTAAAATCAGCATTATGGGCTGATAGAATAACACCAAAGAGGTCTACAGGCAATTCCCCTTACAAGTTGGTCTATGGAAAAGAGGAAGTATTGCCTATATCATTAGAACTGCCTGCATTGGAGTTCATGAAGAAGTTGGAGTTGGCTGAGTTCGAACCAATGGAGGCCAGGTATGCAGAGTTGATGGAATTGGCAGAAATTAGAGAACATGCAGTTCAAACAATTGAGAAAGATCAGGCCTTGGTGAAAAGATGGTTTGATAAGAAAGCAAGAGCAAGGACCTTCCAGGAAGGGGACCTAGTTCTGAAATGGGATGCAGATCGGGCAAAACCAGGAAGGCATTCCAAGTTTGATGCCATTTGGAGTGGCCCCTATATGGTCATGGGATGTAAAAGTAGTAATGCCTTCCAATTGTCTACTTTGGATGGAGGAGAATTCCCGATTCCGGTTAACGGAATCCATCTTAAACATTGCTACTAAAAGAAAAGGGTTTACCCTTGTAAATATTAGCCTAGATTTCAATTCCTCTAAGTGTGTATGCACATTGTCTTATGGTAGTTAGGTTTTTGTTTCCCTAAGTGCTCCGGTGCAAGTTTTGTTGCTCCTAGGTTGGTTTTCTACAGTTCAGCGTGCTCTATCGAAGGAGTTGCAATATCAGGATCGTGATCAGATATCAGGTTGGTTTCAAGTTATTGCTTATGACTCCATGCCCAATGGATTGCTAAAAGGCCACCGATCTTCTACCTAGCAGGCAGGTGATCCCGTTTAGTTGCCAAATTGTTGTATATAACTTCCCCCCCTGGGTAGATATAGACAAGCAGGAGAATGGAGAAATCAAATAAGCTCATAGCCCAAGGTGCACAGAATGGGCGCATGACACAGAGTGTTGACAGAGGAAATGGGTGCGCCCAAGGCGCATAGAATGGGCACACGACACGGAGTAAAGGTGTCGACAGAGGAAATGGTGCGCCCAAGGCGCACAGAATGGGCGCATGACACAGAGTGTCGACAGAGGAAATGGTGCGCCCAAGGCAACACAGAATGGGCGCACAACACAGAGTGTCGACAGAGGAAATGGTGCGCCCTTGGCACATGGAAGAGGATGAAAACACACACATGAATGCACCCTTGGCACACCTTCAGGAGGCGCAACATTTTGAGCGCTGACAGGAAGTAGACCCTGGCGCAGATATTCAGATGGCCATAACTTGTGACTGGGAGCTCGGATTCATGGAAGGTTGGACTTTTCGGAAAGCTTACGAAGTCCTCTGTCCAACTACTATCTTTAATTGGGTGAGAAAAAATTCTTAAAAATGTGAAATACAGTTCGCCACTTTTGGGTTCGCTGGGGTTCTCACCTACCACCATAATGAGATAGTTAAGTGCATCTAGAGGTGGTTGGGGTAGTTTTGGAGTTCCTCTCTCTTTTCTCTCTCATTCTTCATATAAATTGTAAGGAGGGGTTTCTTAAAAAAGGCTGGACATTTCTGTTTTTCCCCTCCCTTCTTCTCTTTGGTAGGTGAACTTGTGGAGTTAAAACCTCCCATTTGAAACTGTAATGCAACCTTGTTTATTTGGCATTTTGCAGTGTGTTGTATCAATCTTTGGAGCAAATTAATGCATGTATGTGGATGATTCTCAACCCTCTCTGTATTCATTTGCATCCCCTTGATCTTTCATTGTGGATCTGGCTATCTGTGCATGATCTTGCATTGCATTTTAATGTTCTGTGTTTATTTGGCAAGACAGGTGTTCTTCATTCCTTGGTGTATCACCTTTGTAGTTTAGGTTTTATTTTATGCATTTTCTTACCCTGTCTCCTTGGCAAGTTAGATTAGGTTTTTAGTAAATCCTCTACATTTTCTACGTGTGCATCTGAACAGAGGAATAGGAACCGGCCTTCATCCGGAGAGCTTTTCCGTTTTCGTAAGGTCCCACATTTGGGAAAAGCTCCATGTTATGCAATCGCACTGAGAGTCTCAACCCATCGTGTTGCAGACATTCAGGGGTGCTGCGATTCGACACCAATAGGGTGCAAAGGGTATCGTGTGGGTACTTGTTGGAAATGGAAAGAAATTTTAACAAGGGTTTGTTTTGACTGTGAGGGGTGGTTAGCCTCCTGCCAACCCTGGACCTCACCCTCCGTCTTTGACAAGCGTAGGAAGGTTGATTAATCAAGCCAAAAACAACCTTATAAATTAATACATGCCAAGAAATGAAATGTTTTTTATTTGACCACCTTAAAAAATTAAAAGAGGAGGTGGAAAGAGGGCCCACGTTGGAAGAGTGGATTGTCCACGTGGAAGAGAGATGGGAAAACCGCAGGTTGAAGGTTGGAGATTCCAATGCAGGGCTGCTAGGAAGGGAAATTTTACCGATAACCATACCGAAAATTTTGTTCCGATCCCTCGTTAGGGATCCCTTGCGTTCGGAACGTTGCAAAATCCCTTTTCCGGGAAATCTGGTTTTCCGAACTTAGTCATTTTTGGTCTTTTGGCTGGGCGCATGGAATTACTATGTAACACCAACTTTTGGTGCGCCCCCTTTAAAACCTTTGGCGCATATTTTCCTGTGTCAACACACCTTTTGGTGCGCCTTGATATGTTGAGTCTTCCCTGCGTGCGCCAAGGCGCATGCGCCTTCGTGTTAGCAACCCTTTTGTTGCGCCACTTTTTGGTGCGCCAGAGGCGCACATAATCTCATGTCGACACCACTTTTGGTGCGCCAAAGGCGCACTTAATTCCATGCTGGCAAGTGCTTTGGTGCGCCAAAGGGCGCATGCTTTCCTATGTCGACAGTAATTTTCATGCGCCCTTTACAAAGTTGGTGGCGCATTTATTACTGACTCACCTATATATATTTTTACGCGCCTGCAAATGTCATTATCACCAGAGCAATCACGTTTTTTTATATTCTCTGAACCTGTCAGCACACCTGCCCTGTCGTTTTCAAACACATAGTGGACCCGTTTGCACGTTTTTCACTATTTATCCGGGTAAGAGGTTCTTATCTCTTTCATGTGTTTTGCGTTTTTGGTTCTTTGAATGCTTGTTGGTTTGGTTTTGGAATTGAAATATTGAACTAGCCCCCCCTTTGCTGTCTTTCCATATTCCTCCCCCTCTTTCCAGATCTGCTGGTAGAGGAAGTTGTTCTGAAAGCATGGTTTAAATCCCTTCTGGTTAAGCCATTTCATTACCCAAATAACCCTGCAAAAAGAGGAAAAGAAAAGAAAAGAGAAGCTAAACCATGTGAAAAACCCCTCTGAGGGTGATTAAAGCTCTAAAAAAGACTCTGTTTTCCTTTTTCCCTTTGGCGCATTGGCACGTCCTGCAACATCAAAAATAGTTGCGCCCTTGGCGCATCTGTCACCCCTGCAACATGATTAAAATCTGCGCCAATGGCGCACCCATCATGCCTGTTACATCATGAACTTTTGCGCCCTCAAGGCGCGCTTCCTTCACATGCTGCAAGCGCTAGCCTTGCGCCCTCCTTGGCGCACCCAGCATCGGTGCAACATCAGCTTAATCCGCGCTAAGTACAAAGCTTTGAAGGCGCAAGCGCATTCCCCATTACAGCAACATCATGTTGTGTAGACCCTCAGTGCGCCGCGCCAAGTTGCCTTTGGCACACGAAAAGTTCCTGTTACACAAACCATACATGCGCCTTTGGCGCACCAAATCTCCATGCAACATGAAAAATCTATGCGCCTTTGGCGCATCCTGTCTCTATGTAACACGGTGTTTCCATGCGCCCTTTACAAAATGTACCCTGCAGTATCTATGCGCCATGCGCCTTTGGCACTGATTTAACCCTTGCAACACCTTTTTTCTGTGCGCCTTACCTATTTAGCCCTGTAAGCTGCAGCTTTCATGCGCCCTGCGCCCTGAGCCTCAAAATCACTAACTCTTTCTTCTGTTAACATTTCAATGGAAGATCAAATGGCTAATACAACCTTTTTGCGTTGGGTCTCGCTTCTTCTTCGTGCAGATCAGCAACTAAGCTCGGAAGAACATATGTCTACATCAAGCAGGAGACCTACCAAATCCAAAGGCAAGGCCAAACTTACAGAAGAAGAGATGAAATACAAGTATCAGAGAGTCAGAATGCCTGACTCCCAGGCCGAATGCGACCTAGATATCAGGGACTCAGAGTTGGGTCACATTGATATGGAGGAATTCTGGGTCAGAACTCAGAAGGTAACAAGAAGTCCATGGATGGACAAACTAATAGGCAGTGCCCTACACCTCGCTGGAGGAATCCCAGTCAGCGCTGTCGACAATGAATTCATGATGGTGGTCACCCGGTGCTACAACAAGGACACAAGGTGTGTCGTAAATGACAAGGGCGAGGTAGTCATTAACCTCACTGCCCGCCACTTTGAGATAATACTCGGCATCCCTCATCACCGGCACTTCGTGGCCGTCAGCCGAGAGGATTGCATTAAGGCCTGGGACGACAACGAAGATCAGTGCATGCAACTGATGAACGAGGTCTATTTGAAAAACAAAAAGGTGGTGACCCGATGGCCTCAAATCATCCACCGCAGCGACTTCTCAGAGGAGCTCAGTGACACCATCACATTCCTGAGCAGGGTCTTTGGGCTTCCTGACGCCCACTTTTTCCATAAATGGATGCTGCGGTACTTAGAGACCATGAATAAGAATATGCCCGATCAGCGCTTCGAATGGGCAGAGATTATAAGCAGCACAATCTCTGAACAGCTTCAACAATTTCTTACAACGGGAAGATTCTACATGAACTCCTATGTTGTCTATGCTGCAGCATCAGAGAGAGACTACCCAGGCCTGATACGAAGTGGGGTTTGGCCTCAGGTCAAAATATATGAGTACTACCCAGAATTGAGGCTGGAGAATAGCATCTCTCAATTCACAAAGATTAACGATGTGTTTTTCTATCACATCATCTGCCTGTTGAGGCCAAATATGACTTACGGTCGCACGACCAAGAGCATAGTGGCAGCTACTGAGAAATGGGGGGCCCTGTTCACCCAATTTCCTACATTCACCTATCTGAGGGCAGCCAACTTCTTGGGAGAGCCGACCAGACTGCCGAGGTATGCTGGGCCCAAGCTGATTTTGCTGGAGCTGTCAAGACAGCTGATTACATATCACGAGAAGTGCCTCAAAAGAAAGAAGGGTGGAACTCCTTTCCCCCTCACAGTGGGCCGATATACATGCCTTACCCACCACAAGGCAAAGGACATGTTCGCAGAGCTGGAGCTGCTTAATTTGAGACATGATTTCCCGGCCAGGCCTACCTTCGACCCAAGGAATTGTCTGCCAAGGGTGAAACTCGATCCAATCCACGTCCCTCAGATCGAGGACATCTACATCGACATCATCCATGAGGTTGAGCTCAGGAGAAAGGATCATTCTCGCTTAGCCTTGGCAGAAATCATCCAATATGGGGTAGCAATTGTCCCCAAAGGCTTCCAGACTACGGAAGATGAAATAGACCAAGTATATACTAACACGGATGGGGACAATTGGCCTTTTCCAGCCATTGATAGAACTAAGGCACCTCAGACGATTGAGGAGAGGATCAGGGAGACTCTGCGCAGGACAGAGCATTGGTGCCGGATGAACGGGTTAATCTACCTTGGGGTTGATTTCACAACCTCCCCATTGGGTAACGCACCTCCCCGATCTAAACAGCAGCCTAAAGGCAAGGGCAAAGGCGTAGAAGGTGAATCCAGCACCATTCGAGAAGAAGCCCCTGAGAGTCCTCCTTCCGCGGCACCCGAACAGGTAATAACTCTGGTTACGCCAGAGAAAGAAGCAGAAGAGGATATTCCAATAGGCCCATCCACTCAGGATGTCGGCATTGCTACAACAACCGAGGTCCTTTCTGTCCCTTCTTCTTCTCTTCCTTCCCCTCCTCGAGTGACTCAAGTGACCATCCCTTTGGTCGTGTCCTCTCCCCCTTCTTCTACTCTTCCCCCCGCTTCTTCGTCTATCTTCTCTTCCCTCGCGGATCTTTCCCCCTCCATTTCTTCCCTCATCTCTGAGCTCCCTTCCCTTCCTATGTCTTCCGCAGCTGCAGTTTCCCTTCCTCCCGTGGGCACTTCTTCAGCTATTCTCTCCATGCCGCCTCCACGTGTCTCCACGTTTTTCCCCTCTACTACTGCAGCTGCCCCCTTTTCCGTTTCCGGCCCTTCTCCCATAGGTCCAGCCTGGATCTCCCAGCAGCTAAGTCAGCAAAAGAGGAAAGTTCCCATCGCTCCGATGGACTTTTCTGTAATCCCATCTAAGGGGGCAAAGAAGCAGAAGCCCGTCACATGCTTCTCTCAAAGTGCTGCGGGAGAGAGGGTTATGGAGATCGCGTACCCCAATCCTCTCAAGGAGAAAAAGGATCTGTCTCCGACAGATTATACTGTGACCCAAGTCACAATGGGGACATCTTCTGAAAGCCTTCAGGGGGAGGCCCTTTCTGCAGTTGACGCCCTCTGCAAGAAGCTTCAAGAGACAAAGGAAGAGAAAAGGCAATTGAAAGAGCAAAACAAATATCTGCTCCAAGCCTTACAGAAGATGGGTAGTGCGCCTCCCACAACTGCCGCCGAGACTTCTGAGCTTCTCAGCCAGGAGAAAATTAATGAGTACGCAAAGATCGGCGAGCAGGGTATGGCCGTTTCCGCTTGGAGGAGCCAAATCCTCAAAGACAGCGAAAAAGTAATCGCCGAGTTCTCCAACTTATATCTAAGCATCAATAAGGCGAATAAAGAGCTCCAAGCGTTAGCGGGACCCATATCGGAAGAGCTGGAACATGCTAGACTGCAGCACGAGACCTTCCAACAAATGTTCGACTGTTCAGTCAAAGATCTGGTCAAGTTCGGCATCTTCGGCCATCCCAGGGCCCTCAACAAAATCATGTCCACTCTGGATTACCGGGTGGATCAGCTGGAATTTGTCCTAGAAAAGATTGACAAAGTGAAGGAAGAAGCCCTGGACGCGATGCACCAAATGGAACGGATCATTCTTAACATGTCGCCAGGGTTACTTACTCCTTCCTTCACTTTAAGGAAAGCTGATGAAACCACCCAGATCTTCAAAGAGATCGTTTCTCAAGGGATGGGGCCAGAGGTCACTTTTGACGCAGAGTCTATCAACAACCTGCTGGCCTGCCGGGACTTCATTGGGTTACTCATTGAAGCGGAAAAAGACTATTCCAAACTCCCCGAGAAACTCATAGATGAGCGGGAGACTTGTGAGGCGATCAGTGATCGGCACAAGGATCCTTCCCAGGATCAGCTAGGGCCAATGATCAACAAGTTTATGGAATACCGCTCTCAATTCCATATCTCGTCACCTGAGCAACAACAAAAGCAGTCCACCCCCTTTCGGCCGCAGGATGACGACGACGAGTAGCTTCTTCTTCTTCTTCTTCTCTCTCTCTCTTCTTCGACTTTCTTTTTGGGAATATCTGGAGTATGTTGACACAAATGATGACATCATCCATGTTGCATCATGGGATGATGTCATCCATCAAGTTGTCAAAAGTCAACATGACTTTTAGATATTTTGTAAATATCTTTGTAAATAAGTTGTTGGCTCCTTTTTGCCTTCTTTTCTCTCCTTCTTCTATAAATACCCCAATACTTGTTGTATTATGGATGGATGAATATCTTTCAGATGAAAAATAGAAGTGAGGAGAAAAGACTTTGAGCTTTTTGTAACAGAAGGAAAATATTAATACAATATTTAGACTTTGTGCTGAATACATGTGTTATGTGCATTAGATCTTTCTTACGTCAGATCTGTGTGTTTATTCTGTTGGATCTGCTTCTGTTTTATTGTCATTTATTTATCATCAGTATTGCTTTGCTCGTTTATGCAAGTAGGTTTGGCTCTGTTTACTACCAATCCCAAAACATAAACCTTCTGACCTTTCTGCTTTGGAATTCATTTCTTTTCTCCCTTCGGACCTGCTCTTTCTTCATCCCCTCTTCCTTTCCTTTCTTTTCGCAGTCGGAAACACCCCTACTGGGATGAGATCCCAAACCCCCGAAGGCAGAATTTGTGAGACTTGCACAGATTCCTGCTGGTAGAATAGCAATAAACCAGTTTCGCTTTGCTGACTCAAAGAGGGGCTATGCCCTGCACACTGTTGGCTCGTTTATCCATAGATCTGCCCAAGCGACAGATTTTCAGACCAACAGTTTTTGGTGACTCCGCTGGGGATCGAATAGATCTATCAGATCTATGATGGTGGTAGGATAGAAAATCAGAAAAATAAGAAAATTGCTGCCTGTTTGCAAATCTGCATATTTTGTCAAAAATCCAAAATTTTGCAAAAGTGACTCAAATTGAAAAAATTTTCTTCTGAGATCCATAGATCTGGCCTAGTTGGAGACCTTTAGTTCACTGAGTTTTTATAAAAATCAGTATTTTGCCATAGATCTGAGTTTTTGACTGTTTACCAAAAGTTTGAAACCCTTTGAAAAAAGTCAAAATTAGATCCGAAAATCAGCTTGCTAATCTTCTCTGCCATTTTATCCTCGCTGTTATTTGTCATTAACCGCAATCGGTTTTCTGAAGAGGATAGTTTTTAAATATTTAGAAAAGTACATGCTGCTGGTTTTTGCCAGAAAAGCCAGAAAATCAGCAAGTACAGCCAAAAAGAAATTTTGAATCAGCGCTACAAAACCGCAGATCGGAAAGACACGCTGGCAGGTGAACCCTTTACGCGTAGCAGGAGAGCTCGTGGAGAAACTGATCCTATTTTCAATTTGCTTCAAAGGCACAATTTCAGCGTAACACTGGCACGTTTTTCAATGCTAAGCTCGGCTGACCGGTCATCCAGGAGTGTCTCACCTCCACGAAGAAAAAATCTTTCGCAAGGGGCATCCACATCCCTTTGTAGTGCCTTGCTACTCAGCGGAACCACACTTCCAGCTCGTGTTCTTTTTCCAACTTTTCAAATGGCAGTACCATGGGGAAATGCTATGGGTCCCTTGGCTTTACCACATCCAGTTCACGCGCTCCCTCACGGAAACCGAAAGAATTTTCCCAAATTCGACGGGAGCGGAAATCAAAGCACGGATTCCCACATATCTACATTCATTATGTCATGCAGTATCCTGGATGTAACTCACGAGGATGTATCGGTTCACCTTTTTCTGGAAACTCTACAAGGGCCCGCAGCTGAATGGTTTCAGCATTTGCCGGCCGGATCTATTACGAGTTGGGCCACCTTGCGGGATGCTTTTGAAGACAGGTACAAACCTTCAGAAGATGCATTTGCATTATTATCACGGATCACTCACCTGAAGAAGGAGGCAAATGAAACCATGCGCGATTTTATCGCTAGGTTCAATGCATTAATCAATCGTGTCCCTGTTGCCATGCTTCCAACGCCGGAAAATCAAAAGTGTTTCTTCGTAAACGCTATGAGCTCAAAAGTTAGTTTCTTGCTCCTTCAAGAGCGAGTGGCTACCTTGATTCTCACCCAGGCCGCTGCCATTCGAATAGAAGATAATTTGATAATATCTGGCGAATTGAAAAAGGAATCATCCAAGCCTAAATCTTCGGGCCCTTCGCCCGCTACTTCGTCTGATCCGGCCTTTCAAAAGATGGCGAACGACTTGCTTGCATTAAAGAAGCAGTTGGCCCAGGCTTCCCCCAGTTCCTCATACCAGGATATTCCGCGGAGGAATTTCATTCCTAACAATATTTCACAAAGGCCGTGCTTACCCGCAACTGCTCCGCGGCTGGCGCTTGAGGCTCCTCCAGTCAACGCTCTGGCCGAAATTGAAGAAGAAGAGCAGTATTATGAAGAACCTTCGTCTCAAGGTGAAGATGATCAAGATGTCGGTGAACCGACTGGCGACTCTACTATCGGGTATATGGAATTTGATGAGGAAGAATCTGATGAAGAAGAGGGTACCCAGGGATATGCAAGCGGACAGTCATACGCTGTTTTTACCCGCTCGCAAGGAAAAGAAGCAGAGGTCGCTGCCCATGTACAACAGGAGAAGGCTGTGTCAAATGCGCCTCCAATCATTGCTAAAAGAGGTAATCCTCTTCCTACTCAACTCCCTGGCAAGTCTTTTACAAGGAAATCTTTTCCCCCCATCTCTCCTCCAAATCAGTCCTCTCATGTTCCTACCAAGACCAGTAATCCTATTCCACCATCGCGAAGTGAGGGACTCATTCCTTCACCAACGCAACCCTTGGCCGCATTTGATATCATAGATCATGCAAAAAAGACCAAGATCCAAATGTCTGAAGCTGAGTACCTTCAGTCAAATCCCGAACAGCTTGTAAGATTGACCAAGTATATTCAAAGTCAAGCTGTTGTATCTAAGCAGGTTTCCCCAAAAGGAATCCTTTCCACTCCTTCTGAATCCCACATAAATGTTGCCTCAACATCTGCATCAGGCAAGATAGAGCCTTTCTATCTCTCCCTCCTAATCAATGGTCACAAGTTGAGTAACTGCATAATTGATTCCGGAGCTTCTGATAACGTCATGCCGGAAAAAGTCACCCATGCTTTGGGCCTCACCCTTACCAAGCCTTTTGGCAGATGTTATTCCTTGGAAACCAAGCAGGTTCCATTGATTGGCCAAATCAAAGACGCGCAATTTGCATTTGCGGCATTCCCAGAGAAGAGAGTAAAGATGACAGTCCTCGTTGCTGACATTCCAGCAGCCTACGGAATTTTGCTGGGAAGAAGCTTTTGCAGCGAAGTTGGTGGGGAGATTCATATGGATTGGTCTAAGGCTAGAATCCCCGTCAAAGGTGTAATGCAGACTTTGGAGCCAGAATCACAAAAGAAGTACTTGGTTACTAGCTCTGAGGACCCCAAAGCTCAAATCCTTTTTGAATCATCAGGGATGGGGAACTATTTCTTGTCTACCGAGTCTGACAAAATGGTTGTTCTCATTCAAGAAGGAGATCTTAATAAGATCTGGACCTTGCAGTTCGATGGCAGCTGTGCAACCAGTGGATGTGGCACCGGAGCCGTGCTAATATCTCCCGAGGAAGAAGTCATTCCTCTCTCTTTCAAGTTGCAGTTTTTTAACACAAATAATACTGCTGAGTATGAATCTTTGCTACTTGGCATGCAAGCCGCAAAAGAAAGAGGGATTAAGAATCTGAAAGTGCAAGGTGATGCAGAGCTAGTTGTGAATCAAGTTAAAAGGATTTACCAAGTGAAGAATGAAAGGCTCAGGCATTACCGTAATGCGGTGTGGGACAGCATTGAAGAGTTTGATGCTTTTTCAATTGAATCCATTCCAAGAGCCCAAAATGACATGGCCGATTCATTGGCTATTTCAGCATCCCTCATGCTCCCTCACCCAGGTTTGAAAACAAACAAATACACCATTGAGGTGGTTTTCCACCCGAGCGTGCCAGACAATTCTCAGCATTGGCAAGTATTCAACGATGATAATCAACTCATTGCCTTTCTAGAGAAGGCGGAAAATTTTAAAGAATTGCACTTTGAAGGATCTACTTCCACTTGCCGTGAATCAGTCACCGATCAAGACGATGAATCTGAAGGGAACGACGGCATATGTCAGCTCAAAGGAAATAAAATTCCAAAGGGCCTGGTTTCTCTGGAGCGGCTGTTCGACAGGCATGATCGTTTTGTGAAAAAGAAGAGGCGAGATGATCCTGACTCATCCCCAGAAACCGAACCGGTCAATATAGGTTCGGTAGAGCACCCGCAATTTGTGAACATTGGAAAATGTTGCACGCCTGAAGAGAAGCGGAAATTTGTCAAGTTGCTGAAGAAATATATGGATGTATTGGCATGGTCCTATGCCGATCTAAAGTCTTTTAAGCCAAAGGACGTCCAGCATGACATCCCATTGAAAGAAGATGTCAAAGCCTTTCGCCAGAAGCAGAGGCATTATAATCCTAAGATCTCAGGCACCATCCAGGCCGAAATTCAGAAGATGCTGGATGCGAGAATCATCTTTCCTATCCATCACAGTACTTGGGTAGCAAATATTGTGCCAGTGCGCAAGAAAAATGGCGAGATACGCATATGCGTAGACTTTCACAATTTGAATCAGGCTTCCTTGAAAGACAACTACCCACTTCCTATAATGGATCAAGTTCTACAAGCAGTAACTGGATCAGAGATGTTGTCCATGCTTGATGGTTTTTCAGGCTACAATCAGATTGAAGTTTCACCTGAAGATCAATTTAAAACAGCATTCACTACTCCCTGGGGTACATTTGCCTACAGCAGGATGCCTTTTGGCCTAACTAATGCTGGCGCCACTTTTCAGCGGGCCATGGACTTTGCATTCAAAGGTATGATGGGGAAGGTCATTGTGGTTTATCTAGATGACTTAACTGTGTTCTCTAAACGACGAAATGATCATTGTGATCATTTGGAGCAAGTATTGGCCAGGTGCCGAGAACATGGGATCTCCCTAAACCCAAAAAAGTCTGTTTTTGGAGTCACAGAAGGAAATTTGCTAGGGCATGTGGTTAGCAAAGAAGGAACAAAGATAGATACCGAAAGAGTTAAGGCTATTCAAAGCCTTACTCTGCCTACAAGCAAGACTGGTGTTCATTCTTTCTTCGGAAAGGTGAACTTTCTCAGGCGTTTTGTTCCTGACTTTGCTGAGAAGACTCGTCACATATTGAACATGATGAAGGGGTCACCAACTTTCAGATGGAGCGAGGAAGGGAAAAGGTCGTTTGAAGAAATAAAAGCTTCCGTTGCTCACGCACCAGTCCTGGTATGTCCTCGATTTCTCCAAGGACTTCATCATGTATAGTTACGCATCTGAGCATACTGTGTCCGCAATCTTGATGCAAAAGAATTCGGAGGATGTTGAATCTCCGATTGCGTTCATGAGCTCTCCCCTCAAGCCTCACGAACTAAAAATGTCTCAACTAGAAAAGCATGCCTTCGCCGTTGTCAAAGCAGTGAAAAATTTCAGGTATTACATTCTAAACTCTCACACGGTGGTGCTGGTCCCTGACACGGTGGTCAAATCAATTCTAACTCAACAGGAGTTAGGAAGCTTGCGAGGAAATTGGATCGCAAAGGTCCAGGAGTATGACCTGGATATTAAACCAACCAAGCTGGTAAGGGGCAAGGGCCTATGTCAGCTTATGGCTGAAAACAAAGATTCAGAAAACCCTGATGAAAGGGGTGACTACACCGATGAAGCACAAGACCGGCTGGAAAAACCCGATTCACTGCCTCTGGTCCTATTTGTTGCGACTAGTGATGAATGGTATTCCGATATCACTTTCTTCCTCACCTACGGCGAATGCCCAGTGCACCTAACTGCAAAGGAGAAGCACACTATAAAGCTCAGAGCAGCTAAATATGTCATCTGGGATGACGGTTTATATAAACGTGGGATAGATGGCATCTTTTTGCAATGTGTTGACAAACCACAACAGGTAAAGTTACTCGAAAGTTTTCATAATTCAGCCTGTGGAGGTCATTTCTCTTCCTCCGTGACAACACATAAGATCATCCGAGCCAGGTACTATTGGCCGACGCTCTTCCAAGATACAGCCACCTGGGTGGCAAAGTGTGAACCTTGCCAGCAGTTCGTCGGCAAGCCCAAGTTGGCTGCTTTTCCCCTTAGGCCTGTCATTGTCAACAAACCATTCAGGCAATGGGGAATTGATTTTATTGGTGCACTCAATCCTCAATCGAGTGCCGGACATAGCTATGTCCTTACAGCAACGGATTACTTCACCAAGTGGGTGGAAGCCATACCTGTCAAGCATGCCACTTCTGAGGTGGTTTGCAATTTCATTAAAGAAAATATCATTGTCAGGTTTGGCGTTCCAAACAAGATTATTGCTGATAATGCTTCTAACTTCTCCTCGCGAGAAGTTATTAGTTTTTGCTATGAATATGGGATAACTTTGGCTCATGCCTCAGATTATTACCCTCAGGGAAATGGTCAGGTGGAATCCAGTAACAAGAACTTGGTGACCATCATACGAAAGTTAGTGAATGAGAATCAACGAATGTGGCACAAGTCTTTGTACGACGCTTTGTGGGCCGATCGTATTACTCCCAAGAGGTCTCTCGGCATGTCACCTTTTCAAGTGTTATATGGCACTGATGCCGAGCTTCCCATTTCTGCGGAACTTCCTGCTCTGCGCTTGGCACGAGCTATCGAAGATGAAACTTTCCAAAATTCTCTTGAAAAGAGAATCATGTATTTGACAGAGCTCGAAGAAAAGAGAGTAAGAGTGGTCGACAGGATCACCGAACATCAGAATCAAGTCAAGAGATTATTCGATAAAAAAGCTAAGCAAAAGGATTTCCAAGTGGGAGACCTCGTCCTTCTGTGGGACAAGTGAAGAGAGCCAAAGGGCATGCACGAAAAGTTTGATTCCCTGTGGAGAGGGCCCTTCAAGATCAAGCAGCTCAACGGAGAGAATAGTTTCTATCTCTCATATCTGGATGGAACCGAGCTCCCGCTTCCTTATAGCGGGCAACACCTGAAAATTTTCAAGAAGTAGAGCTTGCTCTCTTCTTTGTACAGTTTGCTTTAGTTGTGTGTTTGTTTTCGTCGTGTGTTTGCTTTCGGTTTGTTGTGTGTTTCCTTTGCTTCTCCCTCCGGTCACCCTTGTTTTTGACTCTGTTACCCAATGGATAGGCACATGAGATCTGGGATTCTCTACCCCCAAGTTTGCTCAGGGATAGTCCCCAGAAAGAGCCAGCTGTTATCCCGTAAAATTGACAAGGGAAATTTTACCGATAACCATACCGAAAATTTTGTTCCGATCCCTCGTTAGGGATCCCTTGCGTTCGGAACGTTGCAAAATCCCTTTTCCGGGAAATCTGGTTTTCCGAACTTAGTCATTTTTGGTCTTTTGGCTGGGCGCATGGAATTACTATGTAACACCAACTTTTGGTGTGCCCCCTTTAAAACCTTTGGCGCATATTTTCCTGTGTCAACAGACCTTTTGGTGCGCCTTGATATGTTGAGTCTTCCCTGCGTGCGCCAAGGCGCATGCGCCTTCGTGTTAGCAACCCTTTTGTTGTGCCACTTTTTGGTGCGCCACAGGCGCACATAATCTCATGTCGACACCACTTTTGGTGCGCCAAAGGCGCACTTAATTCCATGCTGGCAAGTGCTTTGGTGCGCCAAAGGGCGCATGCTTTCCTATGTCGACAGTAATTTTCATGCGCCCTTTACAAAGTTGGTGGCGCATTTATTACTGACTCACCTATATATATATATTTATGCGCACCTGCAAATGTCATTATCACCAGAGCAATCACGTTTTTTATATTCTCTGAACCTGTCAGCACACCTGCCCTGTCGTTTTCAACACATAGTGGACCCGTTTGCACGTTTTTCACTATTTATCTGGGTAAGAGGTTCTTATCTCTTTCATGTGTTTTACGTTTTTGGTTCTTTGAATGCTTGTTGGTTTGGTTTTGGAATTGAAATATTGAACTAGCCCCCCCTTGCTGTCTTTCCATATTCCTCCCCCTCTTTCCAGATCTGCTGGTAGAGGAAGTTGTTCTGAAAGCATGGTTTAAATCCCTTCTGGTTAAGCCATTTCATTACCCAAATAACCCTGCAAAAAGAGGAAAAGAAAAGAAAAGAGAAGCTAAACCATGTGAAAAACCCCTCTGAGGGTGATTAAAGCTCTAAAAAAGAAGACTCTGTTTTCCTTTTTCTTTGGCGCATTGGCACGTCCTGCAACATCAAAAATAGTTGCGCCTTTGGCGCATCTGTCACCCCTGCAACATGATTAAAATCTGCACCAATGGCGCACCCATCATGCCTGTTACATCAAGAACTTTTACGCCCTCAAGGCACGCCTCCTTCGCATGCTGCAAGCGCTAGCTTTGGCACACCAACCTTATTTGCCCCTCCTTGGCGCACCCAGCATCGGTGCAACATCAGCTTAATCTGTGCCAAGTACAAGCTTTGAAGGCGCAGGCGCATTCCTCATTGCAGAAACATCATGTTGTGTAGACCCTCCGTGCGCCGCGCCAAGTTGCCTTTGGCGCACGAAAAGTTCCTGTTACACAAACCATACATGCGCCTTTGGCGCACCAATCTTCATGCAACATGAAAAATCTATGCGCCTTTGGCGCATCCTGTCTCTATGTAACACGGTGTTTCCATGCGCCCTTTACAAAATGTACCCTACAGTATCTATGCGCCATGCGCCTTTGGCACTGATTTAACCCTTGCAACACCTTTTTTCTGTGCGCCTTACCTATTTAGCCCTGTAAGCTGCAGCTTTCATGCGCCCTGCGCCCTGAGCCTCAAAATCACTAACTCTTTCTTCTGTTAACATTTCAATGGAAGATCAAATGGCTAATACAACCTTTTTGCGTTGGGTCTCGCTTCTTCTTCGTGCAGATCAGCAACTAAGCTCGGAAGAACATATGTCTACATCAAGCAGGAGACCTACCAAATCCAAAGGCAAGGCCAAACTTACAGAAGAAGAGATGAAATACAAGTATCAGAGAGTCAGAATGCCCGACTCCCAGGCCGAATGCGACCTAGATATCAGGGACTCAGAGTTGGGTCACATTGATATGGAGGAATTCTGGGTCAGAACTCAGAAGGTAACAAGAAGTCCATGGATGGACAAACTGATAGGCAGTGCCCTACACCTCGCTGGAGGAATCCCAGTCAGCACCGTCGACAATGAATTCATGATGGTGGTCACCCGGTGCTACAACAAGGACACAAGGTGTGTCGTAAATGACAAGGGCGAGGTAGTCATTAACCTCACTGCCCGCCACTTTGAGATAATACTCGGCATCCCTCATCACCGGCACTTTGTGGCCGTCAGCCGAGAGGATTGCATTAAGGCCTGGGACGACAACGAAGATCAGTGCATGCAACTGATGAACGAGGTCTATTTGAAAAACAAAAAGGTAGTGACCCGATGGCCTCAAATCATCCACCGCAGTGACTTCTCAGAGGAGCTCAGTGACACCATCACATTCCTGAGCAGGGTCTTTGGGCTTCCTGATGCCCACTTTTTCCATAAATGGATGCTGCGGTACTTAGAGACCATGAATAAGAATATGCCCGATCAGCGCTTCGAATGGGCAGAGATTATAAGCAGCACAATCTCTGAACAGCTTCAACAATTTCTTACAACAGGGAAGATTCTACATGAACTCCTATGTTGTCTATGCTGCAGCATCAGAGAGAGACTACCCAGGCCTGATACGAAGTGGGGTTTGGCCTCAGGTCAAAATATATGAGTACTACCCAGAATTGAGGCTGGAGAATAGCATCTCTCAATTCACAAAGATTAACGATGTGTTTTTCTACCACATCATCTACCTGTTGAGGCCAAATATGACTTACGGTCGCACGACCAAAAGCATAGTGGCAGCCACTGAGAAATGGGGGGCCCTGTTCACCCAATTTCCCACATTCACCTATCTGAGGGCAGCCAACTTCTTGGGAGAGCCAACTAGACTACCGAGGTATGCTGGACCCAAGCTGATTTTGCTGGAACTGTCAAGACAGCTGATTACATATCACGAGAAGTGCCTCAAAAGAAAGAAGGGTGGAACTCCTTTCCCCCTCACAGTGGGCCGATATACATGCCTTACCCACCACAAGGCAAAGGACATGTTCGCAGAGCTGGAGCTGCTTAATTTGAGACATGATTTCCCGGCCAGGCCTACCTTCGACCCAAGGAATTGTCTGCCAAGGGCGAAACTCGATCCAATCCACGTCCCTCAGATCGAGGACATCTACATCGACATCATCCATGAGGTTGAGCTCAGGAGAAAGGATCATTCTCGCTTAGCCTTGGCAGAAATCATCCAATATGGGGTAGCAATTGTCCCCAAAGGCTTCCAGACTACGGAAGATGAAATAGACCAAGTATATACTAACACGGATGGGGACAATTGGCCTTTTCCAGCCATTGATAGAACTAAGGCACCTCAGACGATTGAGGAGAGGATCAGGGAGACTCTGCGCAGAACAGAGCATTGGTGCCGGATGAACGGGTTAATCTACCTTGGGGTTGATTTCACAACCTCCCCATTGGGTAACGCACCTCCCCGATCTAAACAGCAGCCTAAAGGCAAGGGCAAAGGCATAGAGGGTGAATCCAGCACCATTCGAGAAGAAGCCCCTGAGAGTCCTCCTTCCGCGGCACCCGAACAGGTAATAACTCTGGTTACGCCAGAGAAAGAAGCAGAAGAGGATATTCCAATAGGCCCATCCACTCAGGATGTCGGCATTGCTACAACAACCGAGGTCCTTTCTGTCCCTTCTTCTTCTCTTCCTTCCCCTCCTTGAGTGACTCAAGCGACCATCCCTTTGGTCGTGTCCTCTCCCCCTTCTTCTACTCTTCCCCCCGCTTCTTCGTCTATCTTCTCTTCCCTCGCGGATCTTTCCCCCTCCATTTCTTCCCTCATCTCTGAGCTCCCTTCCCTTCCTATGTCTTCCTCAGCTGCAGTATCCCTTCCTCCCGTGGGCACTTCTTCGGCTATTCTCTCCATGCCCGCCTCCACGTGTCTCCACGTTTTTCCCCTCTACTACTGCAGCTGCCCCCTTCTCCGTTTCCGACCCTTCTCCCATAGGTCCAGCCTGGATCTCCCAGCAGTTAAGTCAGCAAAAGAGGAAAGTTCCCATCGCTCCGATGGACTTTTCTGTAATCCCATCTAAGGGGGAAAAGAAGCAGAAGCCCATCACACGCTTCTCTCAAAGTGCTGCGGGAGAGAGGGTTATGGAGATCGCGTACCCCAATCCTCTCAAGGAGAAAAAGGATCTGTCTCCGACAGATTATACTGTGACCCAAGTCACAATGGGGACATCTTCTAAAAGTCTTCAGGGGGAGGCCCTTTCTGCAGTTGACGCCCTCTGCAAGAAGCTTCAAGAAACAAAGGAAGAGAAAAGGCAACTGAAAGAGAAAAATAAATATCTGCTCCAAGCCTTACAGAAGATGGGTAGTGCGCCTCCCACAACTGCCACCGAGACTTCTGAGCTTCTCAGCCAGGAGAAAATTAATGAGTATGCAAAGATCGGCGAGCAGGGTATGGCCGTTTCCGCTTGGAGGAGCCAAATCCTCAAAGACAGCGAAAAAGTAATCGCCGAGTTCTCCAACTTATATCTAAGCATCAATAAGGTGAATAAAGAGCTCCAAGCGTTAGCGGGACCCATATCAGAAGAGCTGGAACATGCTAGACTACAGCACGAGACCTTCCAACAAATGTTCGACTGTTCAGTCGAAGATCTGGTCAAGTTCGGCGTCTTCGGCCATCCCAGGGCCCTCAACAAAATCATGTCCACTCTAGATTACCGGGTGGATCAGCTGGAATTTGTCCTAGAAAAGATTGACAAAGTGAAGGAAGAAGCCCTGGACGCGATGCACCAAATGGAACGGATCGTTCTTAACATGTCGCCAGGGTTACTTACTCCTTCCTTCACTTTAAGGAAAGCTGATGAAACCACCCAGATCTTCAAAGAGATCATTTCTCAAGGGATGGGGCCAGAGGTCACTTTTGACGCAGAGTCTATCAACAACCTGCTGGCCTGCCGGGACTTCATTGGGTTACTCATTGAAGCGGAAAAAGACTATTCCAAGCTCCCCGAGAAACTCATAGATGAGCGGGAGACTTGTGAGGTGATCAGTGATCGGCACAAGGATCCTTCCCAGGATCAGCTAGGGCCAATGATCAACAAGTTTATGGAATACCACTCTCAATTCCATATCTCGTCACCTGAGCAACAACAAAAGCAGTCCACCCCCTTTCGGCCGCAGGATGATGACGACGAGTAGCTTCTTCTTCTTCTTCTTCTTCTCTCTCTCTCTTCTTCGACTTTCTTTTTGGGAATATCTGGAGTATGTTGACACAAATGATGACATCATCCATGTTGCATCATGGGATGATGTCATCCATCAAGTTGTCAAAAGTCAACATGACTTTTAGATATTTTGTAAATATCTTTGTAAATAAGTTGTTGGCTCCTTTTTGCCTTCTTTTCTCTCCTTCTTCTATAAATACCCCAACACTTGTTGTATTGGGGATGGATGAGTGAATATCTTTCAGATGAAAAATAGAAGTGAGGAGAAAAGACTTTGAGCTTTTTGTAACAGAAGGAAAATATTAATACAATATTTAGACTTTGTGCTGAATACATGTGTTATGTGCATTAGATCTTTCTTACGTCAGATCTGTGTGTTTATCCTGTTGGATCTGCTTCTGTTTTATTGTCATTTATTCATCATCAGTATTGCTTTGCTCGTTTATGCAAGTAGGTTTGGCTCTGTTTACTACCAATCCCAAAACATAAACCTTCTGACCTTTCTGCTTTGGAATTCATTTCTTTTCTCCCTTCGGACCTGCTCTTTCTTCATCCCCTCTTCCTTTCCTTTCTTTTCGCAGTCGGAAACACCCCTACTGGGATGAGATCCCAAACCCCTGAAGGCAGAATTTGTGAGACTTGCACAGATTCCTGCTGGTAGAATAGCAATAAACTAGTTTCGCTTTGCTGACTCAAAGAGGGGCTATGCCCTGCACACTATTGGCTCATTTATCCATAGATCTGCCCAAGCGACAGATTTAAATTTGTGTCTTACGACCCCTTGTGGCCCACATCTCATCTCGCAATCTAACCTCATCACCTAAACCTTACACAATTATTTATTAATTACCTTATAATTGATAAATCCACATCACCTTACCCGCTACCTCACTTTGCCACCTCATCATGACCTAGCCCTAACCCTAAACTAACCTAATTAAGGCCCGTGACTTGGTCTAGACTCACATCCATAACTAATGCCTCCTTACTCGCACCCAAAGCCGACCTTCTAGCCACTTGACCAAGCCCGCAACTGATCTCTCGGGAGAAAAGTAGGGAAGGTGGGCTATTTTACTAAAAATATCCTACTTTTTCCTTACCGATGTCGGTTCCTACTCGACCGCCGTCAGTTACGCAACCGCCATCGGTTCCCTGTAAATGGGCTCCCCAAACCAAAACAACGGATCGAAATTTCATTTTGGGGATCAGTCAAAGGATTTCTGGATCAACAGAGAGCATTGCGAGCGAGGAACAGAGTCCAGATCTTCATTTAATCAAGCAGAGACGAGTAAAGAAACCAGAAGTGCTTGCAGTAGAGGATAGCCACCAAAAATATCCTAGAACCCACCGGTATCGGTTATCAGTAACCGGCATCGGTTATCAGTAACCGGCATCGGTTCCTCTGATCAAAAACCAGAAAACCAGCCTTTCCCCTACCCAGTTCAACGAGACAATTTAATTGATATTTTGTAGTCTTTTGTGTTAATTCATATTAGTAGGGGAACTGACCACCTTCGAAAGGAATTTTTATATTTCCTGGGCCCAAGGCAGTTTCCTCATTTATTGTTTAATCAAAATCTTGTGGTCTTGTGTTCTTATTTGCAGGTAGTCCTTCCAAGACAAAAAGGAGTTCTTCGCAGTCAGCCCGATCTTTCTCTACGGTACACGCACACCATCTCGACATTCAACAGGTATTCCTCCTAACCCTAACCTCATCTGTTTCTAAAAGGAATGAAAGGATAGAAGCAACTCTATTCCCCGAAGCCGAAACATTCCGAGTGAAACATTTTGGCACGCTCGGTGGGACCCATTTTGGGTTTCTTTCTCTTGCTTATTTTCATTTTAGGAAGCATATTTGCTGTTGCTGCTTTTGTTGTATATTTTCGTAAAGAATTTGTCTTGCTTTCCTAGTTTCGCATTAGTGAAAGTCATCTCTCTTGCTTCATCAAACATAATTTTCGATTTGGGTTTAAAACACATGCATTGCATTCCTGCTTTTTGTTCTTCAATTCTAGTGAACATAGATTAAGTAACAGGTCGTACACGTGGGGGTGATATCCACGGTATTGACAGGAAATTAACCCTAGTTTCACTGCACAACACATACCGAATCACTTCACCATTAACACAACAGCTCAAACATCCCCCCTTTTTCCGCGGTATTCCTCCACCCGATTGAGGTAACCTTATAAGCCAAAACAAACTTGATGTTTCCCCTAGGTCTTGTTGTTTAGGATTCTGACATCATCTTACGTCTAAAGGCATAAGCCCACGATAACTAAAATTAACCCTAGGATTAGTCTCTGGATTTGCGTGTGCATCTTGCTTGTTTTCAAATTCTGTTTTCTCTGTCATACTTTGTTTTCTGTGATCAATAAGTTGATAAATATAGTCAACGTTGCTAAAAATCAAATTAGCAGCCTTTTTTTATCTTCTTATCCTAGACTTTTGACACCGGCATCAGTTAAGGGACCGACGTCATTTGCTCTGTGACCGACACCGGTTAGTTAACCGATATCAGTTACTGTCTTCATCAGCCCCTGACAAACCAGCAACTTGCCAAATTCATCATTCTGAGGTTGTTTTTGTTCTTGATAGATTGAAACTTTCCTGTGTGTTCTTGTCCATGGTTGTCATCACTCAGAAGCAAGCCGCCGCCATGGTTTCACATGCCTGCTCTGTGTCTTTACATGAATCACCCCCTTCACATTCTATAGGGAACCCTACGGACACCAGTGAGATCCCCCAAATTCCTGTAGGAGACAAGGACTTTGCCAAATTTCTGGATGCTAATCCCAGCGCTGTACAATACTATTTGTCTCATGCCCTTGACCATACGCCTGATGGTCAGCTCCTTATTGGCATGCCATAGCTGCTCATTTAGCTCCCACTCCTCCTGATAACACTGCCTTACTTCCTGCATCTCTAGCCCCGTCTCCCAATCCGACGGCTTCAGAGGTTCATACGACCCCGATTAGCTTTCCTTTGGTTAATCTTGGACCCCACGTATCGTTACCACCAACTGCCCTACCTCATCTCTCTTTCAGACCACTCCATTCATGACTTACTCTCTGCCACCTATTCACACGAGCTTTCCTTCTCAAGCTCCGCCTACCTTTTCATTCCCATACACGTATCCAGTAACTTCAACACCTTATATGGGACATCCCTATTCTGTGGCACCATCATCTCATCCAACCACATATTTCATCAAACAAATGATGGACAAAATGCACAACCTGGAGGCTTCTGTTTCGGGAAGTCGTAGTGCCTTGACATACGAGCAAGTTTGTCGGGAGCCCATTCACCCTTCTGTCCCCCTTCATTCATATCCTCCTCAATGGGAGTTGCCAAAATTTATTCGTTTTAACAGTAAAGAGGATCCTCAACAACACTTGCGATCATTTAGACATGCTTGTTATTTGATTGCCCATGATGACGCCTTGTTACTCCGCACCTTCCCCATGTCCTTATCAGGACCCGCCTTGGAGTGGTACAGTGCTTTAACCCAGCACTCGATCTTCTCTTTTAACCAACTAGCCCAATCTTTCTTGGATCATTTCTCCATTAACATTGCCAAGAAACTATCTATCACCGACCTCTATGCCATCCGACAATTTGAGGACGAATCTATTGCAGATTTCGTTGGACGATGGCGGGGCCTTATCAACCAACTTACGTATGCCTTACCTCAAACCGAACTTATCGAACTATTTACGCGGGCCTGCGCTAAGCACATCTCCCCTACCCTCCAAATTCAAACTTTCCGCACATTCGATGAGGCCTTTACCATGGCTCAGAAACTAGAAATTCGAGCCTTAGAAGAAGAGAAATTGCGGTTGCGTAACAAAAACCCCAATTTCCGAACTCCTAATTCTACCAACAAGCCAAACACCACAACTCCTCACGCGTCCACTTCTTCTAAATCAAAAGGAGTTGTCCATGCGGTAATGGTCAAATCTCAAACACCGTCCAATACTCCGCCGAAAACCACTTATAAGTACAAGGCCGAGCCCACCAATTACACTCCCTTGGGAGAAACTTATGGCGTCATCCTGGAGAAATTGCTCAAAGCTGGGGCTATCACCTTGCCCCCTGTTAAACCTCACTCTGGGTTTGACTCCACCCGCGCAATACCTTCTTGGTATAAAGAAAATGACTTTTGTAACTTTCACCGCGTAAAAGGACATAGTCATGAAAACTGCAAGATGTTGAAAAACATAGTGCAGGAAATGGTTGATGCGGGGGATATAACCCTCGATAATCCTAACGCCCCTGCTAACCGAAATCTGAAAATTTTCAACAAGCCATTCCCAAATCACTCGTCCAACAGTAACGTAAACCAAGATATCTTAGCCGAGGAGAGTGTTCATGAGATCCATGCAGTCTTCGATTCTCGGCCAAAAGCCTATATTGAAATTTTTTTGAATCAAGCCTCTCCACCAACATAGGAGTCTGAACCTCCTTCACCACCATCAAGCCAAGGTGAAATCATTCCTTTACCCATAAAAGAGTTAACTGCCTGGACTTCTGTTCTCATCGACGAGTCTTCTTACACCACATCCCTACGAGACTGTGAGCAGATGTTATCTAATTTATCTATTTCCCAAACATCCCCTTCTACCGCTCTTGCTGCACAAGAGGAAGGCTCGCCACTCCTTTTGACATCCTTAGACGAGAAATCTCTTACACTGACATCACCACATTCTTTAAACATGACAGATCCCCTCAAACACGCCCTCCTACCTATTAGTCCCTCATCGCCTAAATATTTTCAACGACCGGTTGACCTCTTAACATCTATTGATACAATGCCTCATCTACCTCTTGTGTCACACCCGCAGTGGACTGGAATTACAACCCACCTTTCTTCCGTACAAAAATTACAAATCACACCTGGAGACTGTCATTCCATAGAAGATAGACAGGCCCTATGGGAACGTTTGAGTACCCCTTTTTCTACTCAAATGCAAATGACTGATCCTGATGTCTCCACCATATACCCGAAGTGTTTACAGAAGCTTAAAATTCCCCTGTTCTCACCTTCACCCCCCTCACCTCTACCAAATGCCCCGTCCACTTCTATCAACTTAACCAGATCTTCCCCTACACTTGGGACCTCACCAATGCGCAGTCTAACGCACCCGCCTAAGCGACTCGATCTATCCAAAAATAAATCCGCCCCACCACCTAGGAGACAAACTCAATCCGTGCCCCTATCACAATCAAAACCATCATCGTCATACCTACCTTCCATATTGGGACCCCATCCCTCTACCTTACATCAATATATCATACCTCCTGCATTTTCTTCAAAACAACCTACGCCTTCCGCACCCATACAGAAATTCAAGGGTATAGCAACACCGTCACTCCGTGTATCCTGTCCACCTATCAACCCTAAACAAATTCCATCATCAAAAGATTTGTGTTCGGTCACTCCTATTTCCCCATGGTTGTTTTCTGATACCACATCATCTGTGGCCTCATCATCCCACATAGCTTCTGTGCCAAAGAAATCACGTTTAGTAAAAACCACGTATCAACACCCCTCGGCTAAACCACCACCCGTGCAAACCAATCATGCCCAAACATTACCAAAACCCGCACAACCAATACCCTCATCCTCTTCCGATTTTGACCCACTCAAAGGATCTTACGCCAAAATCCTTGCTATGTTGGTGGAGAATGCGACCATTTCCCTACCTCCACTTAGACCTTATGACCCGTCTAAACCCCGACCTATGGGTTACGATGAGTCTAAAATCTACGCTTATCACCGCACACCAGGACATGATGTGGAGGGATGCAAAGCTCTAAAAACCATCCTTCGTCAGTCACCTCTCCCAGATAGAAAGATTAAGAAAGAAAACTTACGAAGGGAGAGACCTTTAGTTTCCATTCCCTCTCCTATACCATCTGTCCCCGCCTCACCAAGATCTATCATTATTACAACCCCACCTCTTGAAGACCATGAGTTATCCCAACCATCTTCCTCATCTCAGGTCTACGAGATTAATATGATTAGTGTCGCTACTCGAGGGCAGAAAAACAATGGGAAAGCAAAAGAAAACACACCTGCGCCATCTCTTTCTCCGTCAAACATCCCGATTGCACCACCACCTAAAGTTGTCATTCGCGGACCCGCCTATCCCGTCTCTAATGGCATTGCCCACCGAAATATGATTAAACAGCTTCACCAATCACCCGTAAAAATGACACTGTATGATCTCATTCAGACTTCCGAATCTCATCGACAAGCCCTCGTTGAAATTCTTCAGGGGATCGAGGTCTTACCTAATGAAACCCTGCCCGTTGCCTCCATTCTAACATCCACATCACCTTACCCGCCACCTCACTTTGCCACCTCATCATGACCTAGCCCTAACCCTAAACTAACCTAATTAAGGCCCGTGACTTGGTCTAGACTCACATCCATAACTAATGCCTCCTTACTCGCACCCAAAGCCGACCTTCTAGCCACTTGACCAAGCCCGCAACTGATCTCTCGGGAGAAAAGCAGGGAAGGTGGGCTATTTTACTAAAAATAGCCTACTTTTTCCTTACCGATGCCGGTTCCTACTCGACCGCCGTCGGTTCCCTGTAAATGGGCTCCCCAAACCAAAACAATGGATCAGAATTTCATTTTGGGGATCAGTCAAAGGATTTCTGGATCAACAGAGAGCATTGCGAGCAAGGAACAGAGTCCAGATCTTCATTTAATCAAGCAGAGATGAGTAAAGAAACCAGAAGTGCTTGCAGTAGAGGATAGCTACCAAAAATATCCTAGAACCCACCGGTATCGGTTATCAGTAACCGGCATCGGTTATCAGTAATCGGCATCGGTTCCTCTGATCAAAAACCAGAAAACCAGCCTTTCCCCTACCCAGTTCAACGAGACAATTTAATTGATATTTTGCAGTCTTTTGTGTTAATTCATATTAGCAGGGGAACTGACCACCTTTGAAAGGAAGTTTTATATTTCCTAGGCCCAAGGCAGTTTCCTCATTTATTGTTTAATCAAAATCTTGTGGTCTTGTGTTCTTATTTGCAGGTAGTCCTTCCAAGACAAAAAGGAGTTCTTCGCAGTCAGCCTGATCTTTCTCTACGGTACGCGCACACCATCTCGACATTCAATAGGTATTCCTCCTAACCCTAACCTCATCTGTTTCTAAAAGGAATGAAAGGATAGAAGCAACTCTATTCCCAGAAGCCGAAACATTCCAAGTGAAACACAAGGTAGGTTTGTAACAGTAATAGCAAAAAATGGTGAGCCAAGAACAACAATGCAGCCAAGAACAGATTCAAATGACGAGAAAAATTTCAACCCAGGTCCCAAACAGGTCCAACGTAGGTGGCTCAGTGTGTAAAAAATTCCATGTGCTTGTAAAAAAATGGTTGCAGCGTGTTGTTGTTGTGTTGTGGGGTTCAACGTAGGAAAGGTGTGATATTTCCAACCTATGGTAGAAAGAACAAATGCACAGTGCCACAAGCAACAATCAACCATGCAGAGCCAAGCAATAAATTAGAAGGTCAAGTGAAGGTTGATTAATGTAAAACAACCATGCAAGTGAGCCACATTAAATGCATACGCAGATGATGAAGGCAGACAGGATTTGAGCCAAATGTTGAGCCAGAAGGCCAATATGGAAACCCGATAAGAGAAAAAAAAGGCACAAACTAAACCAACAAAATGCACAGTTCGAGTTGAGGGTAGTGATGAGCTATTACAGCTTTTGCACTACATTGAAAACTCACAAAACTAGCACAAAAAAAACTCAAATCTGCAACCTGCAAATGCTCCAAAATGGTAAGATACCTCTAAACACACATGCAAGGTGGAAAAAACTACGAACACCCAAAAAAAAAAACCATGAAAAACCTGAATGGAGGTATAAACTCCCTGAAATCAGTGCAAGTAGAGCACAGTCGGAATATCCATTACGACACATGCTGAAAGAGATCTGAATATCACGCCGGAAGCCGAAAAACATGCAAAGAAATGCCGAAGGGTGCACAGATCCACAAGATCTTCTTTTATACAATGAAAGAGGGTTTAAAAACCACAAGCGAGGATCACGAGGGACAATGTGCACATCAACGGATATGTGAACGACAACGTGAAGAGATCTCAGGGGGAGCGAGCATCAACCGAATGTGCATGCAAATATTTGAAACACGTGCAGAACCTGGTTAAGCCATAAAACTCTCCTCTATCTCATAGATCAAATGGGGTGTACATATAGGAGGTGCTGAGTAACCCCCAGTGCTGTAATCATGACAACTCGAGTAGAGAGGGGGAGTTACATTCCCAGAATAGAAGTGTAACTCCCAATGATGTATATGATGCACTGACACACTGACGTGCTGACACGTAAGGGAATATCATAATGACCCCTAAATGACACATGGACCTACGATCTCACCTAAGTGAGATGACTCATCTAATGATGTAGAAAATAACACACACAAACATATTCACATTTACAATATGGGTATTAAGCATAATTTAATCGATAATGGATGTTAACTCAATTTATGTCCCATGTCCTTCCTAGAAAATATTTGTCTTTTTGTTGGAAATTTTATTCCATCATGTATTTCTCTTCATGCATAGGATGGCTCTATTCACCTATGCTTAGGTCACATTACTCTACCTATTACTGTTGGTCTAAAAAATCTTAACACATTCTTCGTCATCAATTTCCCCATTTCATAAAACTATTTACTTGGTAGACCATGGCTTCATGCCATTCAGGCATTTACCTCTACCATGCATCATTATGTCAAATTATTACATGATGGTATTGAATATACTATTTTTTGTTACCATCATCCATACAAATATGGCAACCATGATCTGAATACTACACTTCCTATACCAAGAACTAATACTACCAATGAACCACAACCCATCGATACTCTGGATGATTTACCACCACTTCAAGGTCCTATATTCATGCTCGATATAGTACCATCTACAACGCCACCCTACCTACTAATAATACTAATATGGTACTTTATTTGGGGCATACACACACATTTGATGTCATTCCACCTACTTCAATATCGCATGTGCATCCACCTTTAGCACATCCTCCCTTTACATGTACATTCTTCATGAATGATTCTTATTGGGAGCATATTCCATTTGATCTTACTTTTGATGTCACTATATGTTCACATGATGGTTTGATTCGGATAGGCTTTACTTTCGAGGATCATTATGCTCCACTCACGATCCTCATCTCTATTATAGATTCATCACTATTAATATTACTTATGGTTTGTGTGTATTTTGTCTTATTTTCTACCTTATGTGAGCCCCTGGCTCTTCTCCACTTACATTAGAGGTATGGTAGACCCTTACCATACTGATATATCATTTCCTATGCCCTTTGTTCATGTGTTCATTTACAATAGTGCCTTTCTTCATTATACACAAAATCTTATCCATTGGTATGCATATGGTTGTCCACTACCCTCATTAACTGACAAGGAGTATGCTATGGGCATGTAGAAATTAATCTTAGATGGTTCTTTATGTAACCAACCTGATAGTATAGCTTATCAAGTCTCAGATGCCTCACCATACGATTTTGACCATGAAAATGATGGCCTTTTATATGACTTCAC
This sequence comes from Taxus chinensis, assembly GCA_019776745.2. NCBI lineage: Eukaryota > Viridiplantae > Streptophyta > Pinopsida > Cupressales > Taxaceae > Taxus > Taxus chinensis. The sequence goes on along the minus strand of CM034156.1, from coordinate 581,556,548 downwards.
CTGATTACCTTTAATATTCCACGTTTGGGGGGTATCACACTTATCCCTCCTCTAGCATTGACATGCATCCTATTCTCTCATCATTTTATAATCTAGAATTTCACATATATCACACACATCTTGATATACACACACATATTTCCATTTCCCGATGACACACTCTTGTGCTACGGTTCACACTTAATTGTTGAGGGCATATTATACACTTGAACCTCACACACTACACACTATACACACCATGCATTATCATACAGTTGACCATATCACACATTTTACATTAGACACATTCACCACATAATCCTCTAACATTTCTTAGTCACAATACACATTACACATCTCACACAACACACGTTATACACATTCAACATTATCTTATTACATCATCTATCAAAAAAAAATCATCTTACTCAACATACAAAATCATGCTACATATTTCTTACATATACTTTTATGGGCTGCACTCATTACCTGACGACACAATCTAGTCCCATGGTCCATACTCAACTGTTGAGGGTACACATATCAAATGGACCTCATAAAACTCACATGTTCAATCTTTCAATCCTCTTATCATGTGAAATTCCTAGCTACTCCCTTCTTCACAAATATCAATATATACACTTTATGCTAAATCATCACCCCTTTCTATCTTTCCTTCATATCGTGATATACTCTTTATGCTACATCATCACGCTTTCTTGCATCTTATGTATAGATCTCGTAATATATGACTTTTTCTACATCATCACATTTTCCACTAGTATTACATTCATCTATTTCATGATATAAGCCTTGTGCTACATCATCACATGTACTAGCATCTTACTCACCCATATAGTGATATGCACTTTAGGATAAATCATCACACAACACTCATGACACATACAATACCATCAACACATTACCATTCCATAATCATCACTCTATTCATCAACCCATTTCTACATACAACACATTTAAAACCATTTCCCCATGATGCACTATGGAATAAATATATTAACCTCACTGTATACTTACACATCCAATTGAGGGGTGCACTAATCCTATCATTCACACTACACTCCATTCTTCCTCATCTATAACATAATACATATCTTGGTTGCATTTTCTCTTGCTTATAGTTACTTGTTACATGTTCACTTTATTACACATGATAGACATATATCTTTTATATCATTATCTTTTCATACAAACATGTGTATTCACTTAATTTCTAGTTTTGATTGAAGATTACAATAATACATTACATGCAACATGGATTCTTGGCACACTACCTATTACCAGTCCCACAACGGATCCTAGGGGCATCTATTTCCGTACACTACAGGTGTTATTGTTTCATAGCAAACTAATTTATCAGATTATTCATTTTATTACATACTTTGCCTCTTTCTAACACACTTGTTATCACCGAAGCACAACACCCTCCGATTTACACAATTATGTGTGCTTCAGCTCATGGTGTGACTGGGTAACATGGGTACTATCTCCAAGTTGTGGGACTTGCTACTTGAGATAGACCTCCAAAAAAAGTTGGTTCTTCTTCCTAATCCTAGTGAAAACTAACTCTATTGAGATGAAGATACTAACTATCTCTATCCTACAATTCCCAAGGGACCATGGAGAGAGAAATAACATGAAAATGAAGGAAAACAACACTACAAAGGTGATGCACCAAAAGAAGGGAAAGAGAACAATTTCTAATGTGTGAAAATGGAAGACAAATGCAAATCAGAGAGGGTGATAACAATTCTCCATAGTCTAATAACAACATTCAACACACATTTATATGCATACACAATAATAATAGGTCCTTTCAAGAGTATAGAGTAGAGAAAAACATTTGCAATAACATTAGAGAGGCAGGGAGAATGTAACAAACTCAGCAAGGGAAGATACATCCACAAACTTGAATCTATTGCTTCATTAATATGCACATTCCAAACTATTACAAAGGAAAGGCCTAGATCACCATGCAAGGAGTCCACTACAAAGGCATGTAGCACATTAGCTTCACAAAACCAAAATGGTAAAGTTTTGATACAAAAACTACCCTCCTTTACAATGAGTCCAACACTTCAATTTATAGAAATTTGGAGGAGAGAGACAGATAGGAGATGTAATTCCCAAAATATAATTTCCAACTAGTTGAAATATGTCATAAATGTGCAAAAATGGTGATAGATGACCTATATAAGGCACTCCATATTGTCCCATGACTTGCATTAGAGAAGTAATGTCTTCCCATGCTCATTAAATGCATCTCCAACCGCTAATAAAATCATTGTTCAAAACCTGTCAAGTTTTCCTTAAAAGAATCATCAAAATTTCATAAATTTCTACATTTCTTGATTATTTTATATCAATATAAGATCCACAATTCCAATGAGACCAATTTTGTGAAAATCCATTAAGAATTGCAAAAGTTACGGCCTTCTAAGTGTGAGTAGCTATTTTGAGTTTGTTGGGCATTTCTTGCATTTTACCGGAAAAAGCATTTAATTTTCTAGAACTGGAGGTGTTCCTTTTATTTTCAACCACATACCCTCATTAAAAATAAGAAATCCATTTTTTCTGACATAGATAATGTTGAACCCTTTCCGAAAAGTCCAATTTTGTCAAAATTGGAGCTATGGATTAAAAGTTATGCCTATTTTTAGATTAGGGTCGAGTGTTCCACATGGGCTCTATAATCCACATTTCCCATTGCATTGTGGGTATTTCACCCATTTCATGCACACGAGGCCCATGGGAAGCTCGGGCTAATTATCTCTGCCATACCCGCATCCGATTTACTACGGGTGTTTTGGCTTTTACAAGCCCGTGATGCAGTTAGGCCACTTGGACCGCCCAACCTCGCCATCGCCACACCATAAAGACTTACAACCATTTTAGCCTTCCCGCATAATCACATCCCAACTCTTTCAGGACATTTGGGTTGTCCAAACCTGTCTTATCCGCAATACACTAGACCCATTGTAATTCCTTTACAAATCGGTAAAGTCGGGATTTCAAGATCTTATGGCCTAATGGAACTTGGACCACCTGGGCTGTGAACTTCTGGATTTTCCACATTATAAAGAATCAACTTCAACCCTTTTGCAAATTGAGAAAATCAATTTTTGAGGGAACTTGCGGCCCGATGGAACTTGGACCACCTGGGCCATCGACACCTGATTTTTCTGTAATTCATTGTTTCCTTAGCATTTCAGACCCAATTCAAGGACGAGGAACCCTAGTTTAATCTGTAGTCATTCCACCCGCAACCCCCAGACCCACAATACATTAAAATAGGTCCTTTTTTAGGTTTTTCAATTTTTTGTAATTTTTCACTAACTCCTTAGATTTTCCTTGAAAAGGGGGGTTATAGAAAATCAAAGGCGTGCCCCCAAAATCCAAATTTCTTGTTTTCACCATTTCTGTCTATCTGAGTCTAGAGAAATTGTGCAAGTTATCGAAATCACCTTAGGGTAAAATTTGGATAACAATGTTAACGGGTGCTTCATTTGCAACATTTTGTATGTAGGCCTATTTGTTTCCATGGTTGTTTAATAAATTGTCTGCCATTATATGCTATTGTTCACGGGCTTTTCCCTTTATTTTGTGTGGACACTTATCTTCTTACAGAAGTTACAACCTTGATTATCTTGCAACATTGTCAGTGATGTCCCAAGTTTGCAACCCACTCTTCATGGTCTACTTTTTCTTCTATTTTCATCTTACCCTATACATTTTCTATGTAGCTTACATTTAATCTTGTACATGAGTGTTTATATTTTCTTGTACTAACACTTGTTTGTGTGTGCCTTGGTTTCTACCAAGGATATTTTCTTCCTCTGTAGGGAACAGTTTAAGCGTAGCAGTCGATTCTCTTTTGGTTTGCATACTCCTTCAATGACATCACACACACCCCAAATGAGGGGGGCATCATATGGGTGAATCAGTCACCCCATACATAGTACACCACAGTAACAATACATAATTGTTTTTAGTTTCAGACATGGCTCAGAATAATTCATGGGTCATTAGCACATTGAATTTTGGTGGATGCCTGAAAATAAGGGGAAATACATTGATATTTCCTGGATTCTTGAGACCAGGGGGAAGTTACACGGCGATTGGTGGTTCGTCACATTATAGAAAGCTCCATACATAATGGCTTTTATAGGGTAGATAGTCCTTGGCACATACACACCATCTAGAACATTGTTCTACATGACAAGAAGTAGTTAAAGGTTGGAGGATCACACCAGACTATTTTTGGGCCTTAGAATATTGGCTAAATGCTAAAGGGCGCATAAGACTAATAAAAATAAGGGCGCGCTGGGTAAAGGCGCATAGGATGTGTTTTAGAAGGTTTTATTAAAACCCATGATGTGTGCACCCGAAAAATTAAAGGGTTTTAGGACTTATCCATATTCAGTGTTCCATGAAGCACATGAGAAAAGTGTGACCCAACTATGCATGCAGAGTGGATAAGGTGTCAGCCTAGCAACTTGGTGGTCAAGAAAGGAATATTCGATGCAATGGAAGGATCCAAAAAGACATCATTGCAGAGAGTGGAGATCTCGAATAAGAAGAAGCATGATTCATTAGAGGACCACCTTGACACTTGGAAACCAATATGTTACTTCAGAAAGGCATGGTGGTGGGTAATACAACTATCTATAGAGATGCTCGGGTACAATAAGAAAAAAATAGATATAGAGAGAATGGAAGACAAAGCTCTGTAGGAATAATAACAAGGCTCCAGAGAGTTGAGGTTCTCATTTAGAGGACTGTAGGAGTAGTATATTTTCTAGAGAGGGATGGGTCTATGAAAATATTTATGTAATATAGGACCATAGTTACGGTTTGTGATGCATAAGTTTGATCTGCATTGTTACATTGGCTTATCATGGCTTAGTGAACATAAGATGGTTACTGAACTTTAACTAATATGAATAGAATATTATGCTCTAAGTATAAATTTTTCATGGGTGTGAATCCTAGTATATTTCCTTTCTAATATGGATCAGGTATGTTATTCATATAATGTTTCTCTGGTTATCTTAATGGGTATATTAATAGAATACCTCAACTTAAGATCTTAGAATAAATGCATGGTTCTTTACCTTTTTGCATTAATTTTTTTCATTGATCAATTTACTCTCACAAGACTCACATAAAGGAGGGGCTTGGCTCCTCCGCATGCCTCGGGTGAGTGCCCAATGCTTGTTGGGTGATAGGTCGGCGTGCATGGGATTTGACTGTTGTTCTAAGGGCATAAAAATGACTACATCTTGGTTCTAATGTTGTGACCTCTTTTCAAAGTTGTTGTGAGAAATGGATACATCTACATATTGGTTTAATTTATATATGATGAGTGAGCACCTGACCTTGGAAAGTGTTGAAGCATAGTTTAGGATCACGGAGGATAAGTTTGCTCAAAGATTCAGTGCTGAACCTGAGTTTGATGCACGTAGCTGGGTAGAAGAGCACCTATACCATGAGCTATATGAAAATTTCTTCTACAATTTCCAGTAGAATTGTATTAATGAATTTTAACATATGCATCCAGATTGAGATGGTACTACAGATCACGGCTGCACTCATCTATCCTAGGACCCCCTCCTCCATCATAATCAATCAATCAGTCTAAATCGAAACAGTTTGAATCCCTCTTAGGACCATATTCTTCATCTAAAACACCTCCACCTATACATCCATCTAAGCCTAAATCATCCACCACTACTTCTTTTTCTAGACCACATAGACCTCAAAAAAATCCACCTTCATCCTCACCATCCACACCATCTCGCAGGATCTCTCCTGGTGCATACATTGAGTCATATGCAGAGGTCTTCCAATATTTACTTCAAAATTCTTCCATCATGCTTCCTCCCATCATATCCTTTGATCTAAACCATTCTAATCCATTGTTGTTTAATTCTCATCACATTTGTGCCTATCATAGCACTCGGGATCATGACACTAAGCATAGTAAGGCCCTTTAGACTATCTTCCATGATATTATTGAGCAAGCGGACCTCCTTGACAAGTATCCTTCTCCATATATTGCTTCATCCATAGCCCATCCAAATCCTTTTACTGCATCTCCATCCATTCAAACTCCTGGGTCTCTTCACCAATCCACAACATCTCCTATCACTCCTCCTCATGAGGGTCCTCCCTTTTTCATCGTTATTGTTTTCCTCACTGCACCACATCTATGATCCATTATTATCGACATCGTATCCATCCATCACTGGGGAAGCATCTTCCCCTCCTTAACAACCTCCTTGCATCCTTCTTCTCATCTTCATCAATTTATCCTCCTACATTAAGGGGACTTATTTGTAGGATCTGATTGTTTGCAGATTAGTTCGACTCCACATTCGACATCATCTTATCTCATCTAGCTTAGTTTATATGATTGTAATTTTCATCTCCTCCTCCTCTGACCACTTTCATGGCCATATATGTGCTTCCCTTTAGAAACACCATGGATTTATCTAAAATCCACCATTTTTGTGCATATTTCATGATATTTATTTAAATCATCTCATCTAGTCTTGGTTTATCTTGTCTCTCTTTACGGAGAACATTTATTTATCTTAGACACGTACCTTTCACTTCCTTAATGGGCATCACTTACTCTTATTTTATATTTTTAATCAAATATCATCTTTCTGACATGATGTTAACATCAGGGGCTTTGCAAATAAATTAAAATGTCACTACTCTAGAAAGGAGCGAATGTGGAAATTTTTCCACTAACTGGATTGGCCCATACATTATCACACATAAGTATGGGTCGAGATCCTATCGTTTCACCATCCTTGATAGTAAACCAGAAGTGGAACCACTTAATGCATTGCACTTGTGAACAATATATTGTTAGTAAATTTACTAGTGTGCCCTTAGTTCTAACCTTGCATCATTCCTCTATCTTAGCCCCTTTCATCTCTCATGGTGATGATTTAGAATTATGTGGTCTAACATCACTTCCTACATGTGACCTAAAATATGAGCACCACAGATCTTCCCATAGCATATTCTATATGGATAGGTTCTCCCCTTTAGTGATAACTATGTGATCATTACATCCATCACCCTCTTGTTCACCTATTGGAACCATGCAAATAGTCTAGGGGTGTTTCTTGTACATCATCTATCCCGTCCTAAGTGGTATACTTAGCTATTCCTATATCTTCCCCATGTAAAATTCAAAATGCATGGATGATCTTATCAAAATAAAGTTTATAAAAAATAAACCGATCCCTTGAAGAATAGTTGTTCATGTAAAAAAAATCAAAAGCATGAAAATCAAAGTCAAAATAAAAAAATAAAAAAGAAAAGGAAAAATAGACTGATCCCTAGAAGGACGACTATCATATATTAATTTTTTCCATCTATATTATATATAAAGTAGACCAATCCCTAGAAGGATTGGTACTCCTTTTCATGACATTGAAGGCTTCCTCCATCTATCAGACTTCCATTTTAACATCCTAAAAAAGCTTCCTGCATTGATCAACTTTCTTCTAGCAAGACTCCCCACATTGATCAGGTTGGTCTTTCCCCTTCCCAACGTTGGGGCATAGTCTTAGGGAACACCACTTACGGAGAACCCTCTTCCCACATACAAGTTACATCTCAAACCCCTTTTGTCATGTCAACATTAGGTTTATGAGATCATTTCATTCTTTATTTCCTTATGATCTTTGAAATGACTAACTATCATTGGTTATTTACCAGCACTGGTTCTAGTCGCATGTGCCTTGCGTTAGCTGAATCCCCCTCTTGTTTTCCTCCAATGTGGTTGGAGGAATATTTACCTCACATGTTCTTTAATAAAAAGTAGTGTTTTTCACACCCATAGGTTTCCTTTGTCGCATTTTTTATCCTTGATCCTATCACATCTATCTTCTATACCTACCTTGATTTTATTGAAAAATATACTGTGTGCATGTATACTTTTCTTAATGCTAAATCAAATGAAGCAAGAAATGCCACCTAAAATATTTCTACAATTTAGCTAAAACAAAGCATAAACACCATCATGATAAGAATTAAACAAAGGTTAGATGCTAGCATTCATCAATACAAATTTTGAAACTAACAATGCTAAATATCTAAACTCCTCTATTCTCTAACAACAAATAAATGAATCAACCTAAGTAAACTCCATGGCTATCAAAACAGTTGTCCTTAATGTTCCAAGAACCTAGTAATGGGGTCTAATCAAAGTTGGGCTACAAGACCCTTTTGACACCTCCCATATGACCCAAGCACTTTAAGAAAGAGGCTTAACTCTTCAAGATGATGAAATCTCAAAAGGGCAAGGTGCAAGCTCTTAGTCTCTTTGCTATATGCTTTGCATTTGCTCTCTAAGGAGTTTATGTGTAAGTAAAAAGGTAGGTGGCAGGATCTTTATATAGCCCAAATAATAAAGGATAAGAATTAAACAAGGGTTAGATGCTAGCATTCATAAATACAAACTTTGAAACTAACAATGCTAAATATCTAAACTCCTCTATTCTCTAACAACAAATAAATGAATAGACATAAGTAAGCTCCATGGCTATCTTGTCCTTAATGTTCCAAGAACCTAGGAATGGGGGCTAGTCAAAGTTGGGCTACAAGACCCTTTTGACACCTCCCATATGACCCAAGCACTTTAAGAAAGAGGCTTAACTCTTCAAGATGATGAAATCTCAAAAGGGCAAGGTACAAGCTCTTAGTCTCTTTGCTATATGCTTTGCATTTGCTCTCTAAGGAGTTTATGTGTAAGTAAAAAGGTAGGTGGAGGGATATTTATATAGCCCAAAGGATAAAGGATAAGAATTAAACAAGGGTTAGATGCTAGCATTCATAAATACAAACTTTGAAACTAACAATGCTGAATATCTAAACTCCTCTATTCTCTAACAACAAATATATGAATAGACCTAAGTAAGCTCCATGGCTATCTTGTCCTTAATGTTCCAAGAACCTAGGAATGGGGGCTAATCAAAGTTGGGCTACAAGACCCTTTTGACACCTCCCATATGACCCAAGCACTTTAAGAAAGAGGCTTAACTCTTCAAGATGATGAAATCTCAAAAGGGCAAGGTGCAAGCTTTTAGTCTCTTTGCTATATGCTTTGCATTAGATCTCTAAGGAGTTTAGGTGTAAGTAAAAAGGTAGGTGGAGGGATCTTTATATAGCTCAAAGGATAAAGGATTCAACACATTCTCATGAATGTGGGATAAAGGTAAAACATGATTAGGAATGGATAAGGTTGCTTTATTAAAGGTAACCTTACTTTAGAAGGGTTTAATACATGTTTAGCAAGTCATTGGAGTTGGGGGTATTTTTATTAATCAAAGGTGATTAATTAATAGGTAGGATGTAAGCTTATAGAATCCAATTAGAAGAATATTAGTGTGATTTAGGCTATTATAAGGGAATTAAATCAATTAAATATTGATTTATTGGTTAAATGGAAGGGGATGCTAATTAATTAATAATAATTAATTAGTCTAGGTAGAAGGGGGGTGATTTATTAACGTGAAGGTCATTAATAAGGGTATTTTTTGGATAGGCAACTTAACTAATTAGCTTAGTGAAATTAATTAATGATGATATGAGGGAAAATGTAGTGCTTTTGACGATATGTCGTTGATTTGTGAGAAAGGCGATAATTAGCGCAATTTAAGTATTTAAAATTGCTTGGGCGTAATTATAGGTGTCTACATGCCCCTTTTTTGGGGGTGGCATAAGTGATGCCACTTCAAAGATAGTAGACAAAAGAGATTTTGAAGGGATAGAAGAAAAATTAGTAGGAGGGAGAGATGCCCCTCGAGTGTCCGATGGGGTGATGAAAGAAGACGATCGACAATCGAAAAAGGTGACAGATAGATAGAAGAATGGGAAGAGGTAAGATGCCTCGGTAAGATGGAAGAATAGGGGTGAGAGGAAAGTGATGTAGAATGAATATGGAGGAGGGGAGAGAAGAACTTAGCCTCTAGCCACTATGTATTGGAACAATTTCGGTGTCATCATATTGCCATAAGAGTTACGTCATCGGTCCCTTATGAAAAATATAAGCATATGACAAAGGTAGAACGACACGAAAAGCCATACTACGAATTATTGTCCATTGCTGAAAATACCAACTCCATGCAACATACAAAATTCAATGCAATACGAGAAAGTGAAAGATGCCTAACTCCATGCAACATACAAAATGTAATGCAATACGAGAAAGTAAACAAGCTAAACAGAGAAACATAATATAATGTTTTTACTATCAAGCTTCAGTTACGACCTGTGAAAATTAACGACAAGGGGTTGATGATGGTGCCCCAAGCAAGGATACATGCGAGGGGAATAACAGAGGACACTTGGGTCTGATGGAAAAGTAATGTGCACTATGAAACAGTACCAGGCAACTCGTTGTGCCCTAGAGTACGGACGAAGTAAGCAACCTAGCTTTTGTTGATGGAGGTAGATTAAGATGATCCGCGAGTCGCACACATGAACAAGTGAGAACCAAAGAGTGACGTTTTGTAGGATGATTTTCAATTTCTAGAAGTTTTCTGAAACATATTTGAATGTTTTTGATGATCTTTTAAACATATTTGAATGTTTTTGATGATTTTTTTAACATATTTGAATGTTTTGGTTGATTTTGAAAGTTTTATGAAACTATGTATAGGAATATAAGGAAGCATGGATGCCCCTAGCGATAGATGGGTATGAACAAGGGCATAAGGCCATGTGCATACCAGAAAGGTGAAGGTGTAAAAAATTCTCCAACAATTAGGTGGGAGTATTCAAAGGTAAACTCTTCACAGGTAGAAATGGGACCCAAGGCCATTATGGATAGGTTCAACATGATGGTGAACGTAAACCCATGAAGTGATGGGAAGAAGCAAGGATGCCCTCCAGTGTAAGTTGGCCTACAAGCACATGATAAAAAGGAAGGAGAAGATTGTTTTTTTGGGAAGGGGGACAAAGGTTTCCACAAACATGGGAAAATAAGTAATCTTATACACATGGATGTTCTGAATGAAGTAGAAGAGTGATGTGAATGATATGAATGTAGCTTAGAATCCTTGCGATGAAGAAGTGATTAGCCAAAGGCATAAATCATGAGACGAGATATAGACTAGAGTAAGAGTCTGAACAAGGTCCAAAAAAGACATTTGGTAACATACTAATCCTGTTTACTCATAGAGATCCAGTGTGTGCACGTGGATTTTATTACCTCTTGAAGTGAAGATTTAATAGAAAACAAGTGAAGATACCCTAGCTAATGTGTAGGAATGATTTATTTTGATAAGTGATTTTGTAAATGGAGGGTGAAACGATAGCTGTACCATTGCTCCGCTACCAGCCAAACGTCCATAGCCCCGACGGAGATGTATTTGATTCTAATCACAACATTACTCTAACTGCCAGTCAGGCATCCATAGCCCCAATAGAGATTATTGGAAATACCCCAAGGTAGATTTATATATTAATTTTCTTTTGATTTGTAGCTTTTAGCTTTTGAGTTTTGTTTGATTCTTTTGCTTTCTGAAAACTTATTTCAGCTCTCTTGTTTGACAAGGGGTTAAGAACCACTGATGGCTTGATGGAAGGAGGTGGAAGTGATTGTGACGATGACATTGACTAGTGTCAACAAATATGTCCAAAATTTCTTCGCAAAAAGTTTATTAGATGTTTGAATGTGATAGGATCTCCATGAGGTCAGTCGTTCTTTAATTTACCAAGGTGATAAAAGACCAGGGGCAAACAGATACCATAGAGATAAATGTCACAAAATGCATTCAAATAAGCTAACCAAAATATCATCGAAGGGATGAAAATGGTAGGAAGACTTGTAGAAGAATAGCAAGGAAGGGAAGAAAGAAATATCCATGTGTACGCAACACCTGATTGTAATGTTTGATCTTTGTACCTTTGATTTTTTGTTGTTTTTTTTTTAATTTTTTAGATTTTTGATATATATATATATATATATATATATATATATATTTGAACCGTTGTTACTAACAAATTCACTTTGTGTGATAGGATCCAACAATGATGTTTGTGACTTCCTTGATAAGGGAGACTAAGCGTGTTTGTTTATCAAGAGTCATGTTTTCCCCAATCTTGATAATCATGGTGAGTTCACACTCAACAAAGGACTGTGATTTATTCTGAAACATAGATTTTGTATGCGGAAGCTTGAGTTCCCTATCTATAGGTTTATGCACTTTACGCCATACTTGATGGTTATGTTGATGTGCGTTCTTGAATTGCGCTTGATTTACAACTTTGAGATTGTTCCATTTGTTGGGGGATTTTGAGCTCTTGGAAGTTTTGACTTGAGCTTGATAATGAACCTGTTTGGGTTTCGGATAAGTTGATGCTTAAATTTTTTTGACCTCGAGAAGGAGAAGAATGTGAACATTTACGATTGATGATAGGAACGATAGAAATGGTAGTGGGCTTACCACAACCATTGATAGATGAAAAGGATACGGTCCAAGAATTAAAGAGGATGGGCTACCAGGAGGTGAGCCACAGATAGAAGGTGAAAGGCTACTAGGATGTGGCCCAAGAATAGAATAAGAAGGGATACTAGGATGTGACCCATAAATAGAAGACGAAGGGCTACTAGGATTGTGGCCCAAGAATAGAAGAAGAAGGGCTATTAGGACGTGACCCATATATGTAAGATGATGGACTACCGGGATGTGGGCCCAAGAATAGAAGATGATGGACTACCCAGGGGTGATCCATACATAGAAGATAAGAGGCTAGTTGGACGTGCCCCAATAATAGAAGATAGTGGACTACTCGAAAATTCCCCACAAAATAATAGAGGGAGGGCTACTAGAAGGTGACCCACACTTAGATGAAGATGAAGGGGCTACTTGGCATTGACCCCATAAGAGATTTTGATTGAGGAATTATGACAGACAAAGAGTTATTGGGTGATGAGAAGATAGGCCATGGATTAATGTAAGACCAAGGGGTTTCATCACATAATGAAGAATGTGAAGATGGAAGAATAAGAGGAGGGTCAAGTTGCATGACCTGAGGATCTTCCTCCATTTCTTGATAAAAGGAATCAACCCTTTCCTCACAATATGCAGATGCATTAAAGTCTAAAGAGAATCCTTTCTCATAATATTCTAAAGTAATATCTTCATGTGCCTCTATAAATGCCCTGATTGTTTCTTCATTCTGAAAGAGGTTAATCGGTATGATTTGTTGATCGACCATCAGGGGTTGATTGGAAGAAAGAGGTTCACTTGGTGTGGAAGAATTAGAAGACGCTTTGATGATGATTGATAGAAGAAGATGAGATGAGAGATGAAGAAGATGTGTAGCTAGATCTCTCAGGAATAGAAAGAAGAGTGGTGTGGACCTACCTATACAATGGTATGTCGTATGTAAAATAGTAGGATTAATTCCAAAGTCTGTAGATTGTGATGCATGGGTCAAGTTAGATGTTTGTTTTGAAGGACTTTGAGTCACACGAATCTTCAAAGAAGGAAGATTCCATGGGGGTGATTTATGAAGAAGGTCCTGCAAAGAAGGGGAGGACTGTGATTCAAGCAACACATTAGATGAATGATGAAAAGGGTCCTGTGAAGAAATAGAGGACCGCGAATCAAGAATTGTATTATATTCTGATTGGAGGGATTTGGAGTCACGTGTATCTTCAAAGGAAGAAGACATCGTTGGGGTGACTGATAAAAGGGGTCCTGCGAAGAAAGGGAGGACCACGACATAAGAGTCGCATTAGATGACTTAGAAGTCAAATTAGATGAATCTGAATAGTAGTTTGGATCTGAATCCTCTCAGAAGAGTCAGAGGACATATTTGGATTGGAATCCTCATAAGAGTCAGAGGAAATATTTGGATTAGAATTAGAAGAAGAGTGGGGGGAACTCGAATAATAATTTGGATCAGACGTGTCTAAATCATACCACCGACTATGAGATGAAGGTGGGGAGTGAGTTACCCGTATGGGCTCTCTAGCACAAAGAACCAAATGAGGTTTAGTTGTGATGGGGAATCCTATGATTTGAATTGTTGAACCTAGGTTTTGTATTTTTGTAAGTATGGGGAACCGCACGATAGTTAGTAATTTTTGGCACTATTTTAAGCAAAAATGTCTAGATCTAGATAGTGTGATGGAACTCCTTCAAAGGGAAGGAAGTGACATGTCAATTTTGGGTAGCATAAGGACAACCAACTAGACATTGTGTAAGTATGGGGATGCATGCATGATTTTTCGAAGGTCTAAGGAAAATAGACATCGTGACGATGTAATATCGATGAGATAAAAAGGGATTGTCCTAGAAGATAAGTTTTCTGAATGAATAATCACAAGGAACAATCATGCGAGTGTGAAACCCAAAGCCAATCAACAAGGAAATACACCATATGAAAATGTGATGCAAAGATGATCAACAAAATGTTTTCACTTATGCCAAGTTCAAGGAAATGAACAAAACGTAAGTATAATGCGATCTCCCAATCAAGATATACGATGAGCGAGCTCAAACTTGATTAAGACCTATATCTCAAAAAGTTCCAATTACAATTCGCGAATGCCACAACAATAACACCAAGATATGTTAACCCACTTTGCGAGAAAGTGAAGTATTGATATCTAAGTGTTATTAATATAACACGCACAAATAGTAACACCTAGCACTCTTTGAAATCGAGGTAATAATAGAACCAAACTAAAAAGCTCAAAGTATAGCTAGGAATAGTTAAAAATGTGTGTAACGTAACCATTCAATATAGGTATTTATGTTGAGTTTACAAGAAACAAGACGTAAATATCAAAATTGTAGTGATACGATACAAATAAGCTAATCTTCTAAGGAAGTCTGCGGTGATGAACCACGCCTAACTACAATGACGACCTTGACATGGGTATCAAGATCACAATGGCTACCAATGATGTGAAAATGCCTCCACACATTTTATACGTTTAACTAACTCAGCCGCAAACATGGATGGGCGTAAACGGACATAAAAGTGAGAGAAACAGTCGATTGGTAACACAAAGGTAGTCACCCTTCTTTTGATCAACAAAGTGTCAAAAGAATGTGAAGGAGGTAAATCAAAAAAAGATGAAAAATGTTAGCCTCACTTCGGTAGAGTTTCACCTCACCCTAAGGCAAGTAAAAACTAGGCAAAAGTAATACGTCACACGTTTCTCAAAAAGAAGGTTCACAACTCAACACTGTTTTAAAATGGTCAAAGTGGGCTCCTGGACAAAGTATATTCTCCTAAGTGGTTCTCTCACCCTAGGTGTTACAAATTTGCCATGAGCAAGCGTGATTTACCCAAAAATTTGCACTGACTATTTTGGGAGTATCTCAGCTTTACTTTACCCCCTTCAAGAATAGTAGGCAACTAGTGCGTCTACGTGTACTATCACTGGGGTCGCCACAACGGACAACTTGTAATGCTATCTCACAAAGGAATCACTAGTCAAGTAGGTAGTGCGAAGTAATTCCTGTTTCGTCCACAAGGTTCCCTCTTGCATGGACTACTTTGAGGTTCCTGGAACCACCCCCATTGTTGTAGCTTAAGGAGTTATGCCAAAGGGGTTATGTTTCAGTTGAGCGGAGAGGGACGTACCCTTTTCTGAAACCTGCAATACAATGTTTTGAATATGTTATTCTTTTTATCTTGTTTAATTAGGTGTGGTTTGCTTGAACACCTTTTGGCAACCTGTATAACAACTGTATTAGTAGTTTTTGATTTTTTTTGGTTCCTCCTTTCTTTGACAAGTTTTTTTAGGTCCTGTACTCAAGCATTAGTAGTTCTCCAAGAAAATCACATTATTTAAAATAGGATTAAGAGTTTCTTTTTATTCTCAAGATCATCCAAGGATGCAAGAAAAGAGCATACACAACAAATAATCCAACTAAAAAGTAAAGAAAATATTTTCAATCAATGAACCATACAAAATTCTTGATAAATATTTATTCCCCTAAACCAAAAGTGAAAGATGAAGTTTCCAATTTACCAAATGTTATAAAATGAAGACTAAAGTTATTTTTGATTCTCAAGATCACTCTAAGGTGCAAGAGAAGAGCATACACAAACTTTATTCCAACTATATAGAAATGGAAAACTTCAAATCAAAGGACTATTGAAAAATGCTTTGTAAAAGGTTCATTCCCTTAAACCAAAAGTGAAAGATGAAGTTTCCAATTTACCAAATGTTATAAGATGAAGACTAAAGTTGCTTTTAATTCTCAAGATCACCCTAAGGTGCAAGATAAGATCATACACAAACTTTATCCCAACTATATAGAAATGAAAAACTTCAAATCAAAGGACCATTGAAAAATGCTTTGTAAAAGGTTCATTCCCTTAAGCAAAATGAATAATCAAGTTTCCTAGTTTAATCCCAATGTTAAAAAGATATAGATCAAAGTTGTTTTTGATTCTCAAGATCACCAAAAGGTGCAAGAGAAGATCATACACACACTTTGGTCTAAATCGAGGAAGCATGGAAATACAACATTCATCAAAACATTAGACATGTTTGAAAATGACCTGTTTTAAAATAACAGAAAAACTTGCAATTTTTGTAAGTATTAAACTCTAATTTATGTTTTCATTACATATTTAACTTCAATACCTTTCCAACTAAAAAAAAATGGAGTCATTTCGAGTTCGGGAGAAAAATTTATGGCCTTCGAAAGATGGGTTACACATATGCTCTTATGCTCATGGGTATGCACTTGACATGCACTCAAAAAATGTCAAAAAAACGTCCCTTAATCTGCAAAATGGGAAAAATTTTCCAACCAAGATTCAATTTTGACAACAACCCATCACATTAATATATGAATAGAAGACTCAACGCTATCAAACATTAACATACATGCTCAAGAATTTAATATTTTCAAGAAATTGACAAAACTAGCATGTAGAATGATGAAAAAGTAAGCTCTAAAAATGAAAACATGATGAAATCTTGAAATTTTCTCATCAAGATTAAATTTTGACAGCAACCCACCACATTAATATGTAAACAGAAGACTTAGCACTATCAAACACTAACCTACATGCTCAAGAATTGAAAATTTTCAAGAAATTGACAAAACTAACATGTAAAATGTTGAAAAAGTAAGCTCTAAAAATGAAAACATGATGAAATCTTGAAATTTTCTCATCGAGATTACATTTTGATGGAAACCCACCACATTAATATGTAAATAGAAGACTCAGCACTATCAAACACTAACCTACATGCTCAAGAATTGAAAATTTTCAAGAAATTGACAAAACTAGCATGTAAAATGTTGAAAAAGTAAGCTCTAAAAATGAAAACATGGATAAATCTTGAAATTTTCCCTTCAATTCCAATTTTGACAACACTTTACCTCCTTCATACCTACAAGGAATACCCAACACATACAAAATCAACAAAACAAGTTAAAAAAAAATAAGTTAGATCAACATGTGTAAAAGAGGGTTGGTAACCAAAAATAAAACTTAACTACAAAAACTTGAAATTAAGTGTAAAGGACAATGAAGTAAGTCCCACCGGGTGTGCCAAATGTGTGCATGTATACTTTTCTTAATACTAAATCAAATGAAGCAAGAACTACCACCTAAAATAGTTCTACAATTTAGCTAAAACAAAGCATAAACACCATCATGATAAGAATTAAACAAGGGTTAGATGCTAGCATTCATCAATACAAACTTTGAAACTAACAATGCTAAATATCTAAACTCCTCTATTCTCTAACAAAAAATAAATGAATAGACCTAAGTAAGCTACATGGCTATCAAAATAGTTGTCCTTAATGTTCCAAGAACCTAGGAATGGGGGCTAATCAAAGTTGGGCTACAAGACCCTTTTGACACCTCCCATATGACCCAAGCACTTTAAGAAAGAGGCTTAACTCTTTAAGATGATGAAATCTCAAAAGGGCAAGGTGCAAGCTCTTAGTATCTTTACTATATGTTTTGCATTTGCTCTCTAAGGAGTTTAGGTGTAAGTAAAAAGGTAGGTGGAGGGCTCTTTATATAGCCCAAAGGATAAAGGATTCAACACATTCTCATGAATGTGGGATAAAGGTAAAACATGATTAGGAATGGATAAGGTTGCTTTATTAACCTTACTTTAGAAGGGTTTAATACATGTTTAGCAAGTCATGGGAGTTGGGGGTATTTTAATTAATCAAAGGTGATTAATTAATAGGTAGGTGTAAGCTTATAGAAGCCAATTAGAAGAATATTAGTGTGATTTAGGCTATTATAAGGGGATTAAATCAATTAAATATTGATTTATTAGTTAAATGGAAGGGGATGCTAATTAATTAATAATAATTAATTAGTCTAGGTAGAAGGGGCGATTTATTAACGGAAGGTCATTAATAAGGGTATTTGTTCGATAGGCAACTTAATTAATTAGCTTAGTGCCATTAATTAATGATGATATGAGGGAAAATGAGTGCTTTTGATGATATGTCGTTGATTTGTGAGAAAGGGGATAGTTAGTGCAATTTAAGTATTTAAATTGCTTGGGCATAATTATAGGTGTCTACACATACATTTCTTTATCTTGATCATTTATATGTTATCCAATTATCCTAAACACATCTAATCTTACTCATATTCATCATTAATCACATAAATTTTCAAAAAAAAATCCATTTAGATCACAATTTACCATACACAATCTAATTACCATAGCCAATGTAACCCTAGTCTACGCTAACCCAGGTTAGGTTGATGCTTTTTGGGATTACTCAACGTGCCTTAGGGATGGGTCGACATTGACCCACCTAGTTTGTCGTCGACCGCCCCTGGTGTCATCCACTTTTTATAAACAAAATGTAAATAAATTAAATAAAATATTAAATTAAGTAAAAAACTAGTGTGGGTTTTGTTAGTCACCATCCTCTGCACCCTCTGGCATTTCCTCACATCTCCTATGGCCTCCATTTCTCAATCGTCTTTTTTATCACTTTGATCTCTCTTGTCAAGTTTGGGCGTGAAAATGAGCATCTTTGGTCGATCCCTAGGCTTATAGAGCTTACTGACCCCAGGTTTTCGTCTACCATATTGGGTCACCATCGATTGGCTTCAATCAACATCGACTGGCCTTTGTAATATTTATTTTAGGTTTTCTCCTCTTTTGTTCCTTTGGGTATTCTTCAAAAGTACATCGTGGTGGCCATAATCTTTCTCCTTTGAAACATTGTATTTCACACCAATAACAAAGTCCTATTAAGCCATATTTATTTCCCTTCCAAGCACTTTAATCCAATTTCAAATCCCACATTTTTGGCCATACTTATATCTCCTTTGGGCATTCAAATCATAAATTACACCACCATTATGGCCATATTTATTATCTTCCTTCGGGATTTTTTTGCGAGCCTATACAATTTGTGCACAAAGTGCACCTTTTGGCCATACGTTTCCCCTCTTGGGGCATAATTTTTACCTCTTTTTTCCTTTATGGCCATACTTTTTACCTATTGGGGAATTTTTCACTTTTTTCCTTCGTGGCCATACCTTCCCCTTTAGGGCATACCTTTTCACTATTCGTCTTTTCACTTTTCCTTTTGGGAAATATTTGTTTCCCCTTTGGGGCACCATACTTTTCATCCTCATCCCTTGTAAATTCATACCTTGTCACTTGATTCCTCATGTACGAATGATTTCACATACTTTTTACATATAGTTGTGCATACTTTGATGAATTTCTTATGACCCATTGGTCCTCTCAACTTGCATCCATACTAAAATGTGTTCAGCCCATTTATGGTTTCATACAAGGTTTTTGTCCATCTCCATTGAGACTACAATTTTTCTCTACCGATGTGATATCGGAGTCACCGCCATATTTTTTATTAATATTGCAATACTTTTTTTCCTGGGGCATCTTACCTTGGTTATGATTTCACCCATATTTTCTTCACCTACCTGCCCTTCATCATCTATATTTTTAAAACACGTCATCGATTTACCTTGACATCATTGATCCCTTATTTGAGGGGGATCTCATCATCAATCCTTTTTATTCTCCATCAACTCTCATCGTTTTTGTCTCATGGATTACCAACACAAACTACTCAAAAAAAGGGACAAAATGTAGACACGTAAAATCAATATCTATACCCTTTGTTTTCCTGCATGCGCATACTAAATTTTAAATTAACCCATCCCCTTATATTTATTTTAAAATGCCCATCCAAGTCCCATTAATTAATTAATTTACATTAATTAATTAACCAATTCATTAATATCTTACCTTGCCCTAACAACCTTCTATTTTTATTGCTTTTATCCTACACACACATCCCCTTGCTTTCCTATATATTATCTATTTTTCTACCCTAACTACCCATATCTCATATATTGCATTCCTAAATGATTTAAATCATCATTCCACTCTTTAAGAATCACAAAATCATCCCATTGGGGAAACTTTTCCCATGGTCAACAACGACCCAGCCTGGTTGTCGACGACACTATTAAATTGAACTCTTTCTTTCTATTCTTTAATTAGAATCGGAAGCAGATGCATGAATTTTGAGCCTCCTTGCGACCTATGCATTTTTCCTCGTGCAAGATTGTTCTAGAGAATTTTTACAGACCTTATGCACATCCATTCAGCATACTTACATAACTCACAATCATCCTTTATGATATTTTCCATCATCATTATCTTAATTTTCATATATCTATCATATAATTATCTTATATTCTTTATTACTAACCTCTTATAGGTAAAGAGAAACTTTTGTAACATCTAGGGAACACTTGACATCCTTCTCCTATAGCCCCTTATCCTACAGGTTTCCATATTCATCCCCTTATCCTCAACTGTATATGTCTCGAATACAGTCGATGTTGATCCCTCCTAGTCATCGTCGACCAAGTACCTGTTCATCCAATAATATGTCTAGACAATCCTTTTCTATCCTCTTTCCTAATTCTCTATCTCTGGTTCTTTTCTACATATCCTCTTACAAACCTTTATCAGCTTCCAGATTGTACTCGGACCTTATAGGTCTACATATTTTATCTATAATTTTGGATCCATCTTCACAGGTTTCCGTCGACCTTCCTACGTACAGTCTGGGTCACCATCGACCTAGATCAGGTAACACTTAATTTGTAATTATTTCAGTCATATCATCTTCTAGATCAATTTTAATCATTTCTCATATTCAATATTATTTCTATTTCTGCATGCTATCTGTTATTCTTGATTTATTTCAAATATTTCTAAACAACGAGGATTGACATCACAAAAGGAAGCCAAAATATTCTTAGAGCTGACATTTTTCAAGAATTCCCCACATAAATATATCTAATCAATATCATTTTTTAGTCTATTTTTAGGTCTTCTTCATCTCACACCAAGGATCAATCAACTACTTAACGCTCGTATCACATCACACATCTGAGGTAACTTAAACCCTCCATCATTTCTGATTTTTCTAATGTCTTCAGTAGGTAGTTCATCAACTTCATTAATAATGAGAAACTTGGTAAACACTTTCATCCCTTTTTAGTTTTCTTAGGATTTTTAGTGCACCTTTGTAGAAATCCCTTCAATGTTTATGAATGAGCATTCAGGTTCACTTTCAATCCTACATCAACTAGATATATAGTAGTTTAGGAAATAAGCTAAACCTAGTATTGCAAAATTCATCTTCTACCTAATTTTGTTTGAATTTTTTTTTTAAGTCTTGGGTTTCAACTTTGTATTTTATTTTGCAGAGATTGTTATCATCTATGTGATGTATATTCTATTACACTTACTTTTTTAGCATTCCTATATCTTCTATTTATTTTTCACAACTCTTAGTTTGTGTCAATATCTTACCATGGTGTGTATCCTATGAGAGAAAAAGTATCATGTTATTAATTTATGCTTACTACTCTACTATGGCTATGTTGTAATGCTCAATGCAAGTATTTTTATGCAAAAGAAGAGTTGAATAGTAAATTGTAGCATGCAATTTTTTTCAAAATAGTCTTTTTTATTGGTCATTGGTTTGTGTCAATGCATCAGTATGAAAATAATTGTTCAAAAACAAATTTGCACTGTGATCATGAAAATCATCTAATATCAATAATATTTGTAATTCCAAATTGAACATTGTCGAAGAATACAACATGGATTCACATGACTAGTTAATAATACAATTGAGATGAACCAATTGCATCTAATTATGTTATGAACTTTTTGTCCTTGTATTTTATAGATGAATAGGAAACATTAAATGAAATAAACTTGTCGCTTGTAGCTTCAAGGTATAGTGTACGTATCTGAGACCTTTTTTATATGTGAAAAAAACTACACTTCTGTAAGGGATAATTCCCACAAATTTCTCACATGAAGTAGAGTTTGAAGTTTCAGTTTCAGAGAGTTGTGATTCTAATATGTATGTAAATATATATATATATATATATATATATATATATATATATATATATATATATATATATATATATATATATATATATATGTATGTATGTATGTATGTATGTATGTATGTATGTATATAGACACACACACAACAAACACCATGAGGTAGAAACCAGAATCTAAAGATCTAATTCATTTTAATGAATCTTAATTTTAGAGATGACTTCTTATATGTGTCATGTATTTCATATTGTGAATCAAATATAGGAAAATTTATATGTATTGCATATATTTATATCCTAGTACATCTCATTCCATGATATTTGTATGTAATCTAAAGGCTACATGTAGTAAGGTATCCCTTAGTCTGAACGACTAACCACCATTACGTCAATTTGTATCAAATAAATTTTCGAGGGCATCATTCAATATATGATATGATATTAGCATCATAATTTTGTAGTTTTTACTTTCCACATTTATAAGTACATGGTAGTTAATGTAGGATAATCTAAGTCAAAAAATATTCTTACATCACCCAAAACAATTGTGATTTAGTTGAACTAATAGGAGGACAAAATAGTACCGATCCTAGGCATCCACAAAGAAACCAATGTGTTAGTCATTTCTTGCAGATTTTGAAAACATTGTCTTGGTTGCATAAAACTATAAATTTCATGCAACACCGTCTGATGTACAAATATATAAATATCCACAATCATTCCATGTAGTTTCTTCCTTTCAAATCCATGCAAAACCTAGTACATATTTTTGTTGTTGTGTAACATTGTTCATTCACATTTAACACATGAATAATTCATAACACTACCAATACCTACTTGATGCCATGATACACTCTTGATGTATCTTATTTTTTTCACATCATGAATTCTTGAATTTATTTGGGACCGCATCCATTTTATATAATAATTGGATATATTCTTGATAGGATCTCTTTTCAACATACTGATACGATTAAAGAAATACACATGTGGACCTCGATCTATTTTTAATGGTCATCAACCTCTGAATGCTCTTATTGATATTGATAAAATAAAGGAAAGTTTTAAGGGAATATAAAAGAAAAATTTAATTAATTATGATAAATATTTGTAAGGTATTGTTGTCATGTAAAATATCTTACCTAAAAATGCAGAATTCAAAACATGACAACAAAGCCACAATGTAAATTTTGTCTTCCAATCCTCCCTAGTATTCCTCCTAGCCATTCTAACTCCTGTAAGATGATCACCCTAGCCATAGAAATGGTCATAATTCATATGGTGAACATGTATCATTTTCCCAAATAAGTGTAACATGGTTCATGATATGATTTAGTGAACTGTAGTGAAGGACTAGTTTTCTTGGAATCCCTAGAAAGGATTATTTTGGCCATTTCGAGGCACGTATACAATCCCTAAGAATTTTTTAAAGGTATTAAGTATATGAAGGTGTTATTTTTCATCTTTAAAGGTTTTGGAAGCATTTTTCAAAGATTTAGGAAATTTTTGATCATTCAGATATAGTTTCTTTAACAACATGTTTTCAAGTGCCAGGATATGAGCAGTTCAAAAGTGAACCTTAACCATTTCAGTTGATTCCAGGAGCTCCATAGTGGGTTAGGATGATAAAAATTATGTAGTGGAAATATTTAATTATTATATACGTGGAGCGAACTATTAGTTGTAGAATCACAGCACCCCCAAATGACTCGATTGTGAGGTGGGGCATCCAGTGTGATTGCATAACATGGGACTATCTCTCAAGCTATGGAACTTGTAAAACTTGAGATGGACCTCCAGAGAAAGCCAGTTCTTGCTTCCTAATCTACCTGCCACCAAGCTACTCCAATGTAGGAAGAACCTATTCTATCCTAATCTAACCATTCCAAAGGGACATGGAGAAAGAGGGAGATGGTGAAAGAGCCTACACTAAGCGGTGATACACCAGAAAGGGAAGTGGTTGAATCACATATTTGACTACCTAAAGTGGAGAGAGGTGAGCAGAGGAGAGGGTGGATAGAATTCACCACAGACCAGAGATAGATTTCACATGGAACACCACTCCAAAACCCATTAAGCAAAGCTCCAAGAACCTACACACAAACATCAAAGTATGCACAGTATACCCTGCAACGATGAGAGGTAAGAAGAGACAACAAAATAAGCCAAGGATGGTCAGATGCATCACGAAATAGATTTTATCGCTTCAAAATTTTACACATTACATCATCATTGGGAAAGAGGCAAGGAAATGCCATTGCAGAGCCCTGAAAGGAGGCTTAGACTATGCATTATACCCTAAGGAAGAAAGAGAGAGGGGGGCAGGCGAGAAAGGATGAACAACCATTTGAATATGCCCCTCCTCTACAATATATAGGAAGAATAAGAGAGAGAGAGAGAGGAGGGAAAATTTTGAATCCTGCTTCAACCACCTCGAGATATGCATTGAATCCTTCTTTGAAATCTCAACCACTATCAATCAATGCCCCTCTAAAATCCACCTACAATCTGTTGATTCTGGTTCCCCAGTGGATCAAATTAAATCTAGTCTGGTAGTTGAAGAAATCTGATTCTGTATTAATGGCCTGGAAATTTTTTTCCAATTTTTCACCCACTAAATCCTATTAAGAATGATATTTTATGTTTCCATGGTGTCAAGGGTGTCGAGACATTTCCAAAGAGTCTTCTCCTGCCCAAATATGAGCTTCTCGTCAAAATATGGGCCATTTGAATATTTGGGTCGCTGGCGTGCAATATTTTAAAGAGTCTATCCATACCGGGTCCACGTGGTAGCCTTGCGCATCTTGGAGATTCACCCCCTTCCTTTCACTTCTGAAAGTGTGTTGGATTGACATGTGGCATATTCTGTGAGCTCCTTGGGTTCCTTTATATTTTGCCTCAGTCTCTTTGCTTGGCAGACCAAAAGTCTGACCCTAGACACGTGGAGGCCTGACACTTGTTTAGAAACCCACCCCAAATTTTACCTTTGAAATAGTGTCGTGCTAACACATGGTTCCCTCCACTGGATTTCCTTTGCTCTGACTATTCAACCCCCGACTCTATCCCTTTTTTGGACCTAGGACACATGGAAGGCCTGCACTCATTTGAAAACCTGCTTTGGATTTTACCTTTGAAGGAGCGTCGTTAAGACATCTGGCACCTTCTACCTACACTCTTATACTTAACCAATTTTTGGGCCCGCTCTATCCCACCTTTTTAATTTGGAATACATGGTGATATCATGCTCATTTGGGTCTCTGCTCTTTGGATTTATCTTTGAATTAGTGTCATTTGGACACTTAGCACCTTCCACTGAGTCGAAGACTTTTCAATGGTCAATGTGAATTTTAGGGATCTGGACTCATGGAGGGTTGGCGCTTGTTTGAGTCTCTGGCTTTTGGATTAATCTTTGGAGGTGCGCCATTTGGACACTTAGTAGCTTTCGCTGTCTCCTCCATAATTAGTCATTTTTGGTGCTCGTTTTGAATCATTTACAGAGCCCAAAGAATTTAAACCTTATTTGTTTCTTTTCCTTTGATCCTTTGGTTTTCTTCCTACTATTTTCTCCTTCCCTAACCCTACTACTCCATTATAGAGCCTTCCTGTAACTTTTCTATTGGATTTGAAGCATGGCCTCATATAACGGAACCGGTTTTTGAATTTCTTGCTACACAAGGTCCTGGATGATCCAATTTTTCTGGGGGGCAAAAATTGAGATAATAGGAACACTCATTTTTATCTAATGTATAATAACTTCTTGAGACACTCCAAACAATGCTTCTTCCAATCATAGTTCTGAACAAAAAGGGGATACATTTTTTAGTTTCATAAATATTCAAGGTATGAAAATTGTTCCAATGATCTTATAATGTTTTTTGGAATCAGAATAATATACTCTTTGTGTCCAAGACACCATCCTAAATCTTCGGGGTGAAAGAAGTAAGTTTTCAGGATTTTTTTGGTCAACTAGTGTAAAATTGGGCTTTCCATTAATGGAAACGTGCACTTTTAATCACCTCTTGGCCCTATAGTCCCATTAGGGATATGGGGGACATGAAGGACAAATAAATTTCATCCTCATCCTTCTCCCATAGGAGCACATTTGAGCACCTAGTGTCCCATGTGTCCTATTTGTCCCCTAGAATAAGGGGGACATGTGTGAAAAAAACATGCACCCTCACTCTCTCACTTTGGGTGAACTATTTTATTCTTTATGTTACCCATGTTCCCAAGGGTATAGAGGTGACAATAGATTGCACCCCATGCTCAAACTCATCCCCCAGACTTCAATGTGACCTCTTAGTGCTCCGTAAGCATGTTCCTTAACACCCTTCACTCATCCACACTAGCCCACTTACTTCCACTTGCATCAATCCTTCAACATGGGAATAATTTTATTTCCCCATTGTACCCATTTTCCATGGGGACAAGATAGAAAAGAAAATGTGCCCATGCCATAGTTGGATCCCCTAGACTTAAATATGACCTCTCCTAGCTCTGCAAGTAATTTTCCCATCTCATCCTCACTTAATCTTGTGCTTCCAGGTGTATTTATCCTTCTCCAAGGTGCACTTTAAAGCCCCCACTTTCCCTTGTGTCTCCATTTCACCATTAAAACCTAATTTTTAACCTCATATAAACTCCCATTTATCCCAAGTTTGATCTAGAGTTAGCAAGGTGAAATAAATGTTAAATAGAATATTGTTTTGACTTATTCTCTATACACATATCAACCTCCCTCCATTTTTTTTGTAACACCTTCAAAACACCCATTTTCTACATGAGATGCTACCCTATTTTTTCTAGTGCAGTCATAACCATCAAAAAATAAGTTTTGTTCATATCTCTCAAATGAGAAACGCGATTGCAATGAAATTTTTCCAAATTTATCTTCTCTAAAATGAATTTGGGAAGATTGTAGCTGCATAAATAATGATGTATTATATTGTTTGATACATTAATCTGAAAACATAAACCCTAGAGCTTTATTTCTAATTTCCAAGAGATTCAGCGGATGAAAAACGGTGAAAATTGGAGCACAAGATCGTGGTGCAAATAGATTATAGTGATGGTGGTTTCATAGCAATCTGACACCAGTAATTCCAATCTCTAAAAATAATATGTTTCCCTAAGTATCAATATTTCAACATTCATAAAACCTAAACAATAATAAACACTGAAAAATGGTCAATTGGGAAACTTTCTTAAAATAAAATCTTGGGAAAAAAATATGTCTAAAAATAGATACATTCTAAAAATAGAAAAACCTCATAATTCGATATATCCTAAGTGGATTATAATATTCTAAAGAAAAAGGATTGTGCAAATTTTTTAAAATAGCTTTTTATGACCCCACCTACAAAAATAGAATGTTTCAGATTTTGATGTAGAAATTTTCTAGTAGCTATCTTTTCACTCATCATTCTAATTTTTTATGACATGAAGTTAAAATAATCAGGTATGGAGCCTATCTCAACCTTGGTTACTTGATATCCAAGTGTGAGTGAAAGTGATTTCACTCACATGGATCATGAAGACCTAAATAATAGGATGCTCTGAGGACCAAGAGAGCATGTGGAATAGAAAATATTCACAGCAGGACATTATCCACTATTAGTGCATTTTATATAACTGGTCATGGAATTTTCTCAACATTATGAACCTAATTCCATAGTAATGAGGGTAGTTGACTACTCCATTCTTAGAGTTCTTACACCCAAGCGCATCTCACACTGCATGTAGATTCCAACCAGCAGTAGCATGGTCATATTCTCCAAAGATTTTTCATCTCATGAATGGGAAAACATTTAATCATACCTCTAGGGCCTCAGATTAAGGTCATGGCTAAGACAACAAAGGAAACCCTTGTCAAGAATTGAGTTCGATGTGGGTTACATAGACGTTATCATATTATTAAGTAGGGTAAATGGTGAAGAGAAGACAAAATATTTCTAAGAATAGATGGATCAATTCATCCTCCTTAAATTGAGGGGAACTAAGTGGTAGATTTGGGATAGATCATAGGAGACAAAATCCATCGTCAATTTCTCTAGCTCCCTACTACAAGAAATTTCTTGATGACCTCATATTTGGAATATGATCTTACAAGCACAAGATAACTCAAAGGCCTATTTGTCACTATAAATGTCTTTAAAAAAGCACAATACTTTGAAATGTATACTCAGCTCACTCTCAAGGAAATTAATCACTAGTTTTCTAGTGTGAATGATGCATTCACCATGGGCATGATCATACTTCTAGATGGAAATCTAGAGCTAAGGTTATCCTCTCAAGTTGTAACACTAATCAAGAGATATAGATGTTTCTTCATTCTATTTCCAACTTTCTCTTGAATTAGGGTTTTAATATTTAATATCACCCCTCGCAATCTCACCAGGTATCTCAGTGAGAAAATAATAATGACTGAGTTATGTAGGAAGCTTTCTCAAGTCCATAAAAAGTGAAAGAACCACAAGAAAAAAAGGTGTGCCCTTCCCTCTTTCTCTTAGAATATTTTAGTTCAAAAGTGTTGTAGATGCCTTAAATATCAAAGCTTCCTTCCCCTCCCTTAGCCTCTATTCATATATCTCCAAGTCTGATTTTGACATCAAAAACATTTTTAAAACATTCGATCTCCCTTAATTACACCATAGTCCCTAGTTAAAGATTATTGGGTCAATTTCCTAGATGATTTTGAGGTAAGGAAAAGAGATCATTTGAGAATGACTAGTTGTAAAATTAGGAGCTTTAGTTTTGACTGGTTCACTCAAGGTGTGGAAGATGATGGATCTAATTTGTTTGATCCAAAATATCAAGTGGTAAATTAGTCAACTCTTCCATCTATCTCATGGAGTGTTCGAGAATCTGGTTATATCAGTGAGATAGATGCACCAGTGATTTAGAAGTATAAAGAATAGTTATGGAGAAATAAGATTGCTTTCATAGAATCTAGTTTTCTTCTAACCATCTCAAGGAAATTATATCATCTTTCATCCCTAAATGTATCTAAGATACCCATAATCTCTACTCATTCATGGGATCCTGTAAAGAAGAAAACAATCGACACAGGAAGATATCACTATAAAAGACTTCCCAAGAAGGATTAACCCACTAAGGACCACGTCGAACATTTTTAGAAAGGAGAGATTGATCCTTCAAAATATTTAGTTCGACACCAATATTCAAGTATCTCTTCTTCTGCTATAGAGTCAACTCATCAATTACAAGAAGTGGGAATTCGCCATGAACGTGAGAGTGAAATTATACCTAGTGTTGAACCTTGAATAATAAATATCTTCTCATGGATCCAAGAACTGATTGGAAGTGAACCAAGGATAGTAAAAAATATAGTGGTATCGGAATTTGAATACATCTCAAAGACCGTGAATGCCAAAAAAGGTAATAAAACATAGGTTGTTGGACCAAGAATGTCATTAGACCAAAACCCACATGCATTAATCTCCACTACAATTTCCAGAGTGAGGACACATAAGAGGCGCTTAGTCGATGTTACAAAACTCATGGGGAGCACTAGAATTAGATGTTAAAAATTGTGCCCCACCTTACCTAGGTGAGTTTACAAATCGAGACCTGTCACTCTGATACCATTTGTTCGACCACAATTGTCGTTAGACCAAAACACGTAGGAATTAATTTCCGCCACAAGTGCTAGAGTTAGGATCCATGAGAGGTGGTTAGTCCATGTTATGAAACTCACGAGGAGTTTTGGATGAACATGCCAACATAGGTAACTTCTCTCTTTTTAATGGTATTTCTGATCGTCAATATGTATAATTTGCCTAGCCAAAAGTGGTAATTCCCACTGAGGAGATGACTCGGGTGGTCTATGAAATGAAAAAAAAAAAATTGGGCTAAACAACACATGAATGGGATGCTCATTTATTCTAAGAATGTTATGCTCGTTTCCTTTCGAGGAACATAGAGTAAAAATAGACAATTGAGCAGTTGGAGGAATATATGAAAATCCCCAGTTCCTATCTTTATTCATTTATGGATACAAGTAAAATTCCATCCCTTCATGTCGAGCTCTTATTATTAGTTTAGACCTAGACCAATCATAAAGTCTCATAGTCATTCCATGTAGGGAAGAACCAAAGATTGATGGGTTGACATGATTCTTAATAAGGGAAGAACATTGTCACCTAAGATCATTTAATTGTTTGAGTTTGTTCTTTCCAACAAAGGTTGAAGTGACAAAAGATGAAATTGAGAAGGAAAAGGCTCATTGGGACCAAGTGCTTCCATTGGTGACATAAATGGATGATCTTGACTATAATGAATTGGTGGACATGAATGTATTCAATTCGATTTAACTGAGAATTTTTCTCACATTTGGTCTCCAATATTGGTGTAGACACCCAAAATCTAATTAAAAAATTGTATAGCTAACATTATACTAACTTCCCATCATAATTGGTGATTTATCACTAATTAGAAAACATTTCCTAGAATTCATCCCATCGTAATTAGTAAAGTAATGCTTTGTAATCAGGATCTTGGCATATTTTGACCTCTCCTTAGGGCGAATGGTGGTTGCAAGGTCAGGTTTCCATTTCATCAGGCATGAAGGGTACACCTTTCAAGAGCTGGTCTCGACACCAAATAAATTCATCATCGGCCTCAAAACCGAACACAAATTGTATGGCCCTTGTCAAACCTTTGGACATTCCCTTTTTGTGACATTTAGAGATGCTCAGTCTCAGTCCATTCAGAATGTCCACCAGCTCCCTCCTCCACTCAGGTGTTTTTACCATTCAGGAAAAGTGATCCCAACTCTGTTGTATGATTTGGGAAATTGATCTCTAGTCAGGTGGGCTTCTGGAATGGGAGTAACCCCACTAGTTGAAATACCTGGGATAGCACACAATTTTTTAGACGAGAATGCATGCAACCCAATCACAACCTAAATATCTTCCATGGAGGATTCTAGAGGTGCAATCTGATCCTCCATTTAGCTTGCATGACCACCTAATGACATACCTTCATTTTGGTCCTGATGTTGAGTGGAGAAATTGAGCTCTATTTCCAAAAGGGAGGGGGAATAAAAGGCCTTCATCATATGGTAGTGATTATCATGAACATGAGGGTGGTGATGATACCAATGATTTCTCAAGGCCTCAGAATTTAACTGGAACTCTAGATGCACCAAGTAAAGATGCATAGTTTGGAAAATGGGGAAAGAGGGACACATTTCAGCCATGTGGTTCATAAAGGATAGTACCAGGGTGGGCTGATGAAGACAATCTTAAGGGTTAGCCCTAGTGTTTAGAATGTTGAAAATGTAGCAGATTAGGGCCTCATTTGGCCCAGAGAACTAAAATAAATGGCCAATATGGTTAAGTTCCTCCCTCGAAGGAGTTGCAATCATAAAAGATGAAGCCATTACTATTATTTTTGAAGTGAAAAGGAAGATGGCTTTGGAAAAAAATATAGAAAATCTAAACTCGATAGGTGATAAACGGAAGGTGTTAATGGACCGCTTAAATAAGAATGGAGGTGGTAGTAACGTTGCAAAGAAATCACTCCCTTATTAATACAAAATCAAACTTTGATTTTTGCTACCTGTGGATTTTTTTATAATGTTAAATTGTTTAGAGGGATTAACTACCTACATAGTTCAAGAATGTCTCGTCACATTTAATGTTTTTTGGCACATCATAGTTATACACATGTGGAAAATATTTTAAGTGATAAATGTGATATGACCTATAAAACATCTATCTATGTCAGCAAATGAAGTATACAAGACACAATGGCACTTGACGCAACTAGTGGCCATTTGAGAATACTACTTTATGGTTTCATTATGGCCCAAGGTGGTTGGAAGTAGTGACAATTAGTCAGGGTATCTAAGGAATATTCCTTGAAACCCTAAGAAGATAAGATGATTTATATATATGAAGGAAATAAGGATTAAAAAAGGTGGGGGGAGGATTTCCAAATAAAGGGATTGAAAATTGGTGGGATGTCCTTGGGAGGAAAATTTTGGTGGGAATTCATGGTGGTACTGTGAACTAGGAAAAGCGATTAGACATGAAGGAGGTTTTTCTCTATGTAAACTAGTTTCAAGAATTTGTGTTAAGATTATTACATATTATACAATCATTAACATACTTTGAGAGAATCAATATATGTTTCCCTTGTTTTTTCTTATGTTTAATGGTTTATATCTGATAAATTTGTCTGAATTCATGTTGATTCTTTTTATTTTTGTCACAAAATGATGTTGGGTGGGAATGATATGTATTTTTCATTATAAATCTTTGTGGGTCATGACTATAATTCGATTGTGAACATATCCTGCGCTCACACAGATCTTGTCTAGGAAAGGTGTAAGTATATCATGTTTTCTGGGGATACCTGAAAGCATCATTTCTAAATGCTGTAAGAATCCCCCTATGGACTGAGTATGGTTTGGGGGTATAACTTATAATTTCTTGGGGGTCCCTTGATTTAGATCATTCTATCATGATTTTGCATACTTTAATCTTAGTTTAGGTGTACTGAAGCTGGATTCTAAGGAATTTAAAAATTAATTTACCCGAAGATTTCTCCACATGCAATTTTCTTTTTCAAAGGAATCATTAATATTATTTTCTTACATTCATGTTGAGATGTGAACAGATGATGGTTAGGTATTTTTTTCTTTTGTTTCTCACCAATTCCTCTCATGGATCTTCTCTCCCTCTTTTCCCTTCTTATTTGTAGGAGTTCCCTCCATCCTCGTTAAAAAACTCATACAACTATGTAGCAAAACCATAACCTATTTGGCAGGCTCCGGACCACTTTGTTCATACCAAAATGACCCACCTAAAGAACACATTATTTACTTGACATAATCATTTTGTTCTCACATCAGAATTTAAGTCCTTTATTATTAATTTGATCATCAACTTTGGGACAAATAACTTCGAGCTGGATCTATACCCACCCTCCTCAGTCCACGTTGGATCCACAGGTGTTTGTTGCGCTTTGTGACCACTCCCTTGAGTGAGTTTTGTACCTAGTGGTTGCACCCAGCCCCAATCTACCCCTTATGGAGTTCCCTGAACACCATTTTTACTCCACACCCCGACCTCTACATTTCCCTGACCGCACTCTCGGGTCCTCTCACCCTGACTTGGGAACAGTTAAAAGAAATGGGGACCATAACCACACCCTTTTTCTGGGTGCCTCTCCATCACCCCCTCGGGAAGGGTGGGTGGGAAACCAGAGGGAGATATTTTCCCTGGATAAAAAATGACAGACCTCTTGGGTCTCTCCTCGTCACCTAGCCCACGTTTCCACCACGAAGTCCCCTTCTCCTAGAGAGGTGCAAATCCAGGAGCCAACATTACTATCACAAGTTTCATCACACTAACGATAATAGGGAACTAAGGTTTAGGCCTTCACATCAAAAGATTCCCATAATGACTAAACCTTGTTTTGGTCTTCGTGTTGGAAAATGCATTCGGTAACCAATTTCCATGCCTTCATTTCATGGTCAATGGATAAATTTTGATGAGTACAATCCAAACATTATTTTGGATAATTCTAATCCAAATTATTCTTCTAATTCCTCTCAATTATCTGATGCTTTTGATCTAAACTATTATTTAGATTCCTCTAATTTGACTCCTAAGTCGAGGTCCTCCCTTTCTCTGTAGGACCACTGTTCTCTTTCTCCTCAATGATATCTTCCTCCTTTAAATATCAACATGACTACAAGTTCCCATAATCAAATGTCTAATTAAACTTTTGAGTCACGGTCCTCCCTTTCTCTGAAAGACCCTCTTTCACTATCACCTTGATGATCTCTTCCTCTATTGAAGAGACGTGTGACTTAAAATTATTCTATTCAATCATCCAAGTCAACCACTACCTCACAATCTACAAAATTTCTACGTAATCCTATTTTTTACCGGCACTATATCATCTTATAGGAAAACCAATGCCATATTCTTCCACTTGTAAGATGTATCAATCGAAGTCTACTTCATCTACTGATTCATCTTATTCTATCAATCAAAATCCTATCCCTCTTTGGCCTCTAACTCATTTTGATCATGTCTTATTATATATTCATCCATCTTCTAAAGATCGATGTTTACGTCCACGTCAAATCCTTCACAAGAAACAATGTGCTAATATATGTTTTCAATGCACTATCTAATTCCTTTGTGAACACAATAAGGTCAATCCTTTTCCTCATCTACATCATCAAACATTTTCTAGATCTTCCACACATGTTGGACTTATTTATTCCAATCAACATCCTATGTTTGAAGAACAAAAAACCTATACCAATCGATTTCCTTTAGAATGTAGAAGCGATCAAAGAATTCATGGGGTTACATGATAACATGCCTCTAGAAGACCATGACCAAGGTTTCTCTTTATACCTCAATGTGTTCATGTATTGTGGGGAAGAGGTTGATTCCTTTTGTCAAGAGACCATGGAAGATCCTTAGATCATCGAAAGCGATCCTCCTCTTACACCTCCATCTTCACATTCTTCATTGCATAATAAATTTCCTAAGTGTAGCATAGATCCATGGCCTATATTCTCATTTCCAAATCATTCTTTACACATAAATATTCCTCAATCACAATCACACCTTGGGCCACCTCTTAGTAGTTCATCATCTTCTTCTGTATGTGGGCAACCTCGTAGTAGCCCTTCATCTTCTATGTGTGATTCTCCACTAAGTAGCCCATCATCTTATATTAATGGGTCACCTCCTAGTATCCCATCATCTTATATACTTGGGACACCTTCTTGTAACCCATTATCTTCTATTATTGGACCATGTCCTAGTAGTCCGCCATATTTTATTTATGGGACACCTTCAGGTAGTCCTTTGTCTTCTATCTATGGGACACATCCTAGTATCCCATTATCTTCTATACTTGGGCCATGGCCTCGTAGCCCCCCTTTGTCTTCTAGTTTTTTTTCACCTCTAGGTAGACCTTGTTATTCTATCTTGGGGCCACATCCTAGTAGCCTTCCATCTTATATTTGTGGCTCACCTCCAGGTAGCCCATCCTCTTCAATTCTTGGACCGTATCCTCCTCGTTCATCATATCATCCTTCTATAAATAATAGTGGTAATCCCACCATCTTCTCTACCATTCCTATCATCAATCATAAATGTCCACTTTCTTTTCCCACTTCTCAGGATCAGACAAATCATGAAATTAGCTTATAACAAACCCAAACGGTTTCTTCATCAAGCTCAGGTCAAACATTCCAAGAGCTTTAAAGCTGCCAACAATTTAAACAACCATAAAGTTCATAATCAAACATGGTTCAAAAATACACACCAATTCAACCATCAAGTATGGCACAAAGTGCATAAACCTCTTGATCTAGGGAACTCAAGATCACACATACAAAATCCATGTTTCAATATAAATCATAGTCATTTATTGAGTATGAGCTCATAAATATCATCAAGATCAAAGATAGTATGAATCTTGATAATTAAACACGCTTAATCTCCCTTATCAAGGAAATCGTAAACACTATTGTTGGATCTTATCATGCAAGTTGACATATATTGGTCCCAATTTCTCAAAAATCTTCAAAAGCATAAAATAAAATAAAAAAAGAGAAAACATTAAAACATTATTTTAAAAAATTGAAGGTATAAAGATCAAACATCGCAATCAGGTATTGCGTACACATGGATGTTATTTCTTCCCCTTATTTTCATTCCTCTACAAGGAATCTTCCATTTTCATCCCTTCGATGATATTTTAGTTAGTCTATTAGCACACATTTTGTGACATTTATCTCTATGGGATCCGTCTGACCTTGGTATTTTATCACCTTGGTAAATTAAAGAATGACTAACCTCTTAGATATCATATCACTATCTACATCTAATACACTTGTTGAGAAGAACTTTTTGGCATATTTGTGGACACTAGTCGATGGCATCATTGCAATCACTTCCACATCCTTCCATCAATCCATAAGTGATTCTTAACCCCTTGTCAAATCAAGAGATCTGAAATAAGTTTTTAGAAAGAAAAAGAATCAATCAAAAATTAAAATTAAAAAGCAAATTGATATATAAATATCTCTTGGGGTATTTCTAATATCTCTATGAGGCTATGGGTCCCTAGTTGGAAGTAGAGAAATGTTGTGATCTGAATCAAATACATCTTTGTCGGGGATATGGATGCCTAGATGGAAATAGAGCAATGTACAAATCTCCTTCCACCATCCATTCAAAAATCAGCTTTGAAAATAAATCATCCATACACATTGGCTAGGATGTATTCACATGTTTTCTATCAAATCTTCCCTCCAAAAGGTAATAAATTTCCACGTGCACAAAATGGATCTCGATGAGAAAACAAGATTAGTATGTTACTAATTGTCTTTGTTTGGACCTTTTTTAGACTTTGAATTTATTATGTATCTTGTCTTGTGATTTGTGCCTTTGGCTAATCACTTCTTCATCACGAGGCTTCTAGATACATCTTCCATGTCCTTATATGACATTTTCATTGTTCTTCTACTTTGTTTAGTTAATTGATGTGTATAAGATTTCCTTTTTTTCCATGTTTGGGGGAACCTTGTCCCCTTTCACATAAACAAATTTCTACTTCTTTTATATCATGTGTTTTTTTGCCAACTTACACTGGGGGTATGTTTACTCCTTCCTAGCACTTCATTGGTTTCAGTTCATCATCATGTTAAACCTATCCATATTGTCCCTAATCAAACTTGTATATATGTGAAGGCTTCACTTTTGAGTATCCAACCTAACGTTATGGCCATCTTCACTATCTTGAACATATGTGTGGCATTCTGCCCTTGTACTTCCCATCCCTCACTAGGGGCATCCACGTTTCTTCATTTTCATGTACATAGTTTCGGAAAAAAATTTAAAATGCCAAAAACATTTAACTACATTTCCATAAAAAACTCAAAAATAATGTAAAACTTTCACAAAAATACTAAACACTAGAAAATATCACATAAATCAAAACATCGGTAATGACTATGCATGCAGCTGAATCCTGTATCACATGCATCGTACTCAAACATTGAAAATCATCCTACAAAACATATTTCTTGGATTCTCGCCTGGTCTTTTGTGTAGCTTGCCAATCATTTGGATCTACCTTATATTAACAAAATCTGGTTTACTTACTACGCATGTACTATTTGGCACAATGAGTTATTGGGTACTATTTCATAATGCAAGAATGTTTTTTCATAGGACCCCTTTGTCCTTAGTTATTCCCCTTGCATGTACCCTTGCTTGGGGCACCGTCAATAACCTTTGTCATTAATTTGCACAATTTGTAATTGAAGCTTGATAACAAAAGCATTTGTACAACTATCTTGAATGTTGTTTGTTTGAGTATATGTGTTTATACTTGTTTTCCCTATTAGGTTAGCTTGTTTACTTTCTCATATTGCATTGCATTATGTATGTTGCATAGGGTTAGAATTTTGTCAAGGAACAAATGTTCTTGTATGGATTTTCATGTCATATCACATGTTTTTTATATGCATTCATTTTAATAAGGACTAATGACGTAGATCATGAGCAATATGATGTAAAAAAGTTGTTTACATTAGCTAGATGTAATTTATTTTGCATTCTCTTCATCTTCATCTTCCTTCCCTATAATTTTATTCTATATAAAACTATTCTTCTCAATTAGTTGGGGAAATGGGGATCACCTTCTATCCCCTCATCTCTCCTTCACTTCTTCTATCGATTTCCTTAATATTTTTGATCATCGATCGACCTCTTTCATCACCCCATCGACACTCGAGGGGGCATCCTTCATTCTACTAATTATTCTTCTACCCCTTCAAAAAAATTTACTTGTTTATACTTGTCTACTATCTTTGAAGTGGCATCGCTTACGCCACCCCAAAGAGGGACAAATGTAGACACATAAAATCTACTTACGCATTTTTATAGCTAAAATTGTACTAACTTCACATCGTAATTGGTGATTTCTCACTAATTATCTAACGTTTCCTCTAATTTAGTCAATTAACGACACTTTGTTAATTAAATATTCTTTTCTCCATTCTCGGATGCCCATTCATGACATTTTTTTGGTCATAATCCCTCTATAATCAGCTAACCTGGCTAATAAACCCTTTTATTAGCTAAACATCCCTCTTTTAACCTTTCAAAATCTCCCTATTTCCCTCTAAGTCACTTCTACAAGCTTCCTAGGTTATCTATCAAACACATGTGATTAAATAGACCCCTCCCAATTCTCATAGGTTATTAATCACTTACTAATCAAGCTTAACTAGCCTAAAACATGTTTATCCCCTTCTAATCAAAAAGTGCTTTTTGACTT
Source organism: Taxus chinensis (assembly GCA_019776745.2). NCBI lineage: Eukaryota > Viridiplantae > Streptophyta > Pinopsida > Cupressales > Taxaceae > Taxus > Taxus chinensis. Next base: position 581,517,788 of record CM034156.1, on the reverse strand, counting down.
ACCTTTTGTCCCATGTGCATTAGGATTCTAAACTTTCCTAAATGGAAACCTATAAATACAAGCCTAAGGCATCCTTTTCAATTTTACACCTTACACCACACCTCATTTGCATTAGTTAAAGCTATAGAAAATTTGAGCTTGAACTATTCTGCCTTGTTGGAAAATAGCTTCTACATCTTACATCCATTCCTTTAAGCTTGGTTAGTAGGAAAATATCTAAACATATCCTTGTAGCTATTTTAGAGAGATCTCTTCACCATATTGAAGCAAACAACAAAATTTGATTATTATATGATCTAAATAAGTTCATGTTTGGATAGTAATCTAAAGGGTAAAGAATAACTTAGTGTGTTAGTATGATTTATTAAAATTCCATGCATTTTAAGAAGTTAATTATTGTTAAGCTCTTATCTTAATGTTCTTGTTTAGTTAGATTTGTATTAAAACTATTAGGTGTTACTTTTAATTCATAAGGTCTAGTAAAACTTTACAATGCATAGAAATGGTTACCTGATATGAAATGTTGAATAATGATCATGATTCTTGTAAAGATCTTGCTTCACAAATTAAGTAAAACATAATAAATGGAATGCAAAACCTTGAGCACCTCCAATGAATGAGAATTCATTAATGGAAGACCTTGTGATACCATTTGAGGAATTCATAAGAAAAAGGGAGGAGACCCCTTCTAATTCAATGAGGACACCTCAGAGTCTCTCGTAGAAATCAGGTGTGTAATTTCTAATACTGCTAAGGATCGTCAAACTTGATTCAAATAATGCAAAAAAATCAACATTAGTTCTAAAACTTGGATTGAGGCCTTTATCTTTGTGCATATCCCTCAAGTAGAGAAAGTGGAACTTGCAACAACATGCTTCACTAAGGAGTTGAAATATGAATAAAGTTTCCCATGTACATTCCCACAAAGTTCATCAGTAGGCATCTCTTCATCGACAGATGTTTAATCTCCATCATGATGATCCTATACCCCCTTTGTCTCTCATCCTTCCATTATCTTTCACATTCTAATTCTCCGTTGGGAAGGTAATTTTCATATTTTTTTTCTTATTAACGTACAATGTGACCTATAGTTAAACATTGTAAGGAGTTATACTTTAATTAATGAAAAATTAACTCAAATTTCTTTCCTAGGAATATTAAAGGTCACAAGTGAATGAAGGTAGGTAAAAATTCATGTGGGGGGGTAGATGAAAGGTATATTTGTAAAGATATATATTTGGAAGACTTCTCATTTCTAAAGGAGTTGTCAGTTGTGAGTATCTAAGTATATAGCTATTACACTACTAAGATATAAGAAAGAGAGTAAATTCTTCTTCTATTTCCCTTGTCTATGTTTCCTCCATTTCTTTGCATGATCAGCTTTGTAGACATGAAAATTTTGTAAAAATAAGGAATGTGATAGTGCTTTTGATCAATGAATCAATAGAAATATTTGTCTGTGGTTATATTTAGTCTTATCTTGTTATTGAAGTTGAATTCTTCTAATTGAGTGTAGAACTATTCTGAGTTAATGGTCGTGGAAATCTATAAGCTGCTTATCCATGAAACTTAACCCTCCTTCCCCACATTATTAATCTCTTTTACATTCTTGTTCTAAGAAAATTCCTCCCTTTCTCTAGGTGTAAAAAAATTTCCATATGTCTAAGTGGAGTATTTTTATGCGATCCTTGAACTTAACATAGCTACCTGGTAAAAGAAATTGCATTCAATAAATTGTAGCTTTTCCATTACCAGGACGAGGGAATTATTCCTGAAGCATTGGTGAAAATCCACTAATTTTTCCTTATGAAAAATTATTTCGCCAACATGTATTTGGCACCTCATTTTTATATTTGCTAACCATTTTTTGAGAAGGGGTTGCTGATGCATTCTCACTCCTGAGTGGGTGCCTCAAGGGGATTTAATGGGATTGGGGTATGATTCGACTTGATCACACTTGGGATAGACTAATCAGAAATTTGAGAGATATCCTAATATCATTTGATATATCCCATACTTTTTCCCTAACATTTATTCCCTTTGTTCTACGCTAAATTACTACCCAATGATTATGCTAAGAACTAAGTCCATCATGGTAAGGACTTTGGGATTATGTTATATTAGCCATGTTATACCATCAACTTAACTTCGGTCACAAATATGACATTATCGTTCAAAGAACCCTTTATATAATTATTTATCCATTTCTGAGCTTCACACCTTCACATTTTATTTCACCCATTTCCCCTTAGGGATTACCCCAGAGGTCGATGCAACATTTGCAGCTGCAAACAATACTTCATTGATTTTGAATTTAAATTTTAGTATTATATGACTTCCTTCATGATCCAAAAAATCCTCTAATCATACATGAAGGCTTATAACTCACATATTTTCACACTATTTCACACATGATTAGATGAACTTGAAGGCTTGGATATTTAGTCTTTTCTTTTATCTTAGACTTAATGCACTTTAATTACATTGTATAGGGATACGATTTGTGCACTCCATATCAGTAATCATGAGATAAATCCATGGCTTGCTAACAACACTATCCTCTCATGTACATTTATACCTTCAAATGACTCCAAATGAATCAATCATTGAATTCTCCCCCTTCATTGGTATCAGAGCACGGTATTTCTTGTGCACATGGGGATTCTCCTAGATTACACAGGCAAATTTTCACTTGAAGAGAGTTGTTTTCTTTTATGGCCTTGATAATACATTGTTGGTCTGATGCTAAAGGTATGGTTAATTGACCCATTATAGAAAAAATATAAATCATTAGGTTGAAAGGGTATCACATCAACCTACATAAATGGATTCTGAAGGATGACTTTGTAGAAGATGAACATAGGTGGGATCTAGTCACCTAAACAAAATATCTCCAAGTTGTATATAAGAAAGAGATCAATCATTTGAGAAATTTGAATAGGGGAGAGGAGTTTCAATTGCATTAATAGACCCGGTGACGTTTGAAAGGCCTTGAAACCTTCTATACCCTGTGTAGCAACCTAAAACCTTAAGTGAACTACATGACATCATGTGATTCAATTTTTAGTCCCTTGATGTAGATTGAAGGGAACCGAATTGTCTTCTAATGAAATATTATGTGTAGAATGATTCCTTTTATTTTTTTTGAAACTAAGTGATATTAAAGTATATGCCTTATCCCGGACATTTGAAACCTATTAAGCGTGAATAATGCTCTAAGGTCTATAATGTTGGATGCAAATTTTTATGGCTAAGCCACCATGGTGATTAGTCTTCCCATGTACTATGATTGGCGGTCTATGGAGATTTCTTACAGACCTATTTTTCACATGGAGTAACTTGCTCTCAAAATTGTGAAGCCCTAGCACTGTTCTCAAAGTGGTTTGAGGAGTATGACATAGAAATTACCTCAGGAAACCTTTGTGAAAGGAAGTAATGTGAAGGATTTCATATTTTGTTCTATTTTCAAAGAGTAACCAACATTTTTTCTTGTGTGAAACCTATCATTCTTGAACCCTTTTGAACCCATGAGTGAGACTAAATCCATGTCACCCCCCCAAATTATTTTATTGGATGCAAAACTACTCAAAGGGAATACATATTATTCTTACAAGATAAAGATGTTCACCATTCTCTAGTTTAAAGAGCTTGGGGAACTTGTAACTAGAAAATTCATTCATCCCATCGACGTAGATGAGAAAATGAAGTATGAAAAGGAAAATACAAAAGCCTTGATATTGATTACTCTCAGCATTTCTGATGAGGTGCAACTACACATACAAGATGTGAAAACATCAAAGGTATCCTGGGATGCTCTCTCCACCATGTACAAAGTTAAGAACCTACTTAAGATCCTCCATATCTAGTTAAATATTCCTAAACTTAGTATGAACTATAGCAATAAATTAGAGGAATTATTACTTTCGTATGGCTAAAAAATCTTGAAGCACTAAGAGAAAAGGTGGAAGAAAATATGATATTCCCTCTCACACTAAGAGCTCTTCCTTCTCAGTTCATTGAAATTTGTTACCATAATGATCTATCAAACCTAACTAAAAATAGGTGACCTTATTCTAAACTAGTCACAATTGAAATACAGTAAGAGGAAGCCATGTAGATAGTACACTTAGGTTAATTTGAAGACAAGGAACATGATCTTGAGATAGAAGTAAGAGTCACAAGATGTGACAAGGGATTAAATAAGAGAAGCAATCATAGAAGTAGCCCTCAGAAATAGACTCATAGAAGCCAGAAGTCTCAGAAAGTGCAATCGATGCATGTCACATCGTACACCACGAATACACACAACAATGTTGAATTATTGGTAATATATGGCCTCACATTACCGAACAATTCTATGAGAAGATAACACATGTAGTCAAAATGTACCGTTATCCTATAAAGAATATATTAAAACATATTTAACCACAGGAAGAATCAAGGACATGTGGACGACCCGATTAGATGATCTAAATTGGGCTAGATGAGGAAGTTTTTGATAAGCATTAGTAAATTACGGTGGACAAATGTAGATATTAAACTCTAGTCTCCCAATACTATGAGTATCTATCACAAAATCATTTGGTTGATTATATTTTACATCCAAAAAGAAGATGAAAAACCTCAGATAGGAATATTTTTTATTCATTGATAGCATAAACCCACTGCATATTAAGAATTCAAATTATATGACAATAAGGAGTATATTACAGAATAGAATAGGAAATTTCAGCATTAAACATCTCATTCAGACTTTAGAAGTTGTACCTCCTTTTCACGATGCGGTGCAATTATCGTTTTAAGACTGACCAAAAACGATATTTTGTCTCTCAAAACTCTTGAATCCACAATATCAATCGTGGATTTTATGCGCCCAAAAAGTGTCAAATCACTGTATTTATGCTCATGAGAAATTATGATACTTGCTACTATCTTTTTGAAGGATCATTTATTGTGCACTAGATGTAGTTTCATCATCTTCACAGTTAACAGATATGCTTCGCAGTTCATGATGCATTCTACTACACTCTAGCATTATTTGATATTCAGTACAATTTATGAAAGATCCCTTCTATCATATCAGCTTATAAAGAGCATGGTATGTGGCCAATTCCTCTACTCTCCCATTCATTGACCTCTCTGTTTTGGATGTCTGATCTAGGAAAAAAAAATCAAGATCTATTTGAGCTACCCAGTACCTTCACAGTGCCAATAACCATCTCAAGGTCATACATATTGATCTGATACAGAACCTTATCTTGTCTCCCTTTTAATGGATTTCAATACTTCCATTTTCTTCCCACTTGATACTTATTCTCACAAGGCATGGGTCATTATTTACTTCTGAAACAAGAGTGAAGAATTTTGGTAATCATTTAGAATCTTGCTATCAATGAGTTTTATAGTAGACTGGACAACCCCTTATTTTCCTCTGCTCAAATCAAGGGAGGAATTGCATTTTAGAGCCAATTCTTGGAATTACTTGAAGGATCATGATATAACATAAAAATCGTGGGACTTCCCCCATATATCCCACAAGAATGGAGGCTCTGCAGAATGTTTGAGTACAAATCACAGAGCTTGACATGGAGATGGCTACATTGAATGCTGTTCAACCACCTGAAGTTCAAGAGAATGATATTTTGGGAAGAAACAGTCCAGATCAAACTGTAATAACATGTTTGATACATAGTGAACCTGATAAATGGTCTTATAGGACACACAACATGCCATAATAGTAGTACTAGAGTATCTCCAAAACACAGAGCCTTCAGGATCTCCAATCTGATGAAGTGTTTGGTTGTACAACATATATTCATGTCCTAGCTAAGAAGACTCGGAAGAATATCAAATGCATAGACACTCCAGTGTATAATGTTTGTGTATAGGCCACTACCTCAAGTGAGCATATCATCTTCTATGGTATCCTATAGATTGGAATAGAAGATTATATGTAGATTCAAGATGTAAAAGTTTGTGAATTGAGTCATCATTCTAGAATCATTCCCACAGCAATTGCTCAAGACTCTAACCAAAACCATAATTCTAGAGCAGGGGTTTTGTATGGAGGGTTTGAATCAAGAGATAAATAACAGCACATATCTCTTCGAGTTATTATTTTAGAAACATTGCAATTTATATCTAAATAGATTTTTTTGAATATGTTGATGTTATAAAATAGAAATCCCTCAATTATTAAGAATTGTCAATAGGGAACTTTTGTAGAGTGAATGAAGCTCTTTTTCATATACTGGAATGTATACACAAGTAGGCATGGAAAGCATATAACTTACCAAGATGTTCCAAAAAAAACAGCATCACCAAGAATATACCCTAAACTACATTTTATGGTACTCATTAGTGCAATGTCTCTAGGAATATTGAGGTAGCCAAGAATCACTACCACCTCCATGACACTTGTACATTAGTATAGGGGGCTACAAACTAGCCTCAATCTTGCAGTAGCTATGTAGGAACATAAAAAAGCGTATCGCATTACAACACAATTTTTTCAGCATCTAAAATTATTGTAATTATTGATTACATGTGAATTTCCATATAGATATTTATTACATATTTGCCCACAAAGATTCAGAAAACAAAAAAGGATGATTATGTCTAGTTTGATTACATATTCTTGTTTTTGGTAACCTGATGCTAGTTAGGTTCAATCGCCTTCATGGAATATTGTATCACTCACTTACCTTCCTTTTTAGTTCCATAATCCTAAAAATTGCTATTAACCATTTCATGTGTGTATAAATTCCTCCATTTTTTTATGCTTTATCTCATCCAATAAACTTTCAATCCTACTTCAACCAGATAAAACATTGGTGTCAGGAAATGGACTAAAACTAGTATTGCAAGACTTCATCTAATACCCAATATTGTGTGAGAAGAAGGAGATCTCTGGAGTGGCTAGAGTTTGATCTGTCTTTTGTGTTGTAGGAGCTTGTAATAGGCCTATATCATGTAGATCAATTGTTCTATTAGACTTACTGTGGTAGCATCCCCAGAAGCAAGTTTTTAGAGGAAGATTTTGGCATTTATTGTTTTGATGTCAATATCTTACCATGGTGTGTATCCTAGGAGAGAACAAGTATCATGCAACCTAATTTATGTCTACTACATCCACTTGACTATGCTACAATGTTCAAGACAAGCATGGTTATGCAAAAGAAGAGTTGGCATGAGTAAATTGTAAACATGCAAATATTTTTAAAATAGTATTATTTCTTAGCGTCTATGGTTAGTGTCCATGCATTGCATGAAAATAACTGTGTGAAAACATTAGAACCTATTGCTCTTGATCTTTTGGAATATTCCTACATCCTATGCATAATATTTGAAGTTCCAAATTGAACATTGTCAAAGAGTGCAACATGGACTCACATGACTAGTTAATAATACAATTGAGATGAATCAATTGCATCTAATTGTGTTATGAACTTTTTGTGCCCTGTCTTGTATAGATGATTAAATGAAACAGTGAGTGACATAAACTTGTCACTTGTAGCTTCAAGGAATAGTGTACGTAGGCGAGACTTTTCTTTATATGTGAAATTAGATACACTTTTTGTAAGGGATGATTCTTGCACATTGCTAACATGATTAGGGAGATTTGAAGTCCATATTTCAAATATTTTGTCATTCTAAGAGATCTATATATGCAAATATCATAAGGTAGCAACTAGAATCTATAGATATAATTCATTTTAACGGATCTCACTTTTTTGAGATGACTTTCTTTTATGTGCCATGTATTTCTTATTTTGAATAAAATATAGGTATTTATATGTATTGCATATATATTCTATCCTAGTGCATCTCGATGCATAATGTCGGTATGTAATCTAAAGCCTACATGTAGTAAGGTATCCGTTTGTTGGGACTACTAACCACCATTACATCAATTTGTATCAAAGAAATAATCTAGGACATCATTTAATATATGATATGAGATTAGAATAATAATTTGGTAGTTTTTTACTTTCCACATTTACAAGTACATGAACAAGGTAGATAATGCAGGAGCATCTAGGTCGACACAAAATATTGCATCACCCAAAAACAATTTTGAGTATGTTGAACTAGTAGTAGCACAAAACTGTGTCGATCCTACACATTCTACAAAAAAACCAATGTGTTTAGTCATTTTCTAGCATATTTTGAAAAACATGTTCTTGGAATGTAGAAAAACTATGAATTTCATGCAACACCATCTTGCTACATAAATCTATAAATATCCTTGCAAAGCATTCCATGTAGTTTGTTCCTTTCAAATCCATGCAAAACTTAGTACATTTTTTTTTGTTTTGGAACATTTTTCTTTCACATTTAACACATAAATCCTTCATAGCACTACCAATACAGGTACTTGATGACATGATACACTCTGGATGTATCCTATTTTTTTTAAATCGTGAATTATTTGATTTCTATGGGACCACTTCCATTTTTATACAATAATTTGATCTATGTTTGATAGGATCTCTTTTCAACATTGATACAATTTTAAAAAATACACGTGGACCCTTAATCTACTTTTTTTGGGCCATTGACCTACTAAAACTATATGATTGAGATTGATCAAATAGACAAAAAATTTTAAGGTAATATAAGAGAAAAATTTAAGGAATTATGATAAAATATTTGTAAGCTATTGTGTTCATGTAAAATATCTGACCCAAAAATGAAAAATTCAAAACATGACAACTTAGCCACAATGTAAAATTTGTCTTCCAATCCTCCCTAGTTTTCCTTCTGGCCAATATAACTCCTATAAGATGATCACCCTAGCCCTATAAATGTTTCTAATGCATATGGTGAGCATGTATCATTTTCCAAATAAGTGTAACATGGTTCATGAGTTGATTTAGTGAAGTGCAGTGAAAGAGTAGTTTTTTTGGAAGCCTAGAAAGGTTGGTTTTTGGCCTTTTTGGAGCATGTATACAATCCCTGGGAGAGATATAAAAAAATTCTTAAGTATCCAGAGGTGGTATTTTTCAGCATTAAATTTTTTTGGAATGATTTTATGAATATTTATCAAAGTTTTGATCATTCAGGGATAGTTTGTTTAATAGGTTTTCAGGTGCATAGAATGAGCAGTTCAAAAGTGATCCTTAACTGCTCTGGCTAATTTTGAGAGTTCCATAATGGATTGGGAGGGGAAAAAATTTATGTAGTAGAAATATTGAATTATTATATACATGGTGGGAACATTCACTTTTATCTAGGTTATGACAGCTTCTTGAGACACTCCAAACAATGTATCTTTTCATTGTATTTCTGAACAAAAAGTTGTTGCTTTGTTTATTTTGATGAAAAATCAAGGTATGAAATTTGTTCCATTGATATTATAATGTATTTTTGATTCAAAATGATAAACTCCTTGAGTCCAAAAAACCGTTCTAAGCCTTTGGGGTGAAAGAAGTAACTTTTCAGGCTATTTTTGGTCAGCTAATGTAAAATCAGGATTTCCATTAATGGAAAGGCACAATTTTGACCACCTCTTGTCCTTATATTCCCCTTGGTGACATGGGGGAATTGAGGGACACAAAAGTACACCCTCCTCCTCCTCCCATACAATCACTTTTGAGCACCTAGTGTCCCATATGTCCTGTGTGTCCCGTTGGACTCTTGGAACAAGGGGGCATGAGTGACACAAATGTGCACCATCACTCCCTCACCATGGGTGAATTTTTGTTTCCTTGATGTTCCCCATGTCTCCAAAGAGATAGATGGGACAATAAATTTCACCCCATCCTCAAACTCATCCCTCAGATTTTCATGTGACCCTCTTCATGCTCCGAAAGCATGTTCCTCAACCCCCTTCACTCGTCCCACATTAGCCCATTTACTTCCACTTGCATCAATATTTTATGCCCATTGCCAAATGTGGATCCTTTGGACTTCCATATGACCCTCTCCTAGCCCCGGAAGTGATTTTTTCAACCCCTCCATTTCATCCTAACTTGCTCCTGTGCTACCACTTGTCCTCCATCCTTCTCCATAATGCACTTCAGAGCCCCCACTTTCCCTTGTATCTCCATTTCATTGTTAAAACCTAATTTTAACCTCTCATAAACTCCCATATAGCCCATGTTTGATCTAGAGTTAGCAAAGTGAAATAAAAGTGACATAGAAACATTATTCTAGCTTATTTTCTCTACGCAGGTTGACCTCCCTCCATTGTTTCTTTTTTTCACACCTTGAAAAAAACCATTTTCTACCTGAGATCTTGCTCAATTTTTTTCCAGAGAAGCCATAGCCATCAAAATACAAGTTTTGTTCATATCTCTCAAACCAGAAATCTGATTGCAATGAAATTTTTCCATATTTATATTCTCCAAAAATCCTTTGGGAATATTGCAGCTACATATACAATGATGTCTTATATTTTTTTTATACATTGAAAATTTGAATACCTAAACCCTAAAACTTGATTTTTTTTAATTTCCAAGAGATTCAGCAGATGAAAAACGATAAAAATTGGAGCATGAGATCCTAGTGGAAAAACATAACACAGTGATGGTGGTTTTGTTTCAATCTAACACCAGTAATTCCACTTACTAAAAAATAATATGTGATATAAATAGCGAGACTCAAAAAAATAGTAAGTTTCCAAAAGTAGAAAAATGTCAACATTTAGAAAACCTTGGAATATTAAGAAACAAAGAAAAGGAATTGGGTAACCTTCTAAAAATAACATGTTGGGAAAAAGCATATGTCCTAAAAAATACAAACATTATAAAAAAAATTAAATCCTCATCATTAGAAATTGCTTAAGTGGATTAAAAGATTCAAAGAATAAGGATTGTGTAAAATTTCCAAAAAGTTCCAATCCCACCTACAAAAATAAAATGTTTTAGATTTTTGGTGAAGAAAGTTTTCTAGTAGCTATGTTTTCACTCATCTTTCTGATTTTGAAGACATGAAGATAAAATAATCTAGTGTGGATCCTATTTCAACCTTGGTTACTGAGTATCTAGGTGTGTGTGACAGTGATGTCACTCACTTGGATCTAGAAGACCTAAAAAAATTGGATGCTTAGAGGACCAAAAAGAGCCCATGGAAGATAAAATTTTCATAAGTGGGACTATATTAAGTAGAACACTATCCACTATTAGTGAAAAATTATAGAACTAGTCTTGGCATGTGCTCAACATTATGAACCTAATTCCAAAATAGTGAGGGAAGATGAAAACTCCATTCTTGCAGTGCTTACACCCAAGGACATCTGGAAGTGTATGTATATTCCAACCAATAGTAGTATGGTCATAATATATAAATAGTTTGCATCTCACGAATGGGAAAAATATTGAATTATCCCTCTTGAGCCTCACACTATGGTCAAGGCTAAGACAAGGAAATCACCCCATATGCCAAAACCCTTGTCAATAAGTGAGTTCCATGAGGGTTACTCAAATTTCATCATCTTGTTAAGTAGGGTAATGGGTGAAGAGATGACAAAATACTTACAAGTATATGTGTATCAATTCATTTTTATTTCCATTAAGGGGAAATGTTGGCGAGAAAAATTTGTAGGGGACAAATTTGTGGGTTCCTTGCCAATGCTCTGGAAGTCTAAGTCCCCTCTACTTAACTGATGCAGTATCCACATAGGCATGTACAAGTGAAAGTGAGTTTTATTTGGGTGGAACTAAGACCGAGGATCCAACAGGGGAACTCCAATAACCCTGTGGCAAAGCTAACAATCTCTTGCTAGGGAAGACGTTTTCCGACAAGAGGGAAATGAGGTGGGAGAACTAACGTTGCAGGTAGAAAATTAGATTCTTGCACACACTAGTTAGAAATTTCAACACATTCATTTATGGCAAGAAAACAACTCTGCAAATAGCAACAAGACCAAATATAATTTATTGATCACAAAGTAGCAAGAAACCCCTTAATCAAACTAATCTATAAACTCCTTCTTCTTGTATTGATTGCTTAAACAAAATTTGTACATATTGTGGGAATGGAGGAAAACTAGTGAGGGGGGAAAATGGAAGAAAGTGGCTATCTCCTTTGTTCTCTCAAAGTACAATACACTCTTGATTTTATGAAATCAATCACCAACCCTTTGAAATGGGAATGGGCTTTACAATATATAGAATGAGAAGTGACTAATCATCTACTCCCAATTCCTTTTCATATGTCCCTCGTGCAACTTAAAACTTTTCAACTTCCTAGGAAACTTTTAATTCCCTTTTTATAACATAAAGGTGACTTATTAAATTAGGAACATTAAGACATGAAAAAGTGCAACCCCAACACAAAATTATAACATTAAGAAGAGACAAAAAAATTGGGGAGTATGAAGAGAAGAGAGAGAGAAGAAGAAGAGAAGATGTTTCCCTTAATGAATTCTGATGATCCTCGTTGATGGAAAGATCCAATGTGATGAAACTTTGATTCTTAAAACTCATGGGAAAACTCCTTCAAATTATCTCACAGATACTTTGGAATGAGTGTTTAAAAACATTGCTGAATGGTTCCACAAATGACCGTAACTTCCACCCCGCACAAGATACTCCATGTAACTTGAGCCATGACGTGAGTGTCGAGAGGACACTGTTGAGTTCTATGAGATGAATCTTGAATTATCTATGAGAAATTACCATGGATGATCCTGAATGATGGTGTGGACCTGAATGTACATCCCTCTAAGTCCCATTATTCCCAAACTGCCCCTTGAGTATGACTTACCATTAATAGCAAGTATCCACATGGGAGACTTACTATTTATAGTAAGAAGTGATTCTTTCTTCTTCTTGACCATCTTGATGTGGTGAAATTATTCATTCAATCATGTGCACACAACCTTCACCTCGAATACTTTTTGATGATGACTTTCCAAACATAGCAAGTTTTGTATAGGAAAACTTACTATTTTTAGAAAGTGGATTTCTAGTGCTCAGTTTGTGATGGAAACTTATTTATTTGGAATCGGATTGTCATCGTGATCACATCCTCTGAAGTTCACATAATGTTTCCCACTAGAATGTCTGGAAATAAAATTTTAAAATATTCACCTGGCAGTGGCTTCATGCACGGAGCTGCCATGGCAGCCATTAATGGAGCTCGAAATTTGTAGGTCTAGTTTTTGTCTCCATTCATGAGGAAAAAAAATCCATTGTGATAGGTTTTTTATTTGGAGGTAGTGTGTAAGTTTTTTATCTTGTTTCCATTTCCAGATTGATAGGAAATCTGATAAATGTGAGTCGGCGCATGAAAGTGGGGATTTTTGTTGGAACAAATGTTTCATAGAACCATATGACCTCCTATTTTTTGCTTCTTGGATCATCTTGAAAATTTTGGAAGTCTGTAAAAGATAGCACCTCAATCTAGCATGTATTTTTGTAGGATATGAAGATTTTTTGATTGGGTGACTTTGTGGTTATCTAGCAAAAATCTTCATTTTCTCTTCGTTTCTCTACCATTTTTCATTTTTTTTGACTCATTTTTTTCTCGAAGACCTATGAATTTTCATCAAGTGGATGGATTTTTTTGCCATGGTATATCTTGTTCAAAGAAAAAATGGTGGACTGGGTGTCTAGAAAATCATGAACCACATACAGTGTTAAATATAACCTGTCATGCTCCTCCTGCTGTCTACATCTCTAGCCATGTCTGAATCTACATAACCACGTAAAGTGGTGTCTAATCCACTGTAGCATAAAATTGTCCCCCATGGTCCCTCTCAAATATCGAAGGATCCACTTTACTTCTTGCCAAAGCTCTTTACCTAGATCACTCATAAATCTACTCACAGCTCCTACTGCTTGGGCAATATCAGGCCTAGTGCATACCATAGCAAACAAAAAACTACCAACTGCTGATGAGTAAGGTACCTTGGACATATGGTTTCTTTCCTGGTTTGTCTTGGGACACTTCTCCTTTGATAACTTAAAATGGCATACCAAAGGAGTCCCAACCGGTTTAACATCCTGCATGTTAAACCTATCTAATACCTTCTTAATGTACTCTTCCTGAGATAAAGCCAGCTTCCATTCCTTCATATCCCGAGTTATCCTCATACCAAGGATTTGTCTGGCAGCCCCCAAATCCTTCATATCAAAGGATTCACTTAGCTTTTTCTTGAGTACTTTTATTTCTTGCATGTTTTTACCTGCAACCAGCATGTCATCAACATACAAACACATGATAATATAACTTCCATCCTCAAATTTCTTTGTATACACGCAATGGTCAGAATGATATCTGATATAACCTTGCTCCATCATGAAGCTATCAAACTTATTATACCATTGACATGGAGCTTGTTTCATGCCATACAAGCTCTTCTTCAGTTTGCACACCATCTCCTCTTTACCTTTGACTTCATATCCTTTTAACTGCTACATATATAGCTCCTCCTCCAAATCACCATGGAGAAATGTAGTCCTTTATATCTAACTGTTCTAAGTGCAAGTATTTTGTTGCCACTATTCCAAGAACAGTTCTAATAAAAATTCATTTTTACTACAGGAGAAAAATATCTCATCAAAATCTATACCATGTTTCTGTGCAAACCCCTTGACCACCAACCGGGCCTTATATCTTTTCTTTCCTCCTTCTTCATCTTTAACTCTATACACCCACTTGTTCTGCAATGCTCTTTTTCCTTCTGGTAGCTTCACCAAATCCCAAGTCTGGTTCTCCATGAGAGACTTATGCTCCTCATCCATGGCTTGCTCCCACTTCTTACTGGCATCTACCTGCATTGCTTCATCAAATCTCTCTAGCTCTCAACTATCAGTGAGTAATAAATAATAACAAGAAGGAGAAAAATGTTCAGGTTCTTTTCTTACCCTAGAAGACCTCCTCACTGTAGGAGTTTGGGGTTCCTGTTGAGTAGGTTCCTAAACTGATTCATGGGTCATTGTCCCATCTAGAAGATCCTCTACCACTACATATTCTTTCTTGGATTCTTCCCTATTTTCTTGTAACTGTTGCTTATACATGACTTTCTCATTAAAGACCACATCCCTAGACCGAATGATTTTCTTGTCCTTAATACTCCAACATTTAAATCCAAAGTCATCACCACCATAACCAATAAAAGTGCATTTTTTTTTTTATTTAGCCTCTAGCTTGGTCCTATCATCCTTTTCAATATGAACAAACACCTCACATCCAAAGACTCTAAGAAATGAGTAATCGACTTTCTTACCGTACCAAGCCTCCTCAGGTATGCCTCCATCCGAGGCACTTGAGGGTCCTTTGTTTATTAAGTACACAGCTGTACTCACCACTTCTACCCAAAAATAAAGAGGCAGTCCTGCATGTATCCTCATGCTCCTAGCACATTCCATTATTTTTCTGTTCATCCTTTCTGACACCCCATTCTACTGCGGGGTTCCTGGAACTGTCTTTTGTCTTGGATTCCATTCTTAGAACAATAATCATCAAATTCATTGCTGCAATACTCCCCTCCATTATTTGACCTGAGACATTTTAACTTGAGACCTATTTCATTCTCTACCAAGGTTTTCCATTTAACAAAAGTATCAAATACATCAAATTTGTTTCTAATACAATAAACCCAAACTTTCCTCGTTGCATCATCAATAAAAGTAACATAATAACTTGAAACCCCAAGAGATGATACCTAAGCTGGCCCCCACACATCAGAATGTACCAGCTCTAACTTACTCTCTTTCTTCGTAGATCCAACCTTGAGAAACCTTACTCTCTTTTGTTTCCCATACATGTAGTTCTCACAGAAATCCAAACCTATTTCTGTATATCCAGGAAAATTCTTCTTTATGATGTCCATGCCCTTATGGCTCATATGACCAAGCCTATAGTGTCATAATGTTGTATCTACATCTGAAGCCACAAGATTACAATCATTAGTACTATCAGTGGATAAATACAAGGTTCCAACCTTCTTACATATTTTCGCCACAAGATCACCCTTGGTAACATTCCAAGAGTCATCTGTAGATATCACAGTACAACCATCACTTCCTAATTGCCCCACCGATATCAAATTTCTCCTTAATGTAGGCACATGTCTGACATCCTTCAATAGCCATGTATTCCCATTATACATATTAACCTAAACAGAACCTTTTCCAACTATACTACAATGCTCATCATCACCAAGAAAAACATGTCCAAAATCCCCTTGAACATAATCAACAAAATAATGCCTATGTGGAATAGCATGAAAGGAAAGCCCCTGAATCTAAAACCCAAGATTCAGTAATATTATACAAAGAAAGAATCAAATCATCCTGACATACATTACCCAATGCCACATTTTCCTCCTTGTTTTCTTCCTATTGTTTCTTCTTGTCTCAAAGCTCACAACAGTCCTTCTTTGCATGCCTAGACTTTCCATAGTTCCAACATACAATCTTGCTCTTGGATTTTGACCTTGCCCGATCTTTCGATTTTCTACAATTTCCTCTATTCTTTTGTCTCCCTCTAGTTTCCACTGTCAAAGCATTCCCTGAAGTATAAGATTCCCTGGAGCTTTCTCTTCACATTTCCTCACTTAGAATCACCCCTACAACATCCTCAAACTTCAACTTCAAATTAGTTGGAACCGAGTTGCTTACCACCATTACTAGGCTATTCCAACTTTCAGGTAAAGAACGCAGAATTAATAAAGCCCTAACTTCTTCATCAAATTCTATTGTAACTGAAGCTAGCATATTCACAACCCATATTGAAATTATTTAAATGATCTACTACTGAACTATTCTCAGACATCTTCATATTAAACAACTTTTTCATTAAAAATATTTTATTAGAGGCAGAGGGTTTTTCATACAACTTCCCTAATGCATCCATTAGATCTTTTGTAGTCTTTTCCTTTGAAACATTAAATAATACCGAAGATGCAAGACACAGCCGGATCATTCCAAGTGCCTTCTGATCCAACAAATCCCATTCCACATCTGTCATACTCAAGGGTTTGTTCACCTTCTCAGACAGTGGAGTATAAAGATTCTTCTGATAAAGGTAATCTTCCATCTACATCTTCCAAAGGCTGAAATTCTACCCGTTGAATTTATCAACCCTAGATCTTCCATCATCTGCCATAGCTCCCACTCAAGCTAAAAACTTTCCCTGTGATTCAACACTTCAGCAAACCAAACCAGGATCTAATACCAATTGTTAGGAAATAAGAGATAAAATATGCGGAATAATCCCTTACAGAATCGCAACAGTAGAAACTAATATGCAAAAAATATTACAGATCTCAAATAAAAGTGCAGAATAAAATAACACAACACAAAGAGACAAGATTTAATGTGGTTCACCCAATTTCAGCTACATCCACCAAGAATCACTTGCTCATATTTTATTACAAGCCTCCACTCTCTCAATACAATACCGAGATCCGTTTGGAGCTATGCTCAACAAACTCTATAGAATTCGCACCCGAATTCAAAGCACATCTATAATACATTTTCTTGTCTATCTATCATATACATAAGACCATATAAATAGACAATTGCTTAAGCAGTTTGATACAAAACCATGGGAAAAAAAAAAACCGTGGGTATCAAAACAACAAAAAAACTGGGTATCGAAAAAAACCATGGGCCCAAAAAATAGCCCATAACGATTACCCATTACCCATGGGTTAATAAAACCACCCATGATAATTTTCTTTAGGGGCTTCACCCCTAAACTCCCCATCAATCGGGAGGGCTTCACCCCCCCTAAACCTCCCTTGACCCACTCACCGGTGAGCGGGACCACTGTAAAAATACCCGAGTGTAACACATAGAAGGTTTACCACACTCTAACATGAAAATAGGCTCTATAAACATAACACTGGGAGTAACCTCATCCTTGTCTTGTGTGGCCATGACACGAGTTAAAAGATCAAGAATAAGCTCTAGGTCTTCCACAACTTCCATGAAATCCAATAGTTCTTACAAAAAACTATCTCCTTTGTCAATTCCTTTAGCTCATCTTTGTATGCCTTTAAAGGATCGTTATTTTGCAGCTCAAGGCAACTATCTAGAGGGATTACTTCATCATCTTAGGAATCGCTACATTCTATCACTCCTTTTTCCAGAGGAGATTCATCTTCAAAGGCCTCAAAACTCCTTTACTTCTAATTTCTTCATCATGGAAAGATTCTTCCTCTATAACTAGGAAAGAAAATACCTCGATTTCATCATTACATCCATCAACCATTGGCGTAAGAGGGGCATTATATTTATCATCTTGCTTTATTTCAACATGGCCATCCTTCACAGTGGTTAAGGGATTTCAAATCATATTTGTGCTTATCTTGAAGATTCATGGCTTGCATCAAGAGTTCGAGTACTAAGCTCAAGGTATTCTGTTTCTTCCATGGCTCTTAGCAGTTCTTGTACAAATGGTTCTTTACCACTATTTGAGGGCTTATTGTAGACTGATTTAGTCTCTTCATGGGTGGCATGATCAAGGGAGTCCTCATCTTCAAATGAGAATGATAATATCCCCTCATCACGGATAAGCACATAAGCTAATTTTTCTTCTTGAAGATCATCAAGAACCATTTTCTCTTCTTCATGGTTTCCATCATCTAGAAATTCAAGGTTGTCCTCTTATAACTCAAATCTTCTCAATAATTCTTCAAGGTCCATGCCTCTCTGAGAAGGCATGTCTGGCCCTATCAAGATGCAAATATCCTCTTCCTCCTCAATTGTCACAAAGTGATTCATCCACCTGGTATCTTGATACAAGATGATGGTTTCTAGGCTTCCAAAATTTCAAACTATGTACCTCATCTTCTTCTCTAGAAGCAAATTCTCTATGTCTCCCCTCACATGTATGGTTTTGGATAACCAATTCATCTTAATTTTCCCTCCCCAAGTATCATCAGAAGCTTCGACTTAGTAACATTCCAAATGCATATGGAATGTCTGCTACCAAAATCATCACTGAAATTTTCTTTTCTGGAAATTTGGCGAGAGCCACCTGTGCATATTTGACATTCCCTACAAGTGATACCTCTTTTGACTCCAAAGAGTAACAAGAGCCACCGGGTGGAGTCATGGTGAGTTTGAGAGCCTTGGTTACCTTTACATGCATTACATTATCTGGAGGCGCCAGAATCTATTATGCAGTTGTTCAATACATATTCTCCAATAAGAAGGGAGA
This sequence comes from Taxus chinensis, assembly GCA_019776745.2. Classification (NCBI taxonomy): domain Eukaryota; kingdom Viridiplantae; phylum Streptophyta; class Pinopsida; order Cupressales; family Taxaceae; genus Taxus; species Taxus chinensis. Next base: position 581,498,666 of record CM034156.1, on the reverse strand, counting down.
CATAGAAAGGTTCAACCTTATTAGTCATTGGATGCACTCAACGAAAGCATGTTTTGTGAGGGAGGTGTAGGTGGGTTTGGTATTATTCCTTTAGAACTAGGAGCTACAGTATTGTGTGTTAAACTACCACTCCTTATATATTGAATAAATCTCTCAAATTGTTCAGGGTGAGTCCACAAATATTCAGTTTTAGAAATCTAGTACTTTGTATTTGTTCACGTATTCTATGAATTCACAACAAGTAGATGTGGACGAGGGTGATGAAGGGATTTATTTTGGATTTAGGACAAGTTTGGAAGAAGGAGTAGATTTTTGGGGAATAGAGGGGATCTTGAAAGGTACACAAGGAGATTTCAAAGTACTAGATTTTACATCAAGAGAAAATTTAGATTTAGAATTATAAGAGGCATCAGAAGACTTACTTGGAATTGTTTGAGACTTCTTATTATGCTACAGGATCAGGCTTCAACAATGTGGACTCCATGGATGGTGGGAGCAAATATCCTTGAACTAATTATTTTTTTTGCAAAGTCACCACAGGATGATCTTCAGTCTTATTTCTCTTTGCAAATAGTGGAGGAAGAGCCCCCTTTCTTAGACTGAGAACAAGTGAATACCACACATGAGAAGCTAGGTGCATCTTCTTTGTCATCTTCATCACTTCCAGAATATTCACAAAATCTTATTTGTGTATCATTCTCAACCTCATCACTTTCTAGGAAATCACCACCTTCACTTTCTTGTTCAAGCTCCTCTTCATTTTCCTTGCTCCTACAACTTAGATTCACAAGTGGGGCCTCCAAGGAAAGCCTTTGGGGTGCTCCTACAATCTGATTTCTATTGTTTCTTTGAGAAGAAACTCATTCAAATATTTCCCTCCTCAACGATGCCATTTCATTTTCCATTTTTCTACAAAAAAATGTATCAATTCTTTCATCTCCAGGATGTTGAGCCCTTTACCCTTTGAGGGATTCTTGATCTTTCTAGATAGGATGAAATCATCATCAAGTTCAATTTCCAATATTTTTGCTTCTACAATATCCCTCGGTTGAACTCTTTGCATAGGAAAATTCCTACCTTCGGTGATTGATAACTAATAAAGAATCTCTTGATGTTGTTTTCTGATGGTGAATCTTCCTCTGGTATCCTGCAGAGAAACCGATCTAAACGAGCCATGAAGTCTCTCATAGTTTCATTTTCTCCTTTATTTATTTGTGCCAATTGAACAAGGAGGTCTTGACAGTCCTTAGTAAATCCGAATCTTTCCTCTAACTTCCTTTTGATGTCATTCCAACCAAGTGATGGATTGGAAAGGTAGGAGGTAGAACCATTCCACTTCTTTTTCTTGGAGAGACTCCACGAAAAATCTTACAGAAACATCTTCATGTTGGACACAAATAATCCTACATGATGTAGGTGAAGGCCAATATGTGTCTCTTCAGGGAGTTTGTGTTCTAGCACCTTTTAAATTTGGAAAGTTCTTGCGGGAAATTTTTGGTAGATCATGAAGAGGTGGTTCAGAGAGAAAGTAGGCTTGTATTTCTTCCCCATGGAATAATGCATTGAGGTATTTCTGCTTTGTTTGCAATTATTTCCTTCTTCAGCTTCTACCAATTATTATTCAAATTCTTATTCCTTTGAGAACTCAATTCTCAATGGTGGTTGAAAAATAGTAGAATTTGAAGGGGGAGTATCAACAAGAGTTTGGATAGGATTGTCTAGGTGAACTGCTTGAAGAGTCTAGATGGAGAGGAATCTTGAGAGAAAAATGATGGATTATCTCTAATTCGTTCTTCCTGATTTGGTAAAGCCTCAAAACTGGAATCAACAATAGCTCTCTACCTACTCAGTTTGGTGTATCTTCCTTCAGCTAGCTTTCGGAAACTCTGGAAGTGGGAACAAGAAAGGAAATTATACAATATGAAGGGTCACGTGTAGGAATTGATAGTATATCTTTCAACAATGGATTTCCATGAACCTTTTTTTGTTTTTTTCAATATTTGATTTTTTTGAATTTTTGGAACTTACAAGTCGTATTTTGGGTATAGATTATGCTAAATCTGCCCAACGGTGGGTGCCAAAAATTGTTGGCAAGAAAATTTGTCAGGGAAAAATGTATGGGTTCCTTTCCAATGCTTTGGGAGTCTAAGTCCCTCTACTTAACTAGTGCAGCTGTCGTATATGCATGTGCGAGTGAAAGTGAGTTTTCTCCAGGTGGCCTTATGGTCAAGAATCCAATAGGGGCAATCCATTGACCCTGCAATAAAGCTAGCAATATTTTTTCTAGGGAAGAATTTTTCTGAAGAGTGGGAAATCGGGGTGAGAAATGAGATTGGACAACTAACATTACAGGTAGAAAATTATATTCCTGAAAAGACTAGTTAGAAATTTCAACACATGCAAATATGGGAAGAAACAACTCTACAAATAGCAACAAGACCAAATAGAATTTATTGATCACAAAGTATCAAGAAACCCCTTAGTAAAATAAATCTATAAATTACTTATTATTGTATTGATTGCTTAAACAAAAGTTGTACATAGTGTGGGAATGGAGGAAAACTAGTGAGGGGGAAAATGGAAAAAAATGGCTATCTCCTTTGTTCTCTCAAAGTACAATACACTATTGATTTTATGAAATCAATCACCAACCCTTTGAAATGGGAATGGATTTACAATTTATAGAATGAGAGGTAAATCATCATCTACCCCCCAGTGCCTTTTCATATGTCCTCGCACAACTTACAACTTTTCAACTTCCTAGGAAACTTTTCAGTCCCTGTTTATAACATAAAGGTGACTTATTACATTAGGAAAATTAAGACATATGAAAAAGTGCAACCCCAACGCAAAATTAGAACATTGAGAAGAGAGATAAAGTTGGTGGTATGAAGAGCATAGAGAGAGAACAAGAAGAGAAGACGTTTCCCCTGATGAATTTCGATGATCCTCATTGATGGAAAACAGTAATGCCATGAAAATTTGATTCTTAAAACTCATGGGAAACTCCTTCAAATTGGCACACAGATGCTTTGGAATGAGTGTTTAAAAACACTATTGAATGGTTATACTAATGACCTTAACTTCCACCATGAAGTGAGTTTTGGGAGAAAATGTTTAATTCTATGAGATGAGTCTTGAATTCCCTATGAGAAATACCCATGGATAATCATGAATTATGGTGTGGACTGTAATGATCATTCCTCTATGTCCCATTGTTCCAAAACTACCCCATGAGTATGAATTATCATTAATAACAAGTACCCACATGGGATACTTACTATTTATAGTAAGAGGTTATTCTTGTTTCTTCTTGACCATCTTGATGTGGTGAAATTATTCATTCAATCATGTGTACACTACCTTCGGGTCGAATGCTTTTGATAATGAATTTCCAAACATAGCAAGTATGTATAGAAAAACTTACTATTTAAGAAAGTGGATTTTCAGTGTTCGGTTTGTGATGAAACATATTTTTTTAGACGTGGATCATCATCGCAATCACGTCCTCCGAATTTCACATAATTTTTCCCACTAGAATGTCTAGAAATAAAATTTTAAAATCTTCATTTAGTAGTAGCTTCTGGCATAGAGGCTGAAATGGTGGCCATTAATGGAGCTCAAAATTTGTAGGTCTAGGTTTTTTCTCCATTCACAATGAAAATAACTCCATTCCGATAGGTTTCGTATTTAGAATCTATGTGCAATTTTTAAGCTTATTTCCATTTCAGTATTGATGGGAAATCTAACAAATGTGAGTCAGTGCACGAAATGGAGATTTTTTTGGAACAAATGTTTTAGGGAACCATTTGACCTCATGTTTGTTGCATCTTGAGCATCTTGAAAAATGGTTGTAATTATACAAGAGATGAAACCTCAATCTAACTTGTATTTTTCCATATATGAATATTTTTTTGATTGTGTGACTTCATAGTTATCTCTCAAAAATATTTTTTTTCTCTTCGTTTCTCTATCGTTTTTTTCATTTTTTCAATGCATTTTTATGAAGTGGGTGGTTTTTTTGGCCATGGAAGAGATTTTTTACAGCAACAATGGTGGACCGGGTGTCTAGAAAATCATGAACAAAACCATGGCAAGGTATGAAGCTGTGAAGAAGAAATGTGGGGGAAAATGGCTAAGTGCAAGATTTCAATTATTCAAAAAATCATGCATAGCAAGGGTGGGGCACATTTTTTTCATGCTTGATGTTCCTAACCTCAAAGTGACATGAGGGAAATCAAATTCCATAGTAACCAAGGTGATGACACATGGTGGATATGTGACGGTTGAGAATGAAGGCTTGGGAAGCACCTAGGAGCTGAAACTTGACTCTTAAAGAAGTCACATGAGTGACCAGGAGTCTCATTAGAGTTTGGGTACATTTTTCCATGGTTGATGTCCCTCACCTCAAAGGTACATGAGGGACATTGAATTCCACAGAACTCCATGTGATGACATGTAGCGGAAATTTGACGGTGAAGGCTTTGAGCTCCCGCAAGCACCTAGAGGGCTGAACTAGCGATCTTGGAGGTCATACATGGGACCATATGGATACATGGGGGATGGGAAAATTTTCCCAACCTTGATGTCCCTGAACTTGAGGGACACAAAATCCCACCAAGATCCTAGAGCAAAAAATTTGACTAACTCCCAAATCTTGATGACAACTTGTGATGGCAATATCTTGAGCTCTTGATGGAATATTTTGATGAATTTTTATATTATCCTAACTGGAAATGGCCTTTTCTGAATACAATGGTTGGGTTTATTAGGTATTGTTTCTTCCATTTGATCCCTGAAAAATCAGATTTGGGATTTGGTACTCCACTTTTGCATGAGAAACAATGTTTGTAGACCCAATACGCCAAAGTGTTGTGAAAAACCTAATTTCACCATATTTTAGATATTGGAATTACCTTTCCTAATATTTTTTATTTTTCTCCAAAATCCATCTAGAGCTCCTGAAATAACCTTTGGAATCTCAACAATTGTTTTGGCCTGTGCACTGCCTAGGCCTATGAACCCTGATTTTGGTCAAACTGATCCAAACTCCTCAAATCTTCCCTGAGTCTTCCAAAATCACTTCCATAATGTTTCTAGGCCTTCAATTCACCTCCACATTTATTTTGGATTCTTTTTTCCCACTCCAAGGGGTTTCTCCAGTCCTAGGAAAGCCATTGATAGCCCTTCCCAACATTTCCTAGAGATAGCATTTTTCAAGAACTCCTAAAATCACCTAGGGAGCTTGATTTGAATTTACGTAAATCACATAGGGGGAATGAATTAAAACTGAATTAGGATGTTATCTAGACTGACTGGCAATACTCGGGGTGCCTCAGTAATGATAAAACATGAAAATTTTGCTACAGGGGTATCGTTGTCATGCTTGGAAATTGACAATTTTCCTTATTGCACATTTGCACAACATCAATTGGATTTAGCTTGGGGGCATGGTATGGACTAAGCGTAGTGAATACATGATATGAGAAATTCATAATCTCATTTTGCAACATATTAACCAATGCCTTATCCATTGGGCCTTGTGGATTCATGTACAACTTATAAGAGAGAAAGATAGTGAATAAGGAAACACACACACACACACACAAAATGAAAGGAAACACACAACACACATGGAAAGGAAATGAAACCTACAAGAAAAATGGAAACAAACCTAGCAATCACCTAAACAACCCACTTTTAGTGAATTATTTTTTATTCCTCAAAAGTTACCCCTAAAGAGGCAACTAAATGATGATGTTCTCCAAAGACGCTGACCAGTTCCAAAAAGTAGCCTCTTCTCCTCAGTTGCTTATGAAAGCTAGGTGCTTTCAAATTTATATGTACGCTTTGTAGGAGTGAGCCTACATGAGTTTCTAGATGCTCAGGCCTTCGTTTAGAAATTGTATTTCCTTCACATTCTTTTAAATTGGTTTCATAGTGTCATTTTCCTTCCATTTTTATCCACATAGATGATATCTCATTGAGCATCTCATCACTTCTCCGAAGCTTATTTTTTGTTCATATTTCTTGAATATTATAAGTTACTTTATTTCCCATGTCTATACTCACTAATATCTTCCCCATGAGAAACCTTATATTCATCCTTTATCTCTACTCCACTTTGATGTTTTTTAGTACTGACAGGAGGACCGGAAGTAACCTCATACTTGTCTTGTATGGCCATGGCATGAGTTCAGAGATCAAGAATAAGCTCTAGATCTTCTGTAACTTCCACTACATCCAATTTTTCTTGCACAGAGATCCCATTTGTCACTTCTTCCTGCTCATATTTGTATGCCTTTGAATGATATTTAATTTGCAGCTCTAGAAAACTATCTGGAGGGATTACTTCATCATCTTTGGAATCAATACATTCTATCACTCCTTTGTCCAAATGGGCTTCAGCTTCAAAGGCCTCATAACTCCTTGTTTCAATTTCTTCATTGTGGAAAGAGTCTTCCTCTTCAAATAGGAAACAAAATACCTCGATTTCATCATTGCATCCATCAACCATTGGAGTAGGAGGGGCATTATATATCTCATCTTGGTTTGTTTCAACATGGCCAACCTTAACACCAGTTAAGCATTTAAAATCATATTTTCACTTATCTTTAATATTCATGGCTTGCATCAGGAGTTTGAGACTAAGCTCAAGGTCTTTTGTTTCTTCTGTGGCTCTTAGTTGCTCTTATACAGATGGTTTTTTCCATCTGTTTGATGGCTTATTGTAGAATGACTTGTTCTCTTCCTGGGTGACATGATCAAGGGATTATTCATCTTCAAATGGGAATGAGAATATCTCCTCCTCACGGATAAGTGCATAAGCTGATTTTTTTGCTTAAATATCATCAAGAACTATTTCCTCTTCTTCATGGTTTACATTATCCGATAATTCAGTGTTGTCCTTTTTTAACTCAAATCTCCTCAATGCTTCTTTAAGGTTCATGCCTCTCTGGGAAGGCATGTCTGGCCCTATCAAGATGTGAATATCCTCTTCCTCCTCAGTTGTAAAAAAGTAAATATCTCCTTTGTCACTTCCTGCAGCTCATCTTTGTATGCCTTTAAAGGATCTTTATTTTGCAGCTCAAGGCAACTATCTGGAGGGATTACTTCATCATCTTGGGAATCACTACATTCTATCACTCCTTTTTCCAGAGGGGCTTCAGCTTCAAATTTCTCAAAACTCCTTGATTTAATTTCTTCATTATGGAAATATTCTTCCTCTACAACTGGGAAATAAAATACCTCGATTTCATCATTACATCCATCAACCATTGGCGTGGGAGGGACATTATATTTATCATCTTTCTTTGTTTCAACATGGCCATCCTTCACACTGGTTAAGGATTTTAAATCATATTTGTGCTTATCTTGAAGATTCATGGCTTCATTAAGAGTTCAATACTAAGCTCAAGGTATTCTATTTCTTCCACGACTCTTAGCAGTTCTTGTATGGATGGTTCTTTCCCACTATTTGAGGGGTTATTGTAGACTGACTTGGTATCTTCATGGGTGACATGATCAAGGGATTCCTCATCTTCAAATGGTAATGATAATATCTCCTCATCACGGATAAGCACATAAGCTGATTTTTCTTCTTGACGATCATCAAGAACCATTTTCTCTTCTTCATGGTTTCCATCATCTGGAAATTCATGGTTGTCCTCTTGTAACTAAAATCTTCTCAATACTTATTCAAGGTCCATGCCTCTCTGGGAAGGCATGTCTATCCCTATCAAGATGCAAATATACTCTTCGTCCTCGATTGTCACAAAGTGATTCTTCCACCTAGTATCTTGATACAAGATGTTGGTTTCTAGGCTTACAGACTTTCAAACTATGTACGTCATCTTCTTCTCTAGAAGAAATTTCTCCATGTATCCCTTCACATGTATGGTTGTGGATGACCAATTCATCTAAATTTTCCCTCCCAAAGTCTCAACAGAAGCTTCAACTTAGAAACATTACAAATGAAGATGGAATGTCTGCTACCAAGATCATCACTGAAATTTTCTTATCTAGAAATCTGACAAGATCCACCTGTGTATCTTTGACCTTTCCTAAAATTGACACCTCTTTTGACTCTAAGGAGTAACAAAATCCACCAGGTGGATTCATGGTTATTTTGAGAACCTTGGCGACCTTTACAAGCATTACATTATTAGAAGCACAAAAATCTATTATGCAGTTGTTCAATATATAATCTCCAACAAGAAGAGAGACATAGAAAGGTTCAACCTTATCAATCTTGTATGCACTCAATGAAAGCATGTTCTGTGATGGAGGTGTAGGTGGATTTGGTAGTATTCCTTTAGACCTAGAAGCTACAGTATTGGGTGTTAAACTAACCCTCCTCATTTATTGAATAAATATCTTGAATTTTTTGGGGTGAGTCCAAAAATAGTTTTGTTTCAGTAATCTACACATTGGCTTTGTTTGTTGTTGTCGTGTAAATATATGACAGGGACATTAGAAGTTTCCAAGCACGAAAACTATGCCTATGTGCCCGAAAATTTTCATGTTTTATAATTCCTAGTCACCCGAGGTCAAATCTGTCAGTCTGGTCACCCCCTATTTGATGTGAAATTTCTCCCTTAGGTTATTTAAGAAATTCAATTTAATCCCCTAGTTGATTTTAGGATGTTTTGAAAATATGATATCTTCTGGGCAGTAATTAGGAAGGGCTATTGTTGGCCTTCCTAGGTATGGATCAACACCCTGGAGTGGATTGGAAATGAAAAATTCAACATGGAGATGAATTGAATACCTTAGAACATCATGGAAATTATTTTTGAAGGTTTGGGGAAGTTTTGAAAGACTTGGAGCAGTTTTAATAAAAAACAGGGTTCACAAGCCCTGGCTGTACACAAGCCTGAAACAGTTGTTGAGCTTTAGAAGAAGATTATGGGATCTCATGATGGAGTTAGGAGTAAAAAAACCATTTACAGAAACATAATTCCAATCCCTACAAGATGAATAAATCTTATGTTTCTCAACACCTTTGTGCATAGGGTTTGCAGGTAGTTTTTCTTAGGCACATGTGGAGTACCAAATCAAAAATAAGTTTTTTCAGGGAATATATGGAAGAATAAATACATGAAACCCCCACCATTGGATTAAAAATTCTATTTACATTCAGTATCATATAAAATTTCACCAAGAAATTCCACTAGGAGCTCAAGTTATCATCGTTCCAAGTTACCCTCTCAGAGACAGTTTAGGAGTTAGTCAATTTTTGAGAGGACACATGTTAGCAACTAGGAGCCGGGTGGGATTTTATGTCCCCAAAGTCCTTGAGGTCAGGTACATAAACCTTTGAAAAAAAATTCCATTCCCCATGTGACCTCTGGGACTCTCATGTGACCTTCAGATTTGACAGTTTAGCCCCCAAGTGCATTTTTGAAGCTCAAATTCCCTACCGTCGGATCGAGGACATGTGTCATCCTCTTGCTCACCACATAAATTGATGTCCCTAATGTCAGGGATAGAAGATATGGAAAAATATTCCCATCCCCTATGGGGAGTCCTTTGGTCATCCATGTGACCGGATTTCAACCCCTAGTGCTTTAAAGCCACTTTTTTCACCTCCATTCCCTGTCATCCGATCACCGCCACATGTCAGCTCCAACACTTACGTGGGAATTTGATGTCCCTCACATCCCTAAGTTTAGGGACATAAAGACATGAAAATTTTTCCCAAGCCCTACCTCTGCACATTTTCTGGATTTTTAAAAAAGAAAATGTGCACAGGTATTTTCCCAAAAGAAGTTACACATGAATTCTTACCTATTCTATCTCCTTGTAAGCTCGAGATCATTCAAAGGATTATCTCTCATGTAGAACATTGTTGCCAAGGTTCCTGCATTCGATAAACTTCTAGGATTCCCAATAAGATTTTAAAAAAGAAAATGTGAAAATTTTCCCAAGCCCTACCTGTGCACATTTTCTGGATTTTTTAAAACTACTCTAAGTGCCCATGACAAAGAAGTTACACATGAATTCTTACCTATTCTATCTCCTTGCAAGCTTGAGATCATTCAAAGGATTGTCTCTCACATAGAACATTGTTTCTAAGGTGCCTGCATTCGATAAACTTCCAGGATTCCCAAGAACATTGTTGAAAATAGGAAGAAAGCCTTCCAGGATTCCCAAGAATCTCCCAAGGTGTGAGTTCTAAGAAGGATACTTATATTCCATCACTCTCATCCGTAGAGTTATGGGTGAAGCAAGCATGAGATACTTCCAAGACTAGATGGGCCTTTTCATCCTAACATTGACAGAAGGAAAGTTGAGAATTTACTAGGGGTAAATCATCAGTGAAAATCTCCATATAAAACTACTCTAAGTGCCCATGACAAAGAAGTTACACATGAATTCTTACCTATTCTATCTCCTTGCAAACTCAAGATCATTCAAAGGATTGTCTCTCACATAGATAATTATTGCCAAGGTGCCTTAATTTGATGTCCCTCACATCCCTAAGTTCAGGGACATAAAGACATGAAAATTTTTCCCAAACCCTACCTGTGCACATTTTCTAGATTTTTAAAAAAGAAAACTTCAACTACCGATTTTCCTACTTCTAACATCCTTGTGCACAGATTTTTCCTCCATGATTCTAGCATGGTTTCCCTCCAAAATATAGGGCCTTAATAATTGGGAAACAATGGATTCATATGTCCAAGGAGTAGCACTCGGATCATGGTTGAAAATAGGAAAGAAAGCCTTCCAGGATTCCCAAGAATCTCCCAAGGTGGTGAGTTCCAAGAAGGATACTTATATTCCATCACTCTCCTCAGTAGAGTTATGGGTGAAGCAAGCATGAGATACTTCTAAGATTGGATGGGCCTTTTCATCCTGACATTGATTGAAGGAAAGTTGAGAATTGACTGGGGGTAAATCATCAGTGACAATCTCCATATAAAACTACTCTAAGTGCCCATGACAAAGAAGTTACACATGAATTCTTACCTATTATATCTCCTTGCAAGCTTGAGATCATTCAAAGGATTATCTCTCATGTAGAACATTTTTTCTAAGGTGCCTGCATTCTATAAACTTCCAGGATTCCCAAGAACATTGTTGAAAACAGGAAGAAAGCTTTCCAGGATTCCCAAGAATCTCCCAAGGTGTGAGTTCCAAGAAGGATACTTATATTCCATCACTCTCCTCAGTAGAGTTATGGGTGAAGCAAGCACGAGATACTTCCAAGACTGGATGGGCCTTTTTATCCTGACATTGATAGAAGGAAAGTTGAGAATTGACTGGGGGTAAATCATCAGTGACAATCTCCATATAAAACTACTCTAAGTTCCCGTGACAAAGAAGTTACACATGAATTCTTACCTATTATATCTCCTTACAAGCTCGAGATCATTCAAATGATTATCTCTCATGTAGAAGATTGTTACCAAGGTGCCTAAATTTGATGTCCCTCACATCCCTAAGTTTAGGGACATAAAGACATCAAAAAATTTCCCAAGCCCTACCTGTGCACATTTTCTGGATTTTTAAAAAAGAAAACTTCAACTGCCGATTTTCTTGCTTTTAAATTCTAACATCCTTGTGTACAAATTTTTCCTCCATGATCCTCTGTAACTTCTCACCATCATTCCTCCATTTTTGAACGTCTAACCAGATTTGCCACAGAGGAACTTCCCTTCTCTCCATGAAATTAATTAGGTCATAGAAGGAAATTTGAGAAAACACAGAAGGAGAGGCACATAATGAAGGAGGAAATAGAAAATTCCATGGCCATGAAATGAGAGGTTGAAGAAATATCTCAAACGGATGCATGAAACAAAAATCCATATTTTTATGTTCATTCCTCTACCCAAAACCAACAAAAATACACCTTCAAGCTCTTCTCTTGTGTAACAGAGCATCCACAACGAAGAAATCCCACTTCTAGCTCAATGAAGAAAAAATCCAATTTCCCATCAAACCGTTGGGCAAAATGAAGTAGAATTGCATGTGAATCATTAGAAGAAGAAAACCATATAAAAAAAATATTTTCTTTTCAAATGGAGATGAAAACCATACCTACAATTTTGAGGTCCATTAATGCTTCCATATCCAGAAGCACTATCAAGTCCAAAATTTGAAACTTTAAAATCTCATGGAGTATTAAGCGGATAGTTCTAAAATTTTAGAGGGGCAATATTGGGAAAAAAATCCATATAAAAAAAATATTTTTGCATCAATCCGACCTCCCAAATCCAAATTTATAAAAATAGCAAATATTATGCATAAGGGACTTTTATTTTGGGGAATTCATCAACAGAAGGATATGTAAAGAGACGAAGACATTGGAGGTGCACTATAGCTGAGAATTCACTAGAATGGGCATTTAAAAAATTACAAAAAATAGTAAGTGGTCATACAAGAACCTGCCAAAAATAGAAATTTGATCTAGAAGGAGAGAGAAACATAGGTAAAAGAGGAAAATAGAGCCACAACATCCAGTTGAGGATCGAAGACTTGATTTTTCACACTTACAAAAAATAGTAAGTTGTTATTTCTGGGCTAAACATGAAGTCTAAGTGGATGGGTTAGAATTTGACACATCCCTTCACCTACGAGTGTAACATGGAATACAACAATGTCTTATACATGGACCTAAACTACCTTAAGACTTGCATAGCCTCCAAGGACCAAAAGAGGATTGAATACCATATATTCACAATTGGATTGGCTTGCATGGCTTCTTCACTACTGCAAGACACCCAATGTTTGTGGAGAGTACCAAGTTAGTCCTAGCCTACTCTTTCCACTACAAGCCTGAGATGCAAACCATCCAAGATGACAATGGTACAATGATGGTGGTCATTATCCTTATGACCATTCACTCTCTCTGTAGATTCTGACATCCCCCAGCATGGTTGTCATCTCAAAATACAGGGCCTTAATAATTGGGAAACAATGGATTCATATGTCCAAGGAGTAGCGCTCGACTCATGGTTGAAAATAGGAAGAAAGCCTTCCAGGATTCCCAAGAATCTCCCAAGGTGTGAGTTCTAAGAAGGATACTTATATTCCATCACTCTCCTCGGTAGAGTTATGGGTGAAGCAAGCACGAGATACTTCCAAGACTGGATGGGCCTTTTCATCCAGACATTGACAGAAGGAAAGTTGAGAATTGACTGGGGGTAAATCATCAGTGACAATCTCCATATAAAACTACTTTAAGTTCCCGTGACAAAGAAGTTATACATGAATTCTTACCTATTTTATCTCCTTGCATGCTCGAGATCATTCAAAGGATTCTCTCTCATGTAGAACATTGTTGCCAAAGTGCCTGCATTCGATAAACTTCCACACTTGGTAATTTAGGAGAGAAACAGGAATTTCACTCGAGTTAGTGATGTGTTAACCATGTATGTGGTCCAAATCTTAGTAAGGGATATTAAAGCTAGGATTTCACTACAAGTGGCATCCCTGATCAAGGAATACGACTCACACTTAATCCAGTTTTCAACCTTCTCCTACCTACGAGTCGCTAGCTTTGACCAAGCTCCACTGAGACTGTGTAAGTACCTCAGTGACCAGATTGTATTGTTTGAGCTCTGCAAGTAGATCACTTAATTGAATTACAAGCTCAGAAGTAGGAGAAATAAGTTTATTTCATTCCCTATATCTCTAGGGGTGTTCACGTGTAAAATCTCAAATGACACATCTCACCTGGAGGTCACTTTCACACATCTGACTTTGAATTCCTATGTCATAATGCTCAACTTTGACATCTGAGAAGATCCTAACTCATTTTATGTTCTAGAATTACAACATGAGCCACAATTCAAGGACTACTAGGCCAACTATATTGACGAGTTTGAAGTACGTGAAAAGGACCACATGAGGATGACAATCAGCAAGATGAAGAAATTCAAGTTCTCTCTGTATGAAGACATCTTTCATGATGATGGGATAGAGATGTATGATCCTAAGTACATAGCAGTCGAGATTTCCCCAATGCCCCAAATCAACTGGCATGTTCGTGAATCAGGAGATATATTTGAGTGGAATGTAAAAGGTGGTGAGGATAAAAAGGAATTGGTTTCAGAAGAAGAAGACTATGGTCATCCAGTCATGAGGATTTTCTCCAAGTAAGAAGAAAGCATCACATCATTCATCTACAAAATTGGTGGAGGTGACTTCTAGCTCTAAACACTCTGGAGTGAGTTCAAAAAGGAATGCCACCGAATTGGAAACTTCTCCCCACAAGAATACATCCAAGAAATTTAGGGTAGAAGAAGGCTCATTAGCGTCGTTGCAGGAGGTAAACTTGATATCAGTAATGCAAACAAAAAATCTAGTAGCATAAGCACAGATAAATGAGGAGTACATGGTTCACGATCCAGTATTCGAACCACTACAATAGGTCTCACCTCTTGTTGACACCAATGTACATCGAATTTAGGACTTGACTCCTCCTCCAAAACAAGGAATGGTTAGTGTACCCATCATTGATCCTGAATCCAATGAGATGTTTATGTGGATGCAGGAAATAGTCATCCCTGACACTTGCACTGTCCAAAAATTAGCAACCCGTGATTTATCAATTATTGTCTCATTGGCTAAAGAAAACTGGTCAAGAAATATTGCACACATAGCCTCATGATTCTACAGTGGGGGGAAAGGTAATCAGTACATCAAATTATTTCAGCCAAAGGTAGTCAAGTCAGTGGATGAGATGACAATGGAAAACTACGAGATGAGCATGATCCAATTCGGACCATTGACTCATGAGGGAAATTTTCACATATATCAGTAATATTCTTCTCACATGGTAGCAAGGAATAAAGAATGTAAATAGAAGATTGAGGTACTATAGGAACAAGTATGAACTCTTTCATCTTATGTGCAACACCCGGTGGAACCAAGCACTACAACACTTCCTATTGAGAAAGTGGTGCCCATCATCAGCTTCGATCCAGAATCCATCAGAAGAATGCATGAGCTCATGATGCACGGGGGAGAAAAAAATGAATGGATTGAATCAATCTCTGAAAAAGGGAAGCCAACACACCAAGAGGTAGTCAAGATAATTATGTACATTTGCACAACAACCAATAGAATGTGAGCACTCAAAGAGGATGTGGAGAAAGAAAGAGATTACTAGGAACCTCTGGGACCACTAGTGAGTGAGATGAGAAACACCCATCATCACAAGTTTATCGACAAGAAGGTTTTTGAAACTCCTGTAGAAGTCTTGACACTTGTATTGGTGAGTGCCTTGGAATTCAGGTTTGAGGCAATCAATCGAGCCTTCACAGAGATAGAGGAGAAATAAGAACAAACATACAAGTTGCAGGATAGTATAAATTGGAAAGTTATGAAACTTGGAGTACTTGTAATGAGCGAACACACAACTGTTGATGAGTTTATTGGCCCTTTCTACTAATATGTCAAGAAACAGGGTGGGCAACCCATTTTCCTTCACTAAGGATAATCTCAAGTTCCTCTCAGATATTGGAGCCTCCAAGTCACCTATCATAGCAAATCATTCATCATGGTTCGATAAGTGCCAGGACATCAATAGTGTGACTGATGGATGGATGGAAACCTTGAGTTGCATTCGCATCCCTCTTGACAAAAACGTAGAACCTGTAATGGCTCATTTCAATAAGGAGCTTGGAAAGACATCATTATTCTTAGGAATGCAAAGTGGAGAGCAGTCAGAGAGTGAAGCCAAGTCCACTGCAGCAGCTCATTCTTCTACATGATAATTATTCTTCTTCTCTTCTCACCTAATGCTCTCTCTCATCAATGTTATTTTTTTGCATTTAGGTTTGCACTTTTTAATATTACTTTAAGTGACTTTAGAAACATAATGTAAAATTTAAGTTGCCTTGATTTTATAAAAGGGACTTTAATATTTAAGTGGAATATGAACAATCTAAATTCAAATTAAAGTATTTGAAAATTCACTAGGAAAATGAAGATTTGCATCCTCTTTCATAAATTGTAACTAGCTCCTCATTTGATCTTCTTCTTAGACAAATTCTAAATTCTTCTTAAACTTCTTAGATATTGGAGTTGTTTTTTGTGAATTCATGAGAGAGATATCCTTGTGAAGAGAGAAAAAATATAGCAAATTTCTTATATTTTCCTGACTCAAAATGTCTTCCATTTCTATGATATGTACAATTAATGCTTGAGCTTCAATAAAGGAAGAAGGAATTTTAGCCTTTTTTGCCTGAGGGGTTTAGTGGTACTTTGTGTTCATCAACCAATATCTGGTCTTATTACTATTACGCAGATTTGTTTTCTTTTAAATTCAAGTGCATGTAATGAAGTTTCTGACGGGTGTATGCAAGTCTCTAATTTTATACTTGCAGCATTAGTTTATCTTTTCTAATTTTATCACTCCCTTTCCCACTTTCCTAGAAAATTCTTCACCTACAGATATATGCAAACTTTTTCTACAAGGTTTGTGGAGTGTCCTTATTGGATCCTTGACCATAAGGCTAGTAGGAGTAAACTCATTTTTACTTATGCATGCACATACAGAAGTTACACCGGTTAAGTAGAAGGACTTAGAATCCCAAAGTGTTGGCAAGATAACCACCAATTTTTCCCTGAGAAATTTTCTTGCCAACATTTTCATATTCTTTGAAGTCAAAAGGAGAAGATGTGGATGATAGTGATGAAGGGACTAGTTTTGGATTTAGGATAGGTTTTTTAAGCAGGAGTAGATTTTTGGGTAAGAGAGGGGATCTTGAAAGGTACACTAGGAGATTTCAAAGTACTAGATTTCGAATTAGAAGAGCTATCAGATGACTTACTTGGAATTGTTGGAGACTTCTTATTTTCTATAGAATCACAGTTCAATAAAGAGGACTCCATGGAGGGTTGGAGTGGAGATCCTCATTTGATTATTTTGTTTTGTGGAGTCTCCACAGGAGGATCTTCAGCCTTATTTTTCTTTTCAATAGTAGAGGAAGAGCCCCTTTTCTCAGACTGAGAACAATTGAATACCACACATGAGAAGCTAGGTGCATCACCTTCATCACTTATAGAATATTCACATAATCTGATTTTTGCATTGTTCTAAAACTCATCACTTTCTAGGGAATCACCACCTTCACTTTCTTGTTCAAGCTCCTCTTCATTTTCCTTACTCCTATATTTTACATTAACAAGTAGGGCCTCCAAGGAAATCCATTGGGGTGCTCCTGTAAGCTAATTTCAGTTGTTTCTTTGAGAAAAACTCATTCAAATATTTCCCTCATCAATAATGCCATTTCATTTTCCATTTTCTACAAAAAAAAGAATCAGTTCTTTCATCTCCAGGACGTTGAACTTTACCCTTTGAGGGATTCTCGATCTTTCCAGATAGGAATAGATCACCATCAAGTTAAATTTCCAATCTTTTTGTTTCTGCAATATCCCTCGATTGAACTCTTCGTAGGAAAAATCCTACCTCTAGTGATTGAGAACTAATAAAGAATCTATTGATGTTATTTTTTGATGGTGAATCTTCCTCTAGTATCTTGCGGAGCAACCAGTCAAAACGACCCACGAAGTCTCACATTTTTTAATTTTCTCCTTTATTTATTTGTGCCAATTAAACAAGGAGGTCTTCACAGTCCTCAGTAAATCTAAATCTTTCCTCAAGCTTCCTTTTGATGTAATTCTAGGAAGTTATAGATCGGGAAGGTAGGAGGTGTAACCATTCCGATGCATTTTCTCTGAGAGACTCCACGAACAATCTTAGAGTGACATCTTCATGTTGGACACAAAGCATCCCACATGATGTGGTGAAGGCCAATATGTGCTCTTCAAGGAGTTTTGTTCTATCACCTTTGACCATTGGAAATTTCTTGTGGAAATTTTTTGGTAGATCATGTAGAGGTGGTTCAAGAGCAAGCGGGCCTGTATTTCTTCCCCATGGAATAATGCATTGATTTCTTTCTACTTCATTTTTCATTATTTACGCTTCAACTTCTACAAATTATTATTTATCTGGGAACTCAATGCTTGATGGTGGTTAAAAATAGGAGAATTTGAAGTGGGAGTATCAACAAGAGTTGTGATAGGATTTCTTGGTGAACTACTTGAAGATCCAGATGGAGAGGAAGCTAGAGAGAAGTATGGATTATCTATAATTCATTCTTGCTGATTTTACAAAGCCTCAAAACTAGAATTAACAATACCTCTCTGCCTACTCAACTTGGTGCATCTTCATTCATCTAGCTTTTGGAAAATCTTGCAGTGGGAAAAAGAAAAGACACTGTGGAAAATGAAGGGCCATGTGCAGGAATTGATAGTATATATTTCAACAATGAATTTCCATGTTTTTTTTGTTCTTTTAAATATTTGATTTTTTTGAATTTTTTGACATTGTGATCATATTTTGGGTATGGATGTTACTAAATTTTCCCCATGACGGGTGCCAAAAAATTTTGGTGAGAAAAATTTTTGAGGACAAATTTGTGGGTTCCTTGTCAATTATCTGGGAGTCTAAGTCCCTCTACTTAACCGGTGTAGCTGTCGTATATGCATACACGAGTGAAAGTGAGTTTTCTCCTATTAGCCTTATGGTTGGGGATCAAATAGGGGCACTCCAATGACCCTACAACAAAGCTAAAAATATCTTGCTAGGGAAGACTTTGTCTAAAGAGAGTGAAATGGGGGTGAGAAATGAGATGGGAGAACTAACATTGCAGGTAGAAAATTAGATTCCTGCACACAGTAGTTAGAAATTTAAACACATGCATTTATGGGAAGAAACAACTCTATAAATACCAACAAGACCAAATATAATTTATTGATCATAATGTAACAAGAAACCCCTTAGTCAAAGAAATATAGAAACTCCTTCTTCTTATATTGATTGCTTAAACAAAAGTTGTACATAGTGTGGCAATGGAGGAAAACTAGTGAGGGGTAAAATGGAAGAAAATGGCTATCTCCTTTTTTCTCTCAAAGTACAATACACTCTTGACTTTACGAAATCAAACACCAACCCTTTGAAATGGGAATGGATTTACAATTTTATAGAATGAGAGGTGACTCATCATCTACCCCCCAATGCATTTTCATATTTCCTCACACAACTTAAAACTTTTCAACTTCCTAGGAAACTTTGAAGTCCCTTTTTATAACATAAATGTGACTTATTACATTAGGAATATTAAGACATGAAAAAGTGCACACCCAACACAAAATTAGAACATTAAGAAGAGAGATAAATTTGGGGTTATTAAGAGGAGAGAGAGAGAGAGAGAGAGAGAGAGAGAGAGAGAAGAGAATATTTTTCCCTGATGAATTTCGATGATCTTGGTTGATGGAAAGATCCAATGAGATGAAAATTTGATTCTTCAAACATTGGCAAACTCCTTCAAATTGGATCACAGCTGTTTTGGAATGAATCTTTAAAAAAAATATTGAATGTTTATTTCGATGATCGTAACTTCCACCCTGCACAAGATACTCCTCCAACTCGAGCCATGAAGTGAGTGTTGGGAAACACTGTTGAATTCTATGAGACGAATCTTGAATTCCCTATGAGTAATACCCATGGACGATCCCAAATGATGGTGTGGACCTGAATGATCATCACTCTATGTCTCATTGTTCCAAAACTACCCCTTGAGTGTGACTTACCATTAATACTGAGTACCCACATGGGAGACTTACTATTTATAGTAAGAGGTTATTTCACCATTTTCTTTACTTTATTGAGACAAAACAGATAAGGGTTATGGGCTAAGGAGGAATACTTTTTTATGTTGGTCAGTTGATGATTTTTTTGTATGTTCTAACTTTTCGATCCAATGCTAACTGTGAGATCTTCCTTTTAGCTATGGGGAACTACCTAAAATAGAAAACAAGACCACACAAAAAGAGTTAAATAATATATGATAGTGGACTACCTAGAGTGTGCTAGATCCGGGAAGTTTGATACTCCCTAGATGGTTATCAATTAATTATTTAAAACAACTTAATGAGATAAATAAAAAAATTCCTACTGTAATTGATATGATTTAGGTATCTCATTCAAGCACAATAAGCAAATCTAACATAACAGGCTAGGCTATAGTGATATCTGAGGGGTAGGTAGTTGTCAGGGTGTTGGAATTGGTTAGGTTTAGGTTATAGGTTGTTTAGGTCACTTGGCAAAAGGTTGTTTGGTTCCATTATTGGAAAATGGTATGAAACCCAAAGACCGATGTTGGTCAGGTGTAACTGATGATGATTTAGAAGAGACTGATGATGATCATGGGTAACTAGCATCGGTAGGGTTGGGGCGAAAGGAACTTAACAAGATTTGATTATATGAGTTAAACTAAAGCTAAACAGAGATGAAAGGGTGGATAGGGAGGTCTGTAAAGGTCTCAGGTATACTCAAAGGGGTGTAGTAGGCAAAAATGGGTGATTTGGTGGTGTGGGTAGAGGAATGGTTGAGCTTACATGAAGGTAGAATATGGGAAATGAATATGCAAAGTATAAACTGATAACAAAAATAACAAAGGCTATTATACTAAAATAGAATATGCTTGTAGAAGGTACACTTACTGTGATTCATGTTTGACAGTTGAATGGTGATAATGGTTGATCAGAAGAATGGTGTCTGGTGCCACGTTTGTGCTTCCTGGAATGCTTCCGTGAGTACAATACTTCTATATCTATCCTTATGCTAGCTATGGATGTCTATAGGTGCGAAAAGGCTCTGGTTCTGCTTGCATGTAGGTATCTTCTCATTCCCTTGATCTCAGAATGTGCCAACATAAAAACAAGGTTTATTAAGGTGAATAAATGGTAACCGACGGTAGTTCTGGGTTGACCAGCGTTAGTTAAGGCGGGATTCCCTGGGTTTACTAAAAATGGTAGATCTCCATCTTTTGCATTAGGTTCGTTCCTTTATCCACAGATCTGAATGGACGTTACATTTTTATGAGTGGGAAGGTGGTTAGAGGAATAATAGGCCTTGATTTTTAGGTTTGGACCAAGTCTTATTCATTTATGGAAACATGCTATGAATAGGTCTATGGTGAGGTGTCTAGGTGAGGTGTCTATTCTTTTAATTAAAGTAATTAAATTAATAATGGGGTGAGGATGGGTATAAATTTAATTATAAATAATTAAATTAATGTTAATGTGTAGTATAAGGGTCATGGTTAGGTGAATATTTGTAAGTTGGTTATTCGAAATGGGATCAAGGGGAGTGTGACCCAATTTTGGTGTCTACATTTTTCCCCTTTTTGTTCAGCAGCCTATATTGGTAGGCGGCATGAAAAAAATGAAGGTTGGTTTTTTTCCCATGTGAATTTAGGGTGAGAAGATGAATTTGGGTGCCCTAGATAGGGGTATGAGTGATACCCCCCTCAAATTAGGCACCAATGATGAATAATAGATAGTTGATGGGTGGTTTGAGAAAATAAGGTTAGGTGTGAAGAAGGTGAGGGTCGATGGTATGGTGATTGTAAAAGGTAGGGTGGGTGATTAGGTAGAGCATTCAGACATATGCACAAGTTGTGAAATGCCATGAGATACAAGGGTTTCTCAACATAACAAATTTGCGTTAGTTATGGTCATAAAGGTTATCCAAATAAGGGTTGTTGAGATCTGGTATTCAGGGTAAAGGATACGGTCTGTGAACTCAATGAGGTAAGATGAAGGAATGCATAGATGTGGTTTTGGTACATTCAAAAGGTTAAAAGGTAAAGGTTTTTTTGTACAAGAGTCACAACCATATGTATGGTAAGGCTATTAGGATGAGAAAAAGAGGTGCCATCATCACAAGATGCAACGAGTGAGGACATGGGAATATCCACATAATCAATGGTTATGTAGGTAGGTGTGGGTAGGGTATGTGAAGGTAAAAATTAGTAATGGGTAGTGTTAATCAAACGTACGCACATGTAGATATGACAACTTGGTATAATGTCGAAGAGCTTTTAAACTCTACAAAATTCACATCATCACAAGTTAAAGGTAAAGCGAGTGTGCAAGGTTGATGGTCACATCACGGGAGGTCAGGTGTGGGTAAAAAGGTGTGTTGTAGGTAAGGCCACGGGAGGGGAAGAAATATGTCCCAACTGATGGTGAGGTTGGGTGATAAATGATGAGGTCAGGAGGATGAGGTGGATGGCAGGGTCAGCTTTGTGTTAGGTGAAAAATGTTGCGGGTAAATAGATAAGGTGCAATGGGTTACCATGGGGTTAACATGGGTAACCGACACTATTCATGTTTAACCGATGCCGCTCTATATAAATTTACCATGGTATGCTAGGTCACATGACCGATGTCGGTCTAGGTAAAACTGACGTCGGTCAAGTCAGGGAGAGGTTTAAAAAAGAAATTTCTACTTTTTACAGAATCATTTGTGATTTTCCAAATAGGAGAAAATGACAGAGGAGAGAGAAAAAGGTGGAAAGTGACTGAGCAAGACAGAGAGATGAGTTGGGGAGCCTCATAGTGGGTGATCGATAGGTAATAGCTAGATCCATGGTATCTGTTTAATCGATTTGCTTGGTTGGAGGTGAGGAGGTTGGTTGGTGATGGAAGAGAAAGGAGAGCGATCGGGGGGACCACAGGTGTAGCGACCTGATGTGCCACCATGGAGATGATAGTGTGACGAGGTATGATTCAATCCCATTCCTTGTGTTGTGAGGTAGATTGGTGTATAGAGGTTAGGTGAGGGAAAATGGGTTTTAGGGGGGAAAAGTGAATTTTGAATTTTGGAAGAAACATTGGGTGCAATAGGAATGGGGAATGGTGGATTTAGGTAAATGAGGGATGGGGAGGGGTTGAGGGGGTTTTAGGTAGGAATGGGTGGGTAGTTAGGGAGAAATGGAGAATATTTTAGGGAAATAAGGGTTTGGTGTCACAGATTTTGACCACGACAGTGACTGACGTCGGTCAAGGGTTGGCTGACATCGATTGGTGTGAGCCAGCAATGGTCACTGATGAGGTGACCCGATGACGGTTGTGGTAGACCATGGGTGGTCAAGAAAAACTGATGCTGGTCATAATTTGAAGGAAAATGGGTTTACAATGAGTGGGATGTGTGGGTGATGGAGGGCAGAAGATAGAAATGTAGGGTTGCCTAAAAATAGCTTGGTTAAGGGAGATGAATAGGTATAATTAAGGTTTAATAATGTGATGGTTATTGGATGCAGGCAAGAAATCAGCTGTGGATGTGAGATAGGGTACTGCCCCTTCTCCTAGAGGTATGAAGGAGTGCGAAAGTTGATGATTGGTGCCATGTTGCAGAGGTCAGCCTGATTGGGATTAGGTACTACCAACATGTAGTCTGGAAGCCGAGTTTGATGGTCACCCTCATCGAAAGATGGGACTTGACGACCAATACATTCCATCTGCCGATGGGTGAGATCACAGTCACCCTAAAGGATGTGTACAAGATCTTGGGGTTAACAATAGTGTGGACATAGGTGTATTTGATCTCCTTAGAGGCATCTAAGGCATTTATGTTGACCATGTTTGGTGAAGGGCTAGAGGATTTGAGGTTCCATAGAGCTAGTATGAGCTACAGAGATATGTACTAGGCCCATCCGAAGGAGATGAGGCTGGTGGTGTTGTTGATTGAGGTAGTCTATTGTTTTACACTGCCAGATGTAGAGGGTGGAAGATTTCCATGATCATTGATGGGGGTTCTACACGATACAGTGAAGGAGAGGAATTGCTTTTTCTAGGCACCAGTCTACTTGGTATAGCTATACAGGGAGCTATGGGCCTACGGAAGGCTACAAAGGTTCATCTTATGTTGTATGTTTCTTCTTCACTATTGGGCATACGAGAACATTGTGTGTGTTTATTCGGTTATTATGCTCTGAGCTGATGCATTTGATCTAGGTTTGGTAAGGTTGGGTTACAGGTGATGGGTACCTACTATTGGAGAGCGCTGAGTAGCCAGGGTGACTCACGATGTTTCCTATTACCAACATTTACTAGAGGGGTTGTCTGACATGGACATCATTTGGAGGCCATATGTGGGTTTTCCATCATATAGGTAGATGGCCAATGAGCTAGATGGACTACAACTATTCCGATGGATAGAGGGGCGCCATTCTGGAGAGCATGAGATGATACTCATAGATAGGGTCAGACAGTAGTTTGGGCTACCTCAACATATACCCCCACCCTTCACATAGTATATAAGGGATGACATGGAGAGGCCTCTGCCTCTACCATAGTCAATAGTGCCGATAGGGAAGGAGGATTAGGTGATAGACTGGCAGATTAATGATGTCAGGTTCACTGATAGATATATACAGTGGTGGGCCACACATTTACAAGTAGTACTGCTGAAGCTGGGGCAGCCGGATTTATCCACCATCACTGGTCGGAGGGATGCCCTATAGGGGCAGGCAACTACACTAATTACACAATTACAGATAGTGTAGGGATAGTTGATAGGGTCATAGGCATAGGTGGCCACTTTGTAGGCACAGGTGGCCGCCCTACAAGCTCAGGTAGCACAGGGATAGGTACCCACATAGGGCAGAGATGGAGATGGGATATAGGTAGCCACCCTACAAGTGTACGTTATAGGTTTGCATGGCCAGTTGGCCATTACATAGGCATAGGTTGTGGCCCTCTGGGCCTAGGTTCAGGCACAGGGGCAAAGGCCGATGGCATCGCCACAGGCTCAGGGATAGGGTCCCAATTTACAGGCAGGAGCAGGATAGGGTCCCGTGGGACAAGTACAAGGTCAGAGGTTGATGGCACTGCCGCATAGCGTACCTATATCTAGGTTGAGGGATGTATGAGGCAAGGTGAGGTA
Source organism: Taxus chinensis (assembly GCA_019776745.2). Taxonomy (NCBI): domain Eukaryota; kingdom Viridiplantae; phylum Streptophyta; class Pinopsida; order Cupressales; family Taxaceae; genus Taxus; species Taxus chinensis. The sequence goes on along the minus strand of CM034156.1, from coordinate 581,473,912 downwards.
TTATCAGGATATTTTTATGGCCATAGGGATAGATTTCCTATCATATGGAGAGTATAGAGCACAACAAGCCTCGAGTGAGAGGACCAAGTCATACACCCACAATGTGGAGAGCATAGGGGGTCATCGATCTCCTAGACAGGGTCAGGCTGAGGCTACCAGTTCATGGAGGCTAGCCCCAGGTGAGGTACCAGTAGAGATCAGGCCAAGACCCATGGTGGGTGGTGAGATGTTAGCGGGATGCCACACGATAGTGGAGGAGGAGACAGGTGAGACAGATATGGAGGATATCCATCGAGGTGATTCATGATAGTTGTATGTCCCTCTTGTTTTATGTAGTTTTTTATTTGTGATATATACCAGCCTACGTGTGAAAGAGAGTTAAGATGTATATGAGAGTTTTAAGATTTTGTATCATATATCGGCCTGCATGCCAAAGATGGTGAGGATGTATATGAGAGTTTTGTATTTTTGATCATATACCGACTTGCGTGCCTAATATGGTGAGGCTCTAAATGAGAGGTTTTTAGAGATGCACATTATTTTGTATCAGTGTATATTGTATGGATACACATATTTGTATGATGAGATGGATGATTTTTTATGATGTACTTGGCATAATTTGATTTTTATGTATAGATGGATGGAAAATAGGTGTGTTTAGGCATGGTGGAGTCAGGTTATAGGCACGGTTGAGCTAGGTGGTAGGCATGGTTGAGTCAGGTTATAGGCATGATGGAGTCAAGTTGGTTTAGGTATGATTGAGTCAGGTTAGTTTAGGCATGATTGAGTCAAGTTGGTTTAGATATGATTGAGTTAGGTTGGTTTAGGCATGAGGTAATGTCCAAGTTGTAGGTAACATGGGGGACAAATGGTGATGTATATACAGGTTATGGTTTTAATTTCCAAATATGTGTTATAGTGGAAATGTGAAAATGATAAATGAATGATTTGATGATGTAATAAAAATGTGTATTAATTGATGCTTGTTTGGTTTAATTTATAGTTATTGATATAAAATAGAAACTAACTAGGGTAGAATGTGAATAGGAAAGTGAAAGGGGGAATTGGTTAGGGTAAAGAGTGGCTGAGCTAACCACCAAGGGCCCCATGCCCTCGAAGTGTTACATATATTGTCCCAGTGAAAAGGGACCTCAGGCTGATGTAGTTGTCCCATAAGCTAGGAAAGATTATGATGAAGTAAAGGAATGGGTTGGTAGGTGTTAGGCATGGTTGAATGTAGGTCATAGGCATGACTTATTATAGGTCATAGGCATGGTTGAGTGGTTTTTTTAAATATAGGTGTTGATGATGTGGTCCTGCATAGGATAATCAAAAAGTAATGAGGAAGGCGAATGGTAAGAGGTGGTAAAAGAGCCACTTAATTGATAAGAACCGTAATGAGTCTACTATACCCAAGATGGGCTTATGAACATAAGACCCTAAAGGCATTATATAATGGAATATTCTAAAGGTGAAGGAAGTCACATAATCACAAAATGTCATGGTTGCGGGAAGTCCCTTGAGTAAAGAGGAAATTAGGCTAAAAAATCAAGGAGGTGAGAATGGGTGGTTTAGCGTAACTTAGTGTACGACATCATGTTTTTCTCAGAAAGAAACCCAGGATCAAAAATAGGCAAGTCCATGATGAAAATTTCATCATTTTCTTCATTATTTTTGGTTTAATAGATTGATTGATGCGGGAAGTATATGTGGGATGAGTATATTATCTCCTTGAGGTCTTCGTGAAGATGATCAATGCAATAAGCTTCAAAATATTTTTATTATATTTGTGAAATGACTTGATATAACTGTCCTTCAAGGGAGAAATCTATTTATAATGGTGGAATTAGAGTGAAGAGATATCCCTTTTGAGGGAGTCATATTTTGCTTTAATTTTGACTCAAGGAGTTGCATCCCTTTTTGTTTTGGGCGTTTAAGTAATGGACAAGACTATAGAGGAGGGGAGGTTCTTATTCAGACGAAAAAATCATAGTACACATGAGTTAACTATGAAACCAGTGGTTTTGAGTGATGAACGACCATGGGATTCCATCCTGGAGAAGACAAAAAGTATCCATGAGAATCATGCTATGAGTAGAGTCGTGGTACTCATATTGAAGATAAGGCTGAGAGGCGACAGGTAATCAAATGATTCTTGTTTAATCATGGATCCTCAAAATGGGTAATATGGAAGGTGGAAAACACTCAAGGGATAAGCGATCAACTGAAAAAAAGTGATATAGAACTTGATGTCAACAATAAAATGGCTGAAGATGCAAAGCATTAAAGACCTCAAGTTTGGGTTTTACCCTTCGAGTGAAGATAAATGATAAGCACCAGATCCATAGGAATGGGTAACGATATAGGGTCTAATCCAATAAGGAGAATTTTTTCCCCTTTTACTTTTCTTCTCTTTGGTTACATGTCAATTTTATTTAAGGATGAGGTTTTTGACCCTGAAAGGTTTTGTTCATGAACACATTTTTCATGGGCACGTTCGATACATTTTTTGTAGATTTGGAGATGGTCAAGAGCATTGAGATGACGTTCATCTAATAACTCAAGTTGCGCCAAATGATCTTGGTGAAATTCATCGTCATTGAGCATGTCTTGTAGTGAGATGCGAAGAGATGGAATTTGGAATTTGAGAGGTAAGACAACCTTGGTAACGTAGACCAGGAGAAAAAATGTGTGGCAGGAGTCGAAGTGCAAATACTAGTGCGATAAGACCACAGGGGAAAAAGGGATGTGCGTATGCCAATCCTTTCTAGTATCATTGAATACCTTCATAAGAATTTTTTTCAAGGTTTTACTGGTCAATTCAGCTTGGCCATTAGTTTGCAAGTAATAAGGTGATGAGAAACCTGAGTTGGATGTCAAAAGTGTTACATAGTTTGCATAGGGTTTTGTTTTTGAATTGCTTTCCATTATCAGTGATGAGGCGGTGAGGAACACTAAAGCAAAAAAATGATGTGATGGTTGATGAATTCACATATTTTCTCGACTTTTGTAGAAATAAGGGGAATGCCCTCTGCCCCATTTAGTGTAATATTCAGTAACGGTTATGATCCATTGGTGGGCGTTGTGAAGAATGGAGATTGATCTCACTGATAAGATCTAAACCCCATTGAGAGAAATGCCAAAGGCCTCATGCGACCTCCAAGGCATGCCCAAGGGGTATGATGAAGATTAGCATGTTGCTGGAATTTCATGCAACGTTTGACATAATCACAATAGTTGTGGTTTACGGTTGGCCAATAATAGCCTAGGAGAAGAGTGTGTTTTGCGACAACTAAACTACTAAAGTGACCTCCACAAATTCCATCGTGGACTTCCTTAATGGTGTGGGGATTTTTTCAGAACTTTTAAGGCATTGTAAGAGAATTTCGTTGAATTCGTGCTTATAAATAAGACCACCCATGATGACATAATGGGAGACACTTTTAAGAAAGGCACGTTTTCAATTACGAGAGATATCTGTGGGGTAGAATGGAAAGTGAAAGATAATTTGCATATTACTTATACCAAAGGTCACGTGGGTCAGGAGCAATGGTTTGGATGGAGTAGAACTCATGAGGTAAATAAGAGGGTTATTGTAGACTTTGTATTGTGAAAAAATATTTTAGGGTTAGTGGGTTGAAGCAGGTATCTGAGAAGCTAAGCATGCCATGGTATCCGTAAATTTATTAGTAGATCGTGGAGTGGTTTGAGGTGCGTAATAGTGAAAGGTGGTCAAAATTATGTCTGCGTATTGCTTATACTTTTGAAGTATCTCATTACAAAACTGGGTATATACCATTGAATTGGTTTATAACTAGATGAGAATCACCAAATATATTGATTGACTTAACATTTTAAGGCATAAGCAACCTGGAGACCCAATACGAGTGTTGTGTACTCAACAATATTGTTTGTACAATCAAAATCAAGTTTTAAAGACAAAGACATAGGTTTCATCATCAAGTTGAATGAGGAATAACACCTAGCCCCATCCCCACGCTGACACTTGGAGCCATCGAGGAAGAGTGTCATTTGGTAAGAAGGTTTTTTCTAGGGTAGAGAGGGGCAGCTATAGACTCATCTGGGAAATCAAAGTTAGATGGTTGATTCCCATAAATAGGGTGCGTCGGCCAGTTGGTCAGTGATATCCTGGCCCATTGATGGAATTTGGATGAATGAATTTGAGGTTGAGGTCGGTAAGAAGCATAAGCGAATGTGCGGCATGTTGATGTTGATAAGTTTTGGCATACATATAGTGTAATGGGTCAGTATTAGTAATGATGAAGGTTTTGTGGTGTAGTAGGTTAATGGCAAAGTTTACTTGGTGATGAAAAATAAGGGCTATGGCAAAGTTTTTTTAGCATGCGTTATAACTAGTTTCATGGTCCATAAGGGTATGAATTATGTAATAAACCGATTTCTTCTTGGTGTTAGCCGTTTGCGATGAGCAAGCATGGCACCTAAAGAATGGTCAGTGGAAAAAAATATATAGGTAAAATGGATTTTCATTCTTAGGAGGAATGAGCACTAGTGGTTAAAGAAGGTATTGTTTTTAAGGCCTCAAAGGCTTTATGGCATTCATCATCCCATTTTAATGAAACATCTTTCTTGAGAAGATGATGAAATGATTGACAACAGTCAGAAAGCTACGACATAAAACAACAAATGGATTGTAGCTTACCTTGTAGGATTCAAAGTTAACAGAGATTATTGGGTGGAGGCATTTCCAAAATAGCCTTGACTTTAGTAGGATCAACTTCTATGCCACGTAAAGAAACGATGAAACCCAGGGAGTTTTCCAGAAAGTACTGCAAAGATGCACTTCCTTAGTTGAAGACACACACAATACTTGATGAGATGGTCAAAGATGACCTTAAGGATGGGAAAGTGTTCGGTTCAATGTTTATATTTGGCCAAAATATCATCTACATAATCTTCCAATATGTGATGCATGATGTCATGGAAGATGTAATTCATAGCTCGTTGATATGTGGGCACCAACATTTTTTAAGGCCAAAAGACATCACTCAATAGCACAAATTCCCCCAAGGGATGATGAAGGCAGTCTTTTTGTTGATCTTCTGGAGCTAGTAATATTTTTATTATAGCCCGAGAGAACCGTCCATGAGTGATAGCATTTCATGGCCAACAGTGAGATCAACTAGTTGGTCGATGCTTAGTAGAGGGAAATCATCTTTGGGACAAGCTAGGTTTGAGGTCATGGAAGTCCGTGAAAATGTGGAGTCCCCCCTATCACCTTTTGTGACATGAACGATGTTAGAAATTCATTGGGGATAGTCAATAGATAAGATAAAGGAAACTGAGAGAAGGCACTAAAGCTCCTCTTTGACTAGAAGAGCAATGCGAGGATGCATTTTCCACAGTTGTTTTTTGATGGGTTTGGCATCAGGAATGGTTACGATATTTTTGGACCACAATTTTTTGGGTCAATACCAGGAATATCGGCATAAGACCAAGAAAACACGTTGCTATGGTCCCAAAGGTAAGAGGTGAAGGCTTCTTGTTCAATAACGTTAAGGATTGGCTGATATTTAGAATGTGTGGGTCATCCTGAGTGTTAATGTTGATTTTGATGGTCAATTTTTTCAACATGGTTTTGTGTCCTAGAAGGTAACGAGTGGTGAATAGAAGAATCTTCTACATCCAGGTAAGTGAGAATGGGATTCATCATCTTAACATTCAATGACATTAATAGAAGGTGTATCATCATTGATCATGTCAGGATATAGGAGTGGGAGAGAAGAGGGAGCCTTGCCATCACATTGATAGGCCAAAGGTCCTAGGGAAATGGTTGTTTACAAAAAAAAAAGTTAGGAGGAATAGATTCGGGATCTATTGACTCCGTGGGTGAAGATGGTAATGTGTTTGAATGAGGTGGCAAAGGTTTTCCATCCTGAATAAGGTTGATGCGAGCGTTCTTGGAAGATGGTGCGTCAAAACCCAATGGCCACTATGGTCACTGTGTTTACAAGATGTACAGGAAATGACAGTACGGAGGCCATGTTTGTAAAAGCCAAAGCCAAATCCTTTTCACGCACACCAATGGAGGAAATTTTGAGTGAAGCGGAAGTTAGTGAGGGGAGTGTAGGTCAAATGAAAATGGTTTGGGTTTGGCTTGGAGGTTCAGGTTTATAAGTGGCAATATCAAGTCCCCCATATATTAGATTAGTGCAAATATGGGGGAGGGCCACAAAAAAAAAACTTCACCTATGCTGATGTCATAACTAGGGTGTTGACACAGGTTCCCATACTCTTGTGGGGTGAGGAAAGTGTCGATATTGTATAGGGTGGTATTCCCCCAGAGTGAGGCATAAAAAAAACACCTTCTAAGGGAATCAGTAGTTTATATATGGGTAGCCAGGATAGACGTCTTGCTAGAATATGGGGAAATAGGTGAGTCAGTGGTAAAAGTTACAGTGGCAGTAAGGATAACTAGATTAGATGCGGGGAGGGGGTGGTGGCAGTCTTGGTGGATGGGCTTGTAGGTGGTGAAGTAGAGATACTGGAAGATATCTTAACTAGTACAAGCACATCATTGGGATGGTATGGCATGTTACAGGTCTTGAAAGGTGATGGGTCAGTAGGGGGTGGTGTAATTATGTACCTCGTGTTCAAATTTGAGGAAAATGGTGTAAAATTGAAGGGACACAATCCGTGGTGTGGATCCAAGGTCGGGCCAAAGCAACAGATTATACTGGAACTCCCCTTCTAGGACATAGAAAAGTTACGGGATAATGAAGGGATCCACATGGACATGGATAATGACAATACCCAGGGTAGAGGTCATGGCAACATTAAAAGATCATAGCATAACTGGGTTACCATGCATGCAATTGGCAGGTATTCACATTTGGTTGTATGCATGGGAGGAGATGATGTTAGTACTAGCACCACCATTGATCATAATGTGTTATATTCATATATTATCGATAAATTTAGAGATGTAAAGAGCAAGGTCAGGGGTTGTCAGACTAGAACGGAGCGATCTCTTCATCTAAAAAGCTGAGGGCGGCTACTTGGCAGGTAGGTGGAGGTGTAGAGGAAGGCGATGACCTATTGAGACAAGCTACATGGTGAGGGGTAATGATGGAGGCTACAAGCATGGGGTCATTTGGTAAAACCTCAATAGATTGAAGGACCTCCATGATGGCTTGACGATGTGACTTAAATTTTTGGACGAGGTCATATAAAGACATTTTGATGGGGATTGGTGCAGTTGTTTTAGCATTGTGTCCATGCGTGACCCCTTCAAAAATAGGATATGTAGGACCTTGAATGGTGACTTTGGGTATGGGTGCAGATGGTATGTTGGGTATAGGGTTGGGTTGATGGGCTAGTTACCTTTTCCTTTCCTTCATCTTTCTGGGCACAGGTGGCAATATTGAGTATGTTGATCTCAAATCTCGGGGGTAGATCAAAGAGTTGTGGGGGTGGAGATATTAGTCGCTAAGTAGGTAATGGAAGAAGATCTAGGGAAATTGGTGAAGGTGAAATGGGGTCCTCATCAGGAAGATTGTTGTCATCAAAATTTTCTTCGGGAGGATATAATTGAACAAGGGCAGTTTTTAAAGCCTTATAGTTCTCTACATTGTGTCCTAGCACACAATGGTAGGTGCAAATTTTTAGCTTCATCAAACCCTTTTGGTTTGGGTTTGAGCGGGTCATAAGGTCTAAGAGGTGGTAATGTGATGACAGAGGTTTCGAGGATATTGGTTAAGAATTTTGCATAGGACACTTCTAGTGGATCGCAATGGGAGGTGAGTGTGGGTTTGGACACAGGTGTGGCTGATTGTAGAGGAAGAGGCTTTACAGAAGGGGGAATGGGTTGGTCCACTAGTTTGGCGTGTGGAGTGGTCTTAGGTCTTGATTGCATCTGCATGGGTGCGGGGGAATGGTAGAAGAGCTGGTGATGGAAGGTAATGCTTGGTTTAACTACCTTATTTTTTAGCTTTAGGTTACACCTTGTTGGGAAAAGGTGACACGAGTGTACGATATGTAGATGGAAAAGCAAATGGTGGGAGAGGACGGGTTTCCCATGGGGGGTAACCGAGTTGAGGGTGGAGGTGGTTGGTAAGAGGTTGGGTTGAATGTGTGAGGGGAAGAGAAGAGAGTGTCATGGGTAGTGAAGAAGTTATGGAAGGTAGTTGTGGTATGGAGTGTAAAAAAGGTTATGGGGTGATGGTGGAGGTTCTGTGGATAACTTGGGTATATTAGAGGTTCGTGATGAGGAGGTAGACTGCTGCATTCTTGGTTTTACCGGTGGAAGGAGGTTGTTTGGCCAGGGTCAAGGGGTAAGGTCCTAGGATGGATGGAAGGGGTGAAGGATACAATGGTGTGGTAGGCGAGGTTGGGTCTTCTTTTTAGGGGCTGGAATAATTTTAGTGTTGGTTTGAGAAGATGTGGCTAAATCTAATTTGATGGGTGGGTGAGTAAGGTTCGATGTTGGCATGAGCCCTAAGGTAGTGATGGGTTTAAGTAAGGTAGATGATATAGGCATGGGTAGGTGTTTGGGTGTAGATGTATGTTAGGTTGTGGGGAAGAGGTCTATGTTGGGCTATGGGTGGGTGACATGGAAGATGTTGCAATAGTCATGGTTATGTTTGGTTTGGTCAATTGAAACAATTTTGGATAGATAGTGGAGGGTGTTTGGTGAGTGACAATTACATTTGGGTTGAAACAGGAAGGATCTATCAACATAGTCCAGGCGATTGACCAAGCGTGAAAATGGTATTGTTGTAAGCGGGACTGATGTGGATCGAGTAGAAATTCCCGTAAAATTTGTTTGAGAAATAGGGGAAATGGATAGCTTCATATTTTTTGGGTAAGAGATTAGAAAGCAAATCAGCTAGATCTTTAAGATCCAATAGAGAATGGTCATCTAAAGGAAATGGTATTTTGATAGCATCCTCTATGGATAGAGGAGAGGATGGGCCAGATGAGGTGGACTCTCCTTGTGAGTGTGTAGGTTGTGTGACATGTATCTCCTATGAGTAGGAGAGGTGCCACTGACGATTGCTTGGTAATTTGAGGGGCCAAAAGGCAGAATAATACTTATAGGATTTTTCCATGGGTGAAGGATAAAATTAAGGGGGTTCCTCTATGGATGGAGGAATAGATGAAATAGGTTCCTGTATACGTAGGGGGCTCAGGATAATATTGCATCTATGGAAGGAACATGGGGAAATTAGGAAGTAATTGGTATGTCATTGAAGATAACATGAACTTGATGGACATTGATATCATTGGTTAAAGTGTCACCAACTTGGTTGGAAGATGGGTCTGTGATATTAAGGAATGGCTTCTTGAAGATATGTAGGTTTTGGGTTTAGCGGGTGCATTTGGGATATCCAAGACTAGATCTTCGTTGTCTGTCTTTTTGTTAAATGAAGACAAGCAGCCACCGTTTGCCATAGGAAGGGATCTTTGAACCTATACACCCATCATATGTTGAAGAAGGCATAAGGGGAGGAGGTAGTTCATGAAACCCAGGGGAAAAGGCATTTTCAGTCTCCTTTGAACAGAGTACTCCCATCCTGTGGCCAAATCCAAGCTCTTGAACCCTACGTGGATAGCTGTCAAATCATAAAAGAAAGAAGGATTCTGTCAGATGTTGTAGTTTCAAATGCTTTGCTGAATGTTGTTACAATGTTTGACCATATGAAAGAATGAGACAGCTTCACATGGAATATGATTGTGGCATTGTACAGAAGACATGGGGTTTTCCTCAGGAGACAGTCACACTGTTTTCTTCCAAGCCGTTGTTTTGTTTATTGGAGATGTCGTTTGTTTTATGATCCACGAAATTTAGATCTAGAATCTACTAGTTTTAACCATTTTATGACATTTGTGATTCCATTATATGTATCCCCTACAGTACAATGTGTCATCTGGTATATACCCCACACCCATTTATGCTAGAGATGAAGTTTGGGTTGGGTTTCCTCTTATACTATTGTTACACTTCGTTGCATTCCAAAGCCAGTCGTAGAGATGTTGATAAAGAAACACATTTTCCAGCATAATCTCAGCCATGGACAAATAAGATTTTTGGAATGGGGTACGAACAATAGAATATGGTTACTTGGTCAGATGTTATAGTTGTAAGTTCCCTAATACACATGTATGCAAATGTGGAAGCATTCAGATGGCTTGCCAACTGTTTGACATAGAAAATGTGGTCTCATAGAGTGCCATGATTGTAGGATATGCGGAAAATGGATTTGTTGAAAAGGTGTGTGAACTGTTTGATAGAATGCCTTAAAGAAATGTTGTCTCATGGAATGCCATGATTGCAAGATATGCAAATAATGGATTTGTTCAAAAGGCTTTAGATTCTTCTGAGAAACCATAACCAGCAGATCTAAATCCAGTTTCCATAACCTTTGCTAGCATCTCCCATCCTGTGCTAGATGTGAGTTGTGGAACGCTTTATGGACATACTTCAAAGTATAAAGAGTAGAGGAATGGTTTCAAATCTGCAGTAAAAAAATTTATGATAGACATGTATGCAAAATGGTGGAGTTGTGGATGCTCGTGAACTAGTTGACGAAGTGGCCAAGCAAGATGTTGAACAAAAGCCTACGGCTTTGACCTACTTCGTTCCTTCTAGGCATGGTTCATCTCCCCTTACCTCTCATAATTCTCGTGCTTTAGTTCTCATTTACAACTTAATAGAATTTTAAAATATTAGGATTTTATTACAGTTAATTGTTTATTTCAACTTGTAAAATAATGAAATGTCGTATAGTAACTCAAGAAGTCAAAATAACTCGTTTGCATTAAAACATGAACCTCCACCCTCATTCTGAGGTGATGTAGAAAACTTCCTACCCAACTGGATCACTACAACATTGTTTTATCGACCAAATGAAATTGAATTCCCAATGATAATGTTGATTAACTCCCGGTTTAAATAGTTATTTTTTGTATTTTTTGGAGACTCATTACGTACCCTTCGTAACTCTGAAAATGAGATGTTAAGCTTCATTCATGTACCTTGTTATGTGAGGAGTCACCTTGACCTCTGGATTGACCCCGAATGAACATATGTGATCTTTTTGAAGATCTTATAGGAGCCCTGTTACATTGGTTTACAACAATAGAAAGCTGTCAAATCTAGAAAGTTGGATTTCATTTTGAACCGCCATTTGAAACCTGGATAGAGAAATTATTTCCCGTCTTCGCAAACCTCTAGTGTTTTCACTAAAAAATTACATGGAACTTTTAGTTTAGGGAAAAACACTTTTCTGGATAGTTTGATGATGGCATTTTGTAGGCCTCTGGTCACAGTTTGACAAGGTCAAACTAGATTAATTAGGACTGGTGGCTTTAAAAATTTGTCGCCGTTCAAAGACTGTTTTCTAGTTATGAGTTTCGTCGAATTTGTTGAATTATCCTTATATAGGTAAATTTGTAGGAAGTTTCTTGTTGTGCGTTCATCCATCAAACATCAATTTTGGACATGGTTTTCTAAGCCCCCAAGCTAACTTTTGTTCAATTTGCACTGGGCCAACTATGACCAGGGGCCTCAGAAAACTAGCTTCCAAATGTAAATTGTTTGCTTTATCCCAATTCCATTAATTGCTATGAACTCTTGGTATATCTGGGGACACGTATAAATTTAATCGTGGTGTGTGTTCTCATCGGAAGATAACTTTTGGAGGTAATTTCTTAGCCTCCTAGCTCGTTTTGAACGTTTTTGTAGCTATTAAGAAAATGTAAAAATAGGAAGCTGCGGGACCCTCATCGGGTTGCCAAACCCCCATAGATACTTTTGACACATGTAAATAAATTTTTAAAACACTATAGTGTAACTTGTGTGAATTAGAACTTATGAAAAAATGGTGTTTTCTCTCTATTCCCTTATCTTTCTCTCTCTTGGGTTACAAAATGAGGTGAAATGAAGTGCATTGAATACATGTCTCTAAACCCTTTTCTTTCAATTGCAAATTGTAATTATTACCATATGTAAATTGGAAACTGAAAAATGATAATTATGTTAGATTAGGGTGGATGTCATGCCATCAAATTATCATTGATATCATGCTCACGTGGTTTTGCAGGATGAAATAATGATGACAAAAAGGCATTGTGTAATGCATTAATTATCATTGTAATTTATATAGTTCATTGTTAAATGAATAAATGTATAATGTTTTCTCATGTTACAGACTGTTATATTTGATAATTTGTTGATATGTATGAGATGTTGGTTTCAAGGACATCTAGGAAATGTGCATTTAATCGTAGGTTCAATCTTGATTCATAGTATACATGGTAAAAGGGTTGGATATTTATATAAGGTAAATGAATTTGAAGTAATATCTTGTAGTGCATATCTAGGGTTCAATAAATGATTAACGAGTCATCTTGTGCATTTATACTCTGTGAATGTAATAAAGAGATTTAATCCAAACACTCTACCCTTGTTCAATATCGGAGCATAACTTGTTTTCCTTGTGTGATACTTTTTACAGTAGAAGACATTGAAAACCATAGAATGAACTTCAACTCTGCACTCGATGGAACCTCCTAGTTTTGAGTAAAATCAAAACCCAACAATGGGCTTATCATCTTAGTCATTAGGTTTAGTGACATGGTCATAAATCCGTCTGATAGGAGTGATACAGTGAAACTTCATTTGGAGTATGTAGAGCTAACTCCCCCTTCGTATCCTAGTGGACTACCTTGTATTCCGAGGATAGATCTAAAATTTATTTTCTTCATTGAATGAAATCCCTATGGTTCCAGAAGACATAGATTGAGGTTGTGACTTAGTTGTTCTAGGTCTTAACTTTTGTTAATGAACCCCTTGGCTCCGCTCAGCTAAATGTGTTACCTTGGTTTCTCTCAACATTACACCTCGATCCTTTCTGAAGGTGGTTTAACATAAATATGTCCTCTTGCTTAAAACACATATATAGTTGACGGGTAGACCCTTAGATGAAATTGGAACTAATCTAAACCTCTGTTGATTTGGATGTTAACTTAGGATTCGTGTGTAGCTTCAAGTCTTCTAACCATTTATGTCTTCAAGAGGTTAGACAAACACTTCGTAACTCCTTTTTCAAGACAATGCTAGTAATAAGACCCTAATGTGATGTAGAAAATAAAGTATATAAGAGTAAAAATGAGATTTGAGGTTTGGAATAATGCCACCCTTAAATACCTTATAACTCAATTAAACATATTCTTTTGTTTCAAATAATATGAATTATTCTTTGTGTGATCAACCTTTGAGAAAACAAAATACATATATAAATCAAAATGGTATTTCTCATGTCATTGAATTGGAATAACTATGGTAGGGAAATAACTAACACGTGATCAAGGTATGTTTCGGTACAAAAGCTATCTCGCATCTAAATCTCCGTTAAAACCTAATATAGCTATATGGACACCAAGTCACATCCACTTCAGTTGTAAGAATAAAAAGGTAGACACTGAATATATGTTCGAGCCAAATATTTTTAACATAAGAACAAGGTAATTAAGTATTTTATTTGCATTCAAATTATGCCAAATAAGTATGCAAGTTATTGAAAATTTTGTAAAGAATAAGAAACCAACTTAAAATGGACGAACTACAAATTAAATTTGGAATGAACTTAAAGTTTCTGTAGATGGAAAAAAAAAGAAAGTCATCCTTGCACAATAATGTTCTTAGAATGTTAATCGTAACTAAAATATAATTAAAGAAATGATGTGTTGTGGGTTCGCCATTCTTGGAGTCATTTTTCTTGTGGTTGGGTCATTACTAGTAACCATTCATTGGAAAAAGTGTGGCATTGACATGCCTATGTTGTTTTCTTGTGTCTATGTGAGTCGATGACTTATGTTGTCATATTCGAGTCGAGTTTCTGTCCTTAAAGCCCTTATTGTGTTGTGTGTAGTGAGCAATGTAAGTCAAAAAAAAAAAAATTATCCTGGTATTTTACTATTGTAATTGTGTGTGTAGAATGTGGGCACTACATATGGTATCAGAGCGGAGGTTCATGCTCTCGAACCTCTGGGGCAGATTGGAGTTGTGATGGTGTTGCATGATGGTGGTGGATAGTGGAAGATTAATGTGATATATGCATGATGTGAACTATGTCGTAATTTTGAAATTGTGAACGCACATGTTGCGCATGTCACTTAGTGCATATTTTTTATTATATTGATGTGCTTGTGATGAGAGTATTCACTCTCTATGTTGTTGACTCAATGGGGAATTTAGGTGTAATGTACCACCTTGTTGTTTGGGAATGGAATGTTATTGTGGATTGCAGAGGGTTAGAACATTTTGGCTTTATATGATATGAAGGTGTATTGATGTATTGCATGACAAAATTGATGTCAAGTGAATCAAATTTTATCGGAATGGAATTATGTTGAGTTGTGTGCATCATCGTGTTGTATCGCAATTGACTATATGTGGTAAGGTTAGACATTGTGTTCCTCATACGTATAATTCATGTAATATGTGATGATTTACATCATGATTTAGGGGCATATGGCCTGTATGATCCCTAGTGTATAGTGATTGCACCTTGGGTGTAGGATGTGGTAATGTGATGTATTGTAACCCGTGAAAATAGTGATTTTGTTATACCCTGTATATAAATACCATGTGTAAGATGTTATGGTTAATGTGCGTGAATCACCATTGTGTTAGTGATGAAAATATGTGTATGTTGTGAACCTTACGCTAGACAACCATAAGGGGATAAAATGTCAAGAGTGTATGTGTGGAGAGAGGATACGTGGACCAAGTTTTCATAATCTTGAGCTGAGTACGAGTGAGTAAGTGGAATCTTATATAGACTGAAACCCACTTCTATTTGTTTATTATACTTCGAGCTTTCTCAGTATATTGTGGGTGCACACCACCTTAGCTCAACTTATGCAACTAGTGTCCCCTTCTCTTTCCTATTGGATTGTTCATTGACTAATCCTATGTGATTTTGACTATGTTGATCTTTGTGAGAGTATGGAGGAATGATTCAGGCAGAGATGATGACAGTTACATTATTTGATATACTCATTTCTAGTTACATGTATATTTTTTTACGAGCTGAGGCTCGATGTCCGAGTTCCAGCAACTCGATGAGTACCCCTTTGGTGACTATATGAGGCCACATAGTGGTTATAATGTGCTATTTTCTCAATACATTTTTTATTCGTAAATTGATCATTATCTCTTTTAGCTAGAACCAGCCATTTTCTTGATTGACATGTTCTTATATTTTGGGAATTTATTTGATTGTTGCCTTAACATTTGGATTTTTCACTAACCATGGCTAATTAGCCATTTTTTTTTCTTAGTTTTAAAACTTTCTTTTCATATTTAAAAGTTTTGGTAGCCTAGCCTAAGGCTTTTGATTTTGCCACTTGGTATTTGAATGGATTGTTATGCTGGTTCTAATGTTGGAGTGTGGTTGAATAGGGTCATGAGATTAACCATGGAGTGGTTGAACCTATGGACCCGCTTCATTGTATGGGGATACGCCCTAAGGAGTTATAGATAATTCACGGGTTGTTGAACCACGAGTTATTATGTCACTTGGGTTGGGGGTGATGGGGCTCTACGTGCCTAGGGCCATAGGGTGACCCGGCCTCATTAAAAGGAGAAAGGAGATGGGCCTCTATGGTTGAGTGACCTGATATTATTTATAGCAATCTATGGTGGAGTGACCTGATATTCTTGATGGGGATCTATGGTTGAGTGACCCGACTTGGTTTTGGCACTATGATTATTTCTCCTTGGGAGATATATGGAGTTATTTGGTGATGCTTTGGGAAGGTATATGAAGTTTTATTTTGTGCTCTTGGAGACATCTAGGGATTGTATCGTGATGTCTTGTTATGTGTGGAGTCAGTATAATGAGTTATTTGTACTCTTGTGAGTCTCGTTAGACATTGTTATGGTTGAGGATTGACATTTCCATTTATGTTGACTATTGGATATTGGATTGGAATTATGTCGTTAACCGTCATGGTTTTGAGACACGTGATACCGGTTACCTTTATATGACTATGATGATTATGTTTTTCAGTCATATGTGTAATGAAATTACTTTTATAATTCAGATTAACAGCAACAATAGAACACCAATAACACAATATTTCAGAATAATGATCTCAATATGTAATTAGAATAGCTTCGCCACTTCGAGGGGGAAACCTCCAAACCATATAATAAGACTCAAATGCTCAAATGATAATGAAATACTACCTATAATCCCCTATATATACTATTCATATGCTATGGCCATCACCAAGGCTGACCTATTAAGCATGAGAAAGTATAAATGATATAATAAAATGATATGGTAAGCCACAAGTTGGCTACTCATATCCTAATACAAGCAATAGGTTAAGGGCGTAGCATGCCCTTCCCCTTCAAACCAACGTTATCCTAAATGTTGAATAATCTTGGACGTTGTTGCAAAAAACCTTCATCCTCCCAGGTGGCGTCTTCTATGCTCAAATTCTTCCACTTGATCAGATATTCCTTAATGTCTCTAGTTCTCAGCCTCTTAGTACGTGTTTACATAATCTTCTCTGGCTCCAAAATGATTCGACCTTCCTCATCAAGTTCTGGTAACTCTGTCTGGGCTTCAAATTTTTGTCCAATAACCTTCTTCAGGCATGAAACATGGAATATTAGGTGTATGTGTGAAGATGGAGGCAACTCTAGTTTATAAGCAACACTACCAATTTTCTATAGAACCTGATAAGGGCCATAATATTTAGGAGCAAGTTTGTTTTCCTTTTTCTGTTGCTTTAGGGACATCTTTTTGTAAGGATGGAGACGTATAAAAACCCATTCACCAATTTCAAAATTTCTTTCACTACAGTGTTGATCTTCTTGTTATTTCATCCTGTTTTGTGCTAATGCTAAATTCTCCTTCAAACTAGCCAAAACCTGTTGTTGATGTTGAATGTGTTCTTCAACATATCTAACCTTATTTTGCACCCTCAAGGAGGAAGTGATAGAAGGTGGATGGTAACCATATAATGCTAAAAATAGGGTTATTTGAGAAGAGGTATGAAAAGATGTGTTATACCACCATTCTGCCAGTGGTAGCCAT
Organism: Taxus chinensis; assembly: GCA_019776745.2. NCBI lineage: Eukaryota > Viridiplantae > Streptophyta > Pinopsida > Cupressales > Taxaceae > Taxus > Taxus chinensis. Next base: position 581,456,816 of record CM034156.1, on the reverse strand, counting down.
TTAATCCACCTTTCATGCTTATCTGATACAAAACAATGTAAATACCCCTCTAAGAATTTGTTGACCACTTTTGTTTACCCATCAATTTAGGATGATAAGATGAACTATGAGCTAACTGAGTACCCAAACATGAAAATAATTCCGTCCAAAAATTACTTGTGAAAATAGGATCACGATCACTTACAATTATCTTTGGGGTTCCATGTAGCCTTTGAACTGTCTCCAAAAAAATAGCTGTAATTGTATTGGCTAAAAATGGATGTTATAGGGGAAAAAAATGGGCATATTTTGTGAGCCTATCCATAATCACGAAAATAACATTCTTGCCCTCTGAACAAGGCCATCCGGTGATGAAATCCATGGAGACCTCCTCCCATCTTTGGCTAAGAATTGGTAAGGGTTGCAACATACCTGGTGTCTTAATTGTATCCCCTTTATTTTATTGGCACACTAAACACTCTGATACAAAATCTTGTACATACCCCTTGAGTCCTTCCCAAAAGAATTCTCTTTTTATTCTATGATATGTCTTCAAAAACCCAAAGTTTCCTCTAATAGGTGAGGCATGTAGCTCTGCAAGAATCTTATGCTTCAACTCAGAATCTTTACTCAAGTATAGCCTATCCTTGTACCATAGGGCATTACCTTTCCACTAAAATTTGTTAGATGCCATAGATCCTTGCTTGATATTTTGTATTAGAGATTGTGTATCCTTATCTTGATTCCATTCCAATCTTGCTTCATCCACCCGATTGGCCATCAATATGGACATTCCACATAGTAAGGCATCTACGGATGTATCCCTTCTGGAAAACACATCAGCTACTACATTTTTTGTACCCTTTTTGTATATGATTTAAAAATCATAACCCAACATTTTTATTGCCCACTTTTGTTGTTCCTCCGATGATAACCTTTGCTCCAAAAATTATTTGAGACTATCATGATCAGTTTTTACCTTGAAGTGTCTACCCATGAGATAGGGCCTCCATTGCTTGACCACATGAAGAATAGCCATCATTTCTTTCTCATAGACAAGTTTGAGAAGATATTTTCCTTTGAATTGGTTACTCTCAAATGCAATTGGTATTCCTTCCTGCATTATAACTACTCCCAATCCTGATCCTGAAGTGTCACATTCAATAATGAAGTTTTTTTAGAAGTTGGGAGTAGCCAAAACTGGGCTGATGCACATGGGTTCCTTCAGCTGCTCAAAGGATTTAGTGGCTACATCTGTCCAATGGAAGGCATCCTTCTTGAGCAATGCAATGAGTGGGGTTGTTATTCTACCATATCCCTGCCCAAATCTTCTGTAGTACCCTGTTAGTCCTAGGAACCCATGAAGATTTTTGAGATTTTTGGGCCTTGGCCATTCCACCATAGCTTTGACCTTCTGAGGATCAACTTTGACACCTTCATGGGATACAATATGACCCAAGTACTCTACCTCTTATACACCAAAATAACATTTAGATGGCTTTGCATACAAAGTATGTTTCTCAAAAACTTCCAACACGTTATTTACATGTTGTAAGTGTTCTTCCCATGTCTTACTATAAATCAATATGTCATCAAAGAAAACTAATACAAATTTCCTTTAAAATGGCCTAAAAATAGTGTTCATCAAGCTTTGAAAGGTTGAGGGCATATTTGTAAGAATAAAAGGCATTACCAAAAACTCATAATGGCCCTCATGATTCCTAAAAGCTGTTTTATGAACATCTTCCTCTTTTATCCTAATTTGATGGTACCCTAAATGAAGATCTAATTTTGTGAAATAAAAAACACCATGCAATTCATCAAGTAAATCATCAATTACTGGAATAGGAAACTTATCTTTGATGGTGTACTTTTTGAGTTCTCGGTAATCTGGACACATCCTCCATGTTTCATTTTTCTTACGTACTATGACCACTGGTGAAAATATGCACTCTGGCTATGCCTGATGATACCTGCCTTCAACATTTCCTCCACCATTTTCTCGATCTCACTTTTCTCGGAATATGGGTATCTGTATGGTCTGATGTTAGGTGTTTGGCTCCCTGGAATCAACTGAATGGCATGATCATGATCCCTAACTGGTGGTAGTCCCTTTGGAATTACATCAAAAATAGATGAGTGAGCATCCACAATCTTTTGAATATCTGGTGGCGTTGAAGACTCTATATTTTGTACTTCTATGGAAAATAGCTTTGCTATAAAGCCATCCACTCCTTTTCTGAGAACCTTCTACATCTGATGAGAGCTAATAATATGTGGAGACTTAGCTACCATCCCATTTAATTGTATTTTCCTTCCATCTGAATGAAATCGAATGAACAATTCTTGGAAATTCATCTCTATAGTACCTAAGGTTGTGAGCCATTGGACCCCCAAAACAATATCTTCCCCTCCCATAGAAATAGCAAACATAGCTGAGTCTAACATGTAGTCTCCCATGGAAAGCTTGATACTATGGCACTTTCCTATGCACTTGACTATCCCATCATCCGCAATCATAACTTGCATTTCTGGAGCTGAGTAAATAAAACAATTGAGGCAGGCAGCTAACTAAAAATTTATGAAATTATGAGTACTCCCTGAGTCGATCAACATCGTCACCTTATATTTTTTGATTTAGCCAATAACCTTGACTGTTTGAGGAGTACTAATACCTGACAATGCATGACAAGAAATTGTAGGTTGGTGATCCTCTACTTCATCTTCTACTGGTTCCTCAGCCTCTCCTATAATTTCAGCTTCCTCATCATCCTCATTACCTCCGTCAATATAGAATAACTTCTTCTCAACACATTTATGTCCCAGTCCATATTTTCTATCACAGTTAAAACATAATGCTTTTGCTCTCTTTTCTTCCATTTGTTGAGGAGTCAGTCTAACTGGCCTAGAAAATGAAGGGGAAGAGATACTGTGGTCTCTGGTGTTAATGAAAGGTGGCCTCCTAATACAAAGAACATTTTCCTCTACACAACGTGCCATAATAATAGAATTAGAAAGCTTGATTAGATTAAACATACGTACCTCATGCTCGATGTGGTCCTTAAGACCCCCAAGAAACAGGTCATTCAAATTCTCTTCTGGAATATTCTCCACCCTTAAGGATAGGTTTTGGAATTGATGCACATAATATTTGACTGATCCTGTTTGTTGTAACTTTGCTAATTGACTAAATTAGTTCTTTGAAACACTGGAACTATAGTGCAATTGCTACTCCTCAGTAAAAATTGTCCAAGTGACACCTAGACCATTCTTCTACCTCTGAGCACATAACCAACGATACCAAACAAATTGGTTGGGTTCAAGATATAGGGATGCCAATGTTACCTTTTATCCTAATGGTGTTTGATGTAACTCAAAGAAGTTCTCCATTTGATTTATCTAATTCAGGGGATCCTTACCATCAAATTTGTGCATATCCACTTTCGGCATCATGCTCCATGGTTGTGAATAAGTTTGATTCTGATGGAACAAGAAAATTGATCCAATATGGTTAGTTTGTCCATGATTTTGAACTGAAGGTCCTCCTTGGTTAATATGGACTGGATTTGGGCCATACTGGTTACCCTTTACATGTTGCATGATATCATCCAACCAATGATTGATTTGGGCTCTATCTCCTTTAGAGACCATCTCAGATTGTACATTTCACAACTCATACTCTAGTTGGCTCACCTTATGATCAACTGAGGTAAACCCTAGTGCTAAGGAATATGTATTTACCCCTTCTGACTCCATCTCTTCAATCACTACCCCATCTTTATCTGAGGTTTTACCCAGAGTAACCAGATTCTTTTTTGCTCTTGTGGAAGGCCCCGCCATGATGTCAAACCTTAGGGTTTAGGATTTCGATACAATTTCGGCCGAATAAGAAAAAACATAGAGAATATACTAATACTAATTTTTTGAGATATTTCCAAAAATGTAAAGAACTTGAAAATTTTCCACAATTTGCACCCTAGGGAGCAATTTTATGAAACACCATAAATTTGTAATAACTATTGCAAAATAAATCAAAAGATTCTGAAATTTTCAGGAAACCTTACTTGAAATTTTTTGCAAATCTGGTAAAAATATATCCCACCAATTCACTGTGGTTGGAAATATGTGGTGGAAACAAAACATTAGGGTTTTTTCCCTAATTTCAGCCCAGATCACAACTCTGATACCACTTGTAATGAAATTACTTGTATAATTCAGATTAAGAGAAACAATAGAACACCAAATAACACAATATTTCAGAATAATGATCTCAATATCCAATTATAATAGCTTCTCCACTTCGAGGGGGCAACCTCCAAACCATATAATAAGACTCAAATGCTCAAATGATAATGAAATACTACCTATAATCCCCTATATATACTATTCATATGCTATGGCCATCACCAAGGCCGACCTATTAAGCATGAGAAAGCATAAATGATATAATAAAATGATATGGTAAGCCACAAGTCGGCTACTCAAATCCTAATATAAGCAATAAGTTAAGGGCGTAGCAATATGTGTGTACAAGATCTATGTCTAGGACGTAATTGTCAAAAATTATTTGCTATGTGGACTACATGTTGTCATTCCATGGAGGAATTAAAAGACCTTGTAATACGATACAGTCATGAAAGTAGGTAGCAAGATGTCTCATGGATTGCGTGTGTTGTGTTAAGTTTTGTGTGACATCTTGATGTTAGTTAATGTTGGGCACCCACAAACATAAGACAATTGAAAATTTCTAAACAAGGAATATTATAATCTTGAGATAAGAAATATGGTAAAATAAAATTCTAAGTAATAAGGTAAAATGGAACTACCAATCTTCACAGAACATTAAGAGTTTAAGAAATTGTTAAAATTGCTTGACCTTCCTTTAGTCACATTCTATTGAAATAGATCTTTTCACTAGACGTAACTGGTTGTCATTAGATTTCTTCATTGCTTATCCCTTTTTCTACCCTTAGTGTTATGTCACATCAAGGATGATGCTCTTATAAGGGGAGGGAGATGTGGTGCCTGGCTCTGTCGTGTCTTGTCAAAAATCTTGTAAGAAGGCTCTCAAGTGGGTTATAACTCCTATTCAGACTTTTTTTGCAAGATTGTCTGATTAAATCGGTGTAATGGTTTCTTCTAACCTTATATGGAAAAACTCATAGCTACCTTACCCTGTGTTGAGAAAGGGCTCGAATCTTATGCAAGTTTGCTCACCTTGTCCTAACTTGGCGGGTTGGGTGGTTCTCATACCAATGTGATGTAGTTATTATCCTGGAAGAGGTAAATTCATGCACCTTATCGCATGGGCATTCAGTTTGGTGGTACGAGCTCACCTTGCCACGAGTTTTGTTTGCTACCATTTCAAATATATTAAAGAGATAGTTGAGGAAAATCCATTTTTTGTCACTCGTTAGGCAGGAACAACGTTAGTAAATAATGTAAATGCGGTAACGAGATTTCTCACGAAATGAGAAGAATGGATTTAAAATAAAATCAAAATAAGAAATAGAAGCATAATTAATAAAAAAGGGGGGAGATGAGTTGTTTTATGGTTCTTTATCCTTTTTCGAGTTTTTTAAAAAATAAAGGGATTAAATTAAAAAAACACCCGTGAATTTTGGGGCGGTTAGGGAAAAGGGGGCTCCTTATGGGATTTTTCTGTCTTATTGTTGAATGAAGACAATCAACCACAGCCGCCATGGGAAGGGAGCTCTGAACCAGTTCTGCGCACCCCATTAGATGTTGAAGAAGATGTGAGGGGAGGCAGTGCGTGAAACCTAGGGAAAAGGCATTTCAGTCTCCTTTGAACAACATACTCCTAGCATGTTCCAAACCCGAGCTCCTGAACCTTGCATGGACGGCTGTCAAAGCATAAAAGAAAGAAGGATTCTATCAGATGTTGTAGTTGCAAATGCTTTGGTGGACATTGTTATAGTGTTTGACCATATGAAAGAATGAGATAGCTTCACATGGAGTATGATTGCGGCAGTGTATAGAAGACGTGGGGTTTCCTCAAGAGACAGTCACACTATTTCTTCCATGCCATTTTTTTGTTCATTAGAGATGTCGTTCATTTCAGATTACGAAATTCAGATCTGGAATCTATTGGTTTCAACCATTTTATGACATTTATTACTCCATTATATGTATCCCCTACAGTGCATTGTGTCATCTGGTATATACCCCACACCCATTTATGTTGGAGATGAAGTTGGGTTGGGTTACTTCTTATACTATTGTTACACTTCGTTGCATTCCAAAGCCAATCGTAGAGATGATGATAAAGAAACACATTTTCCAACATAATCTCAACCATGGAAAAATAAGAGTTTTGGAAAGGGCTATGAACAATATAATATGGTTGTTTGGTCAGATGTTATAGTTGTAAGTTCCCTAATATACATGTATGCAAATGTGGAAGCATTCAGATGGCTTGCCAACTGTTTGACATAGAAAATGCAGTCTCATGGAGTGCCATGATTGTAGGATATGCGCAAAATGGATTTGTTGAAAAGGCATGTGAACTATTTGATAAAATGCCTCAAATAAATTTTGTCTCGTGGAATGCCATGATTACAAGATATGCACATAATGGATTTGTTCAAAAGGCTTTAGATTCTTCTGAGAAACCGTAACTGGCAGATCTAAAGCCAGTTTCCATAACCTTTGCTAGCATCTCCCGTACTGTGCCAGATGCGAGTTGTGGAACGCTTTATGGACATCCTTCAAAGTATAAAGATTAGAGGAATGGTTTCAAATACGCAGTCACAAATTTTATGATAAACGTGTATGAAAAATGGTGGAGCTATGGATGCTCGTGAACTAGTTAACGAAGTGCCTAAGTGAGATGTTGAACCGAAGCCTGTAGGTTTGACCGACTCCGTTCATTCTAGGAATGTTTCATCTCCCCTTACCTCTCATAATTATCATGCTTTAGTTCTCATTTGCAACTTAATAGAATTTTAAAATATTAGGATTATAATACAGTTAATTGTTTATTATCAACTCATTGTAAAATATTGAAATGTCATGTCATAACTCATGAAGTCAAAATAACTCATTTGCATTAAAACATGAACTTCCACCCTCATTCTGAGGTGATTTAGAAAACTTTCTACCCAATTGGATCACTACAATATTGTTTTTATCGACAAGACGAAATTGACTTCCCAATAATAAAGTTGATCATCTCCTTGTTTAAATAGTTAATTTTTACATTTTTTGAAGACTCATTAAGTACCCTTCGTGACTCTGAAAATGAGATGTTAAGCTTCATTCGTGTACCTTGTTATGTGAGGAGTCACATTGACCTCTGGATTGACCCTGAACGAACATATGTGATATTTTTGACGCTCTTATAGGAGCCCTATTACACTGGTTTACAGTAGTAGAAAGCTGTCAAATCTAGAAAGTTGGCTTTCGTTTTGAACCGCCATTTGAAACCTTGATAGAAAAATTATTTCCCGTCTTTGCAAACCTCTAGTATTTTTACTAGATAATTGCATGGAACTTTCAGTTTAGGGAAAAACACTTTTCTGGATAGTTTGACAATGGCATTTTGTAGGCTTCTGGTCACAATTTGACAAGATCAAATTGGACCAATTAGGACTAATGGCTTCTGAAATTTGTCACCGTTCGAAGACTATTTTCCAGTTATGAGTTTTGTTGACTTTGTTGAATTATCCTTATATAGGGAAATTTGTAGGAAGTTCCTCATTGTGCGTTCATCCATCAAACGTCAATTTTGAAAATCGTAGAATGAACTTCAACTCTGCACTCGATGGAACCTCCTAGTTTTGAGTAAAATAAAAACCCAACAATGGGCTTATCATCTTAGTTAGTAGGTTTAGTGACATGGTCATAAATCTATCTGATAGGAGTGACATAGTCAAACTTTATTTGGAGTATGTAGAGCTAACTCCCCCTTCGTATCCTAGTGGACTACCTTGTCTTTCGAGGATAGATCTAAAATTTATTTTCTTCACCGAATAAAATCCCTGTGGTTCCAGATGACATAGATTTAGGTTGTGACTTAGTTGTTCTAGGTCTTTAAATTTTGTTAATGAACCCCTTGGCTCCGCTCAGCTAAATGTGTTACCTTAGTTTCTCTTAACATTACACCTCAGTCCTTTCTGAAGGTGGTTTAACATAAATATGTCCTCTTTCTTAAAACACATATATAGTTGAGGGGTAGACCCTTAGATGAAGTTAGAACTAATGTAAACCTCTGTTGATTTGGATTTTAACTTAGGATTCGTGTGTAGCTTCAAGTCTTCTAACCATTTATGTCTTCAAGAGGTTAGATAAACACTTCGTAAATCCTTTTTCAAGACAATGCTAGTAATAAGACCCTAATGTGACATAGAAAATAAAGTATATAAGAGTAAAAATGAGATTTGAGGTTCAGAATAATGCCACCCTTGAAGACCTTATAACTCAATTAAACATATTCTTTTGTTTCAAAGAATATGAATTGTTCTTGGTGTGATCAACCTTCGAGAATAAAAAAAATACATATATAAATCAAAATGTTATTTCTCAAGTCACTGAATTGGAATAACTATGATAGGGAAATAACTAACCCGTGATCGAGGTATGTTTCTGTAAAAAATCTATCTCGCATCTAAATCTTCGTTAAACCCTAATATCGCTATATGGACACTAAGTCACATCCACTTGTGTTGTAAGAATAAAAAGGTAGAGACTGAATATATGTTCAAGTAGAAGATTTTTAACATAAGAAAATGGTAATTAAGTATTTTATTTGCATTCGAATTATGCCAAATAAGTATGCAAGTTATGGAAAATTTTGTAAAGAATAAGAAGCCAACTTAAAATGGTCAAACTGCAAATTAAATGTGGAATGAACTTAAAGTTTTTGTAGATGCAAAACAAAAAGACAAAGTCATCCTTACACAATAATGTTCTTCGAATATTAATCGTAACTAAACTACGATTAGAGAAATGATGTGTTGTGGGTTCGCCATAACTGAAGTCATTTTTCTTGTGGTTGGGTCATTACTAGTGAACATTCATTGGGAAAAGTGTGGCATCAACATGCTTATGTTGTTTTCTTGTGTCTATGTGAGTTGATGACTTAGGTAATTTTCATATGTGAGTCGATTTTATGTCCTTGGGGCCCTTGTTGTGTTGTGTGTAGTGAGCAATGTAAGTCAAAAAAAATTATCCTGGTATTTTACTGTTGTAATTGTGTGTGTAGAATGTGGGCACTACATATGGTATCAGAGCAGAGGTTCATGCTCTCAAACCTCTGGGGCAGATTGGAGTTGTGATGGTGTTTCATGATGGTGGTGGATAGTGGAAGAGTAATGTGATATATGCATGATGTGAACTATGTTGTAATTGTGAAATTGTGAATGCACATATTGTGCATGTCACTTAGTGCGTATTTGTTATCATATTGATGTGTTTGTGATGAGATTATTCACTCTCTGTGTTATTGACTCGATCGGGAATTCAGGTGTAATGTACTGCCTTGTTGTTTGGTAACGGAATGTTATTGTGGATTGCAAAGGGTTAGAACATTTTTTCTTTATGTGATATGAAGGTGTATTGATGTATTGCATGAAAAAACTGATGTCAAGTGAATGGAATTTTATCGTGATGTCATCACCATATTGTGTTGATTTGTGTGCATCATCATGTTGTATCGCAATTGACTATATGTGGTAAGGTTAGACATTGTGTTCCTCATATGTATAATTAATGTAATATGTGATGATTTACATCATCATTTAGGGGCATATGGTGAGTATGATCCCTAGTGTACAATGATTGCACCTTGGGTGCAGGATGTGGTAATGTGATCTATCGTAACCCATGAAAATAGTGATTGTGTTATACCCTATATATAAATACCAATGTAAGATGTTATGGTTAATGTGCATGAATCACCATTATGTTAGTGATATAGTTATGTGTATGTTGTAAACCTTATGCTAGACGACCCTAAGGGGATTAAATGTCAAGAGTGTATGTGTGGAGAGAGGAGGCGTGGACCATGTTTTCATAATCTTGATCTGAGTACGAGTGAGGAAGTGGAGTCTTATATAGACTGAAAACCCACTTCTATTTGTTTAGTACACTTCGAGCTTTCTCAGTATATTGTGGGTGCACACCACCTTAGCTCAAGTTATGCAACTAGTGTCCCCTGCTCTTTCCTATTGGATTGTTCATTGACTAATCCTATGTGATTTTGATAGAGATGAATGATAGTTACACTATTTGATATACTCATTTCTAGTTACATGTATATTTTTTATGAGTTGAGGCTCAATGTCCGAGTGCCAGCAACTCGATGAGTACCCCTTTGGTGACGATATGAGGCCACATAGTGGTTGTAATGTGTTATTTTCTCAATACATATTTTATTCGTAAATTGATCATTATCTCTTTTAGGTAGAACTAGTCATTTTCTTAATTGACATGTTCTTATATTTTGGGCATTTATTTGATTGTTGCATTAACATTTGGATTTTGCACTAACCATGGCTAATTAGCCATTTTTTTTTCTTAGTTTTAAAACTTTCTTTTCATATTTAAAAGTTTTGGTAGCCTAGCCTAAGGCTTTTGATTTTGCCACTTGGCATTTGAATGGATTGTTATGTTGGTTATAATGTTGGAATGTGTTGGAATAGGTTCATGGGATTAACCATGGAGTGGTTGACCCTATGGACCCACTTTGTTGTATGGGGGTACGCCCTAATGAGTTACAGATAACTAGTGTGTTGTTGAACCATGAGTTATTATGTCACTTGGGTTGGCGGTGATGGGGCTCTATGTGCCCAGGGCCATAGGGTGACCCAGCCTCTTTAAAAAGATAAAGGAGATGGGCCTCTATGGTTGAGTGACCTTTTATTCTTTATGGCACTCTATGGTGGAGTGACCTGATATTCTTGATGGGGCTCTATGGTTGAGTGACCCGACTTGGTTTTGGCACTATGATTAACTCTCCTTGGGAGGTATATGGATTTATTTGGTGATGGTTTAGAAGGTATATGGAGTTTTTTATGATACTTCAGGAGATATATGGATTTGTTTCTTGATATTTTGTGATGTTTGGAGTTAGTATAATGAGTTATGTGTACTCTTGTGAGTCTCATTAGACATTGTTATGGTTGAGGATTGACATTTCCATTTGTATTGACTATTGGATATTGGATAGGAACTATGTTGTTAACAGTCATGGATTTTTTTTTTCTAGGTCATGTGATACCCGTTACCTATATGTATCAGCGTGTTGATTATGTTGGTCAGTCACATGTGTGTACTGGGTCTATGTCTAGGACATAATTGTTCTGAAATTCTTTGCTATGTGGACTACTTGTTGTCATTCCATGGAGGAATTAAAAGACCTTGTGATGTGATACAGTCATGAAAGTAGGTAGTAAGATGTCTTGTGGGTTGTATGTGTTGTGTTAAGTTTTGTGCATGACATCTTGATGTTAGTTATTGTTGGGCACCCATGAAACTTAAGACAAATAAAAAATTCTAAAAAATGAATATTATAATCTTGAGATAAGAAATACTGGTAAAAGAAAATGCTCATTACGTAAATAAGGTAAAATGGAACTACCAATCTTTACAGAACATTAAGAGTTTAAGAAATTGGTAAAATTTCTTGACCTTCCTTTGGTCATGCGTTCTATTGAAATAAATCTTTTCATTAGATGGAACTGGTTGTCATTATCTTTCTTCATTGCTTATCACTTTTTCCTACCCTTAGTGTTATGTCGCATCGAGGATGATGCTCTTATAAGGGGAGGGAGATGTGGTGCCTGGCTCTGTCGTGTCTTGTCGAAAAGCTTGCAAGAAGGCCCTCAAGTGGGTTATAACTCCTATTCAGACATTTTTTGCAAGATTGTCTGATTAAATCGGTGTAATGGTTTCTTCTAACCTTATATGGAAAAACTCATAGCTACCTTATCCTATGTTGATCAAAGGCTCGAATCTTGTGCAAGTTCGACTCACCTTGTCCTAACTTGGTTGGTTGGGTGGTTCTCATACCAATGCGATGTAGTTATTATCCTGGAAAGAGATAAATTCATGCACCTTATCACATGGGCGTTCAGCTTGGTGGTGCGAGCTCACCTTGCCATGAGTTTTGTTTGCTACCATTTCAAATGTATTAAAGAGATAATTGAGGAAAAATCCCATTTATGTCGCTTGTTAGGCAAGAACAACCTTAGTAAATAAAGTAAATGTGGTAACGAGATTTCTCGCAAAATGAGAAGAATGGATTTAAAATAAAATTAAAATAAGAAATAGAAGCATAATTAATAAAAAATGGGGGGAGATGAGTCATTTTAGGGTTCTTGTTTGTGTCTCAATGGCCATCTATCAATGGCCACCATAGAGCTCAATGGTGGTGGCCATTGATAGAGCTCAAAATTTGTAGTTCTTTTTTGTGTCTCCATTCACAACGAAAACAACTCCATTGTGATAGTTTTTTCATTTGGAGTCTACGTGTAAGTTTTTATCTTGTTTCCATTTCTAGATTGATGGGAAATCCGAAAAATGTGAGTTGGTGGATGAAATGGGGAATTTTTTGGAACAAATGTTTCAAGGAACCATTTGACCTCCTATTTATTGCATCTTCATCATCTTGAAAAATGTGTATGTCTACAATAGATGACACTTCAATATGACTTGTATTTTGTAATATATGAAGTTTTTTGATTGGGTGTCTTCATGGTTATCTGGTAAAAAATATTTGTTTTCTCTTCATTTCTCTATCATTTTTTTATTTTTTTAACCCATGTTTTCTCTGATACCTATGTATTTTCATGAAGTGGATGGTTTTGTGTCCATGGTAGACCTATTTTGGAGCAATAATGGTGGACCGGGTGTGAGGACAATCATGAACAAAACCATGGCAAGGTATGAAGCTATGAAGAAGAAATGGGGTGAGAATGGATAAGTGTCAGATTTAAATTATTAAAAAAAAAATGCATAGCAAGGTTGCAGCACATTTTTTAATTTTTTATGTCCCTCACCTCAAAGGGATGTGAGGGACCTCAAATTCCATAGATAAGAAGGTGATGACACATGGTGGATATCTGATGGTTGAGAATGAAAGCTTGGGAAGCACCTAGGGAGTGGAAATTTGCTCTTGAAGAGGTCACATGAGTGACTAATAGTCTCCTTAGGGGATGGGAACATATTTCCATGTTTTATGTCCCTCACCTCAAAGGGACATGAGGGACATAAAATTCCATGGCACTACAGGTGATGACACACGACAAAAATCTGACAGTGCAGACTTTGAGCTCCCGCAAGCACCTGGGGGCTAAACTAGTGATCCTGGAGGTCGTATGTCAGTACAAAGGGATTAATGGAGGATGGGTACATTTTCCCAACCTTTATGTCCCTAACCTTGAGGGATATGAGGGACAAAAAATCCTGCTAGGTTGTTGGAGCTGAAAATTTGACTAACTCCCAAACCTTGAGGAAAATTTGTGACGACAATATCTTCCGCTCCCGATGGAATAGTTTGATGAAATTTTATATTATCCTAGATGGAAATTTCCTTTTGAATCCAATATTGGGGGGTCTCGGGTCTTTATTCTTCCATTTGATCCCTTAAAAATCATATTTTTATTTGGTACTCCACTTGTGCATTAGTAAAAATGCTTACAGATCCAATGCGCCAAAGTTTTGTGAAAAACATGATTTCACCATCTCATAGGTCTTGTAATTTCCTTTGTGACCATTATTTTTTCTCCAAACTCCATCCGGAGCTCCTAGAATCACCTTTGGAATCTCAATAGTTGTTTTAAATTGTGCACTACCTAGGCCTATGAACCCTGATTTTGATCAAATTGCTCCAAACTCAAATCTTCCCTGAATATTCCAAAATCACTTCGATGATGTTTCTAGGTCTTAAATTCACCTCCATGTTTGTTTTGGATCCTGTGTTCTACTCCATGGGGTTTCTCTAATCCTGGGAAGGCCAGTGATAGCCCTTCCCAACACTGCCCAGAGATAGCATTTTTCAAGAACTTCTAAAATCACCTAGGGGGTTGAATTGAATTTCCTAAATCACCTATGGGAATTAGTTAAAATGAATTAGGATGCCATCAGAATGACTGGGAAGACCCATGGTATCTCAAAAGGATAGAATATGAAAAATTTCATATAGTGGTATAGTTCTCATGCTTGGAAATTGACAATTTCATTGTTGCACATTTGCATGACAACAGGGAACTAGGTTGTAGATCGGGGATAGATCATAGGAGAAAAAATCCATCGTTAGTTTATCCAGGTTATTACTATAATAAATTTCTTGATGATCTTGAATTCAGCGTATGATCTTACAATAGAAAGATAATTCAAAGGCCTAACTATAATTTCAAACGTTTCTAAAAAAGTGCAGGCCTTTGAAAGGTATCCTTAACTCACTCTCAAGAAAATTAATAAACACTTTTCAAATGTGAATGATGCATTCACCATGCTCATGATCATACTTCTAGAAGGAAATCCAGAGTTAAGGTTATCCTCTCTAGCTACAACACTATTCAATAGATATGGATGTTTCAAACTTTCTCCTACATCAGCTATATCAGTGAAAAAATAATAATGTTATATTTATGTAGGCATCATGCTCAAGTCCATAAAAGTGCCAGAACCACATGACAAAAGGTGTGTCCATCCCTCTTTCTCTTTGAACATTTTCATTCAAAAGTGTTGCAGATGCCTCAAATATCAAATCTTACCTCACCTTTCTTAGCCACTATTCATATGCCTCCAAGTATGATTTTGACATCTGAAACAATCCTAAAAAATTCAATCTCCCTGAATTACACCATAGTCCCTTGATTGAATATTATTAGGTAAATTTTCTAGATTATTTTGAGGTAAGGAAGTTGGTGGATCTTATTTTTTAATCCAAAATACCGAGTGGTAAATTCTTCACATCTTTCATCTATCTCATGGAGCATTCAAGAATCTGGTTATATCAGCAAGAGAGATGCATAAATTATTCATATGTATAAAGAATGGTTCAAGAGAAAGAATATTTCTTTCATAGAATTTGGTGGTCTTCTAACCCTCTGGAGGAAAGCATCTCATCTCTAATCCTTGAATTCATATGAGAGAACCATGAGATCTGCTCAATCATTGGTGCTTATAAAGAAGAAAACAATAGACATGGAAGGACCTCACTACAGGAGACTTCATAAGAATGCTAAAACCACTCAAGATCGAGTGGAGGATTTGGAAAAAGGAGATATTGATTATTCCCAACCTATAGTTCCACACCAATATTCAAGTATCTCTTCTTTTTCTACTGAGTCATCTCATCAATTATAAGAGGTGTCCATTTGCCATGAACCTAAGAGTGAAATCATACCTAGTTTTAAACCTTGAACAAAATATATCTTCCCATGGATCTGTTAGCATATGGATTTACACACATTTAAATGACATGCAACAGTGTGGGAATGAAGTCCCTCCTCAATGAAGGTGAGGCTACCTTTAATGAAAACCAAAATTGTATGGGGGGTGTTTTGGAACATCAATGGAATGAAGGAAAGGAATAATAATGAATGAATGGAAGGAAAATGCAAGAGTTAGGTAAAAATAAATCCCAATATTGCATGGAAAATAACAATAAATAACTAACACAAATAAAACGGAGTTTGCATTCGTTAAACCGAGAATGAGTAAAGGGAGCACACATGAGCAAGTAAATAGTAGAGCTTGATCACTGTGAACAAGAACAACAACTTAATAACATTGATAATAAGATCAAAGACAATATTTGCATACAAGATTTAAACATCCATCATCTAATGAACATAAGAACATCAAACGTTACAAGAGACAATGAATGAGACAAAAAGTTCGTATTTCATCAGCTCCAAAATGTCTTCGCAAAAGAACACAAAGTTTCTTTCTAAAACAAAGCTTGCACACAAAATTATTTTCTTCTCCTCTCTCAAAGTTACCCTTACAAATGAGCCCCTAACATCTTTTTATAACCCAAAATTTGGTTACAAAGTAGTTAGGATTTTAAATGCGCATTAAATAGGGCACTTAAGTGACTTTGACTTTTTCAACCAGCTTTTAAAAAGTGACTAAAAATAGAAACCACTTAAGTTAAAAATTTATTAAAGGAAAAATACATAAATAAAATAAATGGGTACATGTGGACCCCACTTAAATGATTTCGACACACACATAGACATCCTATTCAAAAATGCGCCACCTAGATCAAAACACCTATGATCAGTGCATTATCCATTGGTCCAAGAGTCTACCTATCCTGATCGTACAAGAATGAACGCATTGATCATGTTCCGCAATCCTCCAGATGATAAGAGAGCCAATCTTGAAACTTGAGCAATTCATACACCCCACCGTTTGAGCAACAACCTTGTGTGAGCAATTTCATCTTCATTCGTATTCACATTCACAATTACACACAATTCTTCATATGCTATGAATAGCCTTCCATGATGAATTATTCATTTTTCACGAGACTATAGTCGTTACGCCACCTTGGCTTGTCAGAATCCAACTTTTGATCTTTTGCCATTGAGAATATATTCCAAGAGCCAAAATTTCAATTCACTTTCTGGAGTTATGTCTTTTGTCTTTGTCACCATCCCTAAGTGTTGGAATTATAATCTTCTCACGATCATCCAATTCGAGAACACTCCAACTTTAAGACTGACCGATGAAGTATTGCGCCTGCTGCTAATCGAGAGATGATAGGGACACACTTGAATGATGTGGCCTTGCTTGATGATCCAAATAATTTTACTTATCATTGGTATTGGTTTTTCGATGAATAAATCCATACAACGATCAAGTGAAAATAATTGTTGTAGGCAAGATTCTCCCATTATCGATATCTGTCGATAACAATGGCTTTTGACTCTAAAGAGACCTATGCCAATAGCTACAACTTATACCACATAATGAAGAAGTTGGAGGTTGCTTCCAATTCAGATCCATTTGAGTTGAATCTCCACACTAAGCAGGTTTCGTGTTGCATCTATGTAATTCAGAACAAGCGTCAGGAAAATTATGACTCACCTTCAGTTGATATGCGATCACATAAACGACTTACGTTGACATGTCCCAAGTTAGTATCGGAAATGTTCTCATACTCTAAATGGAGCGTCAAGGTGAGTAGAATTCCCTAAAACCTATACCGCAACATCATTTTGTTTGGAGATGACATGATTGTGACAGAAGTGTGATTTCAAGTTATTACTTCCATCTTACAAGACTACACAAATCACCTGTAAAACTACCCTAGAAAAAAATAGCAAATCTTGTTCTAAGAAGTTATCACTGGATGAGGGAGTTTATTAATATGCCACAAGTTTTCGTGTCAAATTTTTTTTTTTCAATCAAATTATTCAGTCAAATATTAAAGGTCAAAGTTGACTCTTCTGAAACTGCTAGGAAAATCCTATTTGGTTTTAGCTTGGAAAAAATACCAAACGTCAGCCTAGGTATCTACAACTTGGCAAGAGAGCATATGAAGGTGAGGAGAATAAAAAAAAATAAATCTTTTCTCTTGACAATCATATGAGTTCAAACTATCATCTCTCAAAGTGAGTCACCTTAACAGGATGAAAACTTCGCATGCAGTGAAATCATACAAACTGCATTTTATTTGACTCCGTGAAAAACATCAAACAAAAATTTGTATCATTTTAATTTTTTTAAATAAGTAAATGAATGTGGAAATAATTCAATGAACCAAACCATTTCTTTTGAAGATCATCTAGGCACGAGATATGGATTCTCAAAGTAAGCCTTCCGCCAAGCTAAAACTGTGTGTGCGGCGAAAAACAAGCAAACTGAGTTTTTCTCGGGTTCATGAAAAATATCAAATGAGGTGATGCGAATTTAAAATTTGGAAAAGGATTACATGAATTTGGGGATGATTCAACAAACCAAACCTTTCTTCCCGATGATCATCCGACTTCGAGATATCAAGCTCCAAAATTCATTACTTTAATAGATACAACCCACGGCACGTCCTTTCCGCATCTATCGTTTTCTTTATTAAATTCATTTTTCTTTGTGTTGATATACATCTTGTTTACGTTTTGGAATTATATGTGGAAAATAATCTCTACCTTGGTTTAAAATCCTTTCTTTAATCTCCCTGGTGAATGTGTTTTATTTATTTTTATTATCCTTTGGAAAATGTGTGGGTTGTATGAGCCTGGTATTTTTCTTTTTTGGCAGCGAGTGATCTTTTTCCATTTCCTTGGCACATTGATCTTTTGCCTTCAACAAGCTTGCGTGGACTTCTATATATTCTATTTCATTTTTTTATTAAAATAATAATAAAAATAAATGAGTATGATCTAGAGAAGGCGTTAAACTTCACATTTTTCTCTTTGTTGCATGCGTTGAAAATTGGTTAGAACTTATCATTTCTCCTAGCATGGAATTATAGGTATTTTCCTTCTTTTTTAAAATTAAAAAAAAATAATATCTATGCATATGCGTTGATTTTTTTTAGTTGTTTGTTTGGGCCAGCATGGCGTGGACTTCCTTGTGGCTGTGTGGATATTCTTCCTAGGTTGTGACCTGCGTGGGCATGTTTGACAATGGCCTGTGATTATTTGTTTTTCTTACCAACTGCTTTTTGATTCTCTTCTCTTTAGGTTATACGTGGACTTTCTTTGTCGGGTTGGATTTATCTTCTTTGTTGGCGTGGAAAGGTGATCCTCAACTTCTCCCCTTTGTGGCTGTGTGCACACTATCCCTGGGCCTACATGAAAATTTTGTTTTGCTCTTATTCCTATTACACAAAGCAACAACAAACAATAAACACAGACTACCAGCTACATACATGGGTATTCCTTTATGTGGATATGTGCATTGCAAATGGATTTTACTCTTGGTGTGGCTTCTTGGAGCAAGGCGTGTGGCATAGAGCATAGAGGAGATGTAGCAAATGAAGAAGGATGGCCTCTTGTGTGATTTAGAGATGGAGACAGCTACCTGGAACTCTCAAGGTTACCTTACTTTAGCTAATGCTCGTGCCAGGTTTCCATGTGAATGTTGGGTAGTGCTTGTAGAATAAGCTTTTCCTTCTTCTGGCTCTGGATATCTGCAATATTTCCTTGTTTCTCCTTCTTCCCAATTTCCTCTACTTCTACAACTTCTCGTAATCATCTTCTCATTAATTTACGGATGATGGAAGCAAAATTAAAATTTTCGACGACAATTGGAAGAGGAAGAATAATTTCCCCCGACACTTGCTCACGGTAGTTATGACAATTAATAAAAAAAAGAAAATTTCTTCCAAGTTTGTCAAACAACTTTTATGAGTATTAAATTAATATTTATTACTAAAAACCCCTAAAATTTAATAAATATTAATTTTATTAAATAACAGGATAAATATTTATTAAATAATTAAAAGTTGTTTTGTGTCGTATCGAGAGAAGGACTCATTCAAAATGGATGAAATGAAAGGCAAAATGACCGTGAGAATAAGACAATTGCGATGAAGGATAAAAATTCCGTGAAAGAACACTTTGAAATTTGTATAATTTTTTAAAATTTTACGAATATTGATTTTGTGATGTCAAAATCAGCTGACAAGAGGATCCAAGAACTTATTAAAAGTGAATTGAGGATAGTGAAACATGTATCGGTATTGGAATTTGAATCCATCTTAAATACCATGAAGGAAAAACAAGGTAAGAAATCATAGTTAACATCTCACTTTTTTAATGATGTTTCTGGTAATCAATATCTAGAAGTTGTCTAGCCAAAATTGGAAAATTCCATTGAGGAGGTGACTTGGGTGGACTACAAAATGACAACAATTCCTTTGGGGTAAGCAACACATGAATGGGGTGCACATTTGTTCAAATATTTTTTTACTCATTTTCTTTCCAGAAATGGAGAGTACAAATAGAAAATTGAGCAGTTAGAGGAACATATGAAAATATTCACTTCCTATGTTCAATCATTCATGATCCAAGTACTATTACATGCCTCAATTCCAAAGATGTTTCTCGTATTTGTAGCTTGAAAATTCAACAATACAAAAATAAATTTTCATTCCATGTAGGGAAGAGCCAGTGATTGATGGTATGGCATGATTCTTGAAAAGGGAAGATCACTGTCGCATGAAATCCTTTCACTATTTGAGTTTTTTCTTTCCATCTCTCCAAAGGTTGAAGTGAACAAAGATGAAATGAAGAAGGAAAAGTCTCGTTGGGACCAAGTTCTTCCATTGGTGATAGAAATGGGTGATCTTGATTCTATTGCATTGGTGGGAATAAATGCATTCAATTCCAGAAATAAGAATTTTTCACCCATTTGGTCTTAAATAAGGATTACCATATATGATCTATCAAATAATGCTCTTGAGGATCTTGATTCTTGTAAATATCTCCCTTCACAAATTAAGGAAAACATAAGCAATGCAAAACCTTGAGCACCTTTAGTGAGTGAGAATTCATCAATGGAAAACCTTAAGAGGCGATTTGAGGAATGAAAAATGCAAGAGATCCCTTCTTGTTCAATGAGGACACTTTGGAGTCTCTCGTAAAAATCAGGTGTGTAATTTCCAATACAGCTAAGGATCGTCAAAATTTGTTCAAACAATGCAAAAACATCAACATTATTTCTGAAAATTGAATCAAGGATTTAAGCTTTATTCATATCCCTCAAGTAGATAACGTGGCACCTGCAATAACACACCTTAGTAAGGAGTTCAATTATGAAGAAATTTTCCCATGTACATTCCCACAAATTTAATCAATAAACATCTCTTCATCAACAATTGTTTCATCTCCATCAACATGATCCTCTTCCCCCCTTCATCTCTCATCCTTCCATTCTCTCTCATGTTCTAATTCTCTCTTGTGAAGGTACTTTTCACATTTTTCTCATTCAGTTAAATGTGACCTACAATTTAACATTGTAATGAGTTCTCTTTCATTAATGAGAAGGGACTCATTTTTATGTTCTACGAATATGAAAGGTCACAAGTGAAGAAGGTAGGTGAAAATTCATGTGGGGGTGGATCAAAGCTATCTTTGTAAAGCTATATATTTGGAAGACATATCCATTCTAAAGGGTTTTCAATTAGGAGTCTCTAAGTAGATAGCTATTACACTACTAAGATACAAGAAAGAGATTACATTCTTCTATTTCATTTGTGTATATCTTTCCTCCATTTATTTGAATGATCATATCTTTAGACATGATAATATTCTAAAATCAAGGAAGGGGTTAGTGCCTTTGATCAATGAATCAATAGAAATAGTTTTCTTTGACTTTTTTATGTTTTCTTGTTCTTGAAGTTGATTTTTTCTAATTAAGTGTAGAACTATTTTGGTTAATGTTGTGGAAATTTGTAAGTTCTTATCCACAAACTTAACACTCCTTCCCCACATTATTACTCCTCTTTACCTTCTATCTCTAAGAAAATTCCTCCCTTACATTAGGTGCAAGCAATTTTCCACTGGTCTAGTGGAGTATTATTGTGTGATCCCTTGCTTCATAGACACTTGATATTTTATTTTCTAGATTCAATAAATGGGATCCTCCCCATTACCAAGGGGAGGGACTTAGTCCCGGAGCACTGATGAATGTCGTCAATCCTCTTCATTAATAATGTCAATCTAGGGCTGGTGTCTGATAGCTATATGTAATAGGAGAAAGAGATATCTAGAAAAGAACTTCAAACACAATCCAAAATTACATAAATTGAAAGCACACTTGCTGAAATGGAAACACACACTTGCAGAAATCAAAATCACACTTGCATAAAATAAATTACTGAATTGGAAATAAAGATGAATAAATGAAACACCTGCAGATTCAAGACAAACTAAATGAAAATGAATATTACAATACAAGGAGAAAAAACAATACAACAAAATGATAATCACAGAAAAAGGAATTAAGATAAATATAAATTATTACAAGACAAAAAAAAAAACATAGATCCATCTTCCATGGAATGACTAACCATCTCATTCCTTGGAAGAGGATTTAATTCATGTTTCCAACATCTTAATTCAAAACTTCATAATATTGGAGAGAAAATAACATATTCTTAATTACTTGCTAAAAGATTACATATAAGAGTGTGGAAGGTTGCATTTATAGTTCATGCATCCAACCAATTTCTTAGTCCACTCACCAAGAACTAACTACCTATTATTGGGTGGATTTATTCAAAGCAATAAATCCTAAACAAACTTGACTACAATAGTCCACCTATCATGGAGAATATTTTTACAAATCATCCCTTTAATCTACGCACACAAAGTGGGAGAGTACTTATTCAACATTCCTAACACTATTCCACTATTTTCTCATCCTTAAAACATGGAGAGAAAATGGAGGAGTTCCAAGTCCGTGACTTTGAATTCTTCTTGGAATGCCACATGCATGTATGAATTTGAATTGCCACATGTTTGGGTCTATATTCTTGGTTGATGACTTGGAAGGAAAGAGTGAGATGAATAGTTTGATATTGCTTTATATTAGTTTGGAACAAACCAATAGAATTTCAATTTCTGGTCATTTCCGTAGCTGCGTGAAGACTTTCGGTAGCTGAGTGTTTTCGTAGCTACGTGAAGACACTTGGTAGCTAGGCATTTTAGTAGATGTGTGAAGACTTTTGGTAGATGCAATCTATGAACTTGGAGTATAGTTTCTTATGACCTATTTTATACACACTATTGCATTCCAACTTTAGAAGAAATATCAGGAAATAACAACAATTAGATTGCAAATAGATTTATAAAGAGATGATAAGATAAATCATATATTTTATCTTAAATATGTTATATGTTATTAAAACTACATCTAAATTCACTTGAAAGATTGATTTTAAGAGAGAGAATTAGAGTGCCATTTTTTGATATAATGAGACATATTTTGGTATCATCAAGCACTAGTGAAAATCAACTAATTTGTCCTTGCAAAAAAATATTTTCCAACATTATTTGGTGCCCACTGTGGGGTAGAGTTTTTTGTTTCTACACCACTCCTAGAACCAAAAAATCCTAAAATAAATCATATATCTGAAAAAATAAAAAAATAAATCAAAAATTTGAAATCCTAATAGCCTTGATGTCTACTTTGCATTTTTCCCCCAATGACCAGTCCTAAAAATGATAGGATGTTTTACAACCTAGTATTCTTTTCTTTCAATATACTCAAGAAGATCTCATAGACAATTTGAGGAATTGCATCTAGAATAATAGAGAAATTTTCTATCACTATCATGTAGTTGTATGAATTTTGAATTCAGAAGAATAACTTGCAAAAGATTTACAAATAGTAAGACAAGCTCTAAATTAGCAAAGAAGGGGAAAAAATAAACATGTTTTAAGCTTCACAAAAATCCTACAAATAGGGAAAAATAAGATACACAAGGGCTACCCGAGCTATTAGCATTACTGGTCCAACATTCAAAAATAAATTTCTAGTTGATTTCATACTTCCCATTACTCAACTAGTAAGGAGAACTGGTCTAGAATACTTTCCTAAGTTTGATCCTAATTTCCATCATGAACAACCAAAATTTAAACTATTGAATCTCATACTTCTAAAAGAAAAATATGAAGAAGAAAAATAATAAGAACTAGAGGAAGAAGAGATAATGGTTTTTTCTCTTGCCTTAGGGATAGAACACATTCCCATTATCCTTGAACCCTCCATTGCATGACCTACCAAGGTGATCTAGGAACAACTTTCTGAAGCTTTGAGGAGATGGAAAACAAAATCCCAATGATCATATCATAGCGTTCATAACATATAGTTGGGTACTGGGAATGGAATACAAAGATGTTTTAGTTTGCGTAATTGTGGAATCCCTACTTGATGCCACTTCAGATTGGTTATACACTTGTAAAGAAAATAAATCACAATTGGACAAATATGAAATCTAAATTTGAAGCTAGATTTAAACCAACTAAATATTCCCATACTCTCCTCACCCATTGGTCTCAATTGAAAAATTATCCCTATGAACCTATGAGATAATGTGTAGCCAAATTTAACAGGATGTTATATAAGATCATGAAATCTTCCAGGTCCACGAAAGATAAGAAAAGTTAAGGTTCTTCACCAATGCACAATTTCTTGAAATTGGTTTCATGCTAATAAGAAACCAACCTACCACCTTAGATGAGGCATAGACACTTACAGTTGTCATAGAAGATGATTTATTAATGTGTGGGAAAATCAAGAAGTGCCTAAGGAAAAATTTTAGAGTTTAAGTTTCGGAGCTACCGACTTATTAGTGTAAAACTTGGCTAATGATGTTCTTTCTCTCAAAAAGAAACCTACTCAAACTTACATGTACAAGGACATTATAATAAATATTTTCTCAAGAAAATAGAGAATCGATCCCTCACCTAAAGGTATTTCTCTATAATCCCCTCCTATGAATGCATCAAAGAAGTAGCTTCAGAAAGTAAATAAGAATAAGGTGAGCTATCAATAGAAGAGGTTGGATCAACATATGTAGGTTTTTTAGTATGCATCATTTTAAAATGATGAATACGAGGACTTTATGGTTGATATGAGTAGTCACTCTTGTGTTATTTTCACTCAATAAAAAACTCTCAAGGAGAATACATCCAAGTATAAATATAAGGAGAGAGAAGATCCTCAACTGGCAACTTTAATTCCTGAAAATATCATAACTAAGAGAGTTTCTAAACTCTCCCCATGTTTATAATCAAACTAGAAGATGATAGAACTTTCACCTCACTACAAGAGATCCTCAAAGAAAGGTATGTCAAATACTTCCAAAAATGTTGTTTCTACTTCTGCACGTAATATTCATGATAGGAAATCAACAAGTACATTATATAAATAATATCAAGGGAATGTTTCCCATGGTCTTGAAAACACTTCTCCAAGTTTTATTATCATAGACCATGTTAAACAGCCTAAGGTCCATATCTTAGAGTCTTAGTACGTACAAAACCACCCTGAGAAGTTCGAGAAACTTGTATAATTCGTCAAATGTGGAAGCTCCAAGTCTTAATTTTCATCCTATTCAAAATTATCATCCACTTCTAAAGGTTCTCTTCCTACTCCCGAGCCTAGCCCAATCCAAAATATCTTATCCTCTACCCCTTCCTCCACCAGCAAGATTGATCCATTCTATGTTTCCTTGTTGATAAATGGATACTATCTAAATAATTGTATCATTGATTTTAGTGCCTCTGATTATGTCATGCTTGTAAATGTTTCTCAAGCCCTTAGTTTAGGTATCTCATGCATTTGGTAATTTTTACTCAATGAAGACTAAAAAGGTTCCACTTGTTGGGAGGATTAAAAATGCAGTGATGGCCCTTGTGGCCTATCTAGCAAATCATGTGATGATAAAAATGTTATTAGCTGACATGTCAGCTACATATGGAATACTCCTTTGTATAATATTTTCACTATAGATAGGAGGTTAAATCCAAATGGTTTTGTCTCCTACATTAATACTAGTCAAGGGTGGGATGATGAAACTCCTTCTATGCTCAAGATGAAGAACGCAATGCAAAAGTTAGATAAATTGAGGGCTAATATACTCTTTCAAATTAGAGATTTGGTAAAAGATTCATTTGAAGAATTGGGGAAATTTCCATATGAAGAAGGAGATGGTAATTACTTCAGGAGATCTGACTGAGGGGAAGAATTGTTTAATCTTGAGGAAAGGGTAAATGACATTGTTAATGAAGTTTTAAACATGGAGTTTGATGGAATACGTTCATCAAGTATATTTATAAATTTGTGACCACCTTGTGGTCTAGCAGGTATTACTTATTTTTGGATTATTTTGGTTAGCTTTTGAACCATCCCAACCACCCATTATTTTTTTTTCTTAGTATGGGAGTTAATCCCATATTCCACCGGAGGGATGTTAAACTAAGCCTTTATTAAGGCTTCCACCTTGGGCCACTATTTATGTGGTTTACGCCATGCATTCACCTTTTTACTTGGTTTAAATAGTCCACATCAGACATGGCATGAATTAATTGGAAAATATTGGAACCTTTTCCTAGTTAGAAATGTGTTGGTTGAGTTGCCTAAGGTTCGTCATGTTTGGAAAATGCGCTGAACTTAGGGAACAATTGGATATTGCACCAAACTTAGGAATAAGTCAGTGGTCATGGTAATTTAAATAGTATAATTAAAAAAATTAATAGAATATTAGTACCAAATTGATGTACAGAAACTATAAACACTAATATTGAGATTAGAGCATTCAAAAATTTAAAAAAATATCCTTTTACAAGAAACACTAACTTTTTCAACCCTAGAATTATCCCTTCTTGAGCCAAATTTGACCTTAAACCCCTATTTGACCTTGGAATCTTCATGTACCCTATTACTATAACTTATTAAAGGATTAATCAACCATAAGGTGAGATAAAAACAAACACTAACTTCCATTCTCTTACATTTTCTCAAAACTTCCTTCTCAATGCTTCTAAAGAGTAATCCATAGGTGGGTTAATGGTTGCAGCAAACCACACCTACTAAAAAAAACACTTTTAAGTACCCTTTAGGCCTCTAATGGTTTTTGAAAATTTGTACTCTTCAACTCTTAGTGCAAGTCTCCTTTTTGTTACTTTCTCCTTTTTGCTAGATTCCTCTCCTAGTAGCCCTTCTCTAACACCTTTTCTAACATAAATTTTGATTTAATGTCTCATTTAACAAAATAAATACCTTTTGGTACATTCATTTGAATTTTTCATCGGTGTATAAAAATTGGAGGTATCTTTCTAAAAAAATCCTCCAAAATCAATGTGGCATGCTTCCAATTAGGTCTTTGATTGTTTCCTACAGGCATGTACTAGGACTGTCACAAACAGAAAAAACTTGAGAACTTTCTGGGGATCAAATCTTTGAAAATATTGTTTAGAAAACCTTTAAGGTTTTATCTTGAAAATTTTAAGTCTTATCTCTCTATAAAAAACCTTGCAACCACAAAATTAGATCGAATCTTAGTGAGGGTTTCCTACAAACCCGGGAAAGGATATTACTCTACAAAAACTCATAGAAACAATTTTAATACTTAATAATCCTCCTTGAGGTCTATACCAACATTCTTGAGTGTAATATATTAACAGTGAGGTTTCATATTTCATTCACATGCATATAAAACTCAAAATTCTCCTACTCTACCCCTACGAATAAGGTTCCCTATGCTTTTCAAGGGTGTTCTAACCAAAATAAGGTCTTTTCTTTCACTGTAAAGATTCCTGAAGATTAAATAAGTCTTTGATGCAAGGGCATCATCAAAAGACAACAATAAATGAAAATATTCATCCCAACATGGTCATGGAATTCAATTTAAACATGTCACATTGTTTTGAGGTCATAAGAAGGGGTTTTGTTAGGATTTCAATGTTCACAATTTAAAATTTGTGTTTTCCTCCTTTTAGAAATTCAAATTTTAAAGCATGAAAAAGAGACCCTTTAAGGGTTAAAAAGTCAAAATGATTACAATTGTGTCTATGCATGGGGAAGGAGTTTATTCTTATGTTAATATCTCTTAGAAGGTGTAAGAGTATTTGGAATGTTTAAAATCATGTAAATGCCTTATAGTATGATAATGGGCATGAAAAAGAGTCATCAAGAACCAAGAATTAGTTAGGTTTTTACATGTGAAGTTCCTTACTAAAGTGGTAATTGAGTCATAAGAATAAATTATTCCTATAACGAGGGAGGATAAGGGGTTCCCTTCTATTAGAGGACTTGAAAGTGATGGAACAAGTCTTTTCGTAATGATTTACAGTCCTATGAATAAGAACTATGTTTTGGTAGGAAGGATTTGAATCTGGTTTGGTGTTCATCAATCCATGGTGTCGATATTTATTTTCTTGTAGAACCTAAATATGTATGTGTGCCATGATCTTGATTATTTTTTCATACTTTGAGTTGAATGTAGCCATTATATGTTTTGAAAGCTTAGTAATCTTTGATTTCTTATAAGCATCTTTAGTAACAATAAATGCAAAAGAGAGTTTAGTAAAATACATATCAAGGAGTTTTTTATTGTTCTACATGATTCAAGTAGTGGATTTTCATTTCTTAAGGCTTGAACAGTGAGGGACATGTTAGTTCTTGCATGTTGAAATCCCTCTAAAATTTGATTGTGTGTTCACAGTCTTGGCAAGTACTAATATTTTGTCACCTTCTTGATGTATGGAATGGAAATTTATTTATGAATAATGAATTTTATTATAGGGTGCAGACAATCTAAAGATTTGAAGGTTGAAGCATGCAAAACCACTCTTGATTGAAGGTTGAATCTTAAATTGTGACTATTATTCTATAGAGCGGGGTTGTATTAAAAGTAAGGAAGAAGACTTTTCCTCGTGCCCTTCAAGAACTTCTGATAAGATCATTATGAAGGTAAGAATTTTAGTAGCCTACATTCCAAATTTGTAATTTCAAATTGATTCCTAGTGAAAATTATTACAAAAATTAGAGTCTCGGGCTTCTTATGATGGTTTAGATAATCAGACCTAGGGTTTAGTTTTTTTCATATTAGATCATTGTCATTTTCCATGAAATATTCAATATAGTATGCTAGGAAGGTGTACTAAGGGAATAAGAAGAAAATTTGGGAAGCTAAGGGTGGAATTTTAAGATTTCTTTGACAGTCTATGCCCGAGTAACTTGGAACAGTTGAAGGGCTAGCTAAGTGAGTCACTTTTCAAAACAAGTACACTCTAAAAGAATATTTATTACTTGAAACTTCATAGACATTTAGTTTGGCATAATGGATATGTAAAAACCTTCTTATTGTGTATTTAAGCTCCATATAACCATAGATAAGCCTGACAAAGTTCCTAGACTAACCTAATCAAGGGTTAGAAGCAAGAATACAAGAAGGCAGTTGAAAAGACTAGTATTAAGAGTTAAAGGCTAAAAATTGGAGATCATATCAGTGGTGTTAAAATATAAATTTTTAAGTTTGTATTTTATTGAAAGTATCCATACAAGTGGATAGCCTAGATGAGAGCAAAAATTGTGTTTATTAGAGTAACTAGGGGGCAGTCTTGTCTTGAAAAAGAAAGTAGTGAAGGATGATGGTTATATGATTACAATTTTGAATTTAATTAACCATATTTTAAGTTTCTACAGGGAAAAGAGGACCAAGGAATGTTTGAAGGGGTATAAAGGTTAAGAAATGTTATTTTGTATCTAAAAGTCAAGAAGCAAGAAATTAGCAAGTTGTTACCAAGTAAGTGAAAGAAGGGTTCAATGAGTTTAGATGGATATGATGATGGAAATAACATGCAATAAGGTCTACATGTAGGGTACAGTCAAGTACAAGATTGAGGGAAGAATTTTTATGTGATTTGTGCTAATTTGAGCAAGGTTTGACCAAAATATAGTGGTTTTAAGTCATCTTCACCTATGAATGATTCTCTAAATGCAGTGTAAGTAAAATATAGTTGATATGATGGTTGTTATTGTTCCTTGACTACATCAGTCCTTGATACCCTATAAAACCACTCATACTCTTAAAGCTTGAATCTCATCTTCCAAACTCATTCCACCTTCCTGTTTAGATATGAATCTTCTCTAAATACACCTTGTTATAGGTTTTTAAATAAGTGCCACAACAAACAATAAAAAAACCAAATGAATACATGTATGTATTATTATGATAAGAGTTCTAATGTCTTACCAACCTTATGATAGATCAGCGATAGTTTTACAGAGATAATATTCATGGATCTTCATTATATTCCATTCAAGGTTGGTTACATATATATAGGAATTATAGCTCCTATATTTAAGGATTATATTGTTCAAGCTAACTCCTTGAATCTCTCTCTAATCCTATTTACGTGAGTTTGGTTTAACAACCAATACTAAACAAATCTTAACATGAGTTTTTATTACAACGACATTTATATTATCCTTGATAATATAAATTATACACATATTAATAATGTAAACACTAATATTCATTACTAACATTCCCCCCCTTAGTGTTTATATGGGAGAAAATATAGTCACACTTCTTTTTCAGCTTACGTGCCTCTGCTCGCTCATGATATTCAACCTCTGTATAAACCCCTATCCATCCAGTATGAACCTATGTTAAAAAATAGGAACCCATGTTCCAGGTACGATCCCCTGCTCATTCTCTTCAAGTATCATGATGTTTATTGTACTTTTGTGATTTCATTTTCTTCACTATGTTCATACATTACGAGGTTACATAGCTCGATTTCATGAAAAATGGAAATGGAATATTGTGTCATACTCCCCCCCACAATGTGAAATTTCCATTATTTAGAAAAAACTGCAAAAGAATAACACCACACTAAACAAAAAATACTGAAAAAAACACAAGTCGCCAATGCTTTTGTGCGGCCCCATCGATGATGGCTGATGAGAGGTCGTTGATTGACCTCCAACCTCCTATGTCCTCCTACCTCCAGTAATGTTGTTGCCAACTCAGCAAAAAGTATAGTTGAGAACGATACACGTTCCCTATAACGATAGAGGGTGGGGTCGAAGGGCAGAGCCCTCAAATCCAGGAACAATTTTCATTTATGTTTTCCCTTAAAAATTGAGTGTTGGATTACACTAAAAATGCACTCATTTTTCTTTTTTTTAAAAACAACTTTTCAACTTAATTTTGATGACTACAAGACTTTTGACAATGACAATTTAATGACACAAAAGGAAAAAAAATTCAATCCAATTATAGATTGGATTTAATGAGTAATGGTTACTCTAATAACACAAACTCTTTGACCAATGAATAAACTTTACTCACTAGACTTGATTATACATCCAACAATTAAATGACTTCAAATAACAAATCATTATACAAGTAAATTTAAAAAAAAAAACTAAAATCACTATAATACTAAAAACCATGAACCAAATACCACATATTTCAATTTGTAGATTGTGCATGAGGTGAATAGGGGTTGCATTACTATAGAGATCCAAGCTGGATGAGATTGGAGACCATTGATCAGTCTCTCTATCAAAACATAGATGTGTTCTACTGGAACATGCAGGCTTGCTTCAAACCACATTTCTAAATTTGACAAGCCTGATAGAGATTTTTCAAACCAATTAGGAATGCAGGTAAAAAATAATAGATGTGTGGTCATAGTAAAGTTTATACAGTACTAAAGCATAAATTGAATGCCTAAAAATCACATCTTTTTCAAGTATACACCCGACAATGCACTATCAAAAAATACATGAAACAATTTACTATCAATCAAACATGCATGATAGTCCATGCACGAGGTGTTTATCAGTGTGTCAAACCTCCAACTAGTGTGTTTGAATTGATAATGTGCTTGACACTATAACTCTCTGATCTTCACCCATGAATTAATTATAGAGACAGACTAAAATACACTGCAAGCATGAAAGTTACGCAAGGGACAAATTTTGATAACAGTAGACTAGGACACCATATTTTGCAAACACCACAAGTGATTGAAACTAATGTAAATAACTTTGAATGCACACAGATTGTAATAAATAGTAAGATTTAGTAACAATAAAGAATAATTATTCCACAGACTCTCATCTTGGACTGAATTTTCTATGATACCAAATGACAGACCAGCAACAGTTTTACAGTGATAATATTCACGGATCTTCATTATACTCCATTTAAGGTTGGTTACATATATAGGAATTATAGCTCCTATATTTAAGGATTATATTTTTCAAGCTAACTCCTTGAATCTCTCTCTAATCCTATTTACATGATTTCGGTTTAACAATCAAAACTCACACAACCAATACTAAACAACTCTTAATATGAGTTGTTATTACAACGACATTTATATTATCCTTGATAATATAAATTATACACACATTAATAATGTAAACACTAATATTCATTCCTAACACATTAAATTTCATCATCATTGAGGTTTAAAATTTTGAACACAAGCATTTCAAGCTTCAAAGAACCAAACCAAAAAATAACACCATTACACAGTTTGTTTATAAACAAAAATTTCTTCCTTCCTCAAAACTTGGAGCCCCTATACACCTTTATCATTAAAAGGAATCCTTTAAAAACTAGTTACAAATAATTTTTATACTCTTCTTCACCTATAACCGAATGTATGTCTCATAAGACCTCTCAAGTTACATGTTTTTGTAATTATTATAACAAAAAAAGACCCAACTTTAGTCTAGAATCTTAAGACCTGAGAACTAGATCATAATTATGAATTTACTATGAATTCTAGACCTCAATAAGACCTTACACAACCTTAACATATGCTTGATTTCTCCAAGATCACATCCATACACTAAGAACAAGCCAAAACATCCTTAAAGTTCAAATTTTTAGTTTTGGAGGGAAAGTGCACAATTTAAATTTGTGAAGGACTAGAATAAGTCTAACAACACTAGATGACCTTAAATGACCCCTTAAACCTACAAACACACTATAAAAAAAATTGATGTTGCAATCCAAGATTACATGTTGGGACTAGATGCTCCTACATCATACTCCCAAGGGAATGAAAATAAATTCCCTATAAACTTCTGATTCACAAACTTTTTCTTCTTCTTCCTTTTCTTCCAATTGAAGATGACCTTCTTAAAGTGTTCCTTGACTGTCTAGACACAAAATCACACACTTAATATTATTATTATACTGCTAAATATGTTTTTTTATATATGGATCTTGCGTAATAAAAGTATTCACTGATGACCTATTCCATACTCCGTCTGATTATCTTGTGGGTCTTTATTTTATTTTATCTTCTACACTTATCACTCATACACATAGTTCTGGTTAGGTCACAGGGATCCTTGTCTGTCAGTTCTCACTCATATGTCATCACTTATCTCTGGAAATTACAACATAGGAATAGACATTAGTTCCATTTGCTCCTATTCATCTTGGTTGCCCGTGTCCTCTTTATGTTTGATCTTATTTTTGACATTTTAGGTCAGTATTTTTGGTTTTCACACTCATCTCTTGAGGTACTGATCAACATGTTAGGTCATTAGTGTTGAAATTTAAACAAAATATCCCTATATAAATGCAACATATATACCATTATATGGGAAATTTGTTTGATCAAGGGCTAGTTATCTACACAGAACAAGGGACTGCATTTGGGAACTTTACTCTACATTCACATTACATAAGAAGCGATGTTCACTCTATTCCATCCACACATTTACAATTTTATCTAGCTTCTACATGTTATCTTGCCACCATTGGTGTGAAGGTGATCTAGGAGTAGTATTTCACACACAATAACACATAACTACATTGGGTTTAATATGTAGTGCAATGTTCAGTCATAATTCCATCATTGTGGTAGCTGAGGAAAATCCTACCCCTCATTTTACATCTTTATTTTTTAGGATTTGATGTCTATTTGAGGGTTTTACAGGTCTATACTTTATTGCAAGTTTACAGGTACCTATGTGATCCAAGTGAGACATAAATTAAACCAAAGGTGAACAAGTTTGAAGCTTTAGTGATCATATTGGAACCAAGTTTTGACCTTTCATACATACCCAAGCACCCATAAATAGGCCTAGGGAACTTGCAGGTACCTTTGTCCCTCTCTAGGTGCCCCATTCTAGCCATTTCCACCTCGGTTGCATTTTTCTATGGTTCATTAGGACAGTCCATACCCCTGTTTCATAACATTTTTCAGTCAAAACTCATAGCAATATAAGATAAAATCAAATAAGTACCTTACCCTTATTATTTCCTTTCATAGTTCCAATTAAATAAATTGTTATTGTTTATATTTCATTTTACATCATTTAGAACATATCTTTGCATTCATATTTAAATAAAATAATTAAATTTTATTAAATAATTTTGGTGAATCTGTAGCATAAAACTTCTTGGGCTAGGATACACTAAAACCCTAATGGCTAAGGATAACTCTTCTCCTTCTCATCTAGTCATGGCTCATGTGAGCATTAATCCAATCTATGATGAAGTATCCATAGTTGAGCTTTCCAATCTATACCACAATGTAGTTCTTCTAGATGATATTCAAATACAAATCTTATCTAATAAATGCAATGTTCCTACTATCTCTGATCATTCTACCATTGGCATTGTTTTTTATCTAGTAAGCTTTACTCATTGTAAACCTTGTTATACAATTAGACACACTCCTATTATTTCTAATGAGAAATTATATTATGTTATTCTTATTTTCATTCTTAATCTTGATGATAATGCTCCACCTATTAAAAAATAATACAAAACACATATGCATGACTCTACTTCTCATATTAGTTCAGATAAATCTATAGTAGCATCTCATACTACTTCCATTTCTAAAAATATTTCTCATGACGTACCACATAATAGTTCTCATACTCCATTATATGTTGATTATATGCTTAGTAAAATCCTTGCATTTGAATATTTGTTCAATTTTGATGAGACACTCTATAGTCATGATTCTACTTCTTTGCATATTGTTGAGTTTGAATCTCTTACTCCTTTTTCATCTTCTTCTGAGATTGTCTCTAATAGAATGAATTATTCATCTCCTTTTATTACATCATCTCCTTATGATTTTTCCACTGTTATTCCTACCACTTATATTGATGTTTCATGTTCTTCATCACCTATTACTTCTTCGGTACCCATATCTAGTGTGCCCTTAGTATATATATCTTCTATGTATACTCTTGACATTACTATGATCACCCATAATGGAAAATTACAACCACTCAATACACTATTGATTTCTCCTACTAGTCCTCTACAAGAAATTTTATCACTCATGTATACTGTTGGCCACTTACAATCAAAAGTCCAATCTCTCACACTAGAAATTGTGGCATATTATGCTTCTTTCGATAATAATTCTTTGCATGTCAATCCTATTCCAAATAATATTCACAACTCAACATTCCCTGAGGATTTCATTATGCCTACATTTACATGTTTTTATGGTACTAGTGATCCTCATCTGCATCTCAAACATTACCGTCTAGTTATGGCTTCATACTATAATGATCGATTGTTTCTTAGATCCTTCCACCATAATATTATAGAAGATAATATTCAATGGTACACACATAGACCCTTCAAATTTATTAGTACCTAATATGAAATGGATGAATCTTTTCTTCATCGCATCATACTCAACAATGGCCCTAGAGTCACATATCATCTACCTAGCTTACATCAAAGAAAAATAGAACCTATTAGTGATTACATTTTACGATTCAATGATTACATGCATCAATTAGTCTTCCAACCTACTGACTTAGTGTAGTCATTTTTGCACCCCACCAAGAACAAGGGAACCTCATGCAAGCTGGCCTATCACCTAGCAAGTGTTGGGTGCTCACCCGAGGCGCGTGAGAGGGAGTCGAGTCTCTCTTTTATGTGATTTTTTAGTGGAAGGCATAATTCATGATCTTGACTTCGTGATTTAATATACATGAAGAAGCTATAGAGCTCAAAATGGATTCTATACCCCTTTAGTCATAACAAATCAAAGCACCTAACAGAATTAATAGAACTAGGAAGTTGTAAATCCACAAATAGACTTAACATTCAAGTAAGGTTCATGGTTATACAAGATCAAAAGCATAGTAAAAACATGCAGGTAATACAGGAAGGAGATCTTAATATAAACGTAGTGGTAACCTTATCATATTCATTCATAGTATTAATTCAAAACATTACAGAGTGGCAGACCACTGTCATACACCATATCTGGATCCATACATGTATGCTCACAAAACAAAATTTGCATTCCCCATTTCCCCATCACATCCTTCCTAGAATCATCTACCTTTTTTATCCCATAGTTCTTGTAGTAATTCTATAGAGCTCCGCTACCTCCCTTGTGTCTCTGTTCTTTTCCAAGGGCGTGTGTATAAATAGGCCTATGAACTCTAACAAACTCCTCTGCAACCTCAGATCTGGCCCCAAGTGTCAAGGTGTAGGTCACCCTAGGTGCATGCCTCACCATGTCATGATTAGCTTTTTGGATCTTCCTATTGCAAGGTATATTCCTTCTAGGAAACCCTATCGCCAGGATGGAATCTTATCCAAACAAAACATGTTCTTCATGTGTTCTGTCCAAAAGGTTGAAAAACAACTAAGTCCTGAATTGTGCTTCATGGGTGCGCATCTTCAAAACCTGCTCTCTTTCTCTAGCCATGCGCACCTTAACCTGCTCACTTTCTCTAGCCATGTGCACCTACACACCTTTAAGATTTGGTAGCTACATTAGGGGCCCAACATTACCCCATACTTCACCTGTTCTCCACCCTTGGGAACCTTTTCAGAGAATGCAGTACAAAAATGCAAGGCCTTGCCTTGGAAAAGAATGGAGGGAAAGAACAAAGAATGGGAGAGAGAAAGAATAGAAGGAAAACTACCTAAATAAGAAGAAGGGGAAAATTTTTCTGTAGGTCGGCCTCCAGTGTATTCCAAGTGCTGACTTCATCTTGTGCTCTTGTGCAGAGGTTTCCAATCAATGCGCTCACCTCGTCAAAGGATAACCCTTCCCCTTTTGTATTAATGGTCTCCACCAGAGTCTCCAGCTCCTTTGTGTGATCTTCTAGGGCATCCATCTTCCTCATAATGGTCTTGTAGAGCTCTTTTAGCCTGGTTTTGATTGAGACTCGTAGGATCTCAATAGCCTTAGACTTCCTTTCCACTAATTTATCATGGCATAATGACGAATTGGTAAGAGAATTCATCATAAATCTAGAACAAACTAGAACAAAAGTAAGAAATGTATTTATTCCTTTCTCTGTAAATAATGTAAGTAATGTGTCTAGAGTGCCCATTATTCATGTGCCCTAACCTACCAAGGGGACTTTGAAAGAACTGGTTAAAGTCTTGCTGCAAGAAGAAGAAGCTGAACCCCAGAATATCTATAATACAAAGAAAATCATAAAAGGGGTCAGAAGGGCCAGTTTTCCCAAACCCTTCGACGGGGGTAGCATTTTGGATGGTAAAATATTTAACCTGTGATGGTCAGTTTGGGTCTGTGGGAAAAGAAGTCTTAAAAATGCTCATATATCTGAAGTATGAAGCCACCAAGCCTGAATACATAATCAACCTCCCAAGGTTTCTTTTTTATTCCATTCAAACCATGGCTCAGAGGTATTCGTGAGGTGTTGGGACAATTAGGCATAATGGTCTAATTAATTTTATATGCTAGCACCATTTCCTGTCAAAAAAGAATGGAAAATAAATTTGGGTCAAGTTTCTTGGCAAGTTCTAGAAAAACCCTAATATTATCAGAAGGACAATTCCAGCCCCATTCTCTCCTTCAACTAATCTGGAAATTGATGCCCCTGTAGAAGGAAAGAGGGAAATGGAAAGAGAAAACATACCAAGAAAAAGGTTGGTGAGGAAGATAAAATTAACAGAGCCTTTTGTACTTGTGAAGGAAATTCCTTCTTCCACAATAGCTTTAGAAGAGCCAATATCTGTCTCTAACAGTGGTATCTCACCCACACAAGAACCAAAAAAAATAGTAAGAAGTTCTAGAGGGAAATTCACTACTAGGCATGTTGAACTTCCCCAGATAAGAAAAAGTCATAAGAGGTCAAAAGGAACTTCAGAAGGAAGGAGTGAGAAGGAAAGGATGGAAGAGGAAGTTGTTGACATTTTGGGTAGCATGACCATGACTCCACCTGAGCCAAGTCATGTTGAAATGGACAAAGGAGAAGAGAGATTTGATGATCAAGATTTTCAAGAGTTGGCTGAACCATCAGCAGTGCCACATGAAGAATAAGAGTTGGCATCTAAGATAAGAAAAGGAAAATTTCCTTTAATAGAAGAAGAATGCCAAACTCCTCAAATAATTTTAGAGGAAGAGGAAAGACAGCAAGTTAAACAGGATTTGTTCTTGTCCAGAGCAGAGCTCATTATCAAAGAAAAAGATGAGGAATTGGACTTCCTCAAACTTAAATTGGAACAAAGGGAAACACTCATTAATGAGCTAACAACTCAACTTGCAGCCAGAACTGAGGAATTATCAGCAACCAAGAAATAGCTGATAGAAAAAGAGGAAGAGTTCCAGACTTCCAGAAAACAAAGTGTTGTGTCCATAGCCTCTGCACAGACTAAGTTGACCTATTTACCACTGAAACAGCAATAGGATGATATTTGTAGAGAGCTCAGAGAAGCCAAAACATCAAATGAGGAATTAAAGACCAAGATGGAGGAAGAGATGAAGGCAAAAAAGGAATGGGAAGAAAAAATGTATAAGGAGGAAGGAAATAAATATAAATGACTTACCAAAATTCATATGGTTTGTATTATGAGTGAGAAATTGCTTGCCTACAGGAGACCTTCTCCTGCATATATTGTTTTTTTGGAAGAGCAGTTCATTCGCTGGCAGTTGTCAAGAATTGCATGTGGGCTTCCACATGAACTACAAGATGAATCTGAATTTATGGCAGCTTACTCTCTATCCATCCTTGAACAGAAAAATCTCCTGTGTGAATTTTATCTTTGCAATTATATGCTACAGAAAAACACAGGATTTATGATTAACTTATATGTAGGGGAGAGCCAGCTCAATGCATTTGTCTCTCTTTTACAAAACCAAATTGTATGAAAGGAAAGAGAATCTAAATTTTTATTGAAAATCGGGTCAACATGCCTCTACATGAGAGCTCATTATGGGAAACCTTTTGCCTTCCTCACACATTTTAGAACTCATGCCTTTGATAAGAGATTCAAGACACATTACCCTGCCATTCTGTAAAAGAGTATTGATGCCTTCACCTCCTATGAGGAGGAAAAATTTGAAGATATTTATGAAGGATGCTCAAAGAGGTGGGAACTCCTTACTATTGCTTTGAAAAGAAGGGAAGTAATTTCCCCTACAAATTTGATATGGATTTTAGACAGGGCCAAAGCATTATGCACAATAATTCCCCAAGTCAATGAAACCTATGGCAAAATATGGATGGGAATGAGAACAAGGCCACCACTACTTCTCACCCCTACATCTCCTTGGTAGAACAAAGAACCTCAAGACCCTGCTGAATTTGAAAAGTGGAAAAGGAAAATAGCAAAAGGAGCTGGGTGCAGTACATCTGAGCTTAAGCATTGGAAAATTCAGTTTCAGCCATTTGATCTGAGCAATCAAATGGAATGCAGAGCATATGATCCCACTTTTGAAGAATGAGTTTGTAAAGGGACTTACAAACAAGTGAGTTTGGGGGAAATGATAAGGCCATAATATGCCCGATTAACATATAATATATGATCTCATCTTACTCTCCTTTTGATTAAGTTTGATTGCATTGTGTGACTTTTAGTTGATCTGATATGAGTTACGATGTAACTATCTGTCTTTTGATTGATTATAATGCTAATGTTAAAAGCTCTAAAATTCCTAATATAGTGTGTGTTTAAATTCAGTTTTTGTAATAAAGTAGGTCTAATCAGTTGAGCAAAAGAAGCAGGTGGCATTCAATATGTTTTTTATAGCATCTATTCCTACATAGCTTAGTTCCAAAACTTCCAAGCTAGTTCTGGAACTCCATCACACAGTCATCATTTAGTTCTGGAACTTTCAAACTTAGTTCCGGAACTCTAGTATTTAGTTCTAGAATTTTTAGACTTAGTTCTGGAACTCCTGGGGACAGCTCCAGAACTCTCACAGGTTTTGGTTGTTAACAATTTCCTATGGTTCTGAAACTTCTCCAAAGTTATGAAACTGATCGGAGTTATCTATTTTAAACCAAATCCGGAGATTTTGCATCTACAATCATGAAGGACAAGAAGATTTATGAACACAGATCTAGGGAGAGTTATCCTACAACTATCTGATCAACTGCCATCTGACTCAACATATATATTCTAGGCATGATTCGATTTCATCAGAATCATTGAGACAATTGTGATTAAAAAATGTATATAAAAGTAGACCTGTAATAGGAGATATATAGATAGAATGAGATAGATATAGAACAAAGAAAAGAAATAGACTAAGTACTCAGATCCAGTATGTTTTGTAATACTGAATGTTTTCATCAATAAAATAACCATTCTGATTTGAGAGAATTATGAGTTGTTAAAATCTTGATTCAAGGAGGAGCAAGGGCCCACTCCCCCAAGGACCAGGATATTCATTTATTTGGTATTTATATTTCTTCAGTAAATAGCTTAGATCTGTTAATTTTTTATTGCTTTAGTTCTTTCAGTTAAACTCTGTCGTATACTTGTTCCTACAAGTGTTTAGATAAATATTTATATTTCTTGCAAATGGTTTCAAGCATTTTAATTTGAGTGTGTTTATTTCCAAAAGAAAGAGTGTTTACTTTTAGAAGCAAGTGTGTTTATTTTCCAACAGCAAGTGTGTTTCCATTCTGCACTATGTGTTTCCTTTCAGCAAGCTTTCAGTGTGTTTTACTTTCAACAAGTTTTCATAGTTTGATTTGAATAAGGTTTTACCAAGAAGTCATTAAGACATTAAATAGATCCCCCTGAAAATATAAAATTATCTACAGTCAACTACTAGATCAGTTAAAGTACTCTTGTTGTATATAGCTTTAGACACACCCCTGGTTTGATATGACATCAACAAGAAGTTGATTAAATGAAGGGAATGATGACACCCATTAGTGAGGAGCATGCACAACTGATCCAAAATATCATGTGTTACCTCTTCCACTAGACCCACCAGATCCACCAGAACTAAAGCCACCTTTTCCCCCTAATCCTGCACCTGTAGTTGGAAGTGGAACAATGGATGTATTTCCCTGTGTGACAATAGTTGTACTAAACTAAACTCCTACAGTGTTCGAGGTGGTACTACTTGCAGAAGTGAGTCCAATATTCTACATGCTTGCATTTTGTGCTAAATATACGCCTGAAAAGGTACCTCCAAATAACAAAGAAGACATTTTCCCTTCCATAGATACACTTTCTACTTAATTTACTCATTTTCTTTTACTCCCCAAACTATCTTGCTAACTATTGGTTGTACTAGATACTGGAAAACCAAGTGCAAGGGCTAGGTTTTCAGCTAGATCCAGATGCACACCAGTGGCCCATGTCATCTCTATTGGCATGCTCCCATATGAGGCCGAGGAGGGTCCCTGTCATTCTTTCTTAAATGGGGGAGTTCCAGATGCTTTGGCTTTATGCCTTCTACATGAGCTTCAAATCCTTCACAAGTCATCTCTCTCCTCAATGCCATCCATTCTACAATATCATGTTGCTTCTTTATCTCCCTCTCATGCACCTTATTGTACTTAAGCCACCTTTCTTCTCTTTGCTTCTATGTTGTTAGGTCCGCCATCCTTCACCAAACCTACTTCTTCCCCCACGCGTGATAGGTTTTAGCTAGCCATCAAATTTTCTTCCAAGTTCAAGGTTACCATCAAGATTTTGATCACCACTAAAATGCCTTGTAGATAAGTTCCCTTGGGATGATGCAAAAACTAGAACTCAGCTACCTCTGGGAAAGAGTAACTAGAAATTGAGTACTCTAAAATATAGTTATTCAGAACGCCACAACACCAAGTGTCCAAAATCCATGTCCAAATAATATCAACATCATAGATGGCCTAAAATTATTCTTGCATCCAGACAAGTGTGTGATGCCTCCAATTCCTTTTAGATGCATAAGCAACCAACCACTCATACAACTCTACCAGAAATATAGAAAAGAAGCTCTCATATAAACAGTTATACAAATTATGATCCACCCATGCACATGTGTCGAACTCAGATCCAATGTTGAACCTCCGAGCGTATTCTTCTTCTAGATATATTATCCACTCCTCAATACTTGCTAGGGTCAATTGATACGTATTCATCACGAAACATCCTGAAAACAACTAAAAAATAGGTCTTGACAATGGAACCAATGATACAACCTAGAATCCACTATGAATAACCCACTCGCACTGGCACATCACTCAGCCTGAGCTGAGCGTTCACTCGAAGCATGCAAAGGTACCAGGTCCCTCTTTAGATTTATTTGTGTAGGATGTTAGTGTGATGATGATAATACATATTCAGATCCATAATTAAACTTAAACATTCCACAATGCATAATCCAGATCTAGATCTTATAGAATCATGAACTAAACAATAACCATAATAAGATTAACCTACCATACGTGAACCATATTCAGTTATGTTTAACACCATTATCTAGCCAATATTATCCATTGCATTAAACACTTTAAAACACATAAT
This sequence comes from Taxus chinensis, assembly GCA_019776745.2. NCBI lineage: Eukaryota > Viridiplantae > Streptophyta > Pinopsida > Cupressales > Taxaceae > Taxus > Taxus chinensis. The sequence continues at coordinate 581,414,650 of CM034156.1, read as the reverse complement.
ATTCTTACATTATAAAGTATATCCATAAGTCATGCGCGCATAAGATCCAACAACATAACTCTACAATAATTCACACACCCTAAACTACATAGTTCAATACATATTTATAGAGGTGGGGACTTTCCCTTCACCACCCATGCACTTCTCAAAATAGGTCACATGGTGATAATATCCATACACCTTTACAATAGCATGCATACACATAAGTGTTCTAATAACATATGTCATGTAGTTAATTAGAAGAAGCAATCATATTATTAGCTCAAACCATGCATGGCACTTATCAACCTCTTATTCACAAAATATCGTTGGTGTAGAGTGCAAGTCTTCATCCATATGTATTCTCCACATGCTATTTTCAAAAATAGCCCTTATCAAACAAAACGGCTAAGTCCTGAGCCAAAATTTTTTGGCGCACATTTCATTTCCTATCTTTCCATGCCTTCAAGTGTGCCTTGTTCCTATGTGTGCATCCTTTGTGTGTCTTCTCCTTAGAGAAACATTTTTTCTGCTCAACATGAGCTCGGATGATCGTTAACTTGGCGAGTTCATAGACACCTCAGCATCGAGCTAAGTGTTGAAGATGGAATGAAGAATCCTTGTTGTCCCTTGGGACACTTGTGCAAGAAATTTCTGAAGTGGCCATATAGATTCATGGTTTAAGTTGGGAAACTATGGCCCACGTGAACTCGGACCAGCCAGGACTTCAAATGTTGAGATATCTATTGGTGAATAGAATGTGGCAATTGCGGATTCAAATGGCCTATGTGTACCGAGGGACAAGTGTGCATCAAAGAGCTGATTTTTCCACACCCCATACATTGTGGGAATTGACTCATTCAATAACCAAAGTAAGTCAACTATAGAGTGGAATGGCCATGCATACATGGAGGGGCGTGCAAGCCCCAAGTTATGTGGGAAAAGTAGAGATGAACAATATAATCGGCCCAAGACATGTAGAACCAATTTTTCCACCAGAAGTTTAAACCCACAATACAAGGCAGATGGGTTCTTGCCAAGTCGACGTGTCCTGCAACATAGAAGAAGAGGTAAATCGGTGTTAGGCACGTAGAGGATCCACATAGCACCAACAAGGTCATTTAGCTAGAAAAAGGATGGGTTAGTGTTTGAATATGTATCTCGGTGCATGAGACAAACAAGACAATGGGGTGGATCAATGAAGTGGTCAACGTAACATCAGGATATGTATGAGCCCGCCAATTTGGAGTAGTAGCTCAACATGTAGCACGAGGAGTCGAAAAACATGAGGTCCATGCCCAATGCAACAAAAATCCCGTTGAGTGATGTTGAGTGTCAAGGTGAAATATAAAGTGGGGTTTGGTGTGAAATAAAAGGAGCTTGTCATTCAAGAGATAGCCTGGCACATGGAGTCAGTAAAGAATGAGGATCCAGCTCAGCCGAGTTGGTAGTGTTTAATTTCCAAATGTTAAAACAAACCCCCCCACATTAAAGCAAAGGAGATAAACCATATGGGTCGCACAAAAAATTTAATACCCAAATCATTTTAAAAATATACAAGGACTTTAGAAGGAGTAAAAAATTTGAAATATATTTTCAACCAAAAATTTAATTGTCCAGTCCTGAGACATTATAGTAAGCTTGACAACACCAAAATAGCTTCCTACGCTCAAATGATCATAACTTTTGCATCCCTCAATGGATTTTCACAAAATTGGTCTCATTAGAATTGTGGTTTTGATACCTTCACATAAAAATAAAGAAATCAAGAAATTGATGAAGATTTAGGGGAGAATTTCAAGGTAAAATATCCCATTTCAGTTTGGTGATTGTATAGTGGTTGGGAAAGAATTTAATGAGCATGGGAAATCATTATTTCACTGTTGTAGGTTATGGGACACCTTGAGATTGCTTTTCTAGGTCAAAGATCACCAACTACACTCATCTATCATGACTTATAATTGGTTAGAAAGTGAATTTCAAGAATGGGATCCCCTCTCTCTCTTCCCAAATTCTATAAATTGAAGTGTTGTCTCATTGTAAGGGAGGATAATTTTTAGTAGAAAAACTCTATCATTTTGGTTTTGTGAAGCTAATGTGCTCTAGGAATTTGTAGTGGACTCCTTGCATAGTGATCCAAGCCTTTATTTTTTAAGAGGTGGAACTGTACATACTAATGAAGAAATAGATGCAATTTTGTGGATGTATCTTCCCTTACTATCTTTATTTAAATTCCTCTTGCCTCTTCAATATTATTACAGGTGTATTGTGTCTACTTTATGCTCTTGCAGGGTTTCATTATTATTATGTATACATGGAAATGTTATTGTGAATGTTGTTATTAGACCATGGAGAACTATTATCACCCTTTCTAATCTTCATTTCACTTCCATTTTCACACATTGGGGAATTTTTCTCATACCATTCTTTTGGTGCGTCACCTCTGTAGTGTAGTTTTCCTTTATTTTTATGTTATCTCTCTCCCTGGTCCCTTAGAAATTTTAGGGCAAAGATAGTGAGTAGTTTAATTTTATTAAATTTAGCTTGCACTAGATTAGGAAGAGGAATCGACCTTCTCTTGAGATCTATCTTAAGTAGAAAGTCCCAAAACTTTGAGATAATACTCATGTTACCCAGTCACACTGTGAGCTCAAGCACACACACTTGTGCAGACCAGAGGGTGTTGTGATTTTGTGATAATAGTTATGGAATGCTTGATGGGACATGAAGAAGTATTCATTTTTTCATTACAACAAGTTTTATGTTCTCTTTTTTTAAAATTCCAGCTTGTAAGGGGCTTTGAAATAGCACATATGATGACTCCAAAAGGGCAGAATTCACTAGTTTTAGCATCCCAAGCTTGTCAAATTGATGAGAAGAATTCAAAAAAGGTCTAGATCAAGAGAAGGTGTTTTTAAATACTTACAACTATCTCCAACTAGAGGGATAAGGGGGAGAAGAGCTTAAAGGTCTCTGTATCCACCAAATAGAACACTATCTACACCTCCACTTGGTAGGCCTTTCATTCAATCAACCAGAATCCTCAAACCAATTAGAGTTTCTCATCAACCACCACCAATAAAAAATCCTTTTGTTAATTTCACGGGTAGTATCCCACTTTCTCTCAATGCACAAAATCTAATTCCAGTTGCAGCATTAAAAACATCATGTATTTTAGTGGGGAGAACCATATAACTTTGATTGATCATATTCAAGACATTGAAAATGTCTGTGCTATACATGAGCTTAATGAAATGGATGTGGTAGTCAAATTATTAAATTATTCTTTCAAAGGAAAGTCTCTCCAATGGTTTAGACGCCTAGGGGAAGGACCAATTCAAAATTGGGATCAGTTGTGTGTATCTCTTTATGGCCAATTTGGGGAAAAGGTGGATAATTTATCTCTCATGAATTAATTAACCACAATCAAGAGAGAACCAAATGAACAGATGGTTGATTTCAACTTAATATTTTAAAGGACATGGGATAGGATTCCACTTGTTGTGATACCAATAGTTGAAGGTTCCTTTCTATACTTCCTACAAGCTCTAAATTCTTATATTGCAATGATGATACAATCCATGGGAGGTACAACTTTACTCGCATCTTATAACATTGTTATTAGAGCTGAAAAATTGTCTAATTCAAGTTGGTAAACTTGCACCTAGGCCACTCATGTCTCTTTATCCAGAATTAGGAAGTCCAAGAACTATCCAAGAACCTACATTATCTCACATTCCTACCCCAAAAAATCAAAGTTCTGCTGAAGCTTCTACATCTTATTATAGTACCTTAAATGATCTCTAAGAATTCATGAAGCAATTACAAAAATTAAGAAAGGAATTGGTAACAATCAAGAGGAAATAGGCTCAAAATTTCATGTCATAGTAGCCTCAAGCCCAACCCAATAGACCTTTATATCAGCCTAATAGGCCACCTACTGAACCTGCAAATAAAAAACCAAGTAAAACCTCCTGCTAATAGGCCATTTCAGCTTTAGAATCCTAATGTTATATCCACATCTAAAGCTATGGTACCAGTGCAAAATAACATGGCTCAAGAGTATGAATGGTGTTTCTCGTGTAATTAGCCCCATAATCAATCAACATGATTCAACGGTGCTCTAAATTAAGCATTGATGGTGACAACAACTATCATGGAACTAGAGACAAATCAAGAAGAAAATAAACAACATGAAGCTACTCAAGAATCACCTCCAAGAGAGACCACACTTGTTAATTGGAAAGCTAAAGATTTTTGTGGTATAAATCAAGTTCCAACTTAGAGTGTGGCAGATAATACACATTTTAATCAGAGGAATATTGAATAAGGACATTCATCTAATCCAAGTTCTTCTCATCCCTCTATCACTCCATAAAGAATTGGCAATCAAAGTGTGGCTCCAAATGTGCAAAATAAGCTCAAACCTCCTTCTAGACCAACTCACTTACCAGTTGTAACAACTCATATGGAAGAGAAGGTTGTGTAAACCAAAGGGAAATAGAAGGATAGCTCATCCCCATCCAATTTCATTGAGAAAATGAATAAAACCAATGTAAACATTTCAATGTGGGATTCATTAGCTATCCCGGGCCAAAGAGATCTACTGCAAGTTTCCATGGTAAATTGGTTTGCATCCAATCAATCATCCAAAGATCAAGATAAGGTGCTTACCAATGTAGCTCAACAAGAAGGAAATAAAGGAGATCAATAAGGTAGAAACATGAAGCCTCCTCCATTTTACATATCTCAAATTATTGGAAACAATCTTGTACACAACATCATGATTGATTCAGGAGCAAGTAGTTCCGTGATGCCCAAACAAATAGCTGATCAGTTGGACCTTCAAGATAAGGTCATTTCTAGAGGAGTGGTGTAATTGGATAAAACAATAGTGACAACTGTTGGAATAATAAAGATTTTGAGCCTTATATTGCACATATGTCCCAATGTCACGGTGTTGCAAGATGTTTCAGTTATTGACTGACCACCACTCTTTTTTGTATTCTTGTCTAGGGACTTCAATGTCAAAATTGGTGGATATTTTTTTGTTTATTGGCCACATATGTTATTCAGAATGAGGTATGGAGCTAAGGCTATAATCTGATCTAATCCAATTGCTAATTTTCATATTGAACCACACGTACCCAACCCAATCAATGAAAATTTCTCGGCTTTTGATCAAGAAGATTATCCAAGTATTTATGAAGAAAATACTGAGGTTGGAAGCATTCCAAACTTGACTCTTGATGACTGGGTGAATAGAAGACATGATTTTGATCCTTATAAATAAATGGAAGAATCTAAGCTAGGAATTTATCACTTGCATGAAGACAATCCACCTCTCCCTAGCATCGCTAAATCAGATCACAAAGATAATAATGAGGTATGGAAACTATAATTTGATGGTTCAAGGAGTGGGAAAGGTGCTAGAGGAGAAGAAATTTTTGTTTCACCACAAGGTACGAAATATTACTCATCCTTCCATTTTTAGTTTGCTTGCTCAAATAACACAGCTAAGTATGAAGCTCATATTCATGGATTGCATTGGGTAAGGAAGAGAAACATTAAAAAAATTGCAAGTCTTTGGTGACAAGGAGATGATTATGAACCAAGTTAGAGGAATTTTTTTTGCTAAGAATGATCTACTCAGGAGCTACAAGAATTGGGTATGGGATATTATCAAAGATTTCAAATCTTTTAGCATCAACTCCATCCTGAGAAAGAAGAATGAGGCAACAGACAAACTTGCAACAATTGGGGAAGATTTGATGTTGTAGAAAGTATCAAAAGTGAGAAAAATCACCTCATATCAAGGTTTTGGTAAGACCAGCCCTCCCAAAAAATAACACAAGTTAGAAAGTCTTTGAAAAATGATCAGCAAATCATAAAATTCTTGCAAGAAGAAGAATATTTTTCCGCTAGAAACCAAGAAAAGTTTGAGTTGTAGTACAATGACCAAGTCGTACACCTGAGAACTAAAAAACTACCAAAGGACCTTGTAACTTTGGAATCAATATTCAATCCAAATGAATGATTCTAGAAGGAAAAATAAAACATTCAAGTCATGGGTGAGGATTCATAACCTATTTCAGTAGGTGACGGTAAGATGTTGTAACTTGGAAAATTAAGTACTCAACAAGAAAAATCTAAATTTATTCAAATTTTTCAAGATTTTCCTTATGTCTTTTCCTAGAATTATAAAGATTTGAGAGGTTTCAATCCAAATTTATCTCAACATACTATTGATCTAGATCCAAAATCCAACCCTATAAGACAAAACCAAAGGTCGGTGAATCCACACATTGAACCTCTCATGAAAAAGGAACTAAATAAGATGGTTGAAGCTAGCATCATCTACCCTATCAAACATTCAAGTTGGGTTGCAAACTTGGTGCCAATAACAAAGAGAAATGGAGAGATTAGATTGTGGGTGGACTTCTGGGATTTGAATAGAGTATCACTCAAAGATCATTATCCACTTGCCTCCATGGAACAAATCTTGCAAGTAGTGGCTGGTTTCAAAAGGTTTTCATTGATAGATGGCTACTCAGGTTATAATCAAATCATGGTAAAAGTGGAAGATCAGTTCAATAAAACCTTCACTACCAAATGAGGCATGTATGCTTATAGGAAAATGCCTTTTGGACTATCAAATGCCAGAGCCACACTTCAATGAGCATTTCATATGACATTCAAGGGATTAATCAACAAAATAGTGCTTATATACCTTGATGATATAACCGTGTTCTCCAAAAATGTAGCAGACCACCTCTTTCACCTCATGCAAGTGTTTAAAAGGTATAGAAGGTTCGGATTGTCGTTGAATCCAAGAAATTTATATTCTTGGCACATGAAAGAAAGCTCTTGGGTCACATTGTTTCAAAAGAAGGACTGAATTATAGATCTAGAAAGAGTTAAAGCTATTTGAACACTTCCATTGTTAAGTCATAAGAAGACTCTCCAAAGATTCTTGGGGAGAATCAATTTTGTTATCAGATTTGTGCCTTATTTTACCACCTTGGTGAAGCCTTTGATAATGATATTGAAGAAGATCCTTACATTCAAATGGAAAACAGAAGGCATAGAGATTTTTGAGGCCATTAAGTATGTGATATCTCAATCTCCAACTCTTATCGACCCAGACTTTCAAAATATTTCATATTGTATGTGTTTAGGAGGTTCAGATAGAATTTAAGCTATCTTGGTACAACTGAATAAAGAAGGTTCAAAGAAGCCCATAGCATTCTTCAGTCAGATCTTAGAAGATTACGATGTAAGGTATTATTTCATTGAAAAGCATGTCCTTGTTGTCATTAGAAGCCTAAATAAATTCTGACACTTGGTCTCAAACAATAAGATTCAATTATTGGTGGCTCGTTATGGTGTAAAGGATTTTGTCCTAAAAAAATATTTGAATGAGAAGAGGGCAGGTTGGATCACTCGAGTAATGGAATATGAAATTGAAATCAAAGTGACAAATATGGTCCGTGGAAAAGGTTTGTGAGAGAAACTAGCTTCCGAACAATGTGTTGATCCAGTGAGTAAACAAGAAGTTGTTTTTGTGCTGCAAAATGATCAAGAACAACTGAGTGATGATGTAATCATTCCATGTTGGACTCAAGACATGTTACATTATCTCCAAACATTTTTGTTTCCTCCGAAATGGAGTAAAGAAAAGAGAAGACACTTCAGATTTCAATCCATTATGTATGTTTTCATTGATGACATCTTGTTTAAGAAGATGTGAATGGGGTGTTATTGAGGTGTGTCACAATAGATCATATTGAGAAAATTTTGCACAAGTTCCATAATGGGTAAGTAGGAGGTCATTTTGCTCCACGAGTAACAACTCTCAAAATCATGAAAGCTCGTTACTATTGGCCTACAATGTTTAGTGATTGCTACTCATGGATCAAAAAGTACAAAAAAATGTGTATTCTTCATAGGGAAGGAAAGGCTAGCAATGTTGCCCCTTCATCCCATCTCGTTGGATCAGCCATTCATGCAATGGGGATTGGACTTCATTGGAGTTATCAATCTAAGTTCAAGCCAAGGCCACAAGTGGATACTCATGGTAGTAAAATATTTCACCAAGTGAACCGAAGTAGTAGAGCTTAAGGAATCAAATGAATTGAGCATATTGGACTTCTATGAGGGGATAGTAACAAGGTTTGGAGTTCCTGCCACTATCATATCAAACAATGCATTGGATTTTCTTGGGACAAGGATCACTGAATGGGTTTTCAAGAACAAGATTTATCTTATCACTTCTTCTAACTATTACCCCCATGGTAATGGCCAAGAAGAGTCCAAAAACAAGAACCTGCTAAGAATCATAAGATGAACTCTTAATGAGAATCAAAGAACCTAGAACATGAAGCTCAAATCAGCCTTATGGTCTGATAGAATCACAACCAAGAGGTCAACAGGTAGCTCTCCCTAAAATCTTGTGTACGAAAAAGAAACAGTGTTGCTTATGTCACTTGAGTTGCCAACATTAGAGCTTATGAAGCAGCTGGGAGTAGATTAGTTTGAACCCTTGGGAATCATGTATGCATAACTGATGGAATTGGAATGAATCAGAGATCATGTAATACAAACCATGGAGAAATATCAAGCATTGAGCAAGGGAAGCTTTGACAAGAAATCTAAAGCCAGGATATTCCAAGAGGGATATTTGGTGCTGAATTGGGATGTAGATCAGGTAAAACCAGGTAAACATTCCAAGTTTGATGCACAATATGGAGTGGCCCCTACATGATCACAGAGTGAAAAAGAAACAATTTCTTCTGAACTATTCAAGTTATATGGTGAATAATTACATATTCCAGTCAATGGAATCTACCTCAAACATTTCTACTAGAAGGGAGGTTTCTCAACCTTGTACATATTAATTTAGGATTCTTCAATTCCTCTAAGTGCTTGTGCATATCATTGTTAGAATAGGTTTTAATTTCCCTAAGTGTTGGTGCAGATGTTCTATTGCTTCTAGTGTATGTCTTCTATATAGTTCACCATGCTCCCACAAAGGTGAATTACAACAAAGAAACTCAAAGTTGTAAGCAGCAGTTGTTATCTTCAAGAGAACTCAAATGTAGAGAAACTAAAATCAAATCAAAAGGAAGATTTAAAATCTCTAGTATTTTACTTCTTCATATCAGTAGTTGAGTTTCTCTTGCCCTCCACCAAATCAAAAAATTAGTATTGTGGCATCCTTGATGTTGCAGTAGATGTCATCCCTTTGTATTTGCAGCCTTCAGCAAACCTCCAAACAACATGTCGAGAATGGACTTTTAAAAATAAGAAAGAGAATCAAACCTTAATAGAGTTCCATGATGTCAAGAAAATCAGTCTTGGTTGTTCACACTTGGCATAGATCAGATATTGAGGCAGTGGTTACATGTGTCAATCATTCAACCTCGTGGGTTGCAATTGCAAGGAAGGGTGGAATTCAAGTTTCAAAATTATTTTCTACTCACATAAAACAAATTTCAATATTTTCTTATGAGAGTTGAGAATGCAAGCAGCGGAGGGTAGTTCCAGAAGCAAGCAACAACATTCCAATTGTTTCATGTATCTCAGGGTCGAGTTTTAAAACTTTAGACCAGTCTATGAGGATCACACAGACTCTATGCCTAATGGATTTCTACATGAAGCTAGTTAGTCCATTTAGCAGGAAAATGGCCCCGTGAGTCACCAAATTGTTATCCCATTTCACTCCCCTTGCAAAATCAGACAACAAGAAAGCTTGCATCATAATATTGATAGGGATCCACCTATAGGAGAAATGAAACATTTGATGATTTATCTAAGCAGTTCCCTAACATATCCATAGAGCTCTGGTGCATCTACAAAATCCAAGGGGTTGCATAAAATGTTCAAAAGAGTGTGTAGATTTCAAGGAAGTAGTCTCTAGTTTTGGATGCAACTCAACGATCTCATAAGCAGGCTATAAAAATCATCAATAAGTTGTTTGATTAATTGGAGGTCGGGTTTATTTTACAAAATATTGAGCTTAGATCATGTTGAAACTGAGCTATTTTACGAGCTAGTCAAACAAACATGATTGGCTGAGTCAACTCATAGGGGTCAAGCTCTTTGAAGTATCCACCGGGTCAATTGTTATATCTAGATAGCTAGTAAGTAAAGGCTACAACCAAGCTATTCCTATGAAGGGTCGAGCTCCAGGGAAACATCTAGTTGCACCATCGAGCTATCCTTCATAACCAAGTTGCGAGCATAAAAATCGAGCCCACTCAACATGGAGGGAACTCATTAGCACCCAGTACAGAGACCATGAGATTAAAATATTACACAACTCGGGATCAGGTAAATACAACACTCGACAACCATGCATGGAGGAACTCATTGTTTTGGGTCGAACTGATCAGCTTGGTTTCGAGGAGGAGAAATTTTAGTAATGCCAAGTCATTTTTGTGAAGCACAGAAAAACCAAGTTGTTCTAATTCGTTGGCCAAACTTAGTTGACTCAACTTTAAAAGGAGACTAGAACCTTGGCAATAATGGTGGGCCTGCTGCAGAAAGTTCGGCGAGTCATTTGAATGAGATGATCGAGCTATTGAGGATGGCTCATCGGCATGGCCATCAAGCTAATAAAGGATGACATTGAATATTGTGTGCTAAGTTGAATGATGCAAGGTAAAATCTCGGGAGAGCTTTACAGGCCTTAGCTAAATAAGGAAAAGGAAGGAGGAAAGGAGCTCGTGCAAGTTAGAACCGAGATTAATAAAGGAGATTAGCAAAGTTACGTGATTTTTGAATGAGCTCGGATGATCGTTAGCTTTCTGAGTTCGCAGACGCCTTGACATCGAGTCATGCAGCAAAGATGGAATGAAGAATCTCGGATGTCCCTCGAGACACTTGTGCAAGAAAATGCCTAAGCATCCACATAGAGTCATGCAGAGAAGTTAGGAAACTGTGGCCGACGTGAACTTAGACTAGTTGGGACGCCAAACGTTGAGATAGCCACGGGTGAATAGAATGCAGAAATGGTGCGTTCGAATGGCCCACATGGCCCGAGGGATAAATGTGCATTAGAGAGATGATTTTTCCGCACCCCGTACATTACGGGCATTGGCTCGATCAATGGCCCGAGCAAGTCGAGTGTGGAGTGGAATGGCCATGTGGACGCAGAGGGGCGTGCGAGCTCCGAGTTTTGTGGGAAAAGTGGAGATGGACGGCCCAATCAGCTCAAGATGTGTAGAACCAAGTTCACCACCAGATGTTTGAACATGCAATACAAGGCAGATGGGTTCTTTCCAAGTCGATTTGGCCCGCAGTGTAGAAGAAAAGGTAAGTTGACGGTAGGCACGTGGAGGATCCACGTAGCACCAACGGGGTCGTCTAGTTGTCAAAATGATGGGCCAATGTTCGAATATTTGGCTTGGTGCATAAGATAAACAGGGTAATGGGGTGGATCGACCAAGTGGTCAATGTAGGACCGGGAAATGTATGAGCCCTCTGAGTTGGAGTAGTAGCTCAACACCTCGGAAAACATGAGAGCCATGCCCAATGCAACGAAAACCCCATCGAGTCTACTTGAATGCCGAGGTAGAATGTGAAGTGGGGGTCGGTGTACAATAAAAGGATCTTGTCGTTCAAGAGATATCTAGACACGTGGATTCGGTAAAGAATGATGATCCAGCTAGCCCGAGATGGCTGAGCTGGTAGTGTTTAATTGCCAAATGTTAAAACAAACCAATATTTTCAATGGAAACACAGAGAAAAACCCAATCACAGAGTATAATAACGCCCTACGTTCATAGCATTGAATGATAAAGCCAACTCTTCTATGGGGTTTTCTTCAGTGCATCAATCACTATTTTTGCATCAAATTTCATTGCAAGGAACATAAGCTTCCATGTTAGAACAAAAAGAAAAATGATAAGAACTGCAATTTTTCAATTTTTTGGTTTTTTCCTCCCTCTTATTAACTATGATGTTTTTTTTACACGGAATACTGCTCCTCCAGCAAATCCAAGTGATGTTAGGGGCCAAGTAGTTGCTAAAATAGTTTTAGGTGATCAAACAGATTCTTATTGATGTGGATTCTATGGTTGGATGTGGATTCTATGGTGGTCACGATGATAGAAAAAGACAATACTACTTCAAAGAATGATTTATACAGGTCTCCATTGATTTTATATTTAGCAATGGAAGATCTCTCCTTGAGGTCATCTTAATAAATTTGATGTGGGTTCCTTGTGGCATTAAAGTTTATCTCAATGGATTTATTTGTGTTCTGAATTTAGATTGTATGATATGGCCTCGTAGAGTAGGTTGGTATAACTACATAGATATCTTAGTAAGTTTTGTCATGTTTAGAAAAAATTCATGCACTTATTAGGTTCCTAAGTTGGGTTTTTAGCTAGTAATGCAGGGTCCTGCCACTATAATCTGAAAAGGTCTTTTGATAATGATGTTTATGGATAATCGAAATGCGAACACCATAAAAATGGCCCTCCCACTCATATAATAATAACTAATTGTCCTTGTCCTTATATATGTTGACTCCAAAATATAAATGTTTGTGAGATTTCTACCTATTTTGCAGGATTGCCATTTGATTTCTACTATGAATCCAGTGCCAAGCGAAGCTACAACCTTAACTGGGGCCATCACTGCCCATGGAAGACAATAAAAAAAAATTCCCCTCATTTTTTATAATCAGTGATTTCTTCTTCGTTTACAGGCAAGTTGTTGTGAATGGGTTTTGTGGGAGGTTTGTAGTATTCATCGGTTATCTGTATTTTTGTGTTGTTTTTTGTTTTGGGTCCGAGGGAGCAGAGCTAAGAAAACCATATCCGAGGGTTGTCTTCCTATGTAAGTATCCCCTTCTATAATTTCCCCTCATTCATCATAATCCATTTATAGGCTTTTTTTCGCTTAGATTTTAATGATAATTATATATAAAAATAAGCTACATTTACATGGATATTTTATGGTGTAAATCTCTCCCTTAATTTTATTCATAACATATTCAATAGTACTGTAGGCAAATTGGTCTTTCATATTTATTTTCCTGTGATTAATGGGAAATTTAGATTTTTTATATCTCCATGTTTGTTGCAATTTACATTAACAAAAGTAAGTGAACTATTGGTATTATTGGGAAGATCACACATCAAGTCATTGTTTGGTTTGTTATATGATGAAAGGATTTGTGGCGGAGAAGTATGTTGTTCATTCAGATGAAGAGGAATCATATGCAAGGAAAACTGTAGGAGAATGAGACTTCATCTTAACATTGACTTCCATTAGAAAGATGAGAAACTCGTTTTTCTTTTTAAATATATTATATTACACCTAACAGAATTTTGTGCTCATGTTAATGATAGGAACTGGCTTTGTCATTTCTAACGAATTGTCTACACAAGCCCAAATGTCACGTGTTCTTACTACAATGTTCCAAATGAAAATAAACTCATGCCCCTTTTAGCTGAATCATGGGCTTTGGAGGGTGCAAGAACCATGATAAGCAGGGTTATTTTTTCTATTGGAAAATTGACATCCCATATTTCTTTTGTCATTGTTAATGGATCATTTTTTCCCGTAGGTGTGGCAGGTTATGTAGCATAAGGAAGAAAATAAGGGTTCTCCTTTCTCTATTGTTGTTTCTTGAGTTCTCCAACAGAGAGCATAGGAATATTTGTACGCAACCCAACATGCAAAGAGGTACTTTCATTAACCAATTTTCACCTGAGCATCTCAACTGATCCTTTAAGAAGTTTGACCGTGAAGTGTTAACTATATCAGGTCTTAGCTAACCGCGTGTGAGCTATTCTTTCTTGCGGGACACAAGATAGAATGCACAAAATCTAGATCCCCTGCCTTATTTGATGATGAGATTTGATGTTCTGTTGTACAGTAAACTCTCTATTTAGTTCGATTATATTGATTAAAGATTTCATGTATTAGTTTGTCTACAAATGTGTTTCACATTTTGCCTCTTTTAGGTTATACACACTATAAATTCTGTTCTCAAGGTGTTTCAACTTTTGCCTCTATTAAGTTATACACACTACAAATTCTATTCTCAAGGTGTTGCATTGTCAAATATGTCTTCATAGGTATCTCATTTAATCTAGGCCCTTTTGCCAAACTTGTTTTTAGTCAAAATGGGAATAACATCATCATTACATTAGTGTATTAATATAATTTTTTCAATTAAAAGAGTTCACATAATTTCCCTTAAATATGGCTTCAACAGAGTTTTTACTTCTGTAATTTTTGCTAGGGCCATTTTAGAGCAATGTAACATTGGAACAATGTTCAAACGAACAATCTTTGGCAGCATGTTGTTTGTGTCTTCCTTTGATTTTGTTATTGCTGGATTTGTTTGGATATATTATAATGTTGAACGAACAATCTTTATCAACTCTTCCATCTCCTTGCAATGATTATAATTTTTCTGGATTCAATGTTGGATGTCTCTGACTTGATTAAGTAAAAGTGTAAAACAGAGGTAACATAATTTAGGATAGTAGCTGGAGGCTACCTGATCCATTTACTATTATCATCTCATCTCTTCATTTCATCTGCAAGAATAGGGGACGCTATAAAAGAGTCTTGAATGATGTTTTGTACCTTAATGTAAAGTATATTTTTCGGGTTTTAAAACTTTGAATAGCATTTTTATGTCCATTCAATCATATATTTATGTTTGTGTTCCAAAATTTTCAGTGACATTTTCATATCCATTCAATCAGATATTTTTGTTTGTGTTTCAAAACTTCCAATGCTATTTTTATGTCCATTCAATCATATATTTACATGTTTTTGTTTAGAAGCATTTTTATATGCATTCCAATATTATCGAAGGAGAGCTAACTTAAATATCATGTCCATTGTTCAATTGCAGGTTTACAAGCTGGGTTTTTTTATCTGCATTCCAATATTATCAAAGGAGAGCTAACTTAAATATCATGTCCATTGCTCAATTGTAGGTTTACCTGCAACCCAACATTCCAATATGAATTTTTGCCAGACCATGGTAGGCACACTAAATAAAATAAAAAAGTATAGAATTGAAAACCAAATTCTTTGGGATACCAAGCCAAACAATTACATTTACTTATTTATGATTTGACACGCAACGAACAATGAACCTAATTGAGGCATATGAATGTGCTCCACGGAACATAGTTTTAAGTGATAAATATGAATACTCTTGAGACACTACTGATAAATTTCACAAAGGCAGAATCATTTTTAGGAAACAAAGCCAAAATAAGATAGAAGGGAATTAGTTCTTACCATGAAATCGTGAACTTTGAATGTTGGAATAAGAATAGCACACTGTAGAGCACACCCTCGAGCAATGCACTCACTAGCATTCATGGTCTCCCTTGGTTCCTTGCCAAAGAGCTCTGTTAATATTTTCATTATTGAAGGGACTCGTGAACCAGAACCCACAAGCTCAACAACGTGGATCTTATCTGCAATAAGCTTTGCTTCCAACAGAGCCCTCAAACATGGGATTCCATAAGATGACATCAGGTTGAGGCATTTCTTTGAAAATTTTGAAAGCCTCATTAAGACCACCATTTTGTGGATATCCTACTATCATTGAATTTCATTAGACCACATTTCTTTGAGGTATTTTTTCGAACAGTTTGTGTGCCCTGTGTATGCTTCCACATTGTGCATACATGTTTATGAAGGCATTCACAGCTATGACATCTTATAAAAATCCACTTTCGATTATGCTTTAATGGATGCCCGCACCCTGGTGTAAAGCTCTTATGTTAGGAATTTTGTCAAACAGTTCACGTGCCTTGTGTATTCTTCCACATTTTGCAATATTCTCTTATGGATCTGCACACCCTATCCCAAGCTGCATACGGGGACAGTTCATGGGTTTTTTCAAAAAATCCATTTTTTGCATATCCTGCAATCATGGCACTCCTTGAGATCACATCTCTTCAAGGCATTCTATCAAACAGTTCACGTGCATTTTCAAAAAATTCATATTGTGCATATCTTGCAATCATGGCATTCCAGGATCCCACATTTCTATGAGGCATTTTATCAAACAGTTCACGTGCCTTGTCTATGCTTCCACATTTTGCATACATGTCACACTATTATCAAGCAGTTTCTCATGGAATACAATTATTGCAGCATACAAAGACAAACCAAAGGAGATAAACTACATGGGTCCAACAAATGTTTTAATACTCGAATCATTTTAAAAATATGCAGATACTTTAGAAGGATTAAAAAATTTAAAATATCTTTTCAACTAAAAATTTAATTGTTCTGAGACACTACAAAAACCTTGACAACACTAAAATAGCTACCTACGCTTAGATAATTGTAACTTTTTCATCCCTCAATGGATTTTCAAAAAATTGGTCTTATTGAAATTGTGGTTCTGAGACCTTTGCACAAAAATCAAGAAATCTATAAATTGATGAAGATTAAGGGAATAATTTTAAGGAAAATGATCCTTGTTCAGTTTTGTCGTTGGATAGTGGTTAAGAAGGCATATAATGAGCATGGGAAATCATTCTTTCATTATTACAAGTTATGTGACACCTTGAGATTGCTTTTTGTTGGTGAGAAATATTTTTTGGGGACAAATTGGTGGTTATCTTGCCAACACTCTGGGATTCTAAGTCCCTCTACTTAACCGATGCAACTGGCATATGTGCATGCATGAGTAAAAAGTGAGTTTTATCCTGGTGGCCTTTCAGCCGAGGATCCAATAGGAGCACTCCACTGACCCTGCAGAAAAATCTTGTAGATATTTTTAAGGGAGGAATTTTCTAGGAAAAGTGAGAAAGGGAGTGAGAAAGTTAGAAAACATAAACTAATGTTGTAAGTAGAAAATCAGAGACTTACATACACTAGCAAGAAATTTCATTACATGTACTTGAATTTAGAAGAAAACAAATATGCGTAACAACAACAAGACCAAATATGATTTAATGAGCACAAAGTACCACTAAACTCCTTAGTAAAAAAAGGCTAAAATTCCTTCTTCCTTTATTGAAGCTCAAGCAGAAATTGTACATAGCATAGAAATGGAAGAGATTTTAGAGTAGGGAAAATGGAAGAAATTACTCTCTTTTATCTTTTCACATGGATATCTCTCTCATGAATTCTAAAAAAAAACTCCAAAATCTAAGAATTATAAGAAGTCGTCTAAGAAGAATCTCAAATAAGGAGCTTGTTATAATTTATAGAAGAGAAATAAACTCTTCATCTTCCTGGTGACTTTTCAAATACTTTTATATGACTTTAGACTATTCATATTCCACTTGAATATTTAAGTGCCTTTTATAAAAGCAAGGTGACTTAAATTTTACATTATGTTTCTAAATTCACTTAAAGTTATATTAAAAAGTGTAAACCTCAATGTAAAAATACAACATTGATGAGAGAGAGAATTCGATGAGAGGAAGAAGAGAGAGAAATAAGAGGAAGAATAAGAAGAGAGAGAGAGAGAGAGAAAAAGGAAGAATTATGCAGAAGAATGATCCACTGTAGTGGATTTGATCTCGCTTCTTGATTGGTTTCCACCTTGCACTCCTAAGAAGGCCTTTGTCCTTCTAAGATCCTTGCCGAAATCAGTTGCTACCTGTTCCACTTTGTCGACATGAGGAAAACAAATGCAACTCAAGGTATATGTCCATCCATCAGCCACATTGTTTATGTCTTTGCACTTTCCAAACCATGATGAATTTTTCTCTAAAATAAGTGCAATAGAGGCCCTAATCTCTGAGAGGAATTCAAGGGCACCCTTAGTGAAGGAAAATGAATTACCTACCTATTTCTTGACATGTTATTCAAATGGACCAATCAACTCATCATTAGTTGTGTCCTCGCCCATTGCAGGTACTCCAAGTTTCTTATTTTTCTCATTTATACTATCCTGTAACTTGTATGTGTGTTCCTCTTTTTCCTCCAGCTCTGTGATGGCCCAATTGATTGCCTCAAACATTATTACCAAGGCCCTTCCCATACACATGACAAGTCTTCTGAAGGAGTTTGAAAAATCTTCCTATCAATCAACTGCTGGAGATGAGTGTTTCTCATTTCATCTACTACTGGACTCAAAGGTTCCCAATTGTCCCTTTCTTTCTCCAAGTCCTCCCAGATTTCCCCTATTCTATTTTTTGTTGCACACATGTAAGTGAATAGTTCGACCGATTCTTGGAGGACTGACTCTCCATTTTCAAAAATTGAGTCAATCGATTCATTATTTGTTTTCCCCTCTATTGTGAACTTGTGTGTCCTCCTTATGGACTCTAAATTAAAGCTACTAATGGGCACAACTTCCTCCATGGGGATTGTCATGGCATTTAGATCAACTAGATGTTGCACATATAATGACGAAGTTCATGACGGTCCATTTAGTTCATCAATATTCTTCTTATACTCCTTATTCCTCACCACCATGTGAGTGGAAGATTGCTGATACATGTTCAAATCCCCTTCATGAGTTTTCAGTCCCATTTTGATCGTGCCCATCTCATCCACTATCTTGATTACCTTCAGCCAAGATACTTCAATGTGTTGATTGACCATTTCCACATTGTAGAACTGTGAGGCTGTATGTGCGACCTTTCTTGATCATTTTTCTTTAGCCAATAAGACAATTGCTAATAGATCAGGGGCTTCCACTTGTTGCACAGTGTGGATGTCAAGGACAATCATTTCCTTCATCTAGCAAAACATCTCATCGGATTCAGGCTCGATGATAGTAAACATCCTTAATGGTGGCTTTACTTTGTTGGAACACGTTATTAGGAACAATGACAGAAATTACATGAGGTGTTTGGATAGTGGAGGAATATAGAGGAGTTTTTGTAGATGAAGAAATATTTGTATTATTTTGAGGAGGTGTGGAACCGGTCGAAGTGTCTGGTGTAGATATTGGTTGTTGAGTGGTCGTGTCTTGTGAAAAAATCACGTTGAGGTCAAAAGTGATGATAGGAAGTGCAGAAAAAAATTTGGATGTTTCTTATCAGTTGATAGTAGGATATGAGTATATCTGTTGGATAACTAATTCATGGTTTGGATCAATGAGATGGTAAAAATTGCATGAAGGATCAGATAGAGAAGGTTACGGTTTAGGTATCAACAATTGAAGGTGCACACCTCTAGTAGTAAGGTATACATTAAGAGTAACGGCGTTTGAGTCTAATATTTATGAAAAGAAAGGATCCCCACTATCAAAGACACGAGGACTAAAAGGATCAGGTATCTTAGATGAAGAAGATTAACTACTGGGGGAATCTAGTTTTTCTTTATTTTCTTATCAAGGTGATAGATATCTCGTTGTTTCTCTAAGAAATTAGAGGGAAAGTTTTTGCATGTTTTGATATTTTCATCCATATTTTTAGAAGCTTAGATACGGGATTTTTGTCTTGTAAGAACTATAGAAAAAATAATCACCTATTGAAGAATAAACCAGATAGTTGATTACAAACAACATAAAAATCACGAAGAATAATTTTTTATTATCTTGATTAATTTAAAAGAAAAGTGAAATGTCTAAAATCGCTGATAAGGTCGTAGGAAATGGTCGTCTAAGGATGGTCATAGGTAATTTTTAAGGCTGGATAACTCAATATACCTGAAGGTACGTGAGGCCCAAATATATGTTTGTGCTATTATGGGGCCTAGAATTGGGGCATACCCCCTCACTTCAAGGTCCTGCAGAAATAAAGGAGCCGGATGCTTAGCCAATATATCAACAACCATTTTTTTATGCTTAGCTAGAACATTGAGTCGACTTCCCTATTGGGTGATTAAATCCCAATAGTTTCACCTGGGTAAAAAAAATTCAATGTATTTTTGTTTTTTATGTGATTTGGTTGTGTGTGTGGGAGATTAAGTGAATGTAATATTGTAACCTCCTAATTAAATTATGTGATTAAGCAAGATGAAAGGTTCATTTTAATCCTATAAGAATGGATGAATTTGATGAGGAAAAATGAAAAAATGCAATGCTTAAAAATGAAAATAAAAGAAGATGACTCACCTGAGAAACGCTTCATTTTTAATTTTTAAATTTTTAAATTTTAAATTTTAATTTTTAGCAATACAAGCAAGAAAAATTCCCCAGAGAAGAAATCTACAAGGGTTAGTAGAAGAAAAATAAAAAAGAGAAAATGATGTTAGAGGTTTAATGACTGAGTAATCAAAAGCAGTCACATAGATTCTCGATGATTGATAGGAATCTCTTACGATTCACTTCGATTGCTTGAGATTTGACTGGATTGCTAGTGATTATAGAGAAAAATACCTAAAGATGTTTTTTAGTAAAATTGTGATGAAGGGAAGGGGACAGGGTCCCACTGGGTGTGCCAGAATGTTGAGATAATGTTTTTATTTCAAACTTTAAATTAATGACATGAAGAAATAAAAAAACTATCCTCATAAGATGATGGATTTTAACAATACACACGAGGATGAATGTTGATGCTAATAGTTGATTGAAGTTGTCGAGTTTGAATGAATGTACAAGTACTCTTATCCTTAAAAGTACTCTGTAATCAAATACACTATAAACAAAAACCCCTCCTCAAAATAATGCAAATATTTCTTCATCCCCACAAACCCCTCCATCTTCCTCTACCATCCAAACACTTCATGTAAGTTATGTCATTGTTCCTACTAACGTTTCCCAACAAATTAAAGCCACCATTAAGGGTAGTCGACATATCTTCCTTTGTCATGAAAAGAACCTCACAACGTAAAGCCACCACTAGTGGATGCCATAGCTTCCTTTGTCACGAAAAAACCTCATCACCTACATCATTGTGATAATAATCAATATTTGAATCAGATCTATCAACTTCACTACTTCATTAAGATGAATAGTCCTTTTTCTTAGTTTAGAGATGTTATCACAAAATTATAGCACCCCCTAAATGAGATAATTTGAGGGACTCTGGAATTCAGTGTAATTTGTGTAACATTGGATTACCTCTCAAGATGTGCGACTTATGGGATTGCGATAATCCTCCAGAGAAATTTGGTTCTTGCTCCTAAACTTACCTTCCTAAAACTACTCCTAATGTAGGTAATAAAACTACCTAATCCTATTCTAACATTCCAAGGAGAAAGGGAGAGAGATTACATGGAAATAAAACCTACACTAAGAGTGGAGATACACCAGAAAAGGAGGGTTGCAGGACACAATCCAAGTGCCTGAAATGGAGAGAGGTGAGAAATGGAGAGGGTGAACAAGATGCACCACAGACCAGAGATGAATTAACATAGAACATGATTTGTTACCCATTAAAAACAAATCTCAAAACCTATAATAAACATCAAGAATATGCACAGTATACCTTGTAATGAAGAGACACAGGTAGAGGCAATATCACATGCAAAGGAGGGACAAAATGAATCACAGAACACCGTGTATTTCTCCAATAAGTTTTCTAAGTAAAAAATTAGTGGGAAAGATGCAAGAAAAATTCAATTATAGATCTTGGAAAAGAGGCTTAAATCTCCACATTCAACCCATCAGAGTAGATTGAGAGATGGGTTTGGAGAAAAAATGACTAACTCTTTACAAATGAACCCCATGTTACAATTTATAGAATTTTAGAAGAGAGAGATTAATCTCAAAATATGCTTTCTAACCAATTGCAAGTGGTCATAAATGAGTTTAGATGATAATATCTGATTTGAAGAAAATGATGGTCATGCCCATTAATTGCACCTTAAACCACCATCTAACTGCCATTTCTAAACTAGGCTTGATTTCTGTAAAATTCACCCCCAAAACTCCATCAATTTCTTGATTTCTTAATTATTGTAAAAAATTCTTAGAGTCATGATTTCAATGAGACCAATTTTATGAAAATCCATTGAGAAATTCTTAAGTTATGATCTTCTAAGCAGCTGCAACTATTTGAGTTTTGACATGCTTACTTGACGTTCACGGCATAGAGCAATTAAATTTATGGTTAGAAATCAAATTTAAAGTATTTCTCCTCCTCCCCTATGTTTTTCATCATTTTTAATATGCTTAGGATATTTAAAAAATTGTTGGACCCACCTTGATTTTACATCATCTTGTATTTAAAAGAGAGGAGGGGGGATTAAATGTTTAAACATTTGAAAACATGCCAACTAGGCTAAGCTGGCTATATCTTTACCTCAACGAACACTCACATTGATCATGTGCCAAGTGTTTAATGCATTGGTTTTACCCCCTCTTACAATATATTGTGGGCTCACCTTTCTCTATGTGCCAAGTCACAGATTCAAATGCTGACCCATACATTCTTCCTTGAGCCCCACGTTGTTTTTATGTCATCTCAACATGTTTAGAAAAACTCTCCCTTACATTATTTACCCGGCCAATGCATTGCAGGAATTATAGTTCCATGGGGAACCTTTCCTTATTCGACCCATGTCATTTTTATGCCCAACTCCCGAACCTTGTCAAACCCACTGAGCTCAGTTGAACCTTCATTGACTGGCTACGAGGTCCATTGACTCACCCAAACCCCACAATTAATGAAGTGTAGATGTTTTTGGCTTTGGCATCTCGTGAGGTCCAAATTTCCCATGGGTCACTCGAAAGTGGGCTTTACTTTGTGGCTTTGTATTACAAATTAAAAATCCTACAAACGTGAATATTTGTTAAATAGAGTCTAAGTTTATGAAACTATAAATGACATTCTTGTGAAGGAATGGGAGGTCAAGATTTGTGTTATTAAACATTGTCTTGAGGATACTTGTGAATGAATGAGGTTTATAAATGTGTTGGAGAACCTATAGGAGTGTATGGATTCATATAAAATTCTTTAGATGTGTGATAAAAAAAATTAGAGATAATGAAGCCCTCTCAACATGTACCTTGTCCTAGCTTTTTAGCAAAGAAGAAAATTTATATATTTTGAAAATATTTAAAAGAAACAAGTTTTTAAAATGGTGAAAAGGGAATTTTAGGGTTAAGGATAGAGTGTATGATGTTTGAATCATGTAAAAGAAGTTTTGATAGGTCAAAACCTACGAATATAGATCTAATTATTTATTGACCATGTTTTAAGGATTTTACTCATGAAAGTTGATTGAATAAACACTAATTAGATGTGTTACAATTTTAATCAAGTAATATATGGTTTTGGAATGTTTTTAAAGGTGAGAAAGTGGATTAAGGAGTGATTACAAGTGTTTAAAGTGTAAAATAATCTCAAGACTAGTCTAACTCAAGTTGTAGCAGTTAAGTCTCATGGTGAAGTATGGAACTACCATAGAAAAAAATAACAAAGAGGAAACCTTAAAAAATGCGTGATTAGGTAGGGTGAGGTGGAAACAACCTTAAATAAGGTGTGACCTAGATTAATATAATATATATGGTAATGGAACTTAGAGAAGGATAGTCAATAACCTTTGAAAAATAGTCTTAAGAGTGAAATACAGAATAATGCAACTAGGTGCTACACTTGAAATGAGAACTCGTAATGAAATGTGTTCAAATAAGTATTGAGGAGTAGTCAATGTGAGAGTGAATTTGGATCTATAATTTCATATACCTAGAAATATAATAAAACAATGAAACCCTTGCTTTAATAATAGAAAAAGAATACTAAGGAACTTGAGTTAAATAAATAATGTACATATTATTTTGTATGAAATTTATGGTTGGTGGTGAAGTATATTTTGGTGGTGGATGTGAAATGAAAGAAGTAGGTGGATATTTTTCAGTGCATTCATTGTGTTCGGAGTAAGGGTGGTGGAGGCATCTAGAGAAGTCTTTGTGGTAGGCTGCATTTTCTCCCTTTGCAGGTGAAAATCCTGAATCTAAAATATTACCAACATCATCCCTACCTATGCCTAGTTAGGAGCTTTGAAACATGCACCCAACCTAATCATTTATTATTGTAAGCATAATCTTAGTCTCTGCTAAAATAGGATCCTTGGAATAGGTTAAATCCGTCCATCAAATAGGGCATGAGCAGGAAAAAATAGGCACCTTCCTATTTTAGTGTTTATCCGTTTAGTGTTTCCAACATCTTCCTTCGCTGTGCCAAAATAGGCACCTAAGAGATGTGGTCTAATGGAATGCATTGACTATATAATATCCATAAAATTGTCTTCTTAAGGATTTTTAAGGGCTTTTATAGAAATTCCTCAACCAATGTCATCTCATGGATTTCCACGATTGTAGGTAAGGACAAAATGGAGCCATTGGAGACATTAAGTAAAGGCATGTGGTTTTTTATCTTATGGGCACAAGGCATGCACAATATGGGTCTGCTAAAAAGCACTTAAATTTTTTGGGAAAATGCAATGCTAATGGAAGGTGTAAGCCTCCTCTAGCCTTTTCCCGGCATCCTCCTGCTAGTGCCCAATGGTAGCTTTATGTTAATGTGGGCACATTTAAAATGAAGTAAGTTGAATAAAATGCCCACCTGTAATGTTTCTATTAGAATCATTTAACACCAATCTTAATACCACTCTCAGCACTATGTAGAGAGGTTCGTTTCAAGGAGGCACTTCACTTTCTATTTACTACACATGTTTTCCCAATTTGTGCCAAAATAAGAGCCTTGGGATAGGTCACAGATGTATATTAAATCATAATGGAAATATGATTTTTTCTGTTTTCTCCCATATTGTGCTAAAATGAGAGATTTAGAACAAGCCTCCTAAACTGTTTGATAAAATACATAAAAAAAATGTTGTCTTATGGAAAGTGAATATTGCACAATAAGCACAAAATGGTTTAACGAAAATGTTGGAGTTGGCCCCAATGTGAACTCCATGACTAGACTGGGTAAGAAATCATCTACTTTAATCTATAAGGAGTACATCATATCTTAAATTAAGAAAGAAAGGAATCTCTTTCAGACCTGGTCATTACATGGTTTTATTAGTAAAAATCCCTCCTGGTAATTAGAGAGATATTTACACATACATGAATAATATGTGTGTGATCAATACTATAAATTGGGGAAAGATATCATATCTATAAATTATGGAGGCATGCACATAACTTGTGAAGTATTTGAAAAAAATGCCTACGAAAAATGTCACCTAATGGAACGCTTTGATTTCTGGATATGTACAAATGGTTTTTCTGAATTGGATTTAGATACTTCATAAAGGAAAATGGAGGAGTGTTCCAGATGCACGCAAACCTTTTCGATGAAAATGCCTCTTTATGTTGTGAAACTAAGCTCCACAACTTGTACCATCTATATTTCATCTAGGAATGGTCTTCTACCTTTTTATTTTATAACATTTATACTTTTAGTTCTTCATTTGAAACATAAAATAAATTTTAAACCTTTGAAATACACTATACTCTTGGTTATTTAAAATGAATTTGTAGTGCAAAACAATAAAACTTTACCTCGTGGCTTACAAAACCCAAATGACCTTTGGATGTCAACCATACTCTTAAACCCCTCTTAAGATGTTTATGAAATTTAAGTAACCATACAGGATAGCCATAATCACTCAATTTGACAATTCACGTTTGAGTCCCCTTTTAAACCTCTCATTCGTTCATTTACAAAAGTTAATAGATAACGATTTTCATCGACATATGAATTACCTCTCTTAAACCCCAATCCTAATGGTCAAGGTTTGATATTTTTCCTTTTCATCTTGATATTCCTCAACAACTATTATAGAACCCTAAATCGATAGTTTTGTCATTTTATGTAGCCTGTTAAGATCCCTAATGACCCTGTTTGCAGTGTCGGGTAGATGGTTAAAGTCAAAAGTTTGCTTTTATTTTGGATTTTTTTTTACCCTGAGAAAGGAAATGAATATCACTTTCCCCAAACCTCCAGTATTTTTAATGACAATTTCCTGCAAACCGTAGTTCAAAGAAAAACCCCTGACTAGTTCTTTTTGCAAAGAGGTTTTGTAGGCTTTGGTTGTTGTTTGACTAGATCAAACTAGTCTAATTACGACTGGTAGATCTGGAAAACTAGTAGTCATTTTTAATTCATTCACTAGTTCTATGTTTTGTTGACTCTTGTTAATTCTTTTTATATAGGAAAACGTGTAGGAATTTTCCCCATTTGTGGTTGCTAACGGAAGTCATTTTTTAAAGGTGGATCCTTAGCCTCTGAGCTAAAATTAGACGTTTTCACCAACTAGAAGGAAAATGTAAAAGGAATTAAGACCCTAGTCAAGTTAATAATCCGACGAGAAAAATTATTGACACTTATAAATAACTGTATGAAAATCTATTTTGTGGATTGATTTGAGAAATTTGAATTTTGGAAAAATAGTGTTTTCTCTCTCCTCTCTCCTCTCTATCTCCTTCTCTTTCCTACCTTAGTTAATAAATGAGGTGCAATGAAATGATTATATATCTCTAACCCTCTCTAGTTGTCTACAAAGTATTCTAATTATGTGAATGGAAAATAAAAAATGTTAATTATGTTATATTTAGACAGATGTCATGCCAACATTTTTGCTGACCATATGGTTGTTGCAGGTACTAAAACACATAAAGAGAAGTGTGCTAGTGATTTAAAAATATCATGTTATTTGGAAAAAAATGTAATTGTATAGGTTATATCAACAATACTATTATATATCGAAATGTTATTATTGAATTATGTAATGAGTATGAGTTGTCATTGCTCCGGGGTGTTTGGGGAAATGTATTTTTAATCATGGGGGATAATTTGATTTATAATTATGAATTGTAAAAAGGTTGGATATATATGTTAAGTGAAAATGAATTTAACATCTTATAGTGCATTTTCAGAGTGAAATTAATGATTAAATCTTATGTGACGTGTCCATGGTCATCCCAATAATAGGTTATATGAGACAGGATTATCTAGAACCATGATCCTCGTATGGATTGTTTTGGTTCTAATTGTGATGAGAAACTAGATGCATCCTATGGGTTTATTTATGGTCTTGTCAAAACCAATCCAAGTCAAATAGGTAGGCTTAAGTTCATTGATAGATTATCTGAGATTCTTGGTGAGGGAGAAAGAAGCTAAGTTAATCCCTTATCCTTCTTCCACAAGGACTCTACCTACTTGTGGATTATGAATGATAATGATAATGAATAGGGGTGGTTCATTCACATGAAATAGTACCTTGTCAATAATCATGTCATCCCCCACAAACTCCAAGGATGAGAATGCCAAGTGTGGATTTTGTAATGGTGATCGTATAATCTCTATGTGATGAAATTATGGATTTAGGGATGCATTACGAGCCTTGGGAGCCTCACAAAGAGGGTCCTCAAAGCACTACAACTATTGGAGAATGAACTTTAGATGTGAATCCATGGTAGGCATGAGTTCCATATAGGGTATCATGTATATAAGGAATTTTATCTCATCTAAAAAGTTCCAATGAGGTTTCGAATAGCTTCCATAGCAATACCATGTCGGTGACACAATGGAAGACGTATCCAGACTTGATGGTGGGTTTTCATTAGCTTGATCTATCTTATCGAAGGAAGGATAGGATCCTTACTTGGTATATTTCCTTTGACAATATGGGTGGATTATTAGTTTACTGAGTTATTAGAGGATTTCTTTAGTTTAGTAACGAGAAATATATGGTCAAGTTTGCATCTATATTTTACCTTATCCACATTGACATATTTGGAATCTAGGAGGTTATGATCGTAGGATATCTCTATGGTTCCTATGATGTTTCTCATGAGGTTCTTTTGATGTTTATATTAACGATTAGAGTGAGATCTCTCCAAAGATTGATATTTCTCATAACACTCTTGTATAATGGTGGAGTAATCAAAGGAAGATCTAAGGAATAAATAAAGGGCTGATTTTCTAAAGTACTTACAATCACTATGAGATTTTCCTATAGTGGCATGCCACGAACAAAACAGATCACCTCAGAAGTTTTGGTAAGGCTTGTTTTGAAGGGGGGACAATTCACAGATTGGGAATAATTTATAGAAGCTTAGTATGAGATAAATGAGTGTGATGGGGATTGTGATGAGGTTCCTAACATTCCATAATTATTTATATCTTGGAAGATTTGAAGGGCTGATTACATGTGTTGTGTTTTTAAGTTTGGGATATGAATAGGAAATACATCTGAATTCACACATGGGTGATCTTTTCTCTTAGATTGTTCGAGGGCTTCTTCCAATGTATTGGGAGAGAAGGATTTAAATTGTAACACCTCTAGCATGAGTGATATCTATGATGACTTCTATTATGGAATGTTTAAACATTGACATGTTATTTTTTCCTTAAGATGGTGTACTCTTATGACCCAGGAAATCATGTTTGCAGTAGGTAATATGTTATCTACTGAAATAGGTATGATTTTGTCATGTTTTTTCTTAATATGAAATTTAGCAATTCATCTTTTTATTTTATGGAGAATAATTCATTTCTTGGGAATGATAAATTAAGTTTCAGTTTCATAACTCACGGGGATCCAAAACAACATTAACTTGGATCAATTTCATTGATCCAAGGTATGCTTTTAATTTATAAACTTTGAGGTCATAATGACCAAGCTAGATAATTTGAAAGGTTCTAGACTTCGAATGTGCGCTAAGGTCATGAATAATCTGATCTCCTTGGCTCTCTTGCTTCATATTCAAATTTTGTGTTCTAATCTGATCCTTCCTTTTGGTTAATGTGTGATATAATTTTTATTATGAACATGGAACCTATTTACACTATGTTCCTTAAATTAGGAACTTTCTCCTAAAAAGTGTAACCTAACCTAAGTTACTAAGTTCTTTTGTTATTATGGGATGTTAAATGGGACCTAAGACTAAAGACTTATACCTAAGGACCTATGTTAGTTCCTAAACTAATGTTGAACCTATCTGAATGTTGGCTAACCTAAAAACCTATGTGATGACATAGAAAGGGGGATTTTGGTGGCATCAAATCCTAGAAATTTATGAGGGAGTTAATATGATCTTATCTCTTTTGAAATTCCAAAGTTGGCGAAGTCATGCAAAAATTTGGGGGAATGAGTTGGCAGCTCCAGCCAAATTTTAGATTCATACAAATTTGAGCTTAGTCATTTTCCAAACAGAGATGGAAATGGTGGGGGAAAAGGAAGGATTGACAATCCTGCTTTTCATTTAATATTTTTTGAAATTGGTAAAAACCACCTAGGAAGAAGAAAGAGGGGTTTGGTTTTGTTTTTTCATTTGGTCTTCTTGAGCTTGAGCTTTGCATGTGGTTTGTTTTAGCTCTTCAAAACTTCAGTTCGATTCTTACATGAATCTTATCCTTGCATGAACTCTCTCTCTTTGCATGGCATTTGAATGAAGAAGTTGGCACTTTGAGGCTATAAGAAAGAGAAGGAGAAAGTTTAGAGAGTTGTTGGCATTTTGAAGGAAGAATTGAAGCTCTGATTGGAGATTTTCTGTGAAATAGAGAAGACCGGAGCTCTATCAGGCATGATAGGCCCTATTCATCAAGTCTTATAATTTTACTTAAATATTCATAAAAATAACTCTACGCTTAAGGAAATATTCTAGTTTTGTTTTTGTGAATGAATTTATTTTGCTTCATGGGGTTATGTTATTCTCCTGGATGCATTATTGATTTTGGTTGGATAGTGGAAAGTGTGTTCTGGGTGTGTAGCTTCCATACCTCTGAGTAACTAGATTTTTCTCTAATCTTTCCACAGAGGCTTACAACAAAGCCAAGATATTTTAGGTGATCTTCGTTAAAATTTTCTCTAGCCATGTATGTATCTTGGTTTTCTTGATTATGAGGATCTTGTTCTAATTTTTTTGTTTAATCTCCAGTTGGAAGACTTCAAATAGGGAACTTATTTTTGGATATCTTTAATTTTTCTTAAGAGCTTATTGTTCTCTAGTTTGCATTTGTTATTCTTGTTATAGTAAACTTTGAAGACCACAATTGTTCTTGACTGGGGGAAAACTTAAGCTAAGAGTTGTAAGTTTTTAACATTAGTTGTGATATGTTGAAATTTTCTAAATCGTCTTGTATGTATTCTTTCTGATGTTATTTAAGGAGATTTTAAAGGAACCCTTATGTAGATAATACACCATTTTATTGGAGGTATAACGTGTTTTATGAATGATTTTGATGGATGATATTGTTAGTGGAAATGTTATTTTGTTCTAAGCTTACCCTAAAACTGTAAGTTGTTTAAGGATTAACTACTTCATGTTTAAGTTTGAAAAATCTTTTTGGGTATTGGTTTGTTTTTTTCTCATTTCATTGAAATTACATAGGATTGCATAACATTTTTGAGCCGATCTTGTCTTGTTGTATATTTTTCTTGGCATGATCTCTTAAATATTTTTGGGATTTTAAGCTCGGTATAAAATCTTTTGGGACAAAGGTATATGTTCAGGATGGTTGATGAATTCTAGCTCTTATTTTGGTGATGCTTGAATGCTTACTTGTGTTCCTTTTAATGGGTTTAGAGTTCATTGGAGGTTTGTTTTGGATTAATCCTATTGTTCTAATTTTAATTTCTTCTTTGGGATTTTAAAGAAATGATTCACTCATTTATCTTTGATGGAGTCATGTCTTTCAAACCTATCCTCTATTGGGATGACAAAATGTAAATGTTAGATGTTGCTTTACATTCTATTTTCCTGGTCTTTTGGTACTCAACCCATTTAGGACTTCGGTGAATTTTTATTTGGTTATTGATTTATTCTTAGGTGATATATTCTTCTCAGTTTTGGAACCTTTCATGTGAACGTTTATACACTATCTGTTATGTCTCATCCATTATTTATTTATTGAGAAATCTTTACTCTTCATCACAAGAGTATGAGACAAATAAGGAGACTACAATCTCACTCAATCACTCATCAATATTTCAAATGGGATATTGTTCACTCGGTATAGTTGTTGTCCCTCCTTTGGTCTGTTATAGTTATATCACTTCTTCACCATGTGATACAACTAAGTGTATTAATGTCCTTAGGGCAGTAGAGTAGATGTTTTTTATATGCTTGCAAGGAGTATCGAGTCTTTTATAAGTTGTGAACTTAAACCAATATTCTCCTTTCTGTAATATTAACGATTGTGTATCTTGTATGGGATCTAAATGTTAGATTGTTTTCTTGTTATAAGAAACCTTATACTTTAGACGAGGTTTGATTTATGTTGTCTTTGAATTCTAACTTGAATTGATTTATAATTCTAAGCCTTGACTTTAGGATGCTTCAATCAGGGTTACATTAATTGATTACGATGATTTAGTTATCCTTACTTGTTCATATGATATTATTGATGATTGATGACATCTTAGACTTTTGGATGAATCTGAGATAATGGGATGATTAGATGGAAGATAATGTTTATTACTAAATAAACTATTGAGTTAAGTTTAAAAGATAGTTTTATGTATCTTATTTTCTTCTAGTAAATAGGTTTAGATGATTGAAGGAACTTAAATGGATTACATGAAAGTAATGTTAAGGTTTAGATGAAATGATAATTCTTCTTAACTCTATTGTTTAAATTTTGTATGATAAAAGGATTTTATGATGGAAAGTTAAGGTTGACAAATTGATTGACCAAAACCTACTTTTTATTTGAAACTTTAATATATATATCTCTCTCCCTCTCTTATCTAGGATTGTACTCTTTTTGGATGAGTCTTTATGTTATTATGATTGTGTTGTAAAGACTATTTCATAACATTAGAGTTATTTTATAAAAAATTTAGCTAAAAGCAAAACATTTTAATGATATAGTGTTTATCATGCTTAGTTCAATGAACTAACCCATGCTAACAATTTTGCAAATGGACTTCATAAAATATGAATGGAGAAAGACCTATATAAAGTTACATTTGTTTAATTAAAGGGATTGTATCTTTTTTATGATCAAATTTGGCTTCATTAGTTAAGATGCACTTGTTGGAGAAGGAAGTTGTAATAAGAATTGGTTAGGTGTTGCTGTTTTCACATTTTGTGATATCTAAAATGTTTTGGATTTAGTGAGTGTATCACTCCTCCTTGATGAATAAAATATGTGTTGATTCTAAATAATACTTGTTGTAATAATTTCCTTGCATTAATTGGGATGAATTGATATATGTTACCCTAATGAAGAGGGTAGATAATATACTTAAATAATATGGAATGGTTGGGGTAGGAATGAGTTGTTAGTTGTATTATTTTCTCTAGGAGAGATGAAACTTATAAGGTTGATAATATTAAGAAGATACTCTACCATTAAAAAAAGAATGGAATTGAATTACATGCATGTATTTGTATTAAACCATGATTATAATTTACAACGTGTAATTTGATTATAAATGGACATTAGCCCTTAAAATAGGAAAGAAAGGTACTTTCCATAAAATAAATAATGGAATTAACTTAAAATAATGTTAAAGGAATCATTATAAATGTATGTTGATAAATGAAGGTGTTTTGGCTTAAGAAAACTATTATAGTCAAAACTACAAATGCCTGGAAGGGAGGTATAAAGGGAATTTAGACTTCACTTCCATGAATTCTAAAATAAGAGGTTTTATTGGAACTTATTTGAGCTAGAGCTGAAATAAGTAAGAAATTAATTAACACTTTCATAAATTCAAGTTCTACTATGTAAGAACAATATTTAAGTTGTCTTGGTATGCTTAAAATAACTTGTAATAAATTAATTAGGAATCAAATTTCCTCCGCATACCTAACTCAAATATAGTTTTAACTTGTAACCTTAAGGGTTAAAGAGCTTAGTTGAATCAGTAAGGTTGATGTAAGTAATATGTAATGAAGTGATTAATCAGATATTAACTTTCAATCTAAGGTATGTTTGTCCAAATGAGGAAACTTAGTTGGATGTTGACACATGTCAACTGCAACGTAGAACCTTCATAATGATATGAGTGAAAATGAGGATACTATGATGCAGTTAACATTTCTCAATACCCCACAGAGTCTATTCAACTAGACTAACATAAGTTCTCGACTTGATCATGGTTTTGTCCTATGCAGAGATAGGGACATGATCTAGTGTCAGGGTTAACTCACATTGACTTAGGATAACTATACACACCCATTCGACATAATTTGATTGAGTATGACTATGTACCCTTAGTCACCATGATCAGTCCTCCACACTAGGGCATGTTGCTAACATTGTCTAGGGTTAAAGTTTGAATCAAGTGGGATTAAAAGAAGTCGGTAAGGACCAATCTAGATAACAGATCAAGTGTGGTGAAGGAATTATTCCATTTTATGAGTATGTCATCTAGGAATGTAAAAATTATTTACATGTTTATAATCTTTGGCCAAAGTATCACAAGATGTTGGTTGTGTTGTCCTATGTCACCTAGTTTAAGAAGTGAAATTTCATATGAGTATCGGTAAAAAATATTCAGATAGGATCTTAAATAGAACACTTGGATACCCATAATAGGGTAGAGGCACAAATTATACTTCATATACACATTATTGAATAACATGAGAGATCAGTTTTGTGTCGAGTCATGAAATGAGAGATCAGTGTTTCACCGAGTCATTACAGCTGCATATGATTTTATGTTATGAGATAGTTTGACATTGGAATGTGTATTCTAAATTATGATTTAGAACAGAGAACATTATGGAAAAAAATTAAAAAATTCCTTGTTTCTAAATTCATGAGCATATTCATGCACACCTTGCTTAAAGTTGGTGAATCTTTGGAAAATTATTTTGGAAGGTCTTGTTGTTTAGATTTAGAGATGTGATCTTTAAATAAACCTTATAAATTAACTATTGAGTAGGTAGGAAGGTGATTATACCATTCTAATGCCTTTCCTATGAAGGTATTTGCTATAAGTTTAGTGGTTGCATGATTTTTTGTTTGAATCAATTCTTTGTAGAGGTTGCCAAAGGTTTTTAGGTAGAGGGATGAATACATGAAGCCATTATAGAAAATGGTAGGGATAATCTCTCTCAATTCAATGGTTGAAATGTAGGGATCCAAAGACTCATTTTGGATAATTTGTAACATCTTGTTCCGGATTGGTGGAAAAGGAAAATGATTCCCATGTACATCCACCAATGGGGGAGGTGTGTAATAAGGTATGCTAGGCACTAAATTTTGAGATGTTATTTGGAACATTTAATTTTACATTTGAATCATGCTATTTTTTGTGCTATCTTGGGATAAGGTAATCTGATCTAGGAATTTGACTATCACCATGTTAGGATCCATAAAAGAGGAATGGCCTTTAGAGGTGGGTGTTTGTTTGTGATTTTATACTCATTAGTGGTAGTTTCAGGATACCTACCTTGATCAGTTGTGTAGGGAGGAGTCTAATCATGACAGGGTAATTTCTAATTAGGAAAAGGTATAGTCATCTCTATGGAATTGGTGGGTATCCTTCGAAAAAACCCATATTTTTCGAGAATAAAGTATTCATTGTTTTTTAAGGTTCTTAACAATGGATATAGGATCTAACTACTCAATCTCAACCACCTTACACTCTGCTGATTTACTTTTCTCTTACTAATTATAGGACATGGTTGGGACATCAGAGTCTTACGAGTGAGATTAGGGAAAGTAGGAAGATTAGTTCTTTTAAGTTGAGAACTATAACATTTAGGTGCATGAAGATGAAATGTAGGCAACAAGGAATATCCCATGGAAAAATTTAAGGAGTTAAAATGTTCCAAAAATATCCTCAGAGGTGACATTTTTGTAATTTGGAATCCAAAATTAAGCTTCTAGAAAAAATTTCTTCCAACACTATCATCCATGTTATATGTTCACACATGGGCTGATGGCATTTGAAAGAAGTTATTTTTTAACTAGATAGGATTTCTTGGGGCAATGAAATTTGAAAGGAGTTATTTTTGAACTAGAAAGGATCACCAGGGGTAATGGAATAAGGCTTGATTTTTTGATATTGAGATGCTAGGGTCAATGGCGTAGGGTTTTTTTAGGGATGCTAATTTTATCAACACAAATTGAGTCACAATTAGAGGTGGGTGATTTTAATGATTTGTGCTCAGTTAAGATATATGTAGGATTCACATCAAGTTCACTATAATATATGGTGGGCCAAGAATGTATCACAATGGATTACTCTCCTAGGTATTCCATTCTAAAAAGGTATGAGGAAATAAAGAGGAGACACACATGAACCAACACACCGTTGATTGATTTAAAGATGGCTAAAATGAGTGCTAAGGTCAGATATCCATATTGAAATGATCACCACACTAGGTCAACCCAGGGTTTCCTAGGCCCATGGTCCAAATAAAGAGGGTTACCTATATATGATATTGATTAATGGGTAAGAGATATAAATCAATGGAAATATATGACAAACACACACAATCTATACAACTAAAATATAAGTGAAATGTAAATGAAGGAAAGATAAGGAGCTAACAATGTAAGAGCAATATGCTCGCAAACATCAATTTACATACAACACTAGGATAACATAGAGAAATGAGAAAGGAGATGAAGTTATCTATGAAAAGTCAAAAAAAGGTTAGATAATTACCTTCATGGTGGTCATTGATACATCTATCTCTCCATAGAAATAGTACGTCGAGAGAGTATCACTATGAGTGGAGAAAGGGAACATCATTCCTATCCTAGACTTAATATAGATGACCCAGTCATGCAAGCAATCCAACAACCAAAGAGAGTATCCAATCCAAATCAAATGAAAGATAGACCAAGAGCATATCAAGAAGATGTGAAGATGATGCAAAATAGAAGAGAAAATGGTTATTTGTTCATGTAATTCCTTCTTATATGAAATTTCAACGTGTGATGTATATATATTCTCAAAGCCATTTTTCACGGGTGATGGTGTCGAATAAGGGAAAACATAACACCAACATTATTGCCCATGGGTGATGGTGTTAGCCAAGGATAACCCTAATGTTAAGCGGGGTGCAAATGTGTCATGGATCAAGGTGTAAACACTATAAAATGCACCTTTTGCATGAGGTGCCTTATTTGAAAACACAAAGACATTATAAAACACAAAAATACCAAAAAAAATCATAAAACCCCCACAAAATGGAGGTAAAAAACACCTCACCATTCATTTACTAACTCTCCCCCACTCACATTTAATTATTTCCCATCACACCTACCCATGTGCATTCCCAATGCGTTATGGTCCCTATCATTACACCCATGTGTGTCCCACTCCCCTATGCACTCCAAATATATAAAAACACCCTCACCTCCATCATTTCAATTCCTAACACTTTATACACTAAGACTATAGTTGAGCTTTCTTTCTCTATTACTCGCATATCTTAGCTTTGTGGGTTTTGAAGAAGGAAATCCGAAGCACAAAGGATAGATATAGCTTGTTACAAAAACCTTCTAGAAAAATCTAAAAACAAGCAGGAAATGTAATTGTAATTGGATTGCGATCTCCATGTGATTCTTGGTTAAATGTAACTAAAATTGTTCTACAATCTAAGTTGGGTATACTTGTCATTTTAATTTACTATTTTTTCATTTTATATCAATAAAATGTATTTTATTTCTTTAAAATGGTCAGGTATTTAACTGAGGTAGGTCCCCTAACCACCAAAAATAACTAACATTATTCAAGTGTGTTTGTGCGTAAGTGTAGATTCAGATCTAAAGAGTTTTAACCACTCTATTCAAAGAAAGAAACCACAATTATCCCTCTCTTAACGATGTCACAATAATCCCATTCTATTTTAGTAACATTTATTTGGTTGTTATTATTTGACTAATCCATCTTGCAAGTAATCAAAATCTAGGGATACATTTTAGCAACAACGATGGGATCATTTTAGTGTTTTATCTAGATTTTGATCCTCTTTTCTTGTTCCTTTATAGATATATTTGGCTATTGAGCCCTTTTTGTAATAGGTTATAGTCCTTTAAAACTATTTACCAATAATAAAAAATGGTGGGACCATTTTGGTTATGTGTTATTTGTTTTAATTTTCTAAATCTAACAGTGTTTTATTAAGGGTTTTGTAATCTTTTTATTTTATTTTCCTAACATTTATGTTGCATATATAACACTTGATTTTTTAGACCTTCCCAAATATCTAAAAATAAAAAAAATCAAGTTGTACGCTGGTCGCAATTGCGACTAGGTTGTTATTTATGACACAAAACATTATGTTGCAGGGAAGTTGCAACTACGACTGTGTTGTAACTTTGTTTCTACAAAAACTTAAAAGCACATATTTTATTAAAGGACTGAATTGGGAATGAACCACAAATTTTATTGAATGTTTGGATAAGGGTAAATACCCATCTGCATAACTGTGGAAAGTGCATGGGCATAATCCCATAAACACATTGTGAGAAGTACCATAGGAACCCAAAAGTAGTTAGGATATTTAGGGAACTAGCTAATGAAATGGGTTCCCCCACCTACCTGACTAGTAGGACCATGAGGATTAGACCCAAGATTATCCTTAGTGATGGACTCAGTTTAATTGATTGAGTGGAGTAAAATCCATCTTGATTAATCAAGGGGGTAAAGTAAAGTTAGTGACTAGAAATTTTCTAGTGTACCGTGCTCAATCAAGTAACTCTTTGTATTTAGGGGGAGAACATTTCATAGGAAGCCATCAGACTGAACCCTTTTACTCCACCTTGAGTTAAAAAAAATCACAATAATATTGTTTCTAATTCACACTTGCGACTATTTTAGTTCTTCATAGACCCTTCTTACATTGTTGGATCTATTTTTTCCATCCTTTCTGAGTTCTAATTTTCCCAAAATCGGTCAAAACTTCAACTATGCTGCAATTTTTCCATCCCATATTTTTCCTAGAGTCATTTACAACTCATAATAACATGCCACTTTCCAAATCATCCATTCTCCATTCTTTTATAATTCCTAATTTATCCTAGAATCGGTCACAACTGTGACTGACCTGTGATTTTTTGGTCTTACCATATTTCTAAATTCTTCCACTCATGTTTCCAAGTCCAAGTCATTATCATTCTGCATGGCTTCTAGTCATTTCTATGCTCATCCACACACTAATTTTCTTTTACAACACCTTCTTGACCACATTTTTAATCTTTAGTCTCAAAACTTGGGGATATTTCCTCCTGCACTGACTTATCACACCATTTGTAATGATCCTATTCACCCAATGGTACCGTGCCATCCTTATCCACCAAATTTCAAATTTCCCAATTTTGAATCAATTTATGGCACCAAGGACCCTCAACATCACTTGTAACTATTTCGCTACACATGCCACCTTATCCAACATGATGACACTCTTCTTCTTCACACTTTCCCACTTTCACTTACTAGTTGTGTACTTGATTGGTACTCACACCTACCACAACATAGCCTTTACAAATTCACACAACTTGTGGATACCTATTTATCTCACTTTTCCATCTATAATGAACCTAAAGCCATGCTTATTGAACTTCACATGCTTTTACAATCCCATGACGAATCCATTATTGACTTTTTCACGCATTGGCATGTACCTGTTCACCTCCTTTCATTTCTCCTCCCACAATTTGAGCTTATTGACCTATTTTTCAAAATTTGTGTCCCTCACATCTCCCACCACCTGAAAATTCAATCATTATGCACATTTGATGAGTTCGTTCACATTGCATAGTGCCTTAAGGATTTCCATCTTTGTCATCATCCCTCCTTTCTTCTTGTTTCCATTTCTCCACCACCTAGCACACCATTACACTCCCATGTTCACAATGTCATAAAATCATATCCTCCTCAGAAATCATCACCTCCTACACCCATATCTCCACATTCATTTTGTTCTCCTAGAGATTTTGGCTTCATTCAACCTCCTCAAAAATTCACTCTATTGACCAATCCTCTTTCCTCTATTCTCCACAAGTTACTTGGCGTTGATCCCATCAATCTCCCTCCCAAACCTCCCTTGTCATTGTGACATTCCTCCCATGACACATTTTCCTATAATCATACTGACAGTCATCCCATTAACTCATTTCCTCAACTGATTAATATCATTCAAGACCTTCTTGAAAAGGGGACATTGTTATTGAACCAACATCTCCTTCACCTTCATCTACTAACTCCCTTCCAATCACTTTAGATGATCCTATTCCCACTTATTCTCCATTTTTCATGTATCACTCATTTGATCCACCATTTCCCACTACATCAAAATCATCATGTGCACTTAGTGTCTCATAATCTAAATCAAATACTTCCCAATCAACTCCATTACATGCTTCCACCTTGGAATCAACACCGTTATGTTCACCTAATAACTCATTATCTACATTATCCTTGTAACCATCCCCACTATCATGTACTTCAACTATGTTTGTGGTTTCATCCTTGTTCTTGTCTAATTCTTTCACTTTTTCACCACATCTATATAGTCCACCATCACTATGTGATTCTATCATACCCATCACTTCCCCTCCTTCAATTACTTCACTCATATACAATCCACTTCTCACATAACTAATTACCTCATCTTCATTGTTTTCATCATTCCATAGGGTTACACAACTCACTTCACCTCCCTTATGGACTTATTAAATAGATGCCTCACTTTCTCTATCACCACTCATACAAACATCATTCTTACTTCTGGAACCTCTGTTACATCCTATATTGCTTATTATGATCACTCACACTCCTTGTACCTCTATACCTCATCACTTATATACACATATTATTCCATATATTCCTAGCAAGTCACCTCCACATGCTCCCATTGATGCACTTATGTTTGAGCTTTCTTTCACATTCACCTTCTTGCATTCATCACTACTCATTCAAGCACCATTTTTAA
Organism: Taxus chinensis; assembly: GCA_019776745.2. Classification (NCBI taxonomy): domain Eukaryota; kingdom Viridiplantae; phylum Streptophyta; class Pinopsida; order Cupressales; family Taxaceae; genus Taxus; species Taxus chinensis. The sequence continues at coordinate 581,374,962 of CM034156.1, read as the reverse complement.
TATATTCTCATCCTTTAGAGTTCACATCATGTATCACACCCACATTCCCCTTTATTATTACACATGGACCTCATAAACATCCTCCACATCCACTTACACTTTCCAATCATTCCAATTTTATCAAGACATTCTTATGTATTAGACATACCTTCTTACATGCCGCTTCCTATTTCATGCCTTCTTATGCTTATCACAGTCACTAATCAAAAATATAATATCATTTACTATGACACTTTCTTCAGACATCACTATATTTTTCACACCTCACTATCCTGATATCATCCCTAGCACCATGATTCATAACACTCCACCATCTACCATTGGTTTATATGCATGTCCTTAACCACCATACATTCTAGCACATCCACTACATTCATGACCTTTTTATGTGTTTCATCCTCATGTTCATGTTCTTCATACTCAACCATTTTGTGGATTCTATTTGGAATTCTTACTTCACTCATCATCAGTATCATCCCCGTCACTCATATCATTTATCTCATTATCACTTGACTTTATAAATTGTGTCTCTCACTCACCTAGTGCCTATCCAGATTGGGAGGAATTTCATTTGGATTCACTACCAGATTATCCATGATCCATACATTTCTCTTCTCTTCAACTAGCCTGGATTCGAACCACTTCCTAATTCTCCACACCATCACCAAACCCACTTTCAAACATCTAAAAATATTTTTAAAAAATCCACTATATTTTACAAATTACAATAAAAAACATTTGATCACATATGTTCTTACACATTGGCTTCATTCATTTCCATACCAATTCTTCATTCATTACTACAAATTTTAGTTAGAGTTCATTCACATTATATGTTTCATATTATTTCACAACTATTGATGAACATTATGATCATCTTGTTATCACATTTTATGCGTCAATAGTTTCTACTAAATTTTCTTGATCTTCATCTCTGCTACTTGGTTAATTAAGAATGATTGTCATTTTATAGATCCATGAGTGCTTACACACTTAACAACTTGTCTTGAAGACACTAGGGAATTCTTTGTTGATGCTTTCTAATTATATTCTTTACAATCAATTTCATTCCCTCCACCACTTGTGGATCTAAACCCCTTGGAAAATTGAGAGAGTTGAATTTCATGTGAAAAAAAAATAAAAACAATCAAAATCAAGCAAATATTCAAAAATTCAAAAGAAGAAGAAAATGAAAATAAATATCACTCTCTCTCTCAAGGGCCTTTTCAGTATCTCTACTGGGGATGTTGATGCATGAATTTTAGTCGATAAATGCTGCAACTAAAATCAAATGTATCTCCTTTGGGGCTATGGATGTCTGGGTGGAGATAGAGAAATGTAAAAATTACAATTACATTCTATCTCACTACTCACATATCACTTATTTCATTCATCCCTACACAATGGCTTATGTTTTCACACACTGTCTCATAGTTCCTCACTTCAAGCATTCAATTAACTCTCACACACATACACAGGATCTTGATGAGTCATAGGATTAGTATTTCACCTTGTGTGTTTAGACCTTATTCAAGATTCTATTTTAGTGTGCTTTTTGTCTCATGTCTCGTGTATTCGAGCTCATCATGTGTTCATCATAGCTCATGTTTATAACTATGTTCATCTCACATACACACCACTTATGCTCCAATTCACTTGGAGTGATCGTTCCAAGAAATTCGCTACCTTTTTCACAAATTTTTCCTATACCCCATCATTCCCTCATTTTTTCCTTTTTATGTCATACATTTTTCCAAAAACAAACTAATTTTTTTGAATAAATATAACAAATTCAAAAAAAAATTCAAAAAAATCATCATCTACTCTCACCTCACTCACCCCTCAATTCACCCTTCCCTCCCCAACTTGCCCTAGTGAGTCATTATAGCAACTCACCAAGATGCCCCACCGATTTCCCTAATGCATCCATCTATTTCTCCTTCCACTTGATCAATGAACCCTATCAATGTGTTAACCCTCCTAGTCATGCATGAGAACTCCCTCCCATGTGAGACTCTAACCCAACTTGACCTGACTCACACCCCTTCCCTGATTCATTGTGACCTACCTTAGCCTCATCTCTCATGACTCACTCTGACCACCCTTCACCCACATTTCTTCCTCTGAGCTTACTCAATTCCAAGCTACCCTTGCCTCATTCACATATGTGACTCGTCACTCCTCCTCCTCTGCACACCTAACAGTGTTGTTCTACATCTCCCACTCACTTTTCCAGCTCTTCTCCACCCTGCAGAGCCAACTCCCTATCTTGTCATGATCTCTACCTTTCTCCCTTCATGACCCTCTCGGTGTCCTCCCCTCGACGATCCCATCACTTCCACCCTGAACTCCATCATGCCCATGACCCCTATCTTATCTCCCATCTCAACAAAACTCACCTCCACTCAACACGACTTGCATTTTTCCCCGCATCGTCCTCCTCCCCAAACCCCAATCTCCATCTTGGTCATTCTCATGACCAAGCCCATATCCCCCTACTTGTCACTTCCCCTACATATCACGCTCCAATATTTCTCCTATCCCTTCCCAAGTCATTCTTGTGACTCATCTAACCTACCAATCTCTCACTTCCTTGTTCAATTCACCTTTCCCACTACCATGTGAGACCATCCTGTAATTTTACATCAGAGATACCCTCCTCTATGCAATTCCTTGGTACTAACTCCCTTCCCCACCCCATCAAGTCATGCCTGCGAATTTCCATCCCAATCATCAAACTTGCTTCTCTTAAATCAAATTGGCCCCAAACCACAAAATTGTAGGCATGGCTCATACTTATTTCCCCGAAAATCTAACCCCATTTTCTCTCCATGCCCTCTCCCATGCCATGCTCCCCAAGCTCGTATCTCATTGTCATAGCAATTTGTTATTCCCAACTCACCCCTAGAAAATATCTTACATGACTTAAAATGACTTGTTCACCCCAATGCGAATAGACCCCTATTCCTTTGTAACCACCCAACTTAGCATGGATGAATCACCCTACTGAATCCCCACACCATACCCTTTGATGAGTCACAAGAGAAACTCACCACCTAGCCATTTCTCAACTCGCTTGTACCTCTCGTTTGGTCCCCTTTCAATGTAGTGCACCCCAAATACCAAATCAGTCACACGCGTGACCAACCTCACCTTCCCCAAACCACTTCAATCCCTTAGCCAACTCATCAAGCTCCTTGCAACTCTCTTCCACCCATCTCACCCCCAACCAACTCACCCCAAGCCAATTTTACCATCACGTAGCTCACCCCAAACCATCTCACCCATCACTTAGCTCACCACCTAACTCACCCAGCCACCTCTCCAGTCATCTCACTTAGCCATCTCCCCTGTAAACTTTACCCTCTTCCTCCATATCTCCCAACTTAGTGATCGCTTCCCACAAATCATTCAACTAGGATATCTTCCCTAACTCACTCCCCAATTATTTATAAATCACTGAGCTCACTACATAGCTTGCCATGTACTTCCTCACCTCTCCCATACTACATGACTTATTTCCTCACCTATTTAGCCTATTCATCGTGAACCTAAATAAACTAACTCATCATGACTTCTCAATGTTTCCATACTTTTTTTAAATACCCATCACACTTTTTCAATTACTTGTGACTGGGGCAACCCTTTCACGGTTTCCACCATGCACGTATTTTGAAAAGGATTGATTTCTCTTAGCTTTAATCACCACTTTTCATCCTGTGCTAAGATGAAGTAACCTAACTTTACTAAAATTGTCACTTGAGAGGGGAATCACACATAACCCTTCTTGTTTGACTCTATAGAAACCGATCAATATTCATTAATCAACTGACTCTATAGTCTTTTCCTCACAAAATAAACTTATCGATCCCTTCATAGACTTTAATTAAAGTTGCCCATCGATCACATTTCAACGTTCATGTCTATCCATTCAATTATTTAATCTTTTAATTGTGGAAAACATCGTCATAGCGTTATACGACCCCCATCTCGTCTTCAATTTTTATGTTTTATATTTCCTTCTACAACATGAAAGCCATAAAGGGACAAAATGTATACACTATAAAATGCATCTTACGCATGATATCCCTTATTTGAAAACACAAAAACATTATAAAACACATAAAAATATCATAAACACCAAAAAATGGAGGTAAAAGACACCTCACCATTCATTTACTAACTCTCACCCACTCACATTTAATTTTTTCCCATCACACCAACCCACGTGCATGCCCAATGCACTATGGTCCCTATCATTGCACCCATGTGTTTTCCATTCTCCTATGTACTCCAAATCTATAAAATAACCCTTAGCCCCCTCAATCTAATCTCTAACTCTATATACACTAAGACTATACTTGAGTTATCTTTTTCTATTTCTCACATATCTCGGTTTTGTAGGTTTTGAAGAAGGAAAGGTGAAGCGCAAAGAATAGATATAACTTCCTCCAAAAAATTTCTAATGAAATCTCAACACATGAAGGAAACACAATTGTGATTGGATTTTGATCTCCATGTAATTCTCAGTTGAATACAAATGTGATTGTTCTGCAATCTAAGTCATGTATACTTGTCATTTTCATTTATTTTTTTCATTTTACATCAATAAAAAAAATTATCTTCTTAAAATGGTTAGGGAACTAACCGAGGTATGTTCCCTAACCACCAAAAAATTACTAAAAATTTTCAAGTGTGCTTGTGTTCATGTTTAGATTCAGATCTGAAGAGTTTTACCCACTTTATTTAATGAAAAAACTACAATTGTCCCTCTCTTAATGCTGGCATCATAATCCCATTCTATTTTAGTAGAATTTATTTGATTTTTATTATTTTAGTAATTCATCTTGCAAGTGATCCAAATCTAGGCATACACAACGGAAAGTCAATGAAATAAGTGTCAATGATGAAGTCAAATGCAAGAAAGTTCTAGGATTACTAGTGTGTGTAACATAAAAGTACTGACAGAGGCAAGGGTAACTAAATCTAGGGCTACATAGCAGTGCATCTCTCTTTGTATTGTCTCTAATCAAATAAAGACCATGTGTAGAGTCATACCCCATTCCCAGAAGGCCCCTTAAGGAACCCACTCGAGAAATAGATGCATCGGTGACCATTATATATATGAAAGACTTGTTAGTAACAGTGTGAAAAATTAGGTGTATACATATTCTATTTCCTTGTCTTATTTATTCCTCTCCATCTCAACTTTACCCCATGAGCATGGTTACTTATGTAATATTATGCAAATGAACTTTTATTTAGTTGTGTTTTTTTCCTTGTTCCTTGACATGGTGTCTTCTCATTGATAACTTGGAAATATTATGGTTGTATGTCAATAAACACATCTTGTTATTTATTGAGTAAAACAATCTTCTCACTTTCTCCCCTCTCTCCATACACACACCTTTCCTCCACCTCCTTTTTACACACAGGTTTAGTGAAGTGTTCATGCTTGATCCCTAGTCAAAATGCAACCTAAAATTGTTAGATTAATGTAAATATTTCATGTTTTCAATAAATGGAGCTTCCCCATTCCAAAGTAGATGGACCTATAGGGAAAATTTTGAGGAACCCACCTGAAAAAAACTTATAGAAATCATGAAAAATATGGTCGGAACCAAATTCATTGGGTTAGTGAATTATCTAAAATCAGCTTTCATGGCATTAGAAAAATAGATTATATTTTTAGATGGAAATTTTTGATGGAGTGTAAAATGAAGGATAATTAATTAGCATGAAGGATATTTCTTGTAAGAATGCATTTTAATTCCAAATGGAGGACTACAACTCATAATTGTTTAGGAAACCATCTCCTTTTACCTCCAAATTAATCATCAACAAGAGGGAATGGATTTTCTACCTTCAACCACCAACAATCATACTTTGAATCATATAAATCAAGTATGGGTACCCTTACAAGACCATTCCATGTCCTTTTTATTTCTAGGAGAAGACAAGAGTTCCATAATTCATCAATTTGAATGGTTGAGCTACATGTATATGGAAATTTAATGCCCCAAATGTTTTTCTCATTTTTCACCTAGCTAACCTCGCCTAAACCTTATTCTGATAATTTTAAAATTAAAATAATGTCGATAGCTTTCTAACAAGACAACTTTTGCATAATTTGGAGCTTTCTGGAGGAATTTCTGGCCATTTTAAGTTTTGGGGGTCGGGATGAACAAGAAGTTGACACATGGAAGCTTCTTGTTATTCATGGGGATTACCTTTCCTATGTGTTTATTTCTTTGGAATTCCCATGTGGCAACCTTTTATTGGTTGTGGGGTCAAGCCCATTTACTATAGGAGGGATTACCACATGTAAACCTGAAATTTTATCTAATGTGGCATATTCTATGAGCTAGATTTCGTTGGAACCTATCACTTTGAGGTTTTCTGGAATTGCAACACATGTCATGATTGGATGCTTGAGATTTTGCCATGTGTTCTCCATTTTTTCTATTGTGTGTGTACCTATTGATCCATTGACCTTTCAACCTACCAACCTACCACTTGGACCTGAAAGTTCATTTACTACGGTTTATTCCACACCTTTGAGTCTGTTGGAGTCCAAAATCCATGAAAATTGTTGTAATCACTCCACATCTCTTCTCCCTTACTGTATCATTTTAAATGGTTTGAGAAGTAAGGCATTGGCTATTTTTTTCAAAATTTTGTTGGTGGTTAAATTTGACGGGAATTTGAACATCCCGCACCATTTTAAATGGGTAATCCAAATTAATATAAAGGGGAGTTAATTTAGGAATCTATGATAACAAGACCCATCTTTGTAAAAATTACAATGCATAAATATTCCTCCTCCATACCATCCTCATCTACATCTACCACATTCAGACACAATCCCATTGTATTCTTCCTAATCATTACCCACCATTACATATCTCAACCCAATAACATGTACGTCATAAATTCAATCAATGACATGTCAATCTTCAATATTTTGCATATGAACATCATAGATTTTTTAGTATAGGGATACCTTTTTTGAGTAGTGTGCTAATGAAAAGGATAATTCTAGACATCATCATCCTCTCAAAAAATATGATAGGATTTAAACAAGGTGCACACACTTCATTAGGGTTATTTTATCTTGGTATACCCCTTGAATTCTTAATAAATACACAAAATCCTACTACGTGTATCATGTGCACTATCGGTAGTCATTACTTCCATTTAAATATACATTATTATGATTTATGTTCAATAAAATGCTTTATTACAGTGTTGATGCTGTCAATTTATTTTATATAAAGTGAAGTGTCCATAAATTCTCTAGGATCTGTGAATGTCTTATGTGAAATTGTGCATCCAAAAGGTAGAAATAGACCTCGTATGATTCACTACACATTTTGAATAGGATTAATATCATATGAAATCTTGGATATTAAATTCTTGAACATTCCATCATACACATACACACTCTCTAGAAACTCTTGTCAAATGTACTTTAATGCATAATTATTTGTTTTTTAAGGATTTTTTTAACCAATTATAATCCACCCTATCTTATTTTACGTCATACTTTTGATACTAATTATGCACTGATTATGCATAAATTGACCTAGTTAATGTTTAAGGGAAGTGATCCATTTCACACCATATTAACTAACACTTGTGAACATGATCAGATACATTTTCCAACCCATGATACTTTAGGAGATCTAAAACCATCTCATATATTATCTAGATTATAAGATATCGCAAATGCTTTTGTAGTAAAATAATACTACCTTATACTAGTTTACCCACTTGATGTAGCCTAGAATTTACTGTGAACAACCTAGGCATGCTGAGCACATCATTCAACACATAATCTAAGCACTCACCCGAAGCATACAAAGGTACCAGGTCCCTCTTTAAAGTTGCTTGTACAGAAATGTTAGCATGGTGATACTTAAACATATTTAGATTCATAATTAGTAGTAAACTTCCCACAGTACATAAACCAAAATCTAGATCTTAGATATGTATGAAAGATGAATTAAATAATAACTATGATAATATTAACCATGCAAGATCCAAATTCAGTCATGTCTGAATGCCATTATCCAACCAATATACTCCATTGTATTAAATATTATAAAACACATAGAAGCTTCTTACACTTATATCAATATCTACCATAAGTCATGTGTGCACCTTAAAAACTAGTAATCACAACCTCTACAATAACTCACCACCACACTAAACTGCGGAAATCAATATATATTTATAGGGGTGGGGACTTTCCCTTCACCACCCATGCACTTCTCAAAAATAGGTCACATGTTGATAATATCCATGCGCCTTTACAATAATATACACAACCTGTTAAGTGCTCTAACAATAGATTTCCTATAGTTAACTCCAAGTAGAAATCCTATTAGTAGCTTGAATTATACAAGGTTCTTATCTTCCACTTGTTCCCAAAATACCATTGCATGTAGCAAAATTCTTCATCTCTATGTGTGCTCCGCATGTTATCTCCAAAAATAGCCCTTATCCACAAAAATGGCCTAAGTCCTAAGCTAATGTGTTCTGGTGCATGTTTCCCTTTCATATCTTCCCACGCTTTCAAATACACCTTGTTCCCATGCGCATAAATCCTTTTTGTTTCTTCTTCTTAGAGCAATATTTTTTCAACTCAACATTACCCCACACTAATTTATATTTTTGTCATCGGCAAAAATGGGAATTCTTTCTGATGTATCCAACAATAAAGAATAAAGTAATGAAATGAATGAATGAAACACTATGCACAAAAGAATGAAATTTTACTTTGCAACACCAAAATCTTCTTCGACTAGAACGATTAACTCTAGATATTCAATTTTTGATTTCAACCTCTAATGATCTACCAGTCACTTAGTGTGTTCCTTGTTTTCTCTGGAATATCTGGTGGCTATGGACATCCAATTCATCTTGTGTGATCTTCTCTTTCTCATTTTTTAGCACCCAGACAACATTGGACACACCTAAAAGCATTCGTTCTCATGATATTCATCTTATGCGCTATTGCTTGGGCGCCTAAGACCCTTGGCTAAGTACAAAAGGGTGCATAGGTAAGCACAAGGCCTAGTTGAAGAAAAGCACGCAAGGATAAAGTCTCGTAGGGCAGGGTTTAGAGAAGGCTCTCTAAGGAATCCCGTGGTGTGCACATGGATAGAACTCAAGGGTTTTGGTCGCAACTTATGCTCATTTTGGGAATACTCATGGTAGAAAACATGAAAAGCATGAACCTGCACTGCGCATGTGGAGTGGATAAGGTGTCTACCTGGTGATAGGGTGGCCCAGGAAGGAGCATACCTGGGGTAAAAGCATTCTACCGATCCTCATCATGGTAAAATATGGACCAGCTTCCAATTTTCACTGGAGGTAGCATGCCCGCATGGACGACCACATTTAGATCACTTGGCATCAGATCTGAGGCCTTCCTGAAGGATGAGTTGGCTAGCCTAGAAATCCTATTTATACAAGCACCCTTGTAGAAGAAAAAAAGGATCATTTTTTCACAACAACTAGATAGTGGGCATGAGCTCTACAAAAGTACTGTAAGAACTCTATAGTTTGGGATTCATTATGCTTAGGGAAGGATGGTATAAAGGGTATGGGGTTATAAACTTCTTTTTTGCAGCACCTAGTCATATGAGTCCAGCACATAATGCATGACTACGATTTATTTCTCTGTAACAGTATTTTCTAATGAATACCCATGAATATAAGGAGGTTACCACCCCATACCAATGGTATATGAACATTGATGATTCTAATGCATACATATTTTTTAGAATTCTCTTTCATATTATGATTTATGCTTCTAGGTATGACGCTGTCTTATACAACTTCTTTGAACTGTTTTGGTATAAGCATATCCATTATGTTAAGCATTCTCTATCTAAAGGAAATGATTGTAAGGATCTAGAATCCATCCTGAGCTCTATGAATGCTTGTATGTTTTACCTCCTTCAAAACCCCTAAATATGGCTTATTTATAGATGATGTTTCAGCCTACTAAAACTCACATAACCAAGAGAGACTGTGGCTCCTGCACATGCCTCGAGTGAGCACCCAGCTCCGTTGGGTGATAGGCCAAGCATGCATGGGGTACCTTTCTTTTGTGATAAGGGTAAAAATGACTAACAGCTATGAGTTTCCCAATCTCATCAATTCTATCCTTAAGCTGTGGATCCTAGGCTAATACAGGGCCTCACACTTTTGTTTCATACCAGAAGCTAATATTTATGTGCCAACCTCAAGCTGTCTTCATCTTTCATGTACCTTTAAAACTTCATTTTCCATGCTACTATATTTTTGATATTTATCCTATTGCTTTTTGACTGCCACACATAAATTGAGAGCTTGGTCGGATTTCTTTAGCTCATAATTCAAGCTGTATTGGAGAAAAGCCTCATAAGTTGAAACTTGTTCTAAAAATCCAATGGCCCTTTCATCTTAGCTAGACTTCTTACAGGTGTAGATATCCTTTGAATGTGAGCATTTTAATTGACCCATCATCTAATGGTACATAATTGACCAAATTGTGCCAAATACCACCTGTATAGGGTGAAGGCTTATTCAACCTTTTAGGAACATGTTGATTCTAGATGAGGCCAAAGTTTTAGCAGAAACTGTATCATCGCCAAGATTTCCTTCCAGCCATGCTACATGAAGGCCTCATTCTTGTCACATGTCTATTGTTCCTTATTTTATTTTAAGTGCTTTATCATTCTATAGTTTTATCCTTGTTAGGGGTCAACAAGGGTCTAGAATGGTGGTGCATGACCTTATTAATGTTTATCCACACCACCTTAGCAGATACCTTGACCAAGGCATTGTCTGACCTACTCATCAGACATAGTGTTTTAATATCACTTGTGAATGCTCTATGGATGCCTTCTTCACTCTATGTAAGACACATGACTCTTCGCGCACATCAAGAACCTTAGGTTCATCCATATGATTCATACATTGACCAATATAGTTGCTTCCTTGTGCCCATGCAGTTAAGCCATATCTTTAGAAGTCCATCATCTCCCATGGTCCAGTTATACACGTCTTTAAGGCCCATAGGACCCACAAAGGTGTATTGCCCATTTTTCAAATGGCTCTGCACTAGTAATAGGACTTAATGGCATTTCATCTCTTTTCCCAAGTTTTCTAAGGTGCTGACAGTGATCACACACCTTACAATACTTCTTGCAATCCTTATACAAGGTTTCCCACCATAAACCAACAAGTAGAATCTTATGCACGATGACATCACCTGCATAGTGTCCACCTACAATACCACCATGAGACTCTTATATGATTGTCGTGCACTCATGCTCTAGTACACAGCAACACTATACTTCATCTCATCCTAGTTTTTATAGGTCACCACTGATCAACATGAAAGGTGAGGTACAAATTGTAAGTTGTTTCTTTTCCAAGGATTTTATTGCTTCTGGTGCCATACCTATGTGTAAAAAGACAGTAATATCCTCCAATTATGAGGGCACATGGTTTAACCTATACAATTGTGCATTTGGCATTTGTATCTTTAATTCTTAGCACGTCCTCTCCTCTCCTAATTAAATTCTTGATAAGTGGTCTAAACGAGATTTATTTTTTCCTGGCTTTACCATGACTGTAAAATCAAAATCTTGGAATAATAGAACCCATCGGCATATGTGCCCCTATAAAATGGGCTTATTTACCAAGTATTTCAATTTCATGTGATTTTTATAGAACACAAAAGGTGTTGCTAGCAAGTACTATCTAAAACTTATGTTGCACATAAATCATTGACAAGGCCTTGTGCTCTGTAGTTGTATAATTCTGTTCCACATGAGTCAACTTTATACTAGAAAAATAGATAGGATTATCTATAATACCTTATATAGGTTGAGATAATAATGTGCCAATGGTCATGCTAGAGGTATCCACTTGTACGTGAAATAGTTGGTTCTATGAGGGAATGCGTAGAATAGGTATCATATTAATCCTCTCCTTCAACGGTTCAAATGTGCGTTATTATGGTTCTCCCCAATAGAATGTCCCTTTACCTTTTAATAACTCCAAGGGCATATGGCAATATTAGCATATCCTTTTATAAATTTTATGTACTACCCTATGTGGTACAAGAATCCACGCACCTCACTCTAACTGGTAGGCTCCTCCAGGCCTAAGATGACTACAACCTTTTCCAAATCTACTAACAAACCCTCCTTGTAGATGATATTCCCTAGCAGAGTTCAAAAGGTGTTTTAAAATATGAACTTATTGATGTTTAAAGAGATGCTTAACTTTTTTCACCTCTCAAACATTAATCGCAAGTTGTCATAATGATCTATAACAAGCCCATATACTGTCTAATCATCCAAGTGTAATAATTTGTGAATAAAATCTTGGAATGCTTGAACCACGGTCCACAATGCACAAAAACACTACAAGTGTGTTCTTCAGTCCAAAGGGCATCACAATGTACGCAAAATATTCCCCATTCAGTAGTGAAATTGGTCTTCTCTTGATCCTCCTTTGTAATTCTTACCTGATGATACCCATATAATCCATCTGTAAAAGAGTAAATTCCATGCCCTGCAATGCCTTCCAATATTTCCTTGGTGAAAGGTGTAGGAAAAGGATTAATCACACATGCAACATTCATTTCCATGTAGTCCACACAATTCCTAATATGAACATATTTATTTATATTGATTACCATGGGGCTAACCCAATCCAATTCTTATAGGGCCTTAATGATGCCAGATTTCAACATCTTGTCAAATTCTTCTTTAACTTTTACATGCAGGTTAGGGTTCATCTTGTAAGGTATCTTCCTAACCAGGGGCACACCTTCCTTTAACTTAATCTTCATCTTGCCCAATGACTCATGCTCTCCCTTTAACTCATGGTAGCCCCTAGAAAATAAGTCCTGGAAATCACGTAGTAACTCGAATATCTTAGCCACCTCAGAATCAGACCAATAGTCTCCAATTATAGTCTCCTTAGGTTCAGCATTCGTATCAATGTTCACTTTCTTGGTCTTCATAGGTTCATGATATACGATTCTTATCCACACCATCTAAAAGCTCATGCATACCTTTTGAATGATATATGTCCAAATTTTCTACTTGTTCTTCATCCACTATGTAGACCATCTTTCCTTTCTCTTTCTCAAGGAAAACATGCTCCATTAGTTTGGCATATGTCTCATATACTTCATCATAACGCGCTTCTAGGTTTGCCTCACCAAATAACTCCTGAATGAGTTCTTCAGCCTTTGCACTATCTCCCATAGTCAATCACTCCATAGCTCGTAATGCCTCTTTCACCAAAGATTTAGTGTAGAAGTATTCAAAAGTATTGATCACTCTTGCAGTCAAGTCTTGCTAATTTCTTGTGTCCCTATGCTACTTCGTATAAACATACCAAGCGTGCATGGAGCCTCACAAGGTGAAATAAAGTTTTTTCACCCACAGTGAAGGTACTAAAGCTTCTTAGACCTCTATCTAGAGTCTCTCACATAACTTAATGTGGTGTTGAACATAATGATTACCATGATATGTGTAGATTTAGTAGACGCATTGCTCTTAAGAAATAGGGTTGTTAGATCAATTCTCACTTCATTCCATTCTATGAGATTATCCCTGTGTACCATCCATTAATGCCTTGTTGTCTCATGTAGGGTATACACTAACATATTTCTTCTGCCCACTCTATCCTTCCAATGTTCTTCCATCGCATACAGGAATACCTCAAGGTCTCCTTCGCCAGTGTACCAGGGTAAAAATTTGTTGCCTAATCTCCTAACACAACACATCCTCCTTATGCATGCAGATGTGCTTCTTAATTCATGCCCAACAATCTCATAAGTTTCATGTGCCCAATTGTCATAGGAAATACTTTTAGTATCACTAATGGATTTTGCATCATCCCACTAGAGGATTCCTTCCTTAGATGGCTTAAATACTTCTGGATATTGAATGGCACACATAAATTATGTTCAGGTCTTCCTCACTCAAAGGTTCAACATAAGGTGCAGATTTCCCATTTTTTCAAAGGGATAATAAATCATTAATCCTTGTTCTCAAAACTTATATACCCCTTGTTGAACCATAAATTAGCATTATTTTCATAACACCAAGGGCACCCAAGTAGAGCTGGTAAATTTTCTACTTCTATAAGTGCTAAAACTCAAAGTCCCCAGTGAACTTGGCCCCTTGTATAGTAATGGATGCATCCTTTAAAACTCATATTGGAGTGGCCCTTAGTTAGATTTTCCATTAATAATACCTTATAGGATGGTTTATAATGGAGGTTTTCCCATCTACACACATGCATCTAAAGTAAGCACATTAACTTCCATGCATGTTTTAATCAATATATTTCTCAGAAGCCACCCATCCACAACAACATTCAGGGTGATCTCCTTGTCATAATCCAAGCTTTGAGGGGGAAGATTAGCATGCAGGATTTTTCGTCCATTCTCAATACCTGCATGTGGAGTTTTTCCCTTTAAAAAATTCCCTATTAATGGAATAATATTCTCCTAGAACAACATCTTACATAGCTCTTTCAGATCATCAACATCTGACTGGACCGTCTTTTCTACCTTGTTTTGCTCCAATTTTTGCGACTGTTCCTTTAAACATTGTATTTCACCCTAAACATTTCTAAGAATCTCCATGGTTTCTTGATAAACCTCCTTCTTATGTGCATGATTTGGGTATCTTGCATGTAAGACCTTCTCACTAGTAATGGTAGGCTTTTGTTGGCAACGTTTCTCTGGCGCATGCAACTTCAACGTATGTAGTAATTTTCATAGGTACTACCTTAGGATCGGGTGCCAACTTTTTCATATAGTATTTTTCCATGACACACTATATTCTAACCATTTTTGCACCCTTATTCTCTTTTTTATGTTGTTTCCTAAGATGCTCATATAAGTACGGGGAACTCCTCATAGTTACGATTATTTCCACAAAAATAATAAGTAATAATATGAGGACATTCATGCATGTATGTGGTCAGGAAATCCACACATATAACATGTTCCCTGAGGAAACTCACCTTGTCCACCACCACAACCTCGGCCCCTAAATCCACCATGATATCCTCGGCCTATACCACGACCTCCTTCAAAGTGCCCTTTGATTTGATTGTAATACCCTTGATTCTGATCATGATCATGGTGCTCACTTTTACCTTTAGATTCATTCAAAACTCCTGTATTTCATGTGAAAATATCAATGGCATCATGGATTTGATCAATCAACATGGAGTCTTCGGTATTATGATTCATGTATTAGAAAACATTACATTAGCAAGCTACGTTCTTCCTTATCATGCATTGTAACAATGGGCAGTGGCTTGCATCATGGTATAAATGACATATATCATAGTCTAACAACAATGAACGTACTTATATATGGGGACAACTACCCTTAGTGTGCCCCTCTATTTCATAATCTATGCAAAAAACTCTTGTGCACATTTCGTGCATAGAATTGGCTAATAACTTCTCCAACTACTTTTACATAGCTGTAATTTGAGCTTCTGGAATGGGGCTCACTCCGAGTGTTTATACTTTCAAATTCCTCAGCACGTAACATTGCTTCAAGTGCTTCACACAGATCCACAAATGTCTTATGTGACAGCACCCTCCTAGAAGGTGTGATCAAATGTCCGATGAACCCTTGTGCATGGTGGCTTACATGGATATCATAGGAAAGGTTGGAAAAAAACATTTTGAAACGGGAATCATATTCCCAAACACTCTCAATGGTAACCTACTTAATATCCTTGAAAAAACTTATACTCTTCTACTCAAACTCAAGGATATAAAATTCCTTAAGAAAAGTATCCCATAGTGTTGTATATTCTACGCAAGTCTGATCAGGGTCAAATTTCTTATACCAACTATGCGTGCATCCCTGAAACGTAGTTGCAAACTGACTTGCCTTGTGCTCAGAAGATGTGATCCCTTTTGTGTGCCACAGTATCTCATACATGTGAACATGCTCAATAACATCTTCTATTCCCCTATACAGTGGAATACGAAGTGACATCTCCATGTAAATATTCTATGGTTGGTGAGGAACATGCCCACTGATCCAAAACATCTTGTGTTACCTCTACCCTTAGACCTACCACATCGTGAGCCACCTGTTCCTCCTGATCCTCCACCTATGGTAGGAATTGAACCAGAGGATGTACTACCCTATATCCCAATAGTGGTACTAAACTGAACTCCTACCATCTGTGATGTGGTACTATTCCCAGAGGTGAGTCTGAAATTCTGCATGCCTGAGTTCTATGCCGACGATGCGCCTAAAAAGGTTCCTCCAACCAGTCCTCCAAATAACAAGGAAGATGTATACCTGGCCATAAATGCAATTTAGATATGATTTACCCCCAAACTTGCTAATAAGTCAACTCTACCTCTTGCTACTCTACTGCCCAAACTAGCTTGTTGACTACTAGCTATACTAGAAACTAGAAAACCAAGCATAAGAGCTAGGTTTTAAGGTAGATTCAGATGCTTGACCACATCCCACGTTGTCTCTATTAGCGTTCTCTCATAAGAGGAAGAGGGATTTTCCATTTCATGTTTTCCCAAATGGGGGAGTTCCAAATGCTCTAGCTCCATGCCCTCTAAATGAGCTCTAAATCCTTCACGAGCCATCTCTCTCCTCAATGCCAACCATTTTGTAATCTTGTGTTGTTTTCATAAATCCCTCTCATGTGCCTCATTGTACTTAATCTTCCTTTCTTATCTTTTTCTATTTTTTTTCAAGTCTGCCATCTTTCACCAAACCTACTCCTACCTCCATGCATGGTGGGGTTTAGCTAGTCATCGGCTTATCTTCTAAATTCAGGGTTGCCATCAAGATTTTGATCACTAGGGGAATTCCTTATAGATAAGTTCCCCTAGGATAACCAAAAAAATAAAACTTAGCCACCTCCGGGAAATAATAAGTGGAAATTGAGTACTCCAAAATATAGCTATTCAGAACACCACATAACCAAGTGTCCACATCATGCATGTAAGTCATATCAACATCATAGGGGGCCTAAAATTATTCCTGCATCTAGAAAAGTGTGTGAAACCTCCAATTCCTTTTAGATGCATAAGAAACCAGCCATTCATGCAGCTCTATCAGAAAGATAGGAAAGAAACTCTCATATAAGAAGTCATACAAGTTCTTCTCCACCCACGTATGTGCGTCAAACTCAGATCCATTTCTAAATTTTTGAGTGTATTCTTCTTCTACATCTACTATCCACTCCTCAACACTTGATAAGGTCAACCGGTACATTTTCATCATTAAACATCCTCAAAGTAGCTGAAAAAGAGGTCCCGGCAATGGAACCAATGATGTAGGCTAGAAGTTACTGTGAACAACCCAGGCGTGCTGACACATCACTCAACACGTAAGTTGAGTTCTCACCTAAAGCACACAAAGGCACCAGGTCCCTCTTTAGATTTTCTTGTACATAATATTAGCATGATGATACTTAAACATATTCAAATTCATAATTAGTAGTAAACTACCCACCATGCATAAACCAGATCTAGATATTAGACTGTATGAAAGATGAACTAAACAATAACTATGATATTATTAACAATACAAGAGCCAAATTCAGTTACGTCTAATTCCATTATCCAACCAATAGACTCCATTAAATTAAATATTGTAAAACACATAAGCTTCTTACAATTATACTAGTATCTCCATGAGTCATGTGCACGTCAAAACCAATAACACAACTCTACAATAATTCACCACCACACTAAATTACGCAAATCAATACATATTTATAGGGGTGGGTACTTTATCTTAACCACCCATGCACATTTACAATAGTATGCACAACATACAAGTTGTCTAATAATATATTTCATATAGTTAACTCCAAGTAGAAACCCTATTATTAACTTAAACTATGAATAGTGCTTATCTTCCACTTGTTCCCAAAATACCATTGTGTGGAGTGAAATTATTCATCTCTATGTGTGCTCTGCATGTTATCTCCAAAAATAGTCCTTATCCACAAAAATGGCTAAGCCCTAATCTAAAATGTTTTGGCGCATGTTTCCTTTCCTATCTTACCGCACCATCAAATGTGCCTTGTTCCTATGGATGCATCATTCGTGTGTCTTCTCCTTAGAGAAACATTTTGTTTTCTCAACGCCACTATTAGGCATGTCCCTGATGTTCCCTCTCCACCACCACCTATATATGTGATGGGTGAGAAAAACATTCATGACATTTAACATAGTTTTATTATCCCAATTGCATGGGATATCACTCGATTCACTCCCTACTGTACATTGTAGTAATTTTTGTGGTGCCTAAACACATCGTATCATTATGGATCTACTTAAGAGAGACATTATTCATCATCTTGAACTTGCATCCAGTACTTAGTGGTCTAAAGAGTAAAACTTGCAAAAAAATATGATGTCACATCCAAGACTTCCTTATCTTTCCTCTCATCTACTTGCTTTAAATAATAACTTACATCATCAGTTTTAGTTTCAATACTCACAATGCCTCTTATATAACATGATCCATTCATAGGAGCATGTGTATTGGGCTGAGAGGTGATTCCATCCAAAGATTATTGATTTTCAATAGGTATTAGATATTTTTTCCCCTACAAAGATGCATTCATTCTCTCTCAATACATTCTCCTTTATTTTGGCCATCCTCATGTCTTCCCATTCACCCTAGGTATTTTTGGTACTTCCAAATTTTATCTCCCCCTTCATTATAGAACCTCTCTCAGCTATCCCCTTCTATTATGCTTGATATTATCATTTTTTCCTAAGATTCTAATTTCCTGAAGAATTCATGTTGAACTCATGATTAATCAATCCCCTCCTTTTTCCTCCCTTTCATCATTTTCATGCACATAGGATTTATACCTCCATAGAAATATTTTCACTTTCAAGATACACTATTAGCTTATTTTTTGAGTGTATGATGTTTCAAACAAGTTCTATGTGGCTCAAAGAGAAATTAGAATCTCAATTACTCATGAAAAGAGTTTGTAGACAAAATGTAATCAAATACATAACTACAATGTGCTCCACTCCACCAAATGTCACCTACACAAGTCCTTTTGATGTCTATATATGTGCATCTCTAGAGGTTTTCTCCCACCCAAGGATGCTTCCATCCTAATTTCAAATCTCATCACGTATCATAGGAAACCAACAAAACATGTAAGTTTACATGGATTTCAATAAATAATGTCTCACACTAAGCATCATATAGGATTTTCTCCACCCATTCAGTGGTGAAGTTCTCGGAATAGGGCTAGCGAAGTGACAACTGTCATCCACTGAATGGAATTTGAAAAGAGACTAAATTTGAATTCTATAGTGTAAGATGTAATCATTTATAATGATGTTCTACTGCTTACAAGGTGATAGTTAACATCCATTTCATTTTGGAAGGAATAATTCAAGTAGAGGATGAATAGATTCATAGAAATTACAGGCTATGTAAAACTCAAAATATTCATTTTTCTTAGTAAGTGTCATCATGCATTTGATTCTTTAAATATTTTTATACGTAGCTCTATATAATCCTTCACTTTGAAATATTTCAATATAATGGTTTACAAATTAGGGTTGATGGTTTCCAGAATCAAAAATTCCAAGCATGTCTAACTCTACTTCCATAGGAGACCAAAATATAACCCTAATCCCATATTCCAAACTGTTAATACCCCTGGTTTTACTGATGAATATCATGATATTTATGATCCTATAATTGGAAAAATAATCGCATATCTTATATAAGACTATGATGTGAAGGAGAGGGCGCATAGAATGGTAGTGTGTGAGAGTAGGGTGCAGTGAAAGGGGTGGAAGGATAGAGAAGGACACGCACGTGAAATATTAGGGAAGATTCAGGACTTGGCCATTTTCACATGTATTGGCTATTTTTGGAGATAATGTGCAAAGCACACAAACCGGATAAATACTTGCACAATACGCATCAGCTATTTTTGGAAAGAGCGGCTACTAAGTGCTTTACATGGGTGCATGCTAAGAATAGAATTGCTACTACCAGTTAACCATAAGAGGTCTATTGTTAGTGCAATTACATGTGTGGCTATTATTGTAAAGGCGCTTGGCTATTTTTGCCATCTGACCTATTTTGGGAATTATGCAAGCAGTGAAGGGAAATTCCCCACCCTCATAAATATGTAGTGATCTGTGTAGTATATGAGGACAATGTCAGAATTGAATTACTATGATGGTATACTACTAGATCTATTATGCAAATGCAGCTTATGGTATTACTTGTTGTAATAAGCTTCTACGTATTTATTGTGTTTAATATAATGGAGTGTATTGGATGAATCAGAGTATTAATCCTGTGTATAATTGGTTCTTGCATGATTGACTTCATTATGGATGTTATTTAAATATGTTACTCTTTAGATCTAGATCTAGACATGCTCTGTAGAATGTTATATTAATTATGGATCTGAATGTATTAAGTCTTCATCATGCTAACATCCTGCAACAACAACCTTAAAGAGGGTCCTAGTACCTTTGCACACTCTGGGTGAGCGCTAAGTATAGGCTGAGTGATTTGCTAGCGTGCTTGAAATTTTACTGGTAAATTCTAGGTTGCATGAATAATTGTCTCAAAGTAAGGAAAATAAACCTTCAAATCCCTTAGGTTGTCATTGGACAACATGGGGGTTGGATTGGGATGCATAATGCTCCATGCAATTTTACTGTACCCTAAATGTTTTGTGCTTTGTGCCCAAAATTATGATGGGTAAAAAGCATTGTTGCAAAATGGCACCAAATAAAAATTGTTATCCATTACGGAGGAAAATATTGGCCATGTGTTGCATTTAAAATTAAAGAATTAGGAACTCTACAAATGAAAATAAACATGTGATCTTCAATCACACTCGACCTCCCAAGGGCATACCGGGAAAACTAAAGTAAAATGAGTGGATGGCTATGGGTAGAGAAATATAGTGAATATGTGGATATGTGGACGAAAATATGTGGAAATGGGATGATCAAGCTATCAAGGAAAATTAATTTCCTCAACATGTAATATCAGGATCTGCTCATCAAGGGCAAGAAATTCCCTTCTAACCTGAATGGGTCTAATGGATGGATCAGAAAGAATAGCCACACGAAGACTCTAGTAAATGTCTAGCTCTGTGGAAATCATGTCTAATGGTTGTGGGATATGTGGAAAACTAGTGGGTGCCTTGTAAATATTTCTAGATAAGGTCATGGAATAAACAAGAGAGGCGTGGTTCTGCTAGATCTATGGGCTAGTTAGTTGGTTCATTCTATAATGCGAGGTCCCAATAAGATTCTTCGTTATGTTTAGTTTTTTGATAATGTCTAACGGAAGAGGGGATGTCCTAAAGAATAGTGTACATAATCTGATGTCTAAGTCTAATTAGTTTTTAGGCCTATTCGGTTGGGGTACCGCTGGATCACAACTGTAAACTTTCTCTAGTCATGGTTCTTTTATTGTCATATGTGTTTTATATAGACTCTATTGCCGAGGGCAGTCCAATATTCGTAATCCTTGTCAGCCTCAATGTTTTAAATGTTAAGTTACGTAGTGCGATCAGAGTACTGTGATGGTATTATTAGGAGAAGCATACAAATTCCACTATTTATGTTTGTGATAACTTCAGGTGCATTCTGTTGAGGGACCCATGGATCACTCCCATATGTTCATTCTTGATGTGGTCCAGGAATGGTCATGTATGCATTTAATCTATGAAAATAAATAACAAGCTAATCTAAGTAAATAAAAGTTAAACTATGTTTTTGATATAATAGAAATAAAGCAATACAAAGCAATTAATCTAATTAAAATAAATATTTTGGTATTTTCTGGAATAACAGTGTGTATAGAAGAAATGAAGAAATAAATTGTTTCTAATCCTAGACAAATAAATAGTTGGATGTATATATTTATTTGTGCAACAGTATACTAAATCTATTATAATCTAAATGAATCTTTTTCCAATTATTAATTGTGGATTAAATCCTCAAACACACCTCAAAGTCATAGGAATAATTCGAAGCTTCTCATAAACCTTTCTTCCCCTGAAACTTCCCTGATGGAATTTAAGAGGGATTTAACAAAAACTAATTTGAATTGAATTTTTAATGCTTAAAACTATGCAAAATCTTCTTCCAGAATCACTTCCATTACAAATATACATATATAGGGAAGGAAGATATATATCCTAAGAAAAATTTGTAGAAGAAACTAATCTAACTATTTGCAAAAAATAAATTTATTTCTTCTACTCTAGTTGATAATTGTGTATATGTTCATAAATAAATTAAGAAATGAAGAAAATCAATAACAACCCCCAACCTATAATTACAGTGTAGAGGTAATGCTAGTTATGGTATCACTCTGTCCCCTCAGTTTTCTTTACCAATATTTTTGGTCCACTTGAGTCCAAAGAACTGGGAATGCAAAGGAAACAAGAAGAAGAAAGTGTTAGAACAATGATAGCTTGATGGCATTATGGTTGCAATGTAGGAATAAGAAATCCAATGCAAGGGAACAGAGATTAGTTGTGTAATTTCTAGAAAAATTTTGGCATATCAACTAAGAAAGATACACAAATAATCTTCAGCCATTTTCTTCAAAAAAAGTGATGGTTTTATAGAAGGTTTGTTGGGCAGTGCTCTAGCACACTTGGAAATCATGGGGTGCCACATCATAGCATGAAGGGACATTTAAATTCTCAATCAACACTTATAAGTTGAAGAGGATGTGAACAAAAAATAATCAAGCCCAAAATCAGCTAAATTGACTCACAAACATGCGTTAAAATTGAACTGGAGTAAAGAAACACATGTCCAATTCATGTCTAAGAAGTCTCTGCCAATTTTCAAGAAACTGTTGCCCAAGTAGGGTGGCAGTTTTGTAATTAAAGGCCAAACCATAAGGAAAACAATGCAGAAAGCTACAGAAAAGAAGGAAATGGATAAATAAGGTAAACTAGGCTACAAATATGTACTACAAAGAGGTAAAGGGCCTCAAACACTTTCAGAAAAGACATGAATCATCATTGGGTGTTTTTGAACCCTTTTCGATAATGTAGCACATGTAAATTTGGGTGCATACAAGAACCTTCAACATAAACCTGGAAACAATTACTAATGACTATCATGCCACCACTCAAAATGCCAAAGATGTTTTTTTGTGAAAAATAATACTTAATGAAATTTTACCAAAAGGGGCCTCCTTATACAATTGAGAAGTTTAAACCGTGGGTTACGGATACCATTTTTATGCTATAATTTTACCTTGGATTCGATAGTTATGAGAAAGTTAATGTAACTCTTCTCTAAATGGTATAAAATATACATTAAGTTACTCCACCTTCTGCATACATATTTGTTGAGAACATTTCAGAATCTATGCATAAATAATTATTAATGATCAAAGAAGGTTCTAATACTAATACCTTTAGGCTCACTACCTACTTGTTATTTCTATTTCTACGGTGATTTTCTGAATGGTTTGCGAGAAACAAGCTTGCAATTCAAGCCTAAAATGATTTTGAGGGCCAACTAAAAGTGTTTCTTCCATTAACTAAGTTGACCCCCAAGATAACGATGTCTGATAATTGAAGTGACTATAATCAATTTATTGACTACTTTTGGATTCCAATTTATCAAGAAATTTCAAAAATACAATGCCTGATTTCTTATGACTTGTAGAGATGGCATTCAACTGGGATCAGAAATACAGTTAGATGACTGGTACCTCATGGAGGAATATATTGTGCTAAGGTTTTATGTATCAGGAGTACAACCTTACAAATTTCCAATACATGTGACACTGAGGGTTTTTACCTTGGAATATATACGGAAGATGGAAATCATAGATAAACTGTATTTTTTTACTCAGAAAAAGAGGAACATATTTCCTTCTTTACCATTTTCATGCAGAGGGTTCGCATTTGATAGAAAAGAATTCAATGTGGGACATGAAATTTAATAATTTATTAAGTTTGATGTTGACTCTCAATCGTTGTATGACCCATGTGAGGTGATTAAAGAAAGGGTACTGGAAAATAAGAATTCTACCACAAAAATTCAACATGAAAGTAAACCCCTGCTAGAAAAATTGAAAAACAAGAACTCTTGGGGAGGTAAAAAAAGTAATGGATGAAATTTATATTGAGAAAGGAATTAATTTTCAAGAGTTTTCAGCATAAATTTTGAATTACATATATAAAAAGAGGAAGAGAAAGTTGACTATCATAATTTTATGAAAAATTTGATAATAGCCCCTTTTTTAAAAACATGCCAAAGCATCAAGATATTGATTTGTGAGAGAAAAATTAGACAAGGTAAAAAATAACTTCCTTTTAGTCTATGAGTTGGGACCTAGGAAATCCAAAAGTTGTTTCAGAGTATGATTCTATTCTAGAAGATACAATTTTTAGAAGATCATGGAATGGATTACATCCCACATAGGCAAGTAGTGATAATCAGTATAACTATAATGAGGAATTACACACTCCCCATGTTGGGGGGAGATAACTCATATAAACCAAGTCTAAATTAAATCATGAAACATGTTGAACCCTATTCATTGGTGTTGTCATTGATGTCAAGTGGCATTGATGGCATAATGAATGAAAGGTGAAGATGTTTGGAGCTCACAAGAGAGAATTCAAGATGGTCTCAATGCTCTGCAGGCTTGGTTGGTGAGACAGGAGTCTAGTGGGAGTATGGACATGGCAGGATATGGTTAGGTCAGATGTGGTACAGGTCAAGCATGATGATGTAAGCATGATAACAAGCTTCTTATAGTGAGTATCAGGTGAGTTGGTGAAAGTCTTAAGATCAAATTAGCCTCATGTAAGGTCTAATTCCTTGAGCCTGATGAGGTATGAAAGGTATGGGATATATCATGACAAGTACAATGAGAGCATGGGAATAGCAATCTAGTAAGAATTGTATCAGGGCATATTTGAGCAAAAATAAAGCCTTAGTTCCAGGTCTTCTGGAGGCAAAATTCAAAAGTTACACAAAGAACTGCCCCTGGGAACTCAATTGTTTATCTGCAAAGCAAAATGGGATAGGTTAGAGTATTCACAGGCAAACCAAGGGCTAACCACCACATGGAAAGTGTAGAGGGGTGTCTTGTCAATGCTCCATGTCAAATTTCATCAAATTCTATAGATGGAATTTTTGAGTTATTCAAGATTTACTAAAACAACCTTCTTGAGAAGTGTCATCTGGAGAAATGCCTGGCTTCTTAAGGGTCAAACAAAAAATTATAAAGAATTTCTTTGAATAAATCATATTAGTACTTTTTGGAGTAAATTTGGCTAGAAATCATGATGCAAAAAGTGGTTTGTCAAAAGGAGGTGTATTTGAAAAGATATGGGCATTTTTTCAGAGGTGTTTCTTCTTCATTCTGACATGTATTTTGAACTTCAAGGCTCATGATCTGAGTGATTTCTGGTCTCTGAATCACTTGTGCTTAACATCTTAGGTAACATCTCAAAAGCATAGAAAATTCTCTCTAAGACAAAATGATGATTTGACTGCATCTTTTTTTAACACCAAGTGAAGACGTGGGTATGTAGGTTGTCATGACATGGTGCTCTGGCAGAATGAACTCAGGAAGCATGAACAATTACTCACTTGTAGTGCACTTCACTGAGCTTGCATTCCTATCAAGAATGTTATCTCCAGAAGTATGGGGAAAGCTTCCTCTTAATTAGTGCTATGATGTGTTTCTAACCCTCCACAGTGAGCAAGTCTAACATGTTGAAGGACCTCTAGGTAAAATGCCATGTGTAAAGGGTGGGATCTCCTTAGGTGTACAAACTCAGTCTCAAAGGCTCCTGAGCAATGGTGTGTCCAGGGAAAACATCAAACCATGTATGAATGTCTTTCCTCCAATGGAAGTTTGTTTGGTTCCTAGTATCAAAGAAGTCTTGAGCATGCTAGTATGACTATATTCTTGGTGAAATTTGAGGTGCAACTGAACACTCTAAGTGAGTGCAAAGGTGCAATTAAGTCAGGCCTCAAGTTGTTTAAAAAGGATTATTCTGGGCAATGGTACTCGTCTTGCAGTCTTGTCAAAGTGACAAATCAACCTCAATGGTCAAAGTGATTATCAGAAATTAACACATTCATTACCCTTTGGCAAAAAGAGTGTCATGCTATCAAGAAATTAATGATGCTAACCCAAAATTTAAGCTACATTGTCAAGATTCTTATATAAGTGCCTGTCGAGTCAGCTTCTCACCACTGGGCATGGTTATTGTTCAATTTTGGTGATGTAAATGTGGCTTAGAGTTCAAGCAAGGTAATAGGCAGTTTTATGACTGAAGATTAGTTGGAGAATACTAAAATCACCTCTCCATGAGGCATTCATCGAACTATCTCAGTTGAATTTCATGTGAAAAACAAGTGAGAAATCATTAATTGCTTTAAAATCCCTCTCAGGCATGACTGTGACTCTGCAAATACCCTGAACTAGGGTTTTTGCAAGACAGTGTTTTGATTGTATCTTCGTCAATCACTCCAACAAAAAATTCTTGATTTATGAACATAAATGTCTGTGATATCATTGGTACGAAGCAGCTGCAAAAGAAATGGGGTTTCAAGAATAATCAAGAATCCAGGGAGTACTTAGCAGCAGAAGTTTTCAAAAACTGTGACAGTCACAGGTTAATCAGTGAAAAGACCATAGTTTCTCAATTTCCTGTTCGGTTCAAAGAAAGTGACATTGCAATTGAATCTCAAGTTAAAATGGGGTGTTTCATGTCTATTAGAGATCCTGACCTATTATGTTGGAACTTAACTCCTTCCAGTGTATAGATACATACTGTCTCCATCTGAGATAGTGTTCAAACTGGTAATCCTACTTTTCTCAGAAGCTGAAGAAACCTGTATAGAAGCAAAATGGCTATGCTATGAAAAATGTGCTTAAATCTATGCAAGCACTCTTGAGTGAAATTTGTCAAGAGGTTGAAGTCATGGACTTGATCTCTTAGTGTTTATCTATGTTTGCAGGTTCTAGCAAAATGTCCTAGAAGTGTCACAGGGATGAATAGACAGTTGAGAATCACATTAATAGCAATGACCATTGGCCTGAAGTTAAATCATGTATGAAGCATCCTATTCATCTTACAAAAAGGATTTCTTAGAGGGTGTCAAGGATGTTTTGAACTTTATCAACATTCCTGTTGAAATTTTTCAAGTAGAAGTGAAAAGTTTCAACCTTGAGCTCGAATGAGATTTATGGTTGAAAGGTCATGAAAACATGGTTGGAGCTAAAAGGGTAAATAAGAACTTGAAAGGGCAGTATAGGTGGAAATAGACAAGAAGTAATGATATGAGCTCCCAAAACAAAATTGGAAGATCAACCATCCTTTTCTCAAGAAAATGGAGCATAGATAATAAAAAAAATTCCAAGTAGTCATGAGTGCTTGAGATTGAGAGAGAGATGTAGAAGTTGAAGAAGATGCACCTTGTTGTGTGTGTAAAACAGTTACAAGTACAGTGGAAGAAAATACAGACATACAATGAAATGAAATTGGAGTTCCTAGTCATGAAATGAGCATGAGATTCAAACTATGAAGGGACTGTTTGTTGGTGATAATGAAAAAGTGAAAAAACACAGTGAGATTGTAGTCTGAACTTGTTTTGATATTTGGTAGAGGTGAAGAGTGGATAGATTGAGAATGAAGTGTGTGAAGGTAAATAGGGGCAATGATGGGAGATCTTGGAATTACTGAGAAAGTTTTAAAGAGAAAACTATACATAGGTGTTAAGCAGATCTGAAATTGAATATGTGCAAAACAGAGAATGGTGGTGAAGATGAGCATGGAATGGAAACAGAGCTATGAATAACATAGAGAGTTGTACAAGAACATTACAGTGATTAGGATGCAAGCTGGGAATAGTGAATTGTAGTTTATAGGGAATCATAGTAAACAGAGAGTGGAACAATTGTGCATGGAAGCCTCAAGAATGAGTGACAAAGATGTGAAGATCAGTGAATGTTGAGGAAAGCTTTAATACAGGTCAGTGATACTAAGGATTAGTGACTACAATATGAAGGTGCAATGATAGATAGAACACTTGAAAGGTGTAATGTTGCTGAGCTATGCACTGTATCAGGACCTGAAGTTATGTGCAACTAGCTGAGGATAGAAAAAGCTAGAAGAGGGTAGAACTAGAAACCTATCACAAAGTAATGATTTTGCAGATAGTATGCACATAGAATTGAAGCTGAAACTACTTGATTGACTGAGACTATTGGTGTAAGGAGCATGACATATTGTTTTCTTGAATAATGCAGAATGATGCATAAACCAGAGAATGCTTTTGAGTGAAAATTGTAAGAAACAGTTGAATGATGAATGAAGTGCCAGTAAAAGGATCATAATTAGTTGTATGAAGCAACATGAAACTAAATGATAAAATCAGTAATTTTTTTTAGTGTGTAAGTCTCCTAAGTGGGTGCTTGGGTTACAGGAGTAGGAGCTCCTTGCAAGTTGTAGCTTGCTAAACTAGTCTAGTGGGTGTTAGGTAGAATATAGAAGTGGGTGCTTCATGGTTTGATTGGGTGATAAAACAAGGTGAGATCATTATAAGGCTTTGGAATAGGTGTTCCTAAATAGAGATTTTGATTCCAGTGGGTTTTTCTCCCTTTAAGGGTTTCCCACAATAATTTTTTTGTCTTGTGTACTTGTCTTCTTGCATGAACTCTGATTTATTCATGATTTGATTTTGGTTATAACTAAGAAGATTCAAAGGTTGGAAAATTAATTTTCACTGATTCAGCCCCCCCTCTTGTCAGTGATTGTGATTTTCAAAAAAACAAACATATACTACATGTGTAGTTATAACTAAAAAGATAGGTTTTTCTTTTGGTGGCTCGAGTTAAACAAGACAAGGCATTTGACTGCCACCAGAGATACATCCTAAATGAGGTTCTGATAGGTTAGGCCATGGATATTCATAAAAAGGACTGTTGCATAAAAAAATTTGTAATCTTATGCATTTTTCTCCATAGTAAAATACTCAATATACGTTCCAACCATAGTTTGAAAATTCAAGAGGAGGATATGGCAGCGAATTTGTTAGTGTTTCTATTGTTGGAGGTTATAGTGATGGTAGCAGTAGTGGTTAGGAAGTACCACACTGACCTATTATTATAAAGTGGAGAATACATACATTTCATACTGGAGAACAATGATCCAAGAAGAGACAAAATATAAGGACATATATAGTTACTCTTGCGTAAGGTAGTAATTTAATAAAAATTAAATTAAAGCTAATTTTAAAGTAACTGATATGATAAAATATTGTAAAATTTAGATACTGAGAATTCTAATGATGCAATATTTTAAGCAAATAGGAGAGATGGGAGACTTATCTGATTTACGCTTAATCTGGAAGAGATCTGAATTGGGAAAATTAATTAACAAGATGGGTACAATGTTGTAAATTCTCGGTATTGATTCTACAACTCATGAATAGAGCTAGACATGGACACCTAGGCATCAAATACCACTTCAGGGTTTCGATGAATGCATAAATGCTAGGAATCTACTTTCTTCTATATCACAAGGATTTTCCAATCACTCTTTGTTGATCCTTATATGCACACTTTGATCGCTGGAGGTACATGTAACCTGCAAAACAAACCCTAGCTACATTCACAAGCTCACAAACACATCAGATTAGAATGAAATATGTAATATGTGAATTTGGAATGACCCTAAAAGTCACTCAAAGAGTGAACTTATGACTAAGAACTGCACTACCATCCATACTCCATGTAGTTCTTTGTGTTTGTGTGTGAAATAGTATCCTTAGGTTTCCCTCACACTAATGATGCCAATATAGTAGGATATAGCTAGCTTTGATGCAAATGTGTCAGATGGAATTCATCACTTCCCCTTTCTATGTAGTGTATGTAGAGTATGCACCCCAAAATGAAGTCCCCTTGATGGTAGTGATAGTATATAGATGTGATTTCCCCTTATAAATTCCAGCCAAAATAATAGTATGTATGTTATGTATATATATGAATGTCTTATTTTAATTTTGACACTAGTGACACAAAAGCCCAACTATGAGCTCAAGATAAGGATTAGAAAACTAGAAAGGCCAACCACAAATGTAAAAATAATTAAAAATAATAAACAGGACAGGAACGCCCAGAGTATCACAAGCGCCTAGGCGCTAGTGTCCAAAATTAGCACTGATGTCCTAAGATAAATGAGGACATATTGAAAATAAAGATAGACATGGATCTGTGTGACCTAACTAGAACTAGGTAAAAAAATGACAGATGTAGAAGAGCCATACAATAGAAATCAAATCAAAACAAGTGGATAGATAAAGGATTATGTATATTACAACGTATAATAAAAGGATTTTTTTATTAAAAAAATAAAGAATTTTTTTGTTTATTAAAATACAACGTATAATAAATGAAATTTATAATATATATATTATTTATAATATACAATATAATAATCTATATGATATTGATTATATATTTTTTTGTTTATATATGTGTGTGTGTGTGTGTGTGTGTGTATTAAACGTATAAAATATAATATCTGCTATATATATTATATCATATAAATATATATATTAAAATATGTGTATAATATACACAACATTATATGTATATTACTAAATGTATAAAATATATACATTTCATTTTGTTATATATGTAGTACTACATATAAAATTTTATATTCCAAGAAAAAATGTCCATTTGCATTTAACACATATAAAACTACACAAATTACTTAAAGTAACACATTAATTACACTAACACTATATATATATATATATATATATATATATATATATATATATTCATTCTAACTCTGGTTATATATTTATTTTTGTTTGTACACAAGGATAAATAAAGTTGATTTCAACTTAGAATAAATAACAGATTTTAACCTTATTATTAATACAAAAATGAACTGTATGTTCCCCACTACTCACATTAAATGATTATCATATTTATGACAAAGAAAAACACAAGAATTTTAAAAGATAGAAAAGTCTAATTGCTAATAAGTTTTGCAAAGGAGCATACTATTCAAATCTCTTTTTTTTTTATAAAATATTAAGGCTTTCAACAAAGAAATACTATTCCTTTCAAATGCAATGCAAAGGAAAAAAAATTTTGTCAAATAAATATTTCAACTACAAGCATGATAAGGGAATGTAAAAAGAATGCTTCTACTAAATGTATTTTAAAGAAAAATATTATTTTACAAATCTTCTTTTGCACAAATTCTCAATAACACAATACTTCATATTTCACAAACGTGTTAAATTTACAAGACAACAATCCAACAAAATTCCTTTCCAAGGTTGAAAGAAAGTCTTCAAATACAATGGACTACCAATCTCACAAGTGGTTCCAAATCATAAGAGGGTACTTTACAACAACAAGGAACCTTCCAAATAGCCATATCTTCGAGTCACAAAGAGAGGAATGCCAACAATGAGAAGAAGGCAATGAGCACCAAGATGACAAGAGACTCCAAGCTTGAGATACAACCTTCATGCCTTCAAGGAAACCCACCAAGGAGAAGGGGCTTGTTTACCACCCAACCATAGGCATCATTACATGTCTTTCTCAAGGTTGGAATGCATGCTAGCCTCCCCCAAGCCCATGGGAAAGAGGACAACTACCCACAACTTTGTACAAGAGTGAGGGTGAAACAAACAATATTACATCCACATAAGAATAAGACAACATATCATGAACAAGACTCCAAATTTTACAAAGATGAAAAGGAGGAACCAATGTTCTACCTCTAAAAGTGGGGAAGAGAAAAGAGGAGTTCTCCAAAAGTTGTAACCGAACATTAGTTGCACAAAACCAAGAATCTCCATACCCTCTTTATTCCTCCAAATTCATTCAAAACCCTCCTTATTTCTCCACCCTTTCACCAATTACTTCTTGGAAAGGATTTTCAAACCCTAAAGGGGTTTCCTTACCAAAAATGGGGAAGGAGGTTCAAGCCAAATGAACCACCTTCCCCACCTCAATCATTTGTGGGAAAACACTAAGACCCTGCAAGGCTTATCCATCAAGCCTTAAGGATTGAGAGGAAAAAATCCCTCTCTCTTCCCCCATAAAATCCAAAACTCCATCATGTCATATGATGGAGGAAGTAAAACAAGAAAACAACAACCAAAAACCACATGCAACAATAAAAAATTCAAGTAGCCAAACTAACAACTAAGATGAATACAACACATGCAATAAGACATAAGAAGCCTACCTCAAAGAAATCTTTCCAAAAAGCTTTCTAACTTCCAACTTCTCCACTCCTTGACCCAAGCAACTTCTAGCTCCAAATCACCCAAGCATCCAAGCAAAAGCTCCCAAAAAAAAGGTCCTCTTCAATTCCCATGAAAGGGAATTTGAAGAGGAGCAAGCAAAAATCCACACAAATGAGGGGGTGACATGTGTCACCCCTCTCCTCCTTCAAGGTCAAAGATGCCAAAATAAAAGAGAGAAAGGGTAAAATGCCTTTTAGCCCTCTTCTCCCAAATTACTCTCAATGTTAACAAGACAAAACTAGAGCAACTTTTAAAAAGCACTCTAATCCACACCCCTTACATGGATGTGACCAAAAAAGAGGCAAAAAGGGAGGGAAAACTCCCTCTAGCCTTGGAAATAAGCCCCCCTACCCATTAGGTAGGGTCCAAGGGCTCATTTTTATGTTAAGGGAACTCCCAAACCAAAAAGGGGTTCCAAAAAATGCCCAAAATAACCCAATTTCGAGTTTGGTAAGTTTTGGCACATGGTTAGAGGGTGTGGGCACCACCCAAGGGTTCACATGTGACCCTAAACCCCCAAAAATTAAGTACATCATTAAACAAAAATCAAAACTTAATGAAAGTGGGATTATTTACTCCCAAAAACAAGTTTACAACACAACCAAATTCCCTAAGCAAGATTAATAATTACAAACATATTACATTACAAAAGAGGATCAGCCATGGTGTCCAAAACAATAATTCTAACGCTAAGGCCTCAAGAAATAAACATGGCTAGGGCTTAGCCTATGGGAGGCTTGTGCAAGATTGTGTAGCTGGCCTGAATCCCACGTTATCCTGTAAACCTGTCACCTGCACACTCATTGCACACATTAACCGCACCTTTTTGATAAAATATAAATCAACGACTCAGTAAGATGTAAATGAGTTCTAAACTAACCTAACATCCTACTGAAATCAAAATGTGAAAACGTGCACAATTATACTCAATTCTCCAAAAGTTATACAAGATGATAGAGTGACATATAACCATAGAATCCCAACGTGCAACAAATAAGTATCCATCAATATAATGATGTTCCAAAAACAACATCATATCCATTAGTATCCACGACATCATATGAAAATGTAACAACATAGAAATTAAGCTAAATTAGCGCTATACGCCTAAATGTCCACACAGGTCTAATAAGATCAAATCTCTACATATAATGTCCAAGATATAACAAATTTATGTCAAAACATGTCTATGAGCAAAGAAATAACAAGCTACTGAGCTATAAAAAATGTGGGCACTACACCAGAGTAGACACAAGAGCCTAGGCGCTAGTGTCCAAAATTGGCACTGATGTCCTAAGATAAATGAGGACATATGTGAAAATAAAGATAGACAGGGATCCATGTCACCTCACTAGAACTAGGTAAAAAATGACAGATGTAGAAGAGCCATACAATAGAAATCAAATCAAAACAAGTGGATAGATAAAGGATTATGTCACTAGTGAATACTTTTCTTGCTTAAGATCCATGCATATAACAACATACTTGATGACATAGTAAAATAGTAATATGTGTGTGATCTGGTGTCTACATTCTACGCGTACTTTGCAATATGGATTCTCCAGACCTCTTATAAGTATATTCCTTTACTTCCTGTACACTACTTAAATTTCATTCAAATAACATAACTTAAAAGGTCCAACCGCTACAGATGGATAGCTCTGAATTAGTTCCGATGGAAAGAATTTTTGTTCTAATTGAAATAGTATTTGATGGCTTCTAAGTTAGGTCATTTAGAAGTGATAAAAACATAATGTAACTCATAAGTTAGGTCATCTGAGAGAAATATTAATATAGTGTAGCTCCCAAGTTAGGTCATATGGGAGAGATAGTAGAATGTGATTATTGTACTGATTAAGTGATTTGATTTGAGTGATAGAAGATTTATTTGAAATAAAATGTATCTAGTAGATTAATCATGGATAGATTTTTGTTTTTCCCCCAAATTAGATCATTCAGGGGAATAGATTCAAAATAATATAAATTTTTTGAATATTGAATAGAATGGTATGTACCTTTATTCAAATAAGATCAAATAAAATTGTGGCAGTGATGTATTAAGAGTATCAATTGAGTGTATTGTAACTTGAGAGGGGTCGTAAGGTTATTTTGGTTGTATGCCCCCATTTCAATGAGAGGGTGAGGGTGGTGAGACTAACACCAAGCTGAAAGCAATACCATAAAGACGTAATAGTGAATAAGAGATAGTATAGAAGAAATAGTAAATGTGACAAATTATGAGTGTGTATTGAGTAGTACATGTGCTAGATTTGACTAAAGAATTGTGCCAATTGTATAGTATAATGCTCAGATAAATTTTGAGATGAATGGCGCAAAAACGAGGAGGGAAACAGAGCAACGAGGCTCAAGATATGAGTGAAACCATGTGTCATGTATTACTTGTAAGAATGATTGTAAATAGTGACTGTAGTATATGGAAAAGAAATTTCTATATATATATAGCAATTGTGAAAAGTGAATAGTGATTTCATGTGTACCGTGTTCAAGTGAAAAACTAAACTCTGAAATGTGAGACTAATGTGTGTTAAAGCAGTGAGTTTAAAGAGATTCAAGAGAGTAGTGACGGGCATGACATTACAGACGACCGATGTGTTGGTATGTGTGATTATTTTTAGGAAATTTTATCAAATATGTCTATTTTTGTTCATTTTTGGAAAAATTGTGTTTGTGTATTTTTTGGAGTTTCTAACAAGGGAAGAAGCGGTTAGCGCATCTATATCTTTGGGGAAACTAGCTCCCAGTTCCAGGATCTAGTGACATGTTTCTGGATGCTCGTGACCTGTTCCTTGGCACTGGCATCCCAAGATAGGGTTTTAGTAGTATAGTGTGAAATAGATTAATTTTTTTACTATGATAAGCTATTTTACAGTATGTATAAGGTACTAATGTAAAATTTCATTGTTTGATTGTGTTGTGCACAGGGATAAACACTTGAGAGAGTTTTATGTGGGTCATCATTTGAGTATGTTGCTTACTTTGGGGTTATCGGATGCAACGTAGGATATACTATACCATTCCGACATGTGGCATATTATGATATTTGGGGAGATACACCATAATACTCATATGTTGATTATGTTGTGTGATAGATGGTGTGTTGATGCATGTACATTTTTGTTCCCTACATTAGATAATGTGATTATTGATTGTAGGGGAGAGAGTACAGGTCATGATTATAATGAATGCACATAGTCAGATGAGGGCAGAGAGGAGGTATTTTACTGGGACATGTGTATAGGTAGATACTAATATCAGTTTATATGTTATATTGAAATATAGTGTTCACGGTTGTGGAAATTTATTGTAATTATCCTAGACTTGGTAGTGGCAGTAGAGGGTGGTGAAGTTGAGATATTATATTAGATGCATGATGTTTGTTACCGAATAGAGGAGCATGGGACGAAGTATGCATGGATGTGGTGTGTATTAACCCACTTGTATAGATATTTATATAGATTCACATAGGAGGATCATGGGGGTGGACAAGGAGCCACAAATTTATTACATGTATGGGCTTATGAGCATATAGTGATATTGAGGCCACTCAGTAGGCCACTGGCTGATTGGGTGAGGCCTAAGATTTTTTCACCAAGATGGGTTGGTACCCACAATAGGAGGATAGACATAACCAACTATAGGTTGATGATTGATCATATGGTTCTAGGAGCTATCATATGGAGGCCGTATAGGGACTATAGAGGTTAGTTAGAGGATGTTGTAGATTTTCAGTGCATTCACAGCACTATGTAGTTGGAGGACCGATTTCCAGGAGTGACTAAATTATTCTAGGTTGAGTGTGTATCTAAACAATTTGTTATGGCATAGGATGTACCCCTAAATCAATATGTATGATTGAGATATACTAGAGCAGTGAGATGGCCAAGAGAAAGTTCAGGTCCTATAAGAAAATATCGAATGCATCTTGGTCTAGATGAGGCCGATGTAGCCATAAATCCATTACATGGTGATGATGTAGGGTGCTCCTAGGCATATAGGTAGTGGTGGGAAGCACACCAATGGATGCACCCTACATCATCACCCTAGGCCAGAAGTAGGAGTAGAGGGGCAAGAACCTACCTTTGATCGAGATGTCCTTGCAACAACATTAGAAAAGCCTAAGTAAATTGCTTATTTGTTAGTTGTTGCGTAGTTGGTGGATATTTTAAATGTTTGTAGTAACTAATGTGGTGTTGTATGGTTACAGGTGATGCCTATTAGTCATTGATTTTAGATTCATCAATATGCATGTTGACGTGGAACATGCCTCCAGATGTGCTCATCAAAGGAGTTTTTGTTAAAGAGAGTTGATGCTATTGTGAGCGAACATGCCCATTTTTTTGAGCCAGTGGCTATAGTGGTAGTCATGTGTACTATGTTATTGAGTGAGCATGATGAAGCTTGTTCTAAGACTGAATTAGCTAGACATGTCATGAGAGTAGGAGCCCTAGATCAGGATGTATTCATGAGATATGTGGTGCTACAGTGCCAATTTGCAAAGAAGACAACCAAGGTAGCCATACCATGGACGTAGTTAGAGAGATATAGAGGCCACAACTAGTGGTGTAGAGTGAGCGGTGAAGCTTCTACTTCTAGAGATCTTGTGATTGTATATAGTGATAGTAAGGATGATATATGATGTATATGATTATATTGATGCATGGAGAATTACTCCCTAGTGATTGTTTTTTATAACTATGATTTTTTCAAATATATATATATATATATATATATATATATATATATATATATATATATACACATATATGGATATCTTGTGTGTTATTGACTTGCATTGGTAAATGATGTGGTGATTGTTATTTGCATTTTGATTTGCTATAATTCGTATGCATTTCTCGGAATGATTATATTGATTGTTGAATAGTAAAACATATCATGATGTGGAAATAATAGCTAAGTAGTGAATTGAATAGGATTTTTATGTGAATGAGGGTAAATAGTAGAGTGATATGATGATAATATTATATGTATGTGATGTAATGTGATAGATTAGTATAAATGGCAATGTGATGTAGATAGTATAAGAGATTAGAATAATGATTCGTTGATAGTTTTATAGTGAAAATATTTAATATCATGTTGGTAATTACATGTGATGCATGATGAAAAGAGGGGGGAAGAAGAGTGGTGCCCCCCAGTGTGAGAGTGAGGTTCATTTATGTAATAAGTTTCTCAACAATCATGTAAGAAACTTAAGAACACAAGTGCATCATCAAGTGATGAGAAGATTACATGGAGATCACCTATCAAAAATGGAGAGGCCTATAAGGGATGGTAGAAGCATGTGAAGTGGTAGTAGCATGAGAGTAATAGCCAAATTGAATGTCAGAGGAAATGGTGCTAATGATGGGAGGTGTAGCGGTGGGAATCACAAATGTCGATAAATTAGGAAACCAATGGGATGTAGTAGCGATGCGAGGAGGGTGTGATGATATAGTAATAGGTGAGCTAGATGGAGGGTGTGGATGAATGATAACTTTAGGAGGTGTATGAGTAATAACCTTAGGAGGTGGTGAAGGAGACAAATGGACACTAATGGAAGATTACTTATGTTTAATGGGAGAGATATTGTGTTTATGAGAGTGAGAACTGAAAGCAATGACACCTTTGTCTTCTAGTTATTGTAATTTTTCATGGAGCGCATAACAATCATTATTTTGGTGGTCATTGATCTAATGGAAATTATAGAAAGGGAAATCATGCTAGTGAGGAAAGTGATGAAGAGGAGGATGTTGATTAGAAGGAAAGCATATTAAGAACTTATCAATCACAGTACACAAGATATCATGATGTTTAGCAACATATGGAAAGTGAAATAGTTCACGAGGAGGAGGTGGATAAGAATTAGGTGTAGGATGAAGCGGTGGAGGTGAAGGAAGACGCTTACTCAGAGGAGGAGATGGGGACCATGGAGGACACTCAATGGATGGAAGAGGAGAATAAATAATGGGAAATGGAGTAGGAGAAGAAGTATAATGAAATGTAATAATATGTTCTACAATTAAATATTGTTCTAGATCAATCAATTTATAACACAAAAGAGTAAAGGATTCACATGTATCATATAATAGATTTTCTTTCAATGCAAAAATTAAACCACGACAAAAGATAAATAGCATATCTAAATCAATGGGATAAAATAATAACTGATGCATGAAATAATTGAAGTGTAAAATGTAATATATAATTGGTTATTTCTTTCCTTGATGCAAAGTAGGTAAATGATCATATGTAACTCTAGGACCATTTTTAACCATAAAACACCTAAGAAAAGCATCCTCCATATCATAATAAGTACTAATAGATCCATAAGGCAAATGAGTATACCATTTAAGAGCATGATCAACAAGATTATGATGATTTAATATTTCATGAGTAAGTGATCATTCAAATAAGAAGCCATGGATAAATGATAATTCTTGAGACATGTTGTCATGTAAATGTGTAAAAAGGAAATTCATAATTTCCGAGCATGACAATCATACCCTATCCAAACATTTTACCTAAAGAACATTCTAATCCCTCCTTCATGTCTCCCTAATCCCCGAGTCATTTTCCCCATTAGTGATTTAGGGATACCTAGTCATTCCAAGTGTTTTCAAGGCAGGATCCATCATACCAGGCCTTTGACAAGTTTGGGGAAAGACCATGTTTTGACCTTCTCGGATCTATTTTACTCTCCCCAAAGTGTAAAAAAAGGCATAAATTCATCAAGAATGCATATTAGAGAGTTTACTACATAATAAAATCATTTTTGGAAGGTTTTGGGAAGATTCAAAAATTTTGGAACAAGTTCAGTAAAAGTGAGTCTTTGAGGCCTAAAAAGTGCATAGTGCAAAAACAACCTCTAAGCTTCGGGAGGTGATTCCGGGAGCTCCACTTTTTCATGGGATAAATGGTGGAATCAAGGTATTAAAATCCCACCATTGGATTTATAAGGTCATTTTAGTCAATATCATATAGCATTTCATTAAAAAAATCCTCTTGGAACTCAAGTTATGTTCCCGATATGTCGCTCTCCAATGCACAGTCTCCAACAGTTAGCCATTTTATGAGTGAAAAAAACCATCCAATCAGAATGTGGAGAAATTTTTTGCACCAATATCACCAAATATTTTGTGCAATAGGTGTAATAAAATGATCCCCTACCCAATTTGGACTCATAGACCCTTAGGTGACCAATTTTAAGCTCCTATTTTCCAAATAAGCCCCCCATGCTGCATTTCCCAGCCCCCGCTCCAACCAATCCTGCTCCGCCACATGGCCCACTCAGCATAGGGTGATTTTTTTGCAGAAAATGCATGAAATATTTGTGTAATAGGTGTACGAAAATTTTCCCACGATCCTCCTTAGCCATCAGTTCGTCACGTGACCCAGGAAAACTAAAAAGGTGATATTTTTAAGCTCCCCACTCGAACCTAACTGCCAATCATGCAATGAAAAGTGGCCCAATGAAGATGGCACACACTTTTTTTGAACCATGTACACCGAATATTTGGTTCATTAGGTGCAAGAAAGTGTGACACATTCAAAAACTTGTAATTTGTGTAAATTTTATAACTGTCGTGTTGCCACTAGTTTCTTCCTTCATGGACTCTCAGTTTTCCTCCACTGCTAGATTAGCTCTCAAATATTCCATTTTTATTACTTCCACAATTTCTCCAAAATATCCCCCATCATTTTATCATTCTCCCATGTTTTTGCAGCAATAAACAAAGGTTTTTTCAAGTAAATCTAGGGACAAGAGTTGTCTGGAACCCTAGGGCATGGAAACAAGAAAGCACTCATATCTCTCAAACCGTACACCCGATCTCAGTGAAATTTTGAGCATATATTCCACACCCAGGTGCCTTGAAGAATTAAAAAACAAAAAATCCCAAAGGTTCTTAAGATGTTTTACAGAAATCATTCAAATATTTCATCCCTAGGATGTTTTTTATCAGTTACCATCAAACTGTGTGGCAAACTGACCCAAAATTTTAAACACATCATTAGAAGAAAAAACTTAGAAAGAATCCATAATTTTCTCATCAATCTAATGTTATAATTTTAAGATTATAAAAATATCAAGTGTTGGGTAAGTGCACCAAGTTGGGGGGGGCAAAAGGGGGTCTTAAGTGGACTCATTTTTTTTGAAAAAAAAAACTTCAACTTGTACAAGTTCTTCGAAATAGTTACACTCAAAATTGGAAGATGTTGTAGAAATATGAATCGTAGAATTTTGAGTCTAGTTTCTAAGCTACTAAATTTGATTGAGAACGGATAATTTTAAGTGGGTCAAACAACTAAAATACCAACAGATGCTCTTGTTCTTGTTAAAAAAATAATAGAGTGACTTTCGTGCCGCCCACCATTTAGTTTTTTTAAAAACCCTTTGGTAAGAAGATAGCTAGGAACATCTAGTTTGGGCTCCATTTTTTTCAGTTTTTTTTAGCAAATATTTTTTTATTTATGATTTTTCTAGTACAGAAATTTTATGTTTTGAAAAATAATGAAGCTCCGACCATGCCCCCCCTAACTACCTCAAAAAATATCGAAAATAGGTTTTTTTTA
The DNA here is from genome assembly GCA_019776745.2 of Taxus chinensis. Taxonomy (NCBI): domain Eukaryota; kingdom Viridiplantae; phylum Streptophyta; class Pinopsida; order Cupressales; family Taxaceae; genus Taxus; species Taxus chinensis. The sequence continues at coordinate 581,333,984 of CM034156.1, read as the reverse complement.
ATATGTATAGAATTATGCCTAGTTTGGGCTAGTATATTTTTTTTTTAAATTTTGATCACCCAAAAAAAAGAAACACAATGAAAGATAGAAATATTTACACTTCAAAAAATAGCTATAAAAAGGCATAGTTAAAAAATAAATAATATGGAAACCTTATATTAGTAAGAAAATTTTAAAAATTATATTTTTAGAAAGAAGAAACTATGCTCTACGTTGTGGTATAATTTTTTGAAAATGGAGCAATTGTTTTATTTTGATTTATCATAGAGCAAGTGGCAATTTTTACATTTTCTTGACAAAAACACGTTGTTTGTTGTGTTTTTACAGGTCCATGCCTCAGGCTTGGGGATCCAAACCGAGATCCCAAGCCTTCAGGCATGGCTTGGGAAAATAGAAAATTTAAAACACGTATGCATTACATAACACATGTGCGCGTTACATAATGTGTACGCATTTTTCTTTGTTTTATATATTGTGGCCCCCAACGTCCCTTTCATCTCTTTCATGGGAATTGTGCAAACATTCTGTTTTGTCTGTAATTTTCTCTACATTCTTGCACGATTTTTTAGTAGTTCATTTTGTCCCCTACCCCACTAGCTGATTTTTTCTAATCATGGGCGATAAACATCGAGGTAAAGACAAGAGGAAAGTCAAGAACAAGACACCAGAGAAATTGGAAGAGAAGAGAACAAAGAAATTGAAGAGAATGTAAAAACTTTGAGCAGGGCAAGGTACATCTGTTATATCAAATGTAGCTAATGTATTATAAAATGGGGATGAAATACATAATGAAAATGTAGAGAATAATGATTTTGCAATGAATAATGATTTTGTAATAAATAGTGATTTTGTAATGAATAATGATATTGAATTGAATGATAATGTTGGTATGGATGAAGAAATTGATATGAATCCAATTGTTAAACCCTTATTTGAGAATCCAAATGTTAACCCCAAAATTTGTATGAAAACACTGAATGAAGAAAGTAACCTTGTAAAAGAAGTCTTCACCTCTAAGAACACCTGCTTCCATTTTGCGAAGAAAACCAATTCACTTAATTGAAATTGATGAAAAAATTATAAAACCAGTGCCTAACAAAATGTCTGAAAGAAATGTGAGAAGAAAAGCTAGTGGAATTTCGGATAATTACTTTGAGAATTTAATTGACACATAAAGATGTCAATTATTTGTTTCATTGATGAAATTAATTAAGATGAGACCTATAATGAAGACTCTGGGTTTAAGAACGCCTTATTTTGTTGATAAAAATGTGTCAATTGTTGAAAACATACATAAAGCATACCAAACTATAGGTGGCAAAAGACGCACCAAAGATAGTAATGCTACATGGCGGTGCACTAACTAATTGTATAGTAAGTGATAAAAACAGTTAATAAATGCTTGATTAGAAAAACAAGCAGTGCTTTGAAGCTAAACATAAAAACACTAATGAAAGCAATAGAGAGACATAAACGTCCTGAGGTAGTCAATAACACTGACTATATGGCTTTCTCTAACAGACTTCCACGAAAAAGGCAAGAATACATCTGATATTCTAAAAGAATTAATTGTAAAATTTTGGAATGAGAACACAAGGGTGTCACTGAATAGAAGAGATATAGTAAAAAATAATAATAGGTTCTCATAATTGTGAATCGTGTGCAAAATTATTTCTTATATATGACTCAAATAAAATTGTTCTCTAAGTTTAAAAATGAAAATCTACAAATTAACATTAGCCAAAGATTCTTTGAAATGAGCAAACCCTTTTATGTGAAAACCAATCACTCATGTGCCACTTGTTGTTGTAGGCATCATGTTGAATTTTCAATGCATTATAATGTTTTTTGTCAAATACATCGTGTTTTGCATACTAACATCATGTTGCGGGAGTATGAAATAAATATCCCACAAAAATCTTCAAGGGAATTTAATCCGACAATATTTTGTGAAAAATCAACAAGACAATTTTTTTATAACAAAGCATGTTTGGATGGAACATGCAATGTATGAGGTGGATTGCCAAATTAGTTTCGATCAATATTACATTTGGTCAAACAACTGCACATGTGAGCTTGTTAGAAAACAATTACTTGTATCAAAATGTATGGTCAAATTCAGACAGGAAATATTTTATGAGTATGCAAGGCACACACATAGAGCTCGATGGTTGGGATGCACAATTCAAGTTAACAAATGACACAATCCCACTTGGTACTAGATTTTTAGCAGTTGACTTCACAGAGAATTACACATTGCAGCCACAAATGGAGGTTCAAGCTCAATATTATAACTGCAGTGCAAGTTTCTATGTTCATGCATATAAGATTCATGCACTCTGCTGAAAGCACTAAGCAAGATTGAAAAATAATAAGAGAGTATCAATTCTACATCAACGATGCTCAAACACATTCTACAGAATATGAAGAAGGGTGTTTCCAACTATTTTATGTGAACTTGATTGAGAAGAACATTAGTTTTGATCAAGAATACATTTGGTCAGACAACTGCACATCACAATTCAAGAATGCACGGATGTTTTATTGGCTAAGAAAGATGCACAAAGAAAAAAAATGTAAAACATATCTATAGTTTTACTTAGGTTGGGCATAGAAAAGACATGATGGTGCAGGAACATCTGTGCAAAGAGCACTTATAAGAGAAGAGTTAAAGTTCAAGGATGGTGCTAAATTTATAGATGCAGAAAACATTGTTGATTGGTGTGTTAAGAATATGGGCCATGAATCTTAAGAGAGATAAATTGTTTGTAGATATTTTTGGTTGATAGAGTAACAATATTTGACAAACTTGGACTATTGTATGACCATTACAAGATCACAGTGACATGCACTCATTCTGTAGTTCAGATGCAAATTCTTGGACTATTTATACTAGGTGGAATGACATGTTTTTTTAGTCATCATGCAGTGGGTTTACATGGAATGAATGGACTTGTAAACCTCTAATTCCCCTCGACACACATCAAGTTCCATGAGCATTACAACTTACAGGGTCTTCAGATCAAATGACAACATCACCTGAATTTGACCAAGTCTCTGATTTAGTGCAACAAGGTACATACATATATGTACATGCCATGTTTTAGATTTATAAATTATTAAATGGTCAACTCTTAATGTATTTATAAATTGAATAAACAGTTTTACTTTTTGATACATAGGGCACGTATTTTTGCAGTTATTGCGATGGAATTTAACGAAGAGAGAACATACTACTTCTTATCTTGTTGTGCAGAGGGGAAAAAAAATTTGACTTTCAGAGTCGTTGATGGTGAAGACCTTGAATATCCAACTAGATCAGTGGTAGTCACTGGAACTTGGCTTTGGTGATATTCTATCAAAAAATCAAACATTTGGTTGTTTGAATACTATGAAGTACATCGGAAGATATTTCACTACTCACATTTGGTCCTTGCAATAAATATTAAATTGATCAAATATCGAGATCATTCATCAAACAAAAATCTGTGGAAGGTTCGTGAATCAAATTATGAAGCAATTCTTGCTACTTGTCAAGAATAGAGTTGATCCTTGCAGTTCATTGGATTGAATTTGCAAAGGTATGTTCTTCATAAATTTAATTTGAATATTTAATTAAATGATTTTTTTTTTTTAAAATTGTACGGTTTAAAATTCTATTTGATTGCTTACTAACATATTTATGTAGGTTAGTGGTGCCAAAAAATCTTCCATCTTCACATGGTTGGCACTGCCTGTAGAGAATTTATTATTCTCGAAGCCAAGTGAAGCTAAGAGAAATTAAATATTAGAACGAATAAACAAAAAAAAAATCTCATTTCACCACCTATATTGTAAAAAATGTCTTATTAAAATTCTCATTTCACCACCTATATTGTATGAACCGCCTTTATTATTTGGGTGATTGACAATAGACAACCTTACACTGACTCAGTCTGAATGGAGATGGAGAAAACCAAGAGATGATTTCATAGAGGGCCTCAACATGGAGGTCTCGTATCTGAAAAGATGTCTTTAGGTGCCACGGAGTCTAAGAAATCACCTGTCTGAAGATATGGTGTGTTTGGGCCTCATGGCTCTTAAGGGACTACGCCTGAGACGAGGTAGCCCGAAATCACGAGGAGTGCATAGGGAACTAAAATGAAGCCTCCACTAGCGTTCACCTAGGCCACCCCAATGTGTTAACGTATTTGGTTCAGTCTTATGAGCTTCCGTTTGTAAACTATAGCCTCTGGCAGCCCTAAACTGACGTGGACTGCACTATTTCACGTGTTTACAAACAATAGCATAGCAAGAGAACTAGATGGAGATGGATAAAACCACAATAGAATTTCTTAGAGGGGCCCCCAATGTGGAGGTCTCAGATCTAATGAGACATCTCTAGGTGCCACGAAGTCCAAGAAATCAGCCATCGAAGATATAGCATGTTTGGGCCTCAGGGCCTCTTAAGTGACTACACCTGGACGTGGTAGCCCGAAAGCACGAGGAGTGTAGGGAACAAAAACGAAGCCTCCACTAGCACTCACCTAGCCACACTAACATATTGGCGTAGTTGGTTAAGTCCCATGAGCTTCCGTTTACAAACTACAGCGTTTGGAAGCCCTACACTGACTACGACTCCACTATTTCACGTGTTTGCAAACAATAGCACAACAAGAGAACCAGATGGATATGGATAAAACTATGATAGGATTTTGTAGAGGTCCCTGACATGTAGGTCTCAGATCTGATGAGACGTCTCTAGGTGCCACGAGAGTCTGAGAAATTACCTGTTGAAGATATGGCGTGTTTGGGCCTCAGGGCTCTTAAGCGACTACGCCCGAACAAGGTAGCCTAAATCATTGGGGGCACGGGGAACCATAAAGAAGCCTCCACTACCATTCACCATGCCACGATGTGTTGAGCATAGTTGGAACCAAAACGAAGCCCTCTACTAGCATTCACCTAGCCACCTCGACATGTTGGCGTAGTTGGATTTGGTCCCATGAGCTTCCGTTTGCAAACTACAGCCTCTGGCATCCCTACACTAACTCAGACTACACTATTTTTCACGCGTTTGCAAACAATAACACAACACGAGAACCAGATGGAGATGGAGAACTAGATGAAAATAACAAGAGGCTTTCATAGAGGGCCCACAACATGGAGGTCTCATATCTAATGAGACATCTCTAGGTGCCACGAAGTCCAATAAATCACCCATCGAAGATATGGTGTGTTTGGCCCTTAGGGTTATTGTTTGCAAACACTCGAAATAGTGCAGTTTGAGTCAGTGTAGGGATGTCAGAGGCTGTGTCTTGTTAGTTTGCAAATGGAAGCTCATGGGACCAAACCAACGGTACGCCAACACATCAGGGTGGCCAAGTGAATACTAGTGGAGGATTTTTTTTGGTTCCCTACGCTCCTCGTGCTTTTGGGGTTACCTCATCCGAGCGTAGTCGCTTAAGAGCCTTGAGGCCCAAACACGCCATATCTTTGACGGGTGATTTTTCAGACTCCATGACACATAGAGATGTCTCGTTAGATCTGAAACCTCAATATTGCGGCCCTCCCATGAAATTATCTCACGGTTTTCTCTAAATCCTTCCAGTTCTCTCATTGTACTATTGTTTGCAAATGCGCAAAATAGTGCAGTCTGAGTCAGTGTAAGGCTGCCAAAGGCTAAAGTTTGCAAATGGAAGCTCATGAGACCAACCAACTACACCAACACGTTGAGGTGGCTAGGGGGAATGCTATTCGAGGCTTATTTTTGGTTCCCTACGCTCCATGTGCTTTCGAGCTACCTCGTCCGGGCGTAGTCACTTAAAAGCCCTGAGGCCCAAACACGCCATATCTTCGACGGGTGATTTCTTGGGACTCCGTGGCACCTAGAGACATCTCATCAGACCTAAGACCTCCATGGTGGGGCCCTCTATGAAATACTCTCTTGGTTTTCTCCATCTCCATCCGATTCTCTCGTTGTGTTATTGTTTGCAAACACGCGAAATAGTGCAGTCTGAGTCAGTGTAGGGGATGTCAGAGGCTGTAGTTTGCAAACGGAAGCTCATGGGACCAAACCAACTACGCCAACATGTTGGGGTGGTCAGGTGAACACTATTGGAGGATTTTTTTAATTCCCTACGCTCCCCGTGCTTTCGGGCTACCTCGTCCAGGCGTAGTCCCTTAAGAGCCCTGAGGCCCAAACACGCCATATCTTCGACGGGTGATTTCTCAGACTCCGTGGCACCTAGAGATGTCTCATCAAATCCAAGACCTCCTTATTGGGTCCCTCTACAAAATCCTGTTGATTTTTTCTCCATCTCCATTCGGTTATCTTGTTGTACTATTGTTTGCAAATGCACGAAATAGTGCAGTCTAAGTTAGTGTAGGGTTGCCAGAGGCTGTAGTTTGCAAACAGAAGCTCGTGGGACCGAACCAACTACGCCAACACATTGGGGTGGCCAAGTGAACACTATTAGAGGCTTCATTTTGGTTCCCTACGCTCCCCATGCTTATAGGCTACCTCGTCCGGGTGTAGTCCCTTAAGAGCCATGAGGCCCAAAAATGCCATATCTTCGATGGGTGATTTCTCAGACTCCGTGGCACCTAGAGATGTCTCTTTAGATCTGATACCTCCACATCAAAGCCCTCTATGAAATTCACTTACAATTTTTCTCCATCTCCATCTGGTTCTCTCATTGTGCTATTATTTGCAAACGTGTGAAATAGTGTAGTCTGAGTCAGTGTAGGGTTGTCAGAGGTTGTAGTTTACAAACGGAAGATCGTGGGACCAAAAAAACTACGTCAACACATCGGGGTGGCCAGGTGAATGCTATTGGAGGCTTCATTTTGGTTCCCTACACTCCTCGTGCTTTTGGGCTACCTCGTCCGGGCGTAGTCCCTTAAGAGCCGTGAGGCCCAAACACGTCATATCTTTGACGGGTGATTTCTCAGACTCCGTGGCACCTAGAGATGTCTCGTTAGATCCGAGACCTCCACATTAGTTCCCTCTATGAAAGCCTCTCACATTTTTACCCATCTCCATCAAGTTCTCTCGTTGTGCTATTGTTTGCAAACGCGTAAAATAGTGCAGTCTGAGTCAGTGTAGGGCTGCCAGTCGCTGTAGATTTTCAAACGAAATCTCGTGGGACTGAAATAACTATGCCAACATGTTGGGGTGGCCAATTGAACGCTATTAGAGACTTTGTTTTGGTTCCCTACGCTCCTCATGATTTCGGGCTACCTCGTCCAAGCGTAGTCACTTAAGAGCCCTAAGGCCCAAACATGTCATATCTTCGACGGGTGATTTCTCAGACTCCATGGCACCTAGATATGTCTCATCAGATCTGAGACCTCCATGTCGAGGCCCTCTATGAAATTATCTCATGGTTTTCTCCATCTCCATCTGGTTCTCTCGGTGTGTTATTGTTTGCAAACACGTGAAATAGTGCAGTCTGAGTTGGTATAGGTCTGTTAGACGATGTAGTTTGCAAACGAAATCTTATGGGACCGAACTAACTATGCCAACATGTCGGGGTGGCCAGGTGAATGTTAGTGGAGGCTTCATTTTGGTTCCCTATGCTCCCTGTGCTTTCGGGCTATCTCGTCCAGGCGTAGTTGCTTAAGAGCCCAAACACACAGTAAAAAGGATAGTTGATAAACCCATGGATGATTGTCAAATAATCTTGCCCAAACATTCCATATCTTTGACGGGTGATTTCTCAGACTCTTTGGCACCTAGAAATAGTGCTTCCACGTCAGTGTAAGGCTGTCAGACGTTGTAGTTTGCAAGCGGATGCTCGTGGGTCTGAACCAACTATGTCAACATGTCGGTCTGGCCTGGTGAACACTAGTGGAGGATTTTTTTTGGTTCCCTACACCCCCATACTTTCAGGCTACCTCATCCGGGCATAGTCCCATAAGAGCCCTAAGGCCCAAACACGCTATATCTTTGATGGGTGATTTCTTAGACTCTATGGAACGCTAGAGATAGTCTCGTCAGATCTGAGACCAAAATTCTAGTGTAGGATTTGTTTTTGTTCCCTACACTCCCCATGATTTCAGGATACCTTGTCCGGGCATAGTCGCTTAAGAACCCTGAATGACTAGATTGGCTTCAGAATGAATTTGATAGGGGTATGTCTAAGAACACATGGGAGTTATCAATCGCCTAGTAAATCTTTCTTATTTAGTTATGGATGGGAGTCAGTTGGCCTACGGCTTAGTGACCTTCCATTCATTGATCATTTATGTTATGATAAACCCATGGATTCTTTCAAAAGCACCTTAAAAAGGATATGGCTAATCATCAAGCCTAGTGAAGGGTGTGATGTGACTTCCAAATAACTTGAAATGCCTACATATTTAAAGGTAACAACATGAATTGGAAAAGATTAGACAATCAAGAATCATTGAGTGTCTAAATCAGAATGTTATTGCATTTGGATTACATTCTCAAGCATTGGAGTAATGTATATGGAGAGACATTCTCAAAATATCAACAGATGAAAGGCATCAAATTGTGACGACTCCTCGGGTGTTTTCAATAGGGGAGAAGACTACGAATCATAGAAGAATGTAGTAAGTGCATGATAAGATAAGAAACCAATAGAAAGAGACCATGAGGAAGAACAAGTGCAAGTAAGGTAAATACACATATACACATTGATAAATTGAATGAATAATTACTCAGATTAGATATACTCTTTATATACATACATTATATAAATATTGATTTCTAAAGTTTGATGCATATTATACATTGGAAATGCTAGTACATGTACATCACCAATAAATGAAAAAATAATCCATAATGTCTTAAATATTGTCAAGTGCACATCATATTAGTTTCATGCTAAGATAATATCATAAATGTAAGGTCTCATACAAAATTATCAAGTTCCAAATAGTATTTTAATGTGCATAATAAATACAAAAAATGCCCAAATAGGTCATATACCATCAAGTTCAAATGCCATATAGGCGTACATACAATGCCATGCACATAGGCATACAAAAACAATGTCATGTAAGACATATATATTTCCTACTCATCAAAATATATCCCTCTCTTGGCCTTTCTCAAAGAAGGCCCTCCCTTAGATGAAGATGGAGATCCATGAGATGACTTTGGATCATCTGAGCCCATGCTTCGAGTTCTCTTCCATTGAATACTCACCTGTAGATGAGCCTGTAAATGCAAACAATGTTTTTTTGTCAAAACTTAATTTATATATGTTTTCAACATGTATTTAAGACCATGCTAGAATGAAAGTATTTACATAAATACACAAACTTACCACAAGTTGCCAATCATGCCAAATTTTCATCTCATGCTCAGATGAGTCATTGGGAGCTCCTGCAGTACAAATGGGGGTACGAAGACAATGAGATGGAGGAGTCTATTCCCTAAAATTCAAAATGGAGGGGGTTGAAGTTCCCTACATACACATAAGATCAGAAAATCTAACATCAGAATTAGAAAAAATAGAACTAAGTACATGTATGTACATAATGAAAATATTTTAACTAATTTTATCAATATAGAACTATTGTTTTTACCCCACCACACCTGTGAATCAAATGAACAGGGTTGCTACCTGTTGTAAGTAACTCCTGCATATACACAATGAAGGACATTATTAACATAATTTAATAATTCTACAATGAAAGACATTACTAACATGTAATTTAACATAATATGAATTACACAAGAAATTTAACAAAATTTAAGTGTTGTTTGAATACCTCAGTGGATCTCTGTTGTTGCGTAGATGAAATCACAGCCTTCTTGGCAACACCTTTATCTACTTGTCGTAGATATGGTGGGGTGTCCCTAAAACTGAAGTCAACATCTTTATCAAACATGTATATCCCGTGAGTTATATGGACATACAAGAACATACATATATTTGACTTCAACACTAATATATATATTAGATACATGCACACACACACACACACATGTATGTGAAAATCTTACATAATAAACAATCTAAATTACCTCTGTGAATGTATGTGTATGCATGGTGCTCACCGTCTATGGTCGGGATGAAGATGCGCCTCCTACACATTGTAATATCAATGCATATACATGTACACATACAATTATTTCAAAAATTTAACATATAAGTAAATCAAGTACTCTGAAAATTTTATAACACACATAACAAAACATAGCAAATTTACCTGCGAAGGTGATGCCGATGAATGTAATCCAAATGTATCACTCAAAAGGATATCTGACATAGTGACATTATCATGTTCACCCCTAGCACCAGGTGCACCAAAATCAGTACACATGAAAGTATCATCCTCCTCGGGCCCCAAACATATGCTACCACATGACAATAAAATATGTGGCCTCATGCTAGTACTCCCTGAGGGAATACTCTGTGTACCTCCATGAGCATCTGGCTCAAAAATCTCCCTTGTATGTCAAAAAAGGGTCACAGATAGCCCCTAAAGTGCATGGAGTGTATCAATCTCTACTGTCTCCTTCCTTCTTGAGGGAAAATCTTAGGGTGAGGGGACTTCTATGTGGGGAATCTACCTTGTTGAATAGGTGCACGTTGTGCACATCATTGATCATGTGTAGATCCTTTTCATCAAATCTGGAAATCTCGGAAATCAAAATAATTTTAGATCTTGTTGAGGATAAACTCACAATAGAGTTTCGTCAGAAAGTATAGCAGTGCCTCATTGTTATTACAAGGTGGAAAATCAAACACCATCCACCATCGGTCCCAAAAATTATTTTTAATCAAATTATTATTACACCAATAGATGGGAAATTTTTTACATGACAACGGAACAAGAAACTTAGTGCGGGGGTCCGTGAATAAGGTGCATATGAGGTCTTTTGAAATTTATTTTTTCTTTACATACACATATGACATTTTTTTGGAATAATAAACCCTACAACCCTCTCTATAAGTTGTCCAATGATCAATTTTCCCCCGTTGTCATGTCAATTTTAACAAGTAATGCCTCCAATGTGTTTACAAGAGAGGTGCGGTGGGGGTTTGAAGATTGTGAATCCCTCATTGTTTTGATTAAATCCTCAATTTCAATTTTGTTTTCAACTATGTGGGCTACTAAATATTCTTGACTACCCAAGGGATGTTAAGCAATTATGGGAGTGTCGGGAGGGATGACAGGAATAACAAGCTTTGGTTGTGGTTGATTCCCTCAACCTCTAACTGTAATTATACAAAATATGTATTCAATTCAAATTTAATCTATAATTATCATATTTCAATGCACTTTTGAGAAAATAATTGTGATTACCTCTTCTCCGTGGTGCCATCGTCGATTTAGATATTCCCGGTGATCCAAAAATGATCCTTTAAGCTTGAGATCTAACTAAATGAAAAAACACAAGGGCACGGTTAAGCTATGAAACTCACATTTGAGGGAGATAAAATGATAGAGGCTCTAGCCTCTTTTTTCATATAGTAGGCATAACGCATATGGTTACGCGTTATGCTTCGGTAAATCCCAAACTTGACAATTGAAAATATGATCATGTTATAATAGAACGTATACATGTTTTGCTTTTTTCTAGATTCTTGTCATCTTTTTGGCCCCCCAACTTCATGCACTTACCCTGCTACTAGTTTGCACTTACCATTTTTAGTAAGTTTCCATAAATAGAAAACTCCTTAAGGGGAACAAGCATTGAAAATCCTACACAATAATAAACTAGGGCAAGTGGGTGAAAAAAGCAAAAAAAGTGAAAAAGTAACTTTCCAAAAATCTAAATTTCTTAGAATTAACATTAAATCATCCATGGAATATTCGGAATGTGAAGGAAGTATTTTGGCAAAGACAACAAACCAAAAAGTAACCTGCCCGAAATAGCAGTTCCTGGGTCCTGATTTCTAAAAATAGCAATTTTTTGTCTCAATAGCAGAAACTTGCTATCAATTCTATAACAACCTATATCACTAGTTTTTTTCATTATGAAGATCTTCACTTGCCCTTAGCTTGTCTCAGCCTTCACATCAAACTACCTAAGTGTGAGCGATAGCAATGTCGCGCACATGGACCTGGAAGAACTTAAGTACATAATGTTTAGCGGGATGAGAGAACCAATAGAAGAGAAGACATTCACCAGTTATTTTTATGTAGTTGGAGACCATCCTTAGTAACTCCAAAACATTGATCTAGTGTTGGCATGTACTTAGCACTATGAACCAAACACAAGAACAATTAGAGAAGATGAAGACTCAATCATGGTAGTGCTCAATCCAAGAGCCATATCACAGAGTCTACAGATCCCAACCGAGTAAGAGATGGTCGTCATCACAAAAAAATTATAACCTTTGAGTGGTTCAAAAAGGAATCATATCTATAGGGCCTTTCCCTCAAATCTTGGCTAAAACGTGAAAGGAATCCTAGTCACATCCCGAAGGTTCTTTCCCATAGTGAATTTCACAATGTCTTCTCTGATATGATCATCCTCCCAAATCGGGTCATGGTTGAAGAAAGAACCAAGGACTTCTATGAATGGATGGAAATATTCATCACCACAATCCTTGAGGAAAAGGAAATGATTTATTAGGGATAGCTTATCAGTGATGACTTACATTTCCAGTTCCTTCAGGTGCATGCTACCAATAGGTTTTTCATGACGTTGTATTTGGTGTATGCTCTTTCAAGAATGAGATCATTCTGAGGCCTGATTCCCACACCCAACGTCCCCTAGAGAGCTCCCACATTTGAGAGATATCCACAACTAGCCTTGAAGGAAAGAAATAAACATTATGCTAGAGTGAACAACACGTTCACAATGTGTGTAGTAAAGCTACTAGAAGGGAGCCAAAACTTGAGATTGCCATCCCAAGCCACCTCTTTAGACAAAAATTATGGGTCTTGCTTCCTCTAATTATCCACATTATCCTATCTAAGGGTAGCTAGCTTCAACCTTGCCCCATTGATGTTTCCTCATTATCCGAGTGATAAAATGGTGTTGGTGGAGTTGTGCAAACAATTGGTGCATGTGAATAACAATCTAAAGAGCCAAAAAAAGAAGAAAGTTTCTTTCCCCCTCTCTTTAGGTATTTTCACGTGTAAGAGTCATCATGATGCTGCCAATTTTGAAGATTCCCTGACACCCATCATTATACATGCATATATTCCCCTATCATACTTTGACCTCAAAGAGAATCCAAAATCCTTCCACTTCCCAAACTTGCAGCACGTACCACAGATTGAGGACTTTTGGGAAAATTTCATCAACGAGTATGAAGTCTATGAATGTGATAATATGAGGATGACTATGGAATAGATGAAGAAATTCAAATTTGAGTGGTATGAAGATGGTGTTCCTAAAGATGGCTCAGAAATGTTTAACCCCGAGTATGATGTGGTCAAGGCTTCCCCCTCCCTCTAGTGCAGTGGAATGTGCATGAACCTGGTGATATCAAAGAATGCACAAAGGTTTTTATCAAGAGATCAAAATAATGGTTCAAGAAGAAGAGAGTTTAGCTCCTTGCCTCGGTAAAATTTCCATCTCTTCATAGGAAATCATTGTACCACTCATCTCCCAAGGCCAAATATCATGTTGTGATCTTAGCTCACTTAGAAGAGAGTTCGAAGAGAGAATCTGAAGAACCTGAGCCCACTCGATACAGAAGGTTGTGAAAGAAAGTAAGAATAGGGGAGATACCTATAGTGGACCTTCAAAAGGGAGAGATTAATCGAACTGAGCCTTCTGCCTCATAGCAACCTTTGGATTTCTCGATCCCCACTACTACATCGGCTTCATGTGTAATTGAACCACCTTCTCAAGATGAACAAGAATATAGAATCATGCATGCTACTCTTACAAAGTCAAGATATATCTTCCCTTGGATGCAGGAGACAATCATGATGAAAAGCCACACATTTTTTTAATCCATTTTTCTTGACCTCTTAGCCATTGCTTCAATGGTGAAAGAAAAAAAGGGAAAACTAGCTCAGGAAGCTTCCAAATTCTACACTGGCATATCAAGTAATTAGTATATGGATTTAATCAAGATGAAATTAGTTAAGCTTGTTTAAGAGATGTCTCCAATTGACTATGAGATTAGCACCATTCCCTTGGGACCAAAAATGTACGAAGGTGACTTGCACCTATATTAAGAATCTTCCACTCATCTATTCGTGAGGATCAAGGAGTTCAAAGAAAAGTTGGATCAAGAAGAATATCACATCCGTACTCTCTCCTCCTACATCTAAGGGATTCCTTATCCTAGTGTCGCCAATTTTCAACCTATAGAGGAAATCACTCTAATTAGTAGCATTGATCCTGAATCCATCAGGAAGGCCCAAACATTCATTGTGCAAGGAAAATTAGTTGAGAAATGGGTGAATATTATATTTGAGAAAGGAAAGACACTACTTCAAAAGGTGATAACCTTGTAAATATATATGGATGGTATAATGATTAAAGTGCTCACAACTAGAGAATAAATCAAGGCCAAGAAGTATATGTTAGTGTAAATCTACAACACCCCCTAAATGACCTTCAGATCTACATTTCAGAATTGAGTCATTTAGTGTGATTACACAACATTGAGTTTTCTCCAAGGTGTGGGACCTTATAGAGGGGAGAAAACTCTCCAGATTGAAGCTAGTTCTTACTCCTCTGTTTAGGTGTATGCATGAATTTGCAGAGGTTCAATACTAATTCCTACTCTAAATTCCAAGGAGACCGGGTTGAAAATGCAAGAAAGGGGAAACAAAACTAAGCTAAAATGGTGATACACCAAAGGATTTATGAACTTCTATTTTGCAAACAAACACAGATCATAAGAATGTAGCACAGAGCATGCACAAATTGTTAGAATGTAATGAGAGATCAGAATACAATGATAAACACATGAGAGGATTGGAAGATCAATCATAGAACATATTAATTATCATTCCCAAGTTTAATACAATGCATTACAATGGAAAGGAGGAAAAAAACATATGTTGCAACCTGTATGAGAGGTCTGAAACTCTATAAGTCTACCTGCTAAGGAAGAAAAGAAAGCTTTCAAGAGCAAAATGTCCAACATTATAATAGATCACATCTTTTACATTTATAGTTGAAGAAAATATAGGGAAAATAGAGGAGGAAGAAAAATCTGATCTTTTCCCTCAACCACCTTCCATTAATCCTTTCAAATCGGCCTACAATCCATCAAATCGACCTCCTCTGTTTCTTCTTTGCGTGTTGGAGAGAAAAAATGATAAATTTGGTGCAACACATATCTCAAAGCAATCTGATCTCACATTTATGGCATGAGAAGACATTTTTTGGGTTTTCTTCCATCAAAATGAATTAATTCTTCATCCTTGGCATGTGGGAGAAATCCACCATGGCAAATTTGAGAAAAAACAACTCATTTGAAGCAATCTGGTTCGCATTAAAATCCTAAAATATGTTTTTGACATTTTCTCCATCAAAACCTATAATAAATAATGTTTTTATTCCTCCAATGCATAGATGGGCTTGAGACCTTTCCAAAAATCCTGATTTTGTTGAAATATGATTTGTGGATCAAAAGATATGCCCATATGAAGATTTAAGGCAAAATTAGGGAAAAAACTTGGGCACAAATTTTGAGGTGGAAAAATCATATTTCAAAAATGGACTCACGGGGTCAAAATTTTTCTTTTTACATTTTTGGAAAATTTTCCAAAAAATCTCAGCGCCTCCACCGCCTCGGGACATGTGGTGCCTTCTGGTTCATACGTGGAATCGCGGGCTCAACCTACCCCCTTTTTCCTTTGATTTCATTTTGGGAAAATTTCCCCTTTTCTCCCCCACGCCTCTACTGCTCCACTGGACACGTGTCACCTTCTCATTGGCCGATAGAATCACAGGCTCAACCTACATGTCTTTTTCCTTTGATTTCATTTTGGGACAATTTCCCCAAAAACTCCTGTACTCCCCTGCTCTGCTGCCATGTGGCTACTTCTCATCACTCGGCGGGCCTTCGGGCCTAAATTTTGATTTTGTGCTTTAAGCCAAAAGAGAAACACTTCCCAATTATCCCCGCACCATGTTGTTCCACCTTGGCCGGACACGTCTTGACTCCTCATTCATTTGCGAGCCCATGGGTAAAAGTTTTCCTTTTTGCACTTTTAGTCAAAGCACCAAAAAACTTGAACTTTCCCCGACATCCTATCATCACTAATCCAGCACTATGATAATTCTTTATCAGGAACTCCTCGTGCTATGATTATTTACTAATGCACAGCTTTTAGTTTGGTGGATGGAATCTATAAATACAACAACAAACATAACACAAGAATACCATAGACTATGATAAGAAGGAATGATGATAAATCTAAAATATAAGTGTAAATTATAATATCAACATGAAATTGTTACAATCTCACCCATGAGGTACTTCAAGTGTTACTCACTTCACTTTCCTTCTAACAATAACTATGGGAGAAAATTCATAATTACACCTCTTAATGGCTTCTTTAAGACACCTTCAAAATGATGGCTTCTTTTACACACTTACTCATACAATATTTCTCACTACTTCCTTCTATGCTAAATGTGGGGGTGGCCTCTTTATTTATAGGAATTCAAGCTTATCCACCCTATCTCTAAGATAGGATAGAAAATCTCTTCCGGCCAATCATATTCCATGCCTAAACTCTTTCCTTTACATGTAGAGTTATCTTCTAAGATAAGATAAACCTTATCATCTCACATGGGTTCCACATTTTTTAGACTTTTCTACAAATAAAATACACAAAATATTTATGACATCACTCTTTTTCCTTATTACAAATATAATATTTCTAATTCCTAATCATGTAGACCCTACTTCTCTACTTACCCCAACTTTGACATTTTAACATTACCGGACCACTTACGACAAATATTTACTTTTTACCACAACATTGCTATTGTACTTTGATTGTTATAGTACTCTACTTTATTGGTGGCACCGTACTGATGGCATCGTTATCTTCTATTGGACGCCACTATTAATTATACTTAACAACATCTTATTCCTAATACATACATTAATAAAATAGAAATTACGAAGGAAAATTTTAATGTCGACATTTTTCCCCTTCCTAGCTTCTACTCCGTCCTCGAAGTAGACTATTCTGGTGCTTGGATAATCTTTAACTTGTTGTGGTTGACCCATTTTGTAATGGGAGTGCCATCCAATTCCTCCAGTCGGTATGTACCATTTTCATGCACAACTACTATTTTGTAGGGCCCCATCCATTTGGGAAGAAATTTTCTCTGTCTTCTTTTTTTGTATCTGGAATCATATACTGGAACCAAGTCATTCACATGAAATGGAGACCAATGGATCTTTTGATCAAAGTATTCCTTCTGCTTCATTTTCTTCTTAAATCTTTTATCCTTCCCTATTTCTCTCATTTCCTCTAGCAAATGAAGATATACCAACCTTTCTTTTACTGAATCACGTTCATCTATCCTTTCATTTTTCATAACTCTCACAGTGGGAATATCAAACTCAATAGGAAGAACTGGATCAATGCCATAAGCCAACTGAAATGGGGAGTATCTTGTTGCTAACAAGGATGTTGCCCTATATTCCCACAATGTTGTATGAATCCTTTTATCCCACTTATGTACCTACAAGGCTACATCTTTTGCTAGAATTTGACACAACACAAAAAAATTTCGTTACACCTGTCCATTTGTGCTTGGCTTGTATGTTGTTTTCTTCCTGTGCTTAATAGAAAACTTGTTGACTAGGGCTTTTACCACCTCATTAATGAAGTGGCTTCCTTAATCTGTTACAATTTCTAATGGGAAACCAAATTTGGTGACAATGCGTTCATATATGAACCTTGCCACTTCATCCATGGAAGTTGTTTTAAATGGCCTAGCTTCAACCCACTTGGTTAAATAATCTGTGGCAACTACAATATACTTATTTTGGCATGGGGTAGTTGGAAGTGGACCGAAAATATCTATTCCCTACTTTTCAAAGGGTCCAAGTGGAAGAATAGGGCATAATGGAGCTAATTAAGTATTACAGTTACCATGTGTTTGACAAATATCACATGTATTACAATAATTATAACAATCTCTAAAAAGAGTGGGTCAGTGATAACCTGCATCCAAGATCCTTCTTGTTGTAAGTTGTCCAGAGAAGTGTCCTCCACATGTACCATTGTGGAATTCTTCTATCATCTCCTTCCCTTGATCACGTCCAACTACCCTCTTGTACTGTCCATCAGGTCCTATTCAAAATAATACTCCATGCAAAATAGAATATGGACGACTAGCTTGAGTAATCTTCCTCTTAGTCTTTGCATTGGCACCATCAGGAAACTTGAATTCATTCAGATAATTCTAAATATCTATGTATTCACTAGGGATTGTGTCAAGGGATAACAATGTTGCATCTGGGAAATCATCATCATCACAAGATGAACCTAAACCATCATAGGCTTGAGAGAGTGCATTTGCATTGACATGTTTCTTTCCTAGCCTATCTATAATATCAAATTCAAATTCTTGTAGAAAAATTATCCATCTTGCTATCTTCCCTGATGGGTTAGGCTTATTTACAATATATGTTAGAGCCTGATGATCTGTTAGAACTATAAATTTCTACCCTAGCAAGTAATTTCTAAACTTCTTTACAATAAAAATGATATCTAGAGCCTCTTTTTCAGTTACAGTATAATTTACCTCAGCACTGCTCATTTGTCTACTCCCAAAGTAAACTAGATGATCATTCCCATTTTCATCTTTTTGGCTCAGAGTACTTCCTAGTGCTTCATCTAAGGCATCAGTATACACAATGAATGGCTTGCTCTAATCTGGATTCTTTAAAATAGGTGAAGACACCAAGGCTTCCTTCAATTGTTCAAAAGCTTCATGCGCCTTATTTCCTAGTTCATAAGTAACATCCTTCTTCAAGAACTAGGTTAGTGGTTGTGCAATCTTTGAGAAATTCTTGATGAACCTTCTATAGTAACCCACATGGCCTAAAAATGATCTCAACTTACTTCTATTCATAGGAAATGGTAACTCTCTGATTTTTGAAATTTTATTAGGATTAGTACCAATACCATCTCTGGATACAACATGCCCTAAAAAACACCTTTAGAACATCCAAAGACATATTTTGTAGGGTTTAGTGAGGCTTCTAACCTTTGAAATGTTGTCTCCATCTAGTGCAGGTGGTCCATCTTGCTCCACTAGATGAAAAAATTATCTAGAAATACTTTGATGAAGTTCCCAATGTAGGGTTCAAACACCTTATTCATCAAGCGTTGGAACATTGTCGGAGCATTACACAACCCAAAAGGCATAACTCTATAGAAAAACTTTCCCCAAGGAGTGGTGAACGTGGTCTTTAGCTGATCTTTCTCTACTATACGAACTTGGTTGTATCCGCTATATCTATTAGCAAAACTATAGTACTCTTGGCTAGCTACTTCGTCTAAGATCTTATCTGAGAATGGAAGAGGGTAATGATCCTTCTTTGTTGCATTATTGAGCTTCCTATAATCAACACAAATGCGTAGCTTCCCATTATTTTTTATTGAGATCACAATGGGAGAAACCCATTCGGAATTCTCCACAGTAAATATGAATCCTACATCAAGTAACATATCTATTTCTTCTTTTACAGTCTTGGAAAAAATTAGGATTCATTCTATATAGAATTTTCTTTATGGGCTTAGCACCATCTACCAGCTCAATAGAATGTTCTACCCAACTTACTTGATGGAGTTCCTTGTAATCAAAAGTGAATATGTGTATGTACCTTCAAAAGAGCTGGAGGTAGGATTCCTTCTCACTCTCCATCACAACATCACCAATATTTATTTGTTGGAGATGATCATCAATTTCTTCTTTAGATAATTTTATGGGTTCATGAGTCGGTGTGACTCGAAGGATATCCATGACCGAAACATCAACCTCACTTTCTTCATCTTCTGTGTCCACTTCACTGGTACTAGAGTAATTATAGGATGTCCAATCATCAGTTTCTTGACTTGAATCCATAGGTTTTGTCTTATGATGCTGAGGGATCATGTTTATCTTCACCCTCTCTCTACCACATCCAAGTGTCATGAAGCCTTCATTCCAGTAGTTTCTTGCATGAACTCTCCTTAGCCATGGTCTTCCCAACAACATTGGGTATGCAACAATACCATTTTTCATCACCTGAAAGTCTACCACACATGCAACACCCATAACATATATTGCGACATTTGAAACAACACCTTTTGGTTTAGTTTTTCCCTTATTTAATGACCTTAACATAAGTGTTGAGGGGTGAACAATTTTTAACCCCAACATATTCATTACAGACTCAGTCATTACATTAACTGCAGCACCTCCATTAACTAAGACATCATGAATTAAAATACCATTACATAATACCTCAGCTTGTGGAGCGTAGGGATCCGCCTCTGCCTCCAAAATAGGGACCTCAACCTCCTTACTTCATCGAGCATTGAGTCCACTTTTCAGCTCCCACCTCTTCTCAGAAGACATAGCCAAGAGTTGACCATATGTAATATTTGCAGGCCTTTTAGATAAATCTTCTAAGATGGAGTACAGTCCTTGTCCCTGTGAAATAAGAAAATCCTACACACCCAACTTTCTTCTCCTATGTTTCTTACTAGTTTCTCCTTTCATCTTCTTAGGATCATTTCCATCTTGGTTATCTTTTTCTTTCTTTATTTTTTTTACAAACACATCTACTTCATTATTTATTCTCTTATCTACTACATCAAAAGAATTCACAGGTGCTTTTCCTTTATCATTATCTCTTGTACCAGATGTAGAAGCTCTATCTGGACAATTATACTTATAATGACCCTTTTTATAACAACCATAACATACAACTTTAGAAATATTTCTTTTTGGACCTCTATCTCCTCCCTGAGAACTAAATTCTTTTCCTTGAAGAAGATTAATAGTTAATTGACCCATCTTCTTGAGCAGATCTTCATACTCAGTAGATGTACTAGGGAAAAGATTTGTGCTCACCGAGAGTGGTTGTGGATTCTGGACCAAAGGTGTTGGTGTAGGCTCTACCTTAGTAAGCAATTTCTTTAGGCTCCTCTTCCATGCTTTCTTCTTGCCTTCTTGCAATCTCCTTTGCTTGTTCAATCATAGTTGGGTGGTCATACTTCACTCGTTGTCTGATCTCTGGCTTCATCCCAAGAATGAAGTGCTTACAGAGGAGATTATCCATACCATTCATCAACCCATCCGCTAATCCTTCCTTCTGGATATGGGCATCGAGCTTCCTCCTTAGCTCTAGAACATGAACATGATAATTGTTAGGAAATATATATTAGTGCTCCATTTGTATGGGTGAATAATAATTACATGTGTAATTATTATTATGGTAAATTAGTGAAAGTACATTTACTATGTAAATGTAAATAGTAAATGTAAAATGTGGTTAGTATGTGGTAAGTTAGTAAGTTAGAATAATAAAACAATTAGTATTGTTTTATTATTATATTGGTGAGAGGTTGAAACCATATGGGTGTATGGTTGTATATGAAGACAAATGTTGTTGTAAGGATTGTTATTTTACATCTCCTATATAATGGAGTGTATTGAAATAGTGAATTAATGAAAATATAATATAGAGTTGTTGATTTCAATTATTGTCTGTGTATCTATTTCATAGATTCTTTGTATTAGATCAGATTAATTTCTACATTTGGTACCAGAGCAGGTTAAATCTGTCTCGAAGATGATCTCGTAACTTTTGTTTCGCGATCTGGGTTTCTCCAAAATTTTGCGTGTGGAATGATCTATTATACAAAAAGCTACAGTAGAAATTTCAGCAAAACTCAGTTCATAGTTTGGGAGAAACGTGTAATTTACTATACAGCACATTGATCATTGTTGTTTTTTGAAGAAATCAGAGAATCAGAGGTAATTCAAATCTGCATTCAATTTTTTTTTGGATATTTAGATTCAGCAAAATGGATACACCATTAGATAAATTTAATGGGTTGAAATTCCATACATGGAGAGTAAAAATTCAGATGCAGTTAATGAATAAAAATCTATGGAGAATAGTAGATGGAAATGAAAAAGAACCTACAGATATAAGTAAAATTGTAGAATAGGAAACTAGAGATGAACAAATAACAAATGAAATTGACTATAATTATGAAGAGTTTCTATACTAAGTGAATTTACCGGAGGCAGGAGGCATCGGAGGTTGGAGGTCATTCAGCGACCTCTCATCAGTTGCCAACGACGGGGCCGCATATCAGCTTTGGTGACATGTGTGTGTGTAGTTTGATTTCAGTGCTTCCAGTGTGGTGTGCCTCAGTTTGCAATGATCTTGTTTTCAATAAGTGGAAATTTCACATTGAGGGGGGAACATCATTCCAATGTTCCATTTCCAGTATGTCAGCTTTTTCTATGTATGTACGAGTAACAGATTTCGGTAGAATTTCCTATGTTATTCCCTGCAGTGAGATAGTGATGAGAGTTGTTGCTACTACTGCATCATCATGATATCGTGGTTGTTAGTTATCCAGAAAAACTATCCAGAGGTTGTTGGTATTGTCCTCAAAAACCATCTGTTGTGTGGTTGTTGGTTAACCACTTGGAAAACCATTCAGAGGTTGTTGGTATTGTCCTTGAAACCATCCAGATCATGAGCATGCTACGTAGCGGCACATTGCAATACAAAGCAGGTTTTCCCATGTTCGCACTAAGGGGGGGGAATGTTAGGAAATATATATTAGTGCTCCATTTGTATGGGTGAATAATAATTACATGTGTAATTATTATTATGGTAAATTAGTGAAAGTACATTTACTATGTAAATGTAAATAGTAAATGTAAAATGTGGTTAGTATGTGGTAAGTTAGTAAGTTAGAATAATAAAACAATTAGTATTGTTTTATTATTATATTGGTGAGAGGTTGAAACCATATGGGTGTATGGTTGTATATGAAGACAAATGTTGTTGTAAGGATTGTTATTTTACATCTCCTATATAATGGAGTGTATTGAAATAGTGAATTAATGAAAATATAATATAGAGTTGTTGATTTCAATTATTGTCTGTGTATCTATTTCATAGATTCTTTGTATTAGATCAAATTAATTTCTATAATAATCCCTTATCTTCTCCTTCTCTCCTTGGGATAGCTTTGTGATATCGATCATAAGATCTGTATATTTCTGTTGTTCACCAATTCTTCAAGAAAACTTTCAGTTAATAAGTCCCATGAATTTTTCACATTATCACCTAGTGTTTCAAACCACCTAAGGGCTTAACCATCCAAAAAGGTAGAAAAAAATTCAGTCCATTGTTCCCTTCTTATGAGGCCATTACAAATGCAAGATCATTTAAACTCTTGAATGAAAGAGGAAGCATCTTCATTAGATTAGGCTGAAAAAATAGGAATCATCCCCCTTTTCAAAAATAACCACAATGAAATACCAACCCACAAGTACAATCAACAAGACTTATGTGCACAAATAATTGGAATCACTATAACAGAAAGTGACTTTACACCTTTCTACAATAAAATAGGAATGACCACGGTAAAACTTGACTTACTGCAGTAAAAAACTGACTTTACTGTGGTAAACACTATTCACAGTAAAAAGTGAAGTTACTGTGGTAAATACTATTCATGGTAAAAAGTGACTTTACCATGGTAACTACTATGCACAGTAAAAACAAGGTTACCCTCCAAATGATTTCTGAATAAGTGGGAATATTTCTCCAGAAAATCCACTAGTGAGGAATGGTCTCGGCAATGGAACTAAAATGTCATCACCAATCCGGCCCTATGATAATTCTTTACCAGAGAACTCCTCATGCTATGATTATTTACTAATGCACAACTTTTAGTTTGGTGGATGGAATCTAGAAACAAAACAACACACATAACACAAGAATACCATAGACTATGATAAGAAGGAATGATGATCAATCTGAAATATAAGTGTAAATTATAATATCAACATGAAATTTTTACAATCTCACCCATGAGGTACTTCAAGTGTTACTGACTTCACTTGTCTTCTAACAATAACTATGGGAGAAACTTCACAATTACACCTCTTAATAGACTTCTTTAACACACATTCAAAATGATGGTTTCTTTTACACACTTATACAATATTTCTCACTACTTCCTTCTATGCTAAATGAAGGGGTGGCCTCTTTATTTATAGGAATTCAGGCTTATCCACCCTATCTCTAAGATAGGATAGGAAATATCTTCCGGCCAATCATATTCCATGCCTAAACTCTTTCCTTTACATGTAAGGCTTATCTTATAAGATAAGATAAACCTTATCATCTCACATGGGTTCCACATTTTTAGACTTTTCTACAAATAAAATACACAAAATATTTATGACATCACTCTTTGTCCTTATTACAAATATAATATTTCTAATTCCTAATCATGTAGACCCTACTTCTCTACTTACCCCAACTTTGACATTTTAACATTACCGGACCACTTACGAAAAATATTTACTTTTTACCACAACATTCCTATTGTACTTTTATTGTTACCGCACTCTACTTTATTGGTAGCATCGTACTAACGATGTCGTTATCTTCTATTAGACGCCACTACTAATTATACTTAACAACATCTTATTCCTAATACATACATTAATAAAATAGAAATTACAAAGGAAAAATTTAATGTCAACAATCCACAACTCTGGCATGCCACGTGGCAGCTTCTTATTGGCGGCGGGCCTAT
This sequence comes from Taxus chinensis, assembly GCA_019776745.2. NCBI lineage: Eukaryota > Viridiplantae > Streptophyta > Pinopsida > Cupressales > Taxaceae > Taxus > Taxus chinensis. The sequence continues at coordinate 581,309,282 of CM034156.1, read as the reverse complement.
CAAGGGAAAATTTTCCCAAGAAACTCCGCCAAGTCATAACTTGAAAAGTACAAGGAGTTAGGAGGAAAATTTTACCTTTCTAGAAAGGTAAGAAAATTTTCTATCTAATGAAACTATTTCTAGAAAATTTTGAGTCCTTGAAGCGTGCAAAAATTTCATTTTATGTGCCAGCAAAGGGAATGGAGGAGAAGTTAGCCAAAAATAAGCATGGGCTTATTTTGGATAACAATTCTGGTGACTTGGAGTGGTCATCTGCCTACTGGATGAAGTGACTAGTTACCTGAAGCAATCCATTGGGCATGGAGTCATGAACTTAACTGCCTATTACTCTCAATTCCTTAGAAAATCTCTAGGATAAAGATGTGAGAGTAGAAAAATCATTTTGTCCTGGAACATGATCTACAAAAGATGCATCCTTGGGACGATAAAACCTATGTCAAAGCACTTAGGGAAATGTAAACCTAAGCTAAAACATAACAATGTGCACAAGCACTTGGAGGAATGAAAATCTAAGCTAATATGTACAAGGTGAGAAGTTTCTATTAGTAGCAATGCTTTAGATGGATTTTATTAACTAGAATCTGTAGTTCCTCACCATCCAATGTAGACAATTGGAAGGCATTGCTATATTTGCATTTTGTGACCATGTAGGGGCCACTCCAAATGGCATCAAATTTTAAATGTCTTCCTGGCTTTACTTGATCTGCATACTATTTCAACACTAAATCTCCATCTTGGAAAGTTATAGCCTTAGCTTTCTTACTCAAAGCTTCTCTTGATCATTGTTTGATCCTTTTCCATTGTTTGGGCTACATGCTCTCTGGTTTCTTGGAGTTCCATCAATGCTGCATATCTAACCTTCATGGGCTCAAATTCTAACAATTCCAATTGCTTCATGAGTTCCAATGTTGGCAACTCAAGTGACATAGGCAAGACTACCTCTTTCCCATAAACAATTCTGAATGGAGAGTTACCTCTGGATCTCTTGGGAGTTATCCTATCAGCCCATAGAGCTGATTTGAGCTTAGTGTGCCAAGTCCTCTGATTTTCATCAAGATTCCTCTTGATGATCTTTAATAGATTCTTGTTTGTGGACTCAGCTTGGCCATTACCCTGAGGGTAATAATTTGATGAAGTGCTCAAATAGATCCTGTTTCTAATAGCCCATTCGGCTACCTTTGATCTTATGAATGCCAATCCATTATCTGATATTATAGTGGCAGGTATGCCAAATCTGGTTGCTATCCCCTCATAGAATTCTATAATGCCAGATTCATTTTCCTATTTGAGTGCCACCACCTCAGTCCATTTGGTGAAGTAGTCTGTTGCTATTAGAATCCATTTGTGCCCTTGGTTTGAGTTTGGATTAATGACTCCAATGAAATTCAAAACCTCATTGCATGAATGGCTGGTTAACTGAGATTGGGTGTAATGGAAGTGTTGCTAACCTCTCTTTTCCTGTGAAGAATGCACAATTCCTACACCTCTTGATCCATGCATAACAATCACTAAATACTTTGGGCCAATAATAACCAGCCTTCATGATTTTGAGAGCTGTCACTCTTGGAGAAAAGTGACCCCCAACTGATCCATTATAGAACTCTTCTAACATTTTCTCAATCTGATTTGTCCCAATGCACCTCAACAACACCTCATTTATATCCTTTTTGAACAAGACACCATCAACAAGTGCATATGGAATAGCCTGCAATCTGAAGTGTCTTCTTTTGGATTTGTTCATCTCTGGAGGGCATAGGCTTGTTTGTAAGAATTTCATTATGTCTTGGGTCCAACAAGGAGTGAGCACACCACCATTTTCTTCTTGAACATCTTTTTGTTCTTGGTTGTCCTGCAGCACCAAAACAACATTCTTCTCTTTGCTTGCTTCAATTGGTTGACTCAAGACCAATTTCTCACACAATCATTTTCCTCAGACCAGCTTGGTGAATTTGATCTCAATTTCATACTCCATGACATGAGTAATCCACCCTGCACGTTTTTCATTCAGATCTTTGTTGAGGAGGAAGTATTTAACTCCCGCATGAGAAACTAGTAGTTGAACCTTGTTGTTCGAAACTAGATGCTTAAATTTCTTCAAGCTCCTAATCACTGCAAGAACATGCTTCTTAATGAAGGAATACCTTACTTCATAGTCCTCCAAGCTTTGTCTAAAGAAGGCAATTGTCTTCTTTGCATTTTCTTTGTTCTACTTTACTAAAATTGTAGAAATTGTATCACCACCGCCAAATGCATAAAGGATGAAGTCTTTGGAGAAATATGGGTTAATGAAAGTTAGAGCCCATGAGATAGCTTCTTTGATTACCTCAAAACTTTCCTTACCTTCAGCTATCCATTTGAAATCCATACTTTTTTTTCAACATCATAGTTATTGGCTTGACAAGGGCTGCAAAGTCTGGAACAAACCTTCGAACAAAATTGATTCTTCCCAAGAAATTTTGAAGAGCCTTCTTATGACTTGGTAATGGAATTGATTTTATTCCTTTAACCCTTTCTGGATCAATTACTAACCCCTCTTTGGAAACAATGTGGCCTAGGAGCTTGCCTTCATGAGCTAGGAATATGCATTTTTTTAGATTCAAGGATATCCCAAATCTTCTACATCTTTGGAACACTTGTCTCAAATGAAAGAGATGGTCTGCTACATTTTTAGAAAATATAGTAATATCATCTAGGTATATCAGCACTATCTTGTTGATCAATCCCTTGAATGCCATGTCCATTGCCCTTTGGAAGGTAGCTCTGGCATTAGATAGCCCAAATGGCATTTTTCTATATGCATAGGTTCCCCATTTGGTGGTGAAGGTTGTTTTGAACTGATCATCTTCTTTTAGAATAATCTGATTATACCCTGAATAACCATCTAGCAATGAAAACCTATTAGAGCCAGCAATAATTTGTAAAATCTGCTCCATAGAAGGAAGTGGGTAGTGATCCTTAAGGGATGATCTGTTCAAATCTCTAAATTCTATGCACAACTTGATTTCCCCACTCTTGTTTCTAACTGGAACCAAGTTTGCAACCCAGCTTGAATGCTTAATGGGGAATATGATACTTACTTCTATTAACTTATTCAATTCCTTCTTCATGAGAGGATCAATGTGGGGATTGATTGGTCTCTATTTTTTCCTAATGGGCCTAGCACTTGGATCTAGTTCAATTGTGTGTTGAGCTAGCTTGGGATTGAAACCTATCAATTCTTCATAGCTCCAAGAAAATTCATATGGGAACTCTTGGAAAAGTTACATGAATTCATACCTTTCTTACTTGGTTGCCACTTTACCAATTTGAAGTGACTTGCCTTCTCCAACTGATATGGTCTCTGAATGCTCTCCCTTGACTTGGATGTTTGCTTTCTCCTTCCTAAATTGATCATTAGGATTGAAGATAGACTCTAAAGTCACAATTCCTTTTGGAAATTTGTTGGTTCTTAGCTGTACCACTTGATCACCGTACTTGCTGTCCCAAACTTTTCTTGATTTTTGGCTGACAACTCAGCTTCCTCTTGCAAGAAATTGATGATCTGTTGGTCACTCTCAAACACTTTCCAACTTGTATTATTGTCTATCACTGATTGCCTTAAAATCACATGGATATTTGGCTGAATTTTATCTCTTTTGATACTTTCTACAACATCAAAAGTTTCTCCAACTGCTACAAGTCTATCAACATCTTGGTTCTCTTTCCTAGGGATGGAGTTGATGCCAAAACCCTCAAAATACTCAATGAGATCCCACACCCTATTCCTATAACTTTTGAGCAAGTCATTCTTGGCAGCATGTTGTCCTTTAATTTGATTAACAATCAACTCACTATCACCAAAGACTTGTAATTTTTTGATGCCTCTCTTTCTTGACCAATGCAATCCATGTATCAAAGCCTCATACTCAGCAGTGTTGTTAGAACATGCAAACTAAAACCTAAAAGCTGAATAATAATTAATGCCTTGAGGTGAAACAAGCATAGCTCCTCCTCCTACACCTTGTCTACTTCTTGATCCATCAAAGAATAGCTGCCATACCTCATTGTCATCTCTATGGTCTGGCTTGGTGATGCTGGGAAGAGGCTGATTTTCTTCATGCATGTAATAGACTCCTAGTTCATATTCCTCCATTTCTTTGTAGGGATCAAAACCATGTACCTTGCTAGCCCATTCATCAAGAGTCAAATTTGGAATGCTTCCAACTTTGGTGTCAACTTCATGTGTGTTTGGATAATCCTCTTGATCAAATGCTAAACAATTGGCATTGATTGGGCTTGGAGTATGAGGCTCAATGTGAAATTTTGCAATAGGTTCAGACCTAATTGTGGCCTTGGCTCCATACCTTGTCCTGAATAGCATGTGTGACCAATCAGCAGATAGGTATCCTCCAATTCAAGCTGTGAAATCCCTTGACGAAACATATGGCAAAGAGTGGTGGCAAATCTATCACTAACACATCTTAAAAAACAATGACATTGGGGCATGCATGCAAAGTAAGGTTCAAATATTTAATTACCCCAATTGTTGCTACTGACTGTCCCATCTAATTACACCACCCCCTTGGATATGACTTCATATTGAAGGCCCAGATGATTAGCTATTTTCTTGGGCATCACGGAACTACTTGCCCTAGAATCAATCATACAATTATGTACTAGTTTATCCCCAATGATCAATGAAACATAGAATGGAGGGGGCTTTAAATTTTTACCTTGTTGTCCCCCATGATTCCCCTCAGGATGAGTGGCATTTGTGAGTACCTTCTCTTGCACATGAGCTAGCTGATTTGGGGTTGACCAATTCTTCGTGGCAGCTTGTAGCAAGTCCCTTTGTCCTGGGATGGATAGTGACTCCCACATAGATATGTTCACATTGGTCTTCTTCATTTGTTTCAATGATATTGAATGGGGATGAACCATCTCTTTGCTTCCCTTTAGTCTGCACATTCTTTTCTTGTACATGGGCTACAATAACTAGCATTTGAGCTAGTCTAGAAGGTGGCTTAGGATTTCCTTACACATTTGGAACTATATTTTTCTTGCCAACACCTTGTGGAGTGATGGAAGGTTGTGAATCACTTGGACCTGATGACTACCCTTCACCAATATTCCTCTTCTTTGACCATGTGTTAGCTACTATACTCTGAGAAGGTGTTTGATTCACACCACAAAAATCTTCAGCCTACCAATTGACAAGTGTAGTCTCATCTGGAGTTGTATCTTGTTGAGATGTTCCTTGTTGTTGGTTTGTTTCTCCCCTTACTTCACTCTCCACACCAGTTGTTGTCACCATCAAAGCTTGGTTCAAAGCACCATTGAAGCACATAGATTGGTTGTGAGGTTCATTGACTATGGGAAAAACCAGTCATACTCTTGAGCTATATTATTTTGCACTAGCACTAAGGCTTTAGAGGTAGACACAACATGGGGGTTATAGGGCTGAAATGGTCTATTGGTAGGAGGCCTTCACTTGATTTTGATTTGTAGCTAGAGTTGGGTGGCCTATTAGGTTGATATGGTTTTTTATTAGGCTGAGTTTGAGGCTGATAAGAAGGCCTAAAACTTTGAGCTTGTTGTCTCTTGAGTGTAACCAGCTCATTGCCCAAATTTTGTAATTGTTTCATAACTTCTTGAAGCTCATTTGAGGCACTAGAGGATGAAGTAGAAGTTTCATTTGAACTCTAATTTCTAGGAGTGGGAATAGGAGCTAAAGTAGGTGCTTGACTGGCACTTGGGCTTCCCAACTTTGGATATAGGGGCATATGAGGCCTAGGTGCAATTTTAACAGCTTGGATCAAACAATTCTCAGCCCTAATGGCGATGCTATAAGCTGCAGGTAGAGTTATACCTCCCATGGATTAGATCAACATAGAAATGTCAGAATTTAAAGCCTTGAGAAAGTATAAGAAAACACCTTGAGCTATTGGCCTCATTGCCAATGGGATTCTATCCCACATTCTTTGAAATCTGAAATTGAAATCTATTAGCTACTCATTGGGAGCTCTCTTGATAGTTTTCAGTTGCTCCAATAGAGACAAGTTGTCCCCTTTCTCTCCAAATTGGTTATGGAGAGCTGTGCACAACTGGTTCCAATTGTGGATAGATCCTACCTCAAGGCTCCTGAACCATTGCAAGGCTTTCCCTTTGAATGAAGATGCTAAAAATTTGACAGCAATATCCATCTCAACAATCTCATGGATTGCACAAACATTCGCAATGTCTTGGACATGATCACCAGCTGTGGTCTGATTTTCTGCAGTAAAATATGGAATGTTCTTCAATATTGCAATTGGAACTGGGTTTTGTGGATTGAGAGCAAGTGGGTTGCTACCAGTAAAGTTGACATAAGGATTGGGTTGTGCCATTATGATTGGCCTAAGAACCCTTGTTGATTGGATGAAAGGTCTACCAAGTGGAGGAGTTGATAGAGTTCTATTTGGTGGAGACGGAGACCTTTGAATCCTTCTTCCCCTTTCTCCTCTTTCTGGGGATAATTGTAGATGCTCAGACAATCCTTCTTCTCTGGTCCTTCACCTTGTTTGGATCCTTCTCATGGATCTTCAAGCTTGGACTGCTGAAACTAGTTGATTCTATGCTTTTGGAGTCGTCAAATGTGTAAATCAGGGCTCTTTCAAGCAAGAAATTTACAAAAATTACACATCAAATTTGTTGTAATGAAGATGAAGACCTCTAAGGTCCCATCGGGCATGCCAAAACTGTTAGTGCAAATCTACATCAGCACCCTAAATAACCTTCAGATCTACATTTTAGTTAATAATGGGTCATTTAGTGTGATTGCACAACATTGAATTTTCTCCAAGGTGTGGGACCTTGCAGAAAATGGGAAAAAACTCTCCAGATTAAAGCTGGTTCCTATTCCTCTATTTAGGTGCATGCATTCATTTGCAAGAGGATCAATATCCTAAGTCCTACTCTAAATTTTCCAAGGAGACCAAGGTGAAAATGTAAGAAAGGGGAAATAATGAAATCTAAGCTAATGGAGGTGATGCACCGAAGAAGTGATGAACTCCCACTCTATTGTTGCAACACAAACACATATCATAATAATGTAACTCAGAGCATACACAGAGTTGCCAAATTTGTAATGAAAAGATCAGAATACAATGATAATGGACAGTGAGAAAAGGGGTTGGAAGATCACCCACAGAACTTATATTATCATTCCACATAGTTGAATATAAAGCATTACAATAGCCAAAGGAGGCATAAATTTTGCATGTTGCGGATTATATGAGAGGTTTGAGAACTCCACAAATCTACCTGCTAAGGATAGAGAGAGAGAGATTACAAGAGAAAAATGTCCAACCATTACAATAGAATGACATCTTATTCAATTTATATCTGAAGAAAATAGAGGAAAAACAGAAGGAGGAAGCAAAATCTGATCCTTGGATTCAACCACCCACCATTAATCTTTTCAAATCGGCCTGCAAACCATCAAATTGATCTCCTCCTGTTTCTTCTTTGCGTGTTGGAGAGAGAAAATGATAAATTTGGTGCAATACAGCTCTCAAAGCAATCTGATCTCACATTTATGGCATGAGAAGACATTTTTTGGGTTTTCTTCCATAAAAATGAACCGATTCTTCATCCTTGGCATGTGGGAGAAAGCCACCATGGCGGATTTGAGAAAAAATAACTCATTTGAAGCAATCTAGTTCGCATTAAAATCTTGAAAGACATTTTTGACATTTTGTTCATCGAAACCTATAAGAAATAATGTTTTTATTCCTCAAATTCATAGAGGGGCTTGAGACCTTTCCAAAAAGTTAGATTTTGTTGAAATTTGATCTGTGGATCAAAAGATATGCCCATCTGAAGATTTAGGGAAAAATTAGGGTAAAAACTCAGGCACAAATTTCGAGGCAGCAAAATTAGAATTCAAAAATGGGCTCACGGGTTCAAAAATTTTCTTTTTTCATTTTTGGAAAATTTTCCAAAAAATCTCAGTTCCTCTGCCACCCTGGGACACGTGGCGTCTTCTAGTTCGTCGATGGAATCGCGGGCTCAACCTGCCCCCTTTTTCCTTTGATTTCATTTTGGGAAAATTTCCCCTTTTTCCCCCCACTTATGCCAGTTCATCTGGACACGTGTCACCTTCTCATTGGCCTGTGGAATTATGGGCTCAACCTGTGTGTCTTTTGCCTTTGATTTCATTTTGGGACAATTTCCCCAAAAACTCCCACTGCTCCGCTACCACATGGTAGCTTCTCATCACTCAGTGGGCCTTTGGGCCTAAATTTCGATTTTGCACTTTTAGCCAAAAGGAAAACACTTACCAATTCTCCCCGTGCCTCGTTGTTCTGCCCTGACTGGACACATGTCGGCTCCTCATTCATACGCGGGCCCGCATGTAAAATTTTTCCCTTTTATGCTTTTAGTCAAAGCACCAAAAAAACTTGAACTTTCCCCGACATCCACCACTCCACCCTGCCACGTTGCACCTTCTTATTGGTTGCAGGCCTATCAAGGGAAAATTTTCCCAAGAAACTCTGTCGAGTCATAACTTGAAAAGTACAAGGAGTTAGGAGGAAAATTTTACCTTTTTGGAAAGGTAAGAAAATTTTCTATTTGATGGAACCATTTCCAAAAGAAATTGAGTCCGTAATGCATGAAAAATTTTCATTTTAAGTACCAACAAAGGGAATGGATGAGAAGTTAGCCAAAAACAAGCATGGGCTTATTTTGGATAATAGTATCACTAAGACCAAGTGTATTCCTTGGTAATGGACATGATCAGAGTTCAATCATCCCTCTTATTGATTAAAGGTGTGTTCTCAAATGAGGAAGATGGTTTGTCACAAGTTTGGGCCCATGTGTTATTCAAAAGGTATGAACTAATCAAGCATGCCATTGATGTGTTGTATACATGTGAAGATGATGTCCAAAAGATACAGAAAGAGGTAGTTGCCGAGATCCAAAAACTTGGGGTATTAGCAGTGAAACTAGAAATTTCAATAGAATATTTATAGAAATCATTTGAATACCGAGTTAAGAACGAAGCTGGGGATCCCTTTTCATTCATTTAAAACACATTGGAATCTATGGATGAGATACAGGAAATCATTTCCACCACTGCAGAGAAGTATCAAACATGGTACTCAAAGTACAAACACATCAACTCCCTCACAGTGAATTTCATCAAGTCCCTCAGTATCATTCTAATCCCTCAAGAATGCCAGGTAATTCTAGCAGTGGCAAGATTCAACAAGGATTTTAAGGGAATTGAAATTTTCCAACACTTCCTGGGATTTCTTCAGTAGGAGGTTCATCTTTGGAACAACTCTCTCTCTCTCTCTCTCTCTCTCTCTCTCTCTCTCTCTCTCTCTCTCTCTCTCTCTCTTCTTCTTCTTATTTCTTCCTCCTTATCACCTTTCTTCTCTCCCTCTTCTAATTCTTTGTTATATGTAATCATGACATTTCATCTTATTCATTAAAGTGGGTTTATAAGGTTGAATTGTAAAATTCCCTTTGTTTTATAAAAAGGACTTAATATCCTAAGTCCTAGGAAGATGAAAAGTCATGAGATGAATAGGGAAATGAAGGGTCATGTGGGGGGTAGATGAAAGTTATTTTCTAATCCTATATAATGTAATGACACCCTCATTCTTAAGGTTTATCAATTTTTTACTCAAGAGAGAGATCTTTTTGAGATAAACAAGATAGATAGCATTTTCTTCCTACTTCCTTAACTATTTTCCTCCATTTCCTGCATTGTACAACTTGATAAAAATGAAAATAAAGAAATGGATTGTTTATTGTCATGGCTCATGAATGTTTGTAACTTTTTGTGCATGGTTTCCTCTGGCCGTTGGCATAATAATCTTGTTGTTTCTTTCTAATCAATTGTGAATGAGAATTGTCTAATTGACTCTTGCAAGAATCTGATTTTCTACTCGTAGGGTTAATTATCATTGTCTAACTTCCCACTCCCATTTCCCCACACTTCATAAAATTCTTCCCTTACAATTCCTTGTAATAATTTGTTGCGGGTACAGTAGATTGTACCTATTGGATCCCTGGCCTCTTGGCCAACCACAAATTTTTTGTTTTCATCCATTCACAATAAAGTGGAGCTACACCACCCAAGTAAAGGGACCTAGATTCCTAGAGCATTGGCTAGAAATCCAAAAAAATTTCCCTCGATAAATTTTCTCACCAATAGTTTTTGGTGCCCACCGTGGGGAAGACTTGGCAACAATCTGCACCCAAAAAATGACCCATAAAAATACAGTGAAATTGAAAAATACAAAAACATTCACAAAAGATTTTTTTTTAGAATTTAAACAGCCACATGTGCCTTATGTCTGCAAACCATGGCTATTCTGGGTAATCCTCCTATTGAAAGACCTGATTTACTCTTCCACATTCAAGAGGATGTTGCTTTGGCTTTAAGAGAGGCTATTTAGTATAAAAGGAAAAGTGTCAATCAATACTTCATTACCATGAGAGTACTTGATCTTGAAGAAGATTGTGCTCCTGAATTAGAAATGCGGAGACAAATTTAAGCACTACAAATAAGAGCATAGATTTTCAAGTTGGTGGATAAAAGGTACACCCGACAACAAAGACAAGAAGGAAAAACCAATCCCATTTTTGAAGAGCTTCAAAGAAGACAAGATCTTCTCAGTATTCAGAGGTCTCCTCTTCATCACACAACTGGTCACATTGGGATTCCAAGCATTATTGATCCATTAGACATTGATTTTCCATACATCAATGAGAATCTTGAAAATTTCAATGACGTAGAGACCGAAGAAGAAGCTAGAGAAAGAGAAGCAAGAGCTGAAGTGTAATTAAGAGCTCAAATTGAAGAGATTGAAAGAGCTCAAGCTGAAGCTGACACAAGAGAAGCAACTGAAGTCATAGGCTTAGAAATTTTGGAAGCTAGAATCCAAAAAGGAATGGCAGATCGTAATTGTGAAGAACATAGGCCAAATGTGTCATGGCTTAGAAACACCACCCCACTTTCCCTTGCACAACCACACCATGAGCTCCTAAAAGGCTCAAGGAAAAACATCCCAAAATTTATAGGTGATGTTTCTCAACTCCCTAATGAACATATATTAACATTCATCACCGCTTGTAGTGTGTTGAGCATGGAGCACGAAGATGTATCAGTATGGATCTTTGTGGAATCACTTTAAGAAAAAAAATTCAAATGCTTTTACATGTTTCCCTCTAGGTCTATGAAATGCTAGTAAGATATAAGAAGCACATTCAAGCATAGGTTCAAATCTACAAAATATTTTCAAGATCTCTTGGTCCAGTTGGTATAAATTAAGAAAGATGTTTTCGAGTCAATGTGATACTTCATCACCAAATATAAATGGATAGTAAGAAGAATTCCCAAAGATGTCATGCCTCCCAAAAATAATTTGAAAATATTCTTCATCATTGCTTTACCACCAAAAGTTGGTTTCTTCCTTAGAAGAGCTCAACCTAGAAATTTGAGGGAAGCACAAGATTTCGCAATCGATACAGAAGATGATATAATATTGTCTAGCAAAGTGAAAGGTCTGAATGGAAAGTAAAAATGTCAGAGTTCAGGTTTAGTTACCACAAACCCAATGTTCCAAAAAATGGCCAATGACTTGGTCACCTTGAAAAAACAGCTGTCTCAAATCATAATGCAGAATACTCCAAGGATACCAAATCCTCCCAATAGGCCAAGGATTACTCCGCCTCCTCATCGGCTCTCTCTCAAACAACACCAATTAATGTCACTTGTGACAATATTGAACCAGAAGAAGAAGTGGAAATAAAAGAACCTGAAGAAGAAGATGTAGGAGATGATGATAACTATCTTGAAGTTGAGGAAGTTGACGGCAATACACACAATGGACTAATTGAGTACATTTATGGAGATGAAGATGAATATGATGATGATGAAGAAACCCCAAGCATTTCATGTGCATTTTTCACTCACGCACAGTCCAAGAAAGGTGACTCATCCTCAACCGATGTGGTGAAGGGAAAGGAAAAGAAAGAACATCCTTCTACGGAAGTTCCACAAAACAAAACTATCAGTAGAGGATCACCACTACCACCTTCAATGGAGGTGGCTAAAGGAAAACCAAACCCACCGATCAGCAAGGATAACACTACCACACCAAGTAACTCTCCTAGCTCTTTCCCTAGTCCTAAAGTTGCTAAAAGAAGTTCTTCTTCAAATACTATTCCTACAAAATCATCTAAGGTTCTACCGAAACCCATGTCCTCACCTTCTTCCAAGCTAGATACTATGCCTGTGAAAGAAAATCCAACTCCCAAAGTAGCAAAACCTACACCATGTAAATCTTCCATCATCCTTTAAACCTCAAACTTGCTCACCATGACTCCATTTGATTATGTAGAACATGCAGGTAAAACCAAAATCAGAATCATAGAGATTGAATATTTACAAATGCACCATGTCCAATTTGATAGGTTTTTTTATGTATTTTGTGGTGGTATCCCTATAGTATCAAGCTTAGTTTCCAAAGGCCTACTTCTAATGCCTTCCACACAACCTTCATAAAACATGCTAGCCCTCAGTGCCTCTAAAACCAGCAAAGTTAAACCTTTTTACCTGTCACTTCTCATTAAAGTGTTCCAACTCAATAATTGCATCATATATTCTGGAGCCTCAGATAATGTGATGCCAATCAAAGTTACAAATTCTCTAGGCCTCACCTTGACCTCAAAAAATGGCTCATGTTACTCAATGGAATCCAAAAAAATGCCTTTCATGGGAAGAATAAAAGATGCACATGTATCACTAGTTGATTTTCCAGAGAAGAAGGTGCTTCTCACCATCCTTGTGGCAGATATTTTGGCATCTTTACAGATGCTATTGATCTAAAGCTTCTATAGAGATTTGGTTAGAGAGATCAAAATGGATTGGTCGTCAGCAACTATTCCAGTAAAAGCGAGATGAAGAAATTGTTTCCAATAAGGAAGATGAAGTACACAGTTGAAAAATATGATGATCCAAAGGCGAACATTCTATTCCAAGATAGTGCACTAGGTAACTACTTCCTCGCATTAGAGAAAGATGAGAATTTTCCACTTCTTATGGAAGAATAAGAGGATCAAATCTAAAAAATGGAATTCAATGGTAGTCATTCTAGCATAGGTTTGGAAGCAGGTGTGGTGGTGTGCTCTCCTTCCAGTGAATTTTACTCATTCACCTACAAGCTACAGTTTGATAACACAAATAACATGGTGGAGTATGAAGCCCTCCTCTTGGGCATGGGCGTAGCAGAAGATATGGGGATCAAGAAGCTAAGATGCCAAGGTGATGTAGAGGTGATGGTAAAGCAAGTTTGGAAGTAATACCAGGTGAAAAATACAATACTCTGACATTATAGAAATAGAGTATGGGATTACATCAAATATTTCGATGCATTTTTCATCGAGTCTATTCTGTGAGACTAGAATGAAAAGGATGATTCCCTTGTAGTGTCATCTTCCCTAGTGACACCCCTTCCTTCCTTTGGTAAATATAAAGTAACCATAGAGATGATTTTTAGGCCCAGCGTACCTGATAATGCGAACCACTGGAAAGTTTTCAATGATGACAACTAGCTCTTGGCCTTCTTGGAATAGAGAGATAATTTCAAAAACCTCTTCTTTGAGGGAAGTGAGAACCCACGCAGGGAGTCAATTCATGAGGAATACAAAGAAGGAATTAAAGGAATTGATGAAGAGGGTGTAATCAAGGTTAAAGGAAATTAAATCCCAAAAGGTCTTGTCTCTCTGGAAGACTTGTTCTATAATCATGATAGATTCATCCAAGAGAAAGCAAAGCAGCTGAGGATGGTCAATATCAGAAATTGTTATTCACCTGAGGAAAACAGAAGGTTTGTTTCTTTTTTGAAAAATTATTTTGACATTTTGGCTTATTCTTACGATGAACTTAAGTCTTTCCAACCTATGGAAATGCATCCCTCAATCCCTTTGAAGCCAAATACCAAACCTTTTAGGAAAAATCAAAGACCGTATAATCCAATAATTGTTGATACCATCAAAGAGGAGGTCTTGAAGATGTTGAATACAAGAATAATCTTCCCTATCTACCACTCCATGTGGGTAACAAATATTTTCCATGTATATAAGAATAACAGAGAGATAAGAAATTGTGTGGACTTACAAAATTTGAACCAAGCTTCCCTTAAGGAAAATTACCCACTCCCAATCATGGACCACATTTTGTAATAAGTCACTGGATCAGAGATGCTTTCATTGATTGATGGTTTTTCAGGAAACAATCATATCGAAGTGGTGGAAGAGGATAGAAGAAATACATCCTTTACTACTCCATGGGGCACCTTTACATACATCAGAATGCATTTTCATTTGATCAATGTCAAGGAAACATTCCAGAGATCAATGGACTAAGCATTCAAAGATCTAAAACTTTGCATCGTCATCTATCTCGATGACTTGAAAGTATTTTTAAAAAGGCAAAGGGATCATTTCGAACATCTGGAGCAAGTTCTCATGAGGTGTAGAAAACATAGCATATCTCTAAATCCCAAAAGTGCATCTTCAGAGTTATAGAAGGTACGTTACTAGAGTGCATTGTGAACAAGCATGGAGCACACATTGATCCTGAAAGAGTGAAAGTCATTCAAGCACTATCTCTTCCCATAAGAAAGAAAGGATTTCACTCCTTATTCGGAAAGGTAAAATTTCTTCACCACTTTTTTCCGGAGTTCACAAAATTGACGAAACATATCACAACCATGATGAAATATGAAGCCATGTTTAATTGGAATGATGATGGAAAGACCTCTTTCAAATAAATCAAGAAATCCATTGCTAAAGCCCCAACTATGGTGTCTCCAGACTTTAGTAAAGAATTCATTATGTATTGTTATGAATCATAGCACACCCTCTCCGTCATTCTTTTTCAGAAGAATGATGAAGGTGTGGAAGAACCTATTCCATTCATGAGTTTCCCTTTGAAGAAACATGAGCTAAACTACATCCAATTGGAAAAACATGCCTATGTGGTGGTCAAGGCTGTAAAAACTTTTAGGTTTTACATACTCAACTCTCATACATTGGTGATGGTCCCAGAAAGCACAACCAATTCCATCTTGACACAGCAAGATCCTAGAGCTAAAAGAGGAAATTGTGTTGTAAAATATCAAGAGTGTGACTTGGAGATCTGACCCTCTAATTTGGTGCGGGGAAATGGCCTATGTATATTGATCACCGAAGATGAGGCTCTCAAGGCACAACATGGTGAAGGTAATTTTCCTTGATCAATTTGTTTTGAAGATAGTCCACAAGTTCTCTTCATAACTACTATCGATGAGTGGTACACAGACATCGCCTATTATCTAACCTATGGAGAATTCTACCCCCATCTTGACTATAAGTAAAGGATAAAACTCAAGGTGAAGGAAACTATGTTTTTGATATAGAACCATGCACTCTACAAAATAGGTCTTGATGGATGTTTTCTCATGTGTGTAGATAAAGAACAACAAGTGAAACTCTTGAAAACATATCATGATCAAGCTTGTGGTGGGCACTTTTCAACAATGGTCACTGCTCACAAGATCTTACGAGGAAGATACTACTAGCCTAATATTTTAGCAAACACTCAAGAATGGGTTTCCAAGTGTGAGGCTTGCCAAAAAAAATTTGGGAGGCCAAAACTCGTAGCACTTCCCCTCATGTCATTTGTCATTGAAGAACCATTTCAGCAATGGGGACTGGACTTCATTGGTGCTCTATATCCTCACTCAAGCATGAACCACACCTACATTCTCACACTAACATATTATTTCATGAAGTGGGTGGAGGAAATCCTAGTAAATAATGTTAACAGAAAAACGATATGTAATTTCATCAAAGAAAATATCATAGTACGTTTCGTTGTGCTACATAAAATCTTAGCGAAAAATGCTACCTATTTTTCTTCAACGGAGTTGACTAATTTCTATACGGATATGGAATATCCATTTCCCACTCATCATACTACTATCCACGAGGAAATGGTTAGGCCAAATCTAGCAATAAGAACATTGTGACCATTATCTGCAAGCTCATGGATGAAATCTAGAGGAACTAGCACAAGAAGTTGTATGATACATTATGGGTGGACAGGATCACTCTAAAGAAAGTAATCAACATGTCACCATTTCAGCTTCTGTATGGAGTTGAAGTGGAAATTACCATTACATTTGAAATTCCATCTCTCAACTTGCTCTAGAGAATAGAAGACTAACAGTACATAGATTCAATTGAGAAAAGAATTTTGTTTCTTAAGAAGCTAGAAGACAACAGGCTCCGAGTGGTCGATAGTATCAAGGAACATCAACTGAAGGTGAAGAATATTTTTGACAAAAAGACCAGGGAAAGCGAATTTAAAGTTGGATACCTTATTCTCCTATGGGATAATAGGAGAGAACCAAAAGGGAGTAATAGCAAGTTCGACTCTTTTTGGCTCGGCCCATTCCAGATTCATGAGGCATGCAGAGAAAACACTTTCCTTTTATCGTATCTAGATGGGATGCCATTAGAATTACCTCATAACATAAAATACTTGAAACAATTTTGCAAAGAGCTATGGATATGGGGCAAGACCCCAAAGCTTTGTGCAAAATACCCTCAATGGACCATATGATAAGAAATGAGCAAGGAATCCTATTTGCATGTATTAAAACTTGAAATAAACAAGAAATCTAACAAATAGCATTAACCTCTATTCTTGAAAGCTTAACAAAATATGCCTACTAAAGACTTAAGCAATCAGTTTTGTTGTTTACTCCATGAGGGTGAATGAATCTCACTAAATGGCTACATGGCCAAGTTTAGCTATTCCATTACTAACCTAACATGGGTGCAAGATGAAGCTATTTTAATGGTGGATGACCCAAGATCAAATGCCTTATTAGCTTGGCTAATGCAAATGAGCTCTTAAGCTTTCTTAGGCTTGTTTTGGCTTTGTGTTATGTAAAGTTGTGTTTTTGAATGGGTAGGCTTAGCCTTGTATTTATAGTTTTTGGTTTGGAAGAATTTGGAATTTGGGTGCATGTGGGACTAAATCTCAAAAATCACTTTTAGATTAGATTAGGATAAACATGCTTTAGGCTTAGTTAAGCTTGGTTTAGGCTAGTTAACTAGGGTTTAGGCTAGTTAAACTTGATTAGCAAGTGATTAGAGACTCATTGAGAGTTGGGAGGGGTCTGGATAACCAATTGTGACTGATAGATAGCCTACGAAGCTAATAGAAGTGGTCTAGAGAGAACTAGGGAGGTTCTGAATGGTCGAAAGGAGGAATGTTTAGCTAATAAGAGAGATATTAGCCAAATAAGTTGATTATAGGAGGAATACGACCAAGAAGGTGTCGTGAATGGGCATCCAAGAATGGAGCGAAGAAGGGTTGAATTAACGAAAGTGTCGTCAATTGGTTGAATTGGATGAAATGCTAAGTGTAAGCATATTTTAGGTGTCTACATTTTCCCCTCTTTGGGGTGGCGTAAGCTGACGTCACTTCAAAGAAAGTAGACAAGTATAAACAAGTAGAAAATTTTGAAGGGATAGAAGAAAAATGAGTAGAATGGAGGATGCCCCCTCGATTGTCGATGGGGTGATAGAAGAACTCGATTGACGATCAAAAAGATGACAAAAAGAGAATAGAAGAAAGAATAGTGTGAAGAAGAAAAAAGGGATATAGAAGAAAAAAGAATATGAGGAAGGGGGAATGAGCTAACATCCATCCAGTGCCTTTTAAACAACTTTATTTTTCATCATATTGCTAGTGATCTTCATCATCGGTCCTTATTAAAAAGAATGAACAAAAGTGTAGTATGACATGAAAATCCATATACGAACAAATGTCCATTGCTAAAAACACCAACTCCATGCAACATACAAAATGCAATGCAATACGAGAAAGTAAAAGATGCCTAACTCCATGCAACATACATAATGCAATGCAATACGAGAAAGTAAACAAGCTAAACTAACAGAGAAACATAATGTAATGTTTTTGTTATCAAGCTTCAGTTCTGACCTGTGTGAATTAACGACAAGGGTTAATGATGGTGCCCCAAGAAAGGATACATGCAAGGAGAATAATGGAGGACACTTCGGTCCGATGAAAAAGCAATGTGCACTACGAAACAGTACCAGGAAACTCGTTGTGCCCCAGAGTACAGACGAAGTAAGCAGCCTAGCTTTTGTTGATGGAGGTAGATCAAGATGATCCGCGAGTCACACACATGAACAGGTGAGAACCAAAGTGAGAACCAAAGAGTGACATTTTGTAGGATGATTTTTTCTAATTTTTAGAATGTTTTTAACATATTTGAATGTTTTTTATTTTTCTAACATATTTGAATGTTTTTTATTTTTCTAACATATTTGAATGTTTTTTTATTTTTCTAACATTTTGAAAGTTTTTTGAAACTATGTACAGGAAGACGAGGAAGCATGGATGCCCCTAGCGATAGATGGGATGTACAAGGGCATAAGGCCATGTGCGTATGAGAAAGGTGAAGATGTAAAAATGCCCCAGTGATTAGGTGGGAGTATTCAAAGGAAAACTCTTCACAGGTAGAAGCGGGACCCAAGGCCATTATGGATAGGTTCAACATGATGATGAACATAAACCAATGAAGTGCTGGGAAGAAGCAAGGATGCCCCCAGTGTAAGTTGGCCTAAAAGCACATGATAGAAAGGAAGGAGAAGATTGTTTTTGTGAAAGGGGACAAAGGTGTCCGAAAACATGGCAAAAAAGTAATCTTATACACATGGATGTTCTGAATGAAGTAGAAGAACAATGTGAATGATATGAATGTAGCTTAGAAGCCTCGCGATGAAGAAGTGATTAGCCAAAGGCACAAATCGTGAGACGAGATAAGGACTAAAGTAAGAGTCTGAACAAGGTCCAAAAAAAGACACTTGGTAACATACTAATCCTGCTTACTCATAGAGATCCAGTGTGTGCACGTGGAATTTAATTACCTCTTGAAGGGAAGATTTAATAGACAACAAGTGAAGACACCCTAGCCAATGTGTAGGAATGATTGATTTTGAAAGGTGATAGGTGATTTGTGAATGGAAGGTGGAAGGATAGTCGTACATTGCTCCGCTGCCAGCCAGGCGTCCATAGCCCCGACGGAGATGTATTTGATTCTAATCACAACATTTCTCTACTACCAGTCAGGCGTCCATAGCCCCGATAGAGATTATTGGAAATACCCCAAGAGAGAGTAATATATCAATTTTCTTTTTCTTTGTAGCTTTTAGATTTTTTTTTGATTGATTTTGATTCTTTTTCTTTCTGAAAACTTATTTCAGCTCTCTTGTTTGACAAGGGGTTAAGAACCACTGATGGCTTGATGGAAGGAGGTGGAAGTGATTGTGATGATGACATTGGCTAGTGTCAACAAATATGTCCAAAATTTCTTCGCAACAAGTTTATTAGATGTTGAATGTGATAGGATCTCTAAGAGGTCAGTCGTTCTTTAATTTACCAAGGTGATAAAAGACCAGGGTCAAACGGATACCATAGAGATAAATGTCACAAAATGCGTGTGAAAAGGCTAACCAAAATATCACCAAAGGGATGAAAATGGTAGGAAGACTTGCAGAATTAATGATAAGAAAGGGAAGAAATAAACATCCATGTGTACGCAATACCTGATTGCAATGTTTGATCTTTGTACCTTTGATTTTTCTTGTGTTTTCTCAATGTTTTTGTATTTTTGAATTGTTTTTTATTTTTAGATTTTTGATAGTTTTTGGAAAGGTGGGACCAACAAATTCACTCCATGTGATAGGATCCAACAATGATGTTTGCGACTTCCTTGATAAGGGAGACTAGGTGCATTTTTTATCAAGAGTTATGTTATCCCCGATCTCAATGATCATGGTGAGCTCGTACTCAACAAATGACTGTGATTTATCCTGAAACATGGATTTCGTATGTGGGAGCTTGAGTTCCCTATCCAGAGGTTTATGCACTTTGCACCATACTTGATGGTTACGTTGATGTGCGTTCTTGAATCGCGCTTGATTTTTAATTTTTAAGATTGTTCGAGTTGTTGGGAGATTTGGAGCTCTTAGGAAGTTTTGATTACCTGAGCTTGATTAAGAAACTGTTTGGGTTTCTTATAAGCTGACATGTGACTTGTTTGATCCCGAGAAGGAGAAGAAAGAGTGAATGTTGATGTTTAGAACTGATGTGAGAAATGACCGTGGGCTTTCCACAACCATTGATAGAAGAAATATGTGATGGATGAAAAGGATACAGTCCAAGAATTGAAGAGGATGGGCTACGAGGAGGTGAGCCACTGATAGAAGATGATGAAGGGCTACTAGAATATGGCCCTAAGATGGAAGAAATTGGGCTATGAGGACATGGCCCAAGAATAGAAGAAGATGACGAAGGGCTACTAGGGTGTGGCCCAAGTATAGATGAGGAGGGACTACTCGGAGGTATCCCATAGATAGAAGAGGATGAAGGGCTACTAGGACGTGGCCCAAGAATAGAAGGTAATGGGCTACCAAGAGGTGACCCACAAGTAGAAAATGGAGGACTACTAGGATGTGGCCCAAGGATAGAAGAAGACGATGGGCTACTCAGCAGTGACCCAAGGAGAGATTTTGATTGAGGAATGATGATAGATAATGAATGATTTGGTAATGAGAAGATAGGCCATGGCTCAATGCTAGACCCAACATCTCATCATGCTCAGAAGAAGGTGAAGATGGAATAGAAGAAGAATCAAGTTCCATGACCTTAGGCTTTTCATCTATGTTCTGATAAAAGGATCAACTTATTTTCCCCAATACGCGAGTGTATCAAGTTCTAGAAAGAATCCTTGTTTGCAATCCTCTAGAGGGATATCATCATGTAGTCTAATTGTTCCTTCATTCTGAGAGAAATCAATCAATAGAGGTTGTTGTTCTTTGTCCATAGAAGGTTGAATAGAAGAAACATGTCCAATAAGTGGGGAAGATTGATTGATAGAAGAAGATGACTCAAGAGAGGAAGTAGGATTGGAGGTAGGCATCTCATGAATGGACGATTTGGATTTGGACCTATGTCATTTTTCTAGAAGACGACGTAATGTAGGTTGGAAAGTAGGATCACATAGCCATTCGTTAAGTTGTGACGTAGGAGTCGAATTAGATGATTGACTAGAGGTAACCCATGAGTCATGGAACTCTTTGAAAGAGGAAGAGGTCATTGAGACGACTGATGAAGGAGGTCCTGCAAAGAAAGGGAGGACCGTGACTCAAGACCCGAATTAGATGTTCGATCGATGAAACTTGGAGTCACACGAGTCTTCAAAGGAGGAAGACATCATTGAGGTGATTTGGAATAAAGGTCCTGCAAAGGAAGGGAGGACCATGATTCAAGATTTGATCTAGGGGTATCCAAACAATAGTTGGGATCCAAGTCTTCAGAAGAAGAGTGGGAGTCCGAATGGTAGTTTGGATCTGAATCAGAAGAAGAAGAGTGGGGGGAACCTGAATAATAATTTGGATCAGAAGCATCCAAACCATACCACCGACTATGAGCTAAAGGTGGGGAACAGGGTACCCGAATGGGCTCTCTAACATGAAGAACCAAATGAGGTTTAGTTGTAATGGGAATCTTTTGATTTGAATTGCTAAACCTAGGTTCCATATTGTTGTAAGTGTGAGAAACCACATGATAGTCAGTCATTGTTGGTGTCATTTAAGCACAAATGTCTAGACCTAGATAGTGTGATGGAAACTCCTTCAAAGGGAAGGAAGTGACATGTCGATTTGGGTAGCATAATGACAACCAACTAGACATTTGGTAAGTATGGAGATGCGTGCATGATTTTCCGAAGAAGGTCTAAGGAAAATAGACATTGTGATGACACAATCTCGATGAGATCAAAAAGGATTGTCCTAGAAAACAATTTTTCAGATGAATAATCACAAGGAACAATCATGCAAGTGTGAAACACAAAGCCAATCAACAAGGAAATACACCCTATGCAAATGCATGTGTGCAAAGTGATAGTTCGATGCAAAGATGATCAACACAATGTCAATATTTACGTCAAGCTCGAAATGAACAAGGTGTAAATATTAACAAAGGGTAGATGTGACTCCCAATCAAAGGATACAATGACAAGTTCAACAACCAACAAGGCCAAAATGTTAAAGGGTGAGGTTTACAAATGTAAGCCATGTAACCACACCAATTGGACACGTCTATCAAGCTTCGCGGAGAAGCGAGATATTAGTGCCAAAGTGGTATTGAAACGACACAAACAAAGTAAGTGACACCTTTCAAGATTTTGGGACAATGTTTGAAGTAAAACCAAGTCAAGGTATACTGAGGATGTGTTAAAATGTGTGCAGCGTAACACCACAATGCAGATACTTAGATCACATTTATGAAAAACATGACATAAGTATCTTAATTGTGTCAAGACAATGCAAACAAGGTAACACGTCAAAGGGAGATCAAATGATGAATCAATCCAAACTATGATGATGATCTTGAAATCAAGATCAAGTGGCCATCAAAGATATAAGGATGCACATCCACGCACTTTAGACATTTAACAACTCAGCCGCAAACATGGATGAGCGTAAATAGACAAAAAAGTGGTGAACACTATCTATGACAACACTCCCGAAAGATGCCTTCTCTTGTCCCAAATGGGCAAACAAGAATGCAAAGGTGTAGATCAAAAGATGAAAAATAAACTAAGTGCCACTTGGGAAGAGCTTCACCTCGTCTGAAGGTGAGAAAGAAGCTAAGCTAAGTGAACGTCATCTAATTTCTGTGATGAAAGGAACTTAGATCAAACTTAAAGGATTCTTTGCCTTGTTCAAAAAACAAGGTTCAGAATCCAAATGAGTTGTCACTTTGTGATGGCCAAGACGTGACAATGGACTAGTAAAGTGGGCTCCAAGATAGAATGGCCTCCTTAATAAGTTCTCTCAACTAGGTGTTACAAAGTTGTCTTAAGCGAGCACGATTTACCCAAAAAGTCACAATAACTGACTAATCTTGGGAGTATCTCAGCTTTACTTTACCCCCTTCGAGCACAAAGGGCAACTAGTGCATCCACATGTGCTCTCCCTGGGGTCACCATACAGACAACTGGTAACTCTAACTCACAAGGCGTACTAGTCAAGTGGGTAAGCTGGAGCGCTTCCTGTTTCATCCACGAGGTTACTCAGTGGTGGATTACTTTAGGGTTCCTGGAACCACCCCCATTGTTATAGCTTAAGGTGTTATGCCAAAGGGGTTATGTTCCAGTTGAGCGGATAGGGACGTACCCTTTTCCGAAACCTGCAATACAATGTTTTGAATATGGTGTGTTTTTTATCTTGCTTAACTTAATGTGGTTTTAAGTAGCACACCATTTGGCAACCTGCAAGAACATGTGTATTAGAGTTTTGTGTTTTGTTTTTGGACACCTTTCTTTGACAAGTGTTAGGGTCTTGTAGACAGCAAGTTTTTAGTAATTTTCCAGTTCACAGGTTGATGTCAAGAAAGAGAATTTAAACTTTGCTTTTGATTCCTAAGATTGCCAAAATGTGCGAAGGAAGAGCATACGCAATGTGAAAAATCCTACTGAAATCACATGAAAATTTTACTTCATCCTTTATAAAACAAGTGTTTTTTGAACAATTCATATGAGTTTTGTATAAGTGTTTTTGATCTCCAAGATCACCTTTGAAGACACGAGGAGAGAGCATACACACTTTTACAAAAACTAGTTAATTCTAAGCCAAAAAAACACTTTAACTATGCAAACTGAAATGTTTAAGAAAAAACATTGCTGTTTTGAATTGTTAGTTCTAAAAACATGCAGTAATGGATTAGAAGAAAAGATTTTTTGCAGACTGTAAAAATTTCCATTTTTAATATAGACACCTATTTATACTGACACTAGTGCTTCCCAACCAACGGATACACGCCCTGCTTAATGAGTACGCCTGTAGTTAAAAATTAATTAAACCTAATGTAATAAAACACAGATACACAACATGACAAAGACACGCCCATATTGACATGGACGCTAGGTTTCGACGTGTATACAAGCCTAAAACAGGAAATTGTCTAAAAAAAATTACAGAGTTAGACCATTTACGCATGTGTGGCTAACAGAGGTGGATACGCATCCCAAATGATGGAGACGCATGCAAATCCTTGTAGAGGTGAAAGTTTTAAGATTTTTTACACATTCTAGTTACCTAACACATATGCGGCCAGAGAGGCGGATACGCATCCCAGATGATGGAGATGTGTGCGCATCCTTGTAGAGGAAAAATTTGCAAATGATGAGGACTGCCAGACAGGTACACACCTGTTCTGATGGGACGCTAGGGTTTCAACATGTATGCGCCCCTTGTGTTACACCTACGCACACCCTGTGAAAAACCTGTAAAAAACATAGATTTTCAAATTTTCAAATAGGTTAGTTGTTAGTCAAAGTGTCCTATTTCTATATCAAACCCAATAAAATATATGTAAATGAAGGTCATTTATCTAGTGTTAGAAATAAAAATGAGGAAATAACAAGTGATTTGACCCAAAAACTTGAAAATGAACTTTGAAAAACCTAAAAGACCTCCATTAATGGAGGATGGACATAAGTGTCCCACCGGGCGTGCCAAATGTGTTCAATGAAAGGTTTTGCAAAGAGCTATGGATATGGGGCAAGACCCCAAATCTTTGTGCAAAAGACCCTCAATGGACCATATGATAAGAAATGAGCAAGGAATCCTATTTTCATGTATTAAAACTTGAAATAAACAAGAAATCTAACAAATATCATTAACCTCTATTCTTGAAAGCTTAATAAAATATGCCTACTAAAGACTTTAAGCAATCAGTTTTGTTGTTTACTCCATGAGGGTGAATGAATCTCACTAAATGGCTACATGGCCAAGTTTAGCTATTCCATTACTAACCTAACATGGGTGCAAGATGAAGCTATTTTAATGGTGGATGACCCAAGATCAAATGCCTTATTAGTTGGCTAATGCAAATGATCTCTTAAGCTTTCTTAGGCTTGTTTTAGGACTTTGTGTTATGTAAAGTTGTGTGTTTGAATGGGTAGGGTTAGCCTTGTATTTATAGTTTTTGGTTTGGAAGAATTTGGAATTTGGGTGCATGTGGGACTAAATCTCAAAAAGAACTTTTAGATTAGATTAGGATAAACATGCTTTAGGCTTAGTTAATCTTGTTTTATACTAGTTAACTAGGATTTAGGCTAGTTAAACTTGATTAGCAAGTGATTAGAGACTCATTGAGAGTTGGGAGGGGTCTGGATAACCAATTGTGACTGATAGATAGCCTAAAAAGCCAATAGAAGTGGTCTAGAGAGAACTAGGGAGGTTCTAAATGGTCAAAAGGAGGAATGTTTAGCTAATAAGAGAGATATTAGTCCAAATAAGTTGATTATAGGAGGAATACAACCAAAAGTGTCGTGAATGGGCATCCAAGAATGGAGCAAAGAAGGGTTGATTAACAAAGTGTCATCAATCAGTTGAATTAGAGGAAATGCTAAGCGTAAGCATATTTTAGGTGTCTACATATTATAGGTGATGTAGGTTTGTTTCCCCTTTTCCCTATTTTTTGTGCTTTTCCTCTTTATTGTGTGTGTGTGGTGTCCCTTTCTAGCTATCTATTGCAAGTGATGTGTATTCTACAAGGACCAATGGATAAGGCACTAGTCAATGTATGTGTGGAGATTTTGGAGTTCTCATGTGATGTTATCACTATCCTCAAATCGATGACATGTCCCCAAGCTAGAGCTAGCTGATGTCATGCAAATGTGCAACAAGGAAAATCATAATTTCTGAGCATGAAAAACATACCCTAACCAAAATTTTTACCTAAAGAACATTCCAACCTCTCCTTCATGTCACCCTAATCCCTGATTCAGTGTTCCCATAGGTGATTTAGGGATACCTATTCATTCCATGTTTTTTTTCAAGGAAGGATCCATCATAACAAATCTTTGACAAATTTGGGAAAGACCATGTTCTGTCCTTCTCCTAGTTGGTGCACTCTCCCCGGAGCCAAACAAAAGGCCTAAATTCATTGAGAAGGCATATAACAGATTTTACAATATCGTGCAATCAGTTTTGGAAGGTTTTGGGAAGATTCACAAGTTTTGGAGCAAGGTCGGTAAAAGTGAGTTTTGGAGGCCTAAGGAGCGCATAGTGCAAAAACAATCCCTGAGCTTCAAGAGGTGATTTTGGGAGCTCCAGAAGGATTTAAGAGTCAAACAAGATATCGTTGAAAATAAAATTCAGATATCTAAAATATGGTGGGATCAGATTCTTCACAACACCTTGGAGTATTAATACCCATTCATTTTTTCTCATGCACATCCCTAGAGCTAGAAAGAAAATCCTATTTTTTCAGGGGGTAAATGGTGAAATTAAGTTCTAAAATTCTAACCATTGGATTCATAAGGTCATTTTAAGTCAATATATTATAAAAATTCATCAAAACACTCCTACTAGAACTCAAGTTGTGTTCCCGACAACTCACTCTCCAATGCAGTCTCCAACAATTAGCCATTTTTTGAGTCAAAAACCTAGCCAATCAGAATGTGGATCATTTTTTGCACCAAATATTTGGTGATATAGGTGCAATTAAATTTCACGCTACCTAATTTTCACTCCTGGACCCTCAGGTCACCAATTTTAAGCTCTTGTTTGCCAAATAAGCCCCCAAGCTCCATTTCCCAACCCCCACTTTGACTAATCACACTCTGCCACATGGCCCAATCAACATAGGGTGCACTTTTCTACACCAAGTGCACAAAATATTATTGCAATAGGTGCAAGAAAAAATATTCCCCCATCCTCCCTAGCCCTTAGTTTGTCACGTGACCTAAGAGGACTAAAAAGGTGTTATTTCTAAGCTCTCCGCTCGAACCTAACTGCCAATCATGCAATGACAAGTGGCCCAATGAGGATGGAGCACAATTTTTTACACCAAGTGCACAAAATATTTGGTGCAATAGGTACAATAAAGTGCAAAACATTCCAAACCTTAAAATTGGTGCAAATTTTGTAATTGTCGTGCTGCCACTAGTTTCTTCCTTCACAAACACTCAATTTTCCTCTAATGTCGGATTAGCTCTCAAATATTCCATTACAATTGCTGCCACACTTTCTCCAGCACATCCTCCATCATTTTATCATCATCCCATGTTTTTGCAGCAATAAACAAAGGTTTTTTCAGGTAAATCCATGGACAAGAGTTGTCAGGAAACCTTAGGCACTGAAACAAGAAAACACTCATATCTCTCAAACCGTATGCCCGATCTTAGTAAAATTTTGAGCACGTGTTCTTCACTTAGGTGTCTTGAATAATAAAAAAAAATCCTAAAGTTGGTCAGGATTTTTTATTGAAATCATTCAAATATTTCAACCCTAGGACATTTTTTCTCAATTACCATCAAACTGTGCGGCGGAATGACCCAAAATTTTAAATAGATCATCAAAAGATTAAACCCAAAAAGAATCCATATTTTTCTCATCAATCTAATGCCTTAATTTTCATATTTTAAAAATAGCAAGTGCTACTGGTTCACAATTTCCATTTTTAGTAAGTTTCCATAAATAGAAAACTCCTCGAGAGGAACAGGCATTTAAAATCCTACACAATAAAAAACTAGGGCATGCGGGTGAAAAAGTGAAAAAAAACAAAAAAGTGAAAAAGTAACTTTCCAAAAATAGAAAGTTATTAGAATAACATTAAATCATCCATGGAAGATTCAGAACATGAAGGAAGCATTTCAGCAAAGAAAGACAGCAGACCAAAAAGCAACCTACCCGAAATAGGAGTCCCTGGGTCTTGATTTCTAAAAATAGTAGTTTTTTGTCTCAATAGCAGAAACTTGCTATCACTTCTATAACAGCCTAAATCACTTCCTTTTTTCATTATCAGGATCAATTTCACTGGCTCTGAACTCATCTCATCCCTCACATCATAGTACCTAGGTGTGGGTGATAGTAATGTCGTGCACATGGACCTAGAAGAACTTAAGTACAGAATGTTTGGCGGGCTGAGAGAACCAATAGAAGAGAAGACATTCACCAGTGGTTTATTTATAGTTGTAGGCCATCCTTGATACCTCCAAAACATCAAGCTAATGTTGGCATGTGCTCAGCACTATGAACCAGACATAAGAACAATCAGGATAGATTACAACTCAATCATGGTTGTGCTCAATTTAAGAGCCATATCGTAGATTCTACAAATCCCAACCGAGAAGGAGATGGTTTTCATCACAAAATATTTCACGACCTCTGAGTGGTTTAAAAATGATTCATATCTACAGGGCCTTCCCCTTGGCTCTTGGCTAAAACACGAAAGGAAGCCTAGTCACGTCCCGAAGGTTCTTCCCCTTGGTAAATTTTACAACGCCTTCTCTGATATGATCATCATCTTGATTCATGTCATGGGTGAAGAAAGTACTAAGTACTTCCATGAATGGATGGAACTCTTCATCACCATAATCCTTGAGGGAAAGGAAATTATTTATTAGGGGTAGCTTATCAGTGACGGATTACATTTCCAGTTGCTTGAGGTACATGCTACCAAGAGGTTTTTCATAACATCGTATCTAGTGTATGCCCTGGCCAACACAAGATCATTTTAAGGCATGATTCCCACACCCAAATTCCCCTAAAGATATCCCACATTTGAGAGATATCCACAATTGGTGCTAAAGGAAAGCAATCAACATTATACTAGAGTGAACGACACATTCACAATGTGTGTAGTCAAGCTACTAGAAGGGAGCCAACACTTAATATTGTCATCCCAAACTACTTATTTGGTCAAAAAGTATGGGTCCAGCTTCATATAATTCTCCACATTATCCTATGTAAGGGTAGTTGGCTTCAACCTCACCCCACTAAGGTGGCCTCGTTATCCAAGTGATAAAATGGTGTTGATGGAGTTGTGTAGGCAATTTGTGCATGTGAATGAAAAGATGAAGAGCCAAAAAAAGAAGAAAGTTTATTCCCCCCTCTCTTTGCGTATTTTCACGTGTAAGAGTCATCATGATGCCTATAATGTTATAGTTTCCTTAGAACCTATCAGTATGCATTCATATATTTCCGTAGCATACTTTGACTTCAGAGAGAATCTAAAATCCTTCCATTTCCCAGAATTGCAACACATACCACAGATTGAGGACTTCTGGCCCAATTGTATCAATGAGTATGAGGTCCTATGAACATGATAATATGAGGATGACTGTGGAAAAACAGATGAAGAAATTCAATTTTGAGTGGTATAAATATAGTGTTCCTTAAGATGGCTCAAAAATGTTTGACCCCAAGTATCCTGCAATCAAGGCTTCCCCCTCCCTCTAGTGCAGTCGAATGTGCATGAACCTAGTGATATAAAATAACACACAAAGGTTGTTATCAAGAGATAAAAATAATGGTTCAAGAAGAAGACAGCTGAGATCCTTTCCTCAGGAAACTTTCCATCTCTATAGAGACAATCATCGTACTACTCATTTCCCAAGGCCAAAGATTAGGCCTTTAGCTCATCTCATTTAAGAGAGAGTTCGAAGAAAGAAGAAGAAGAAAATGAGCCCACTCAATATAGGAGGTTGCGAAATAAAATAAGCTTGGAGGAGATACCTGTAGTGGACCTTAAACAGAGAGATATTGATCTAATTGAGCCTTCTACTTCACAGCAACCTCTATATTTCTTGAACCCCATTGTTGCACCGACTTCACTTGTAATGGAACCACCTTATCAAGATGCAAAAGAAGTTGCAATCATGCCTGTTAGCGATCCAGAGTCAGGAGATATATTCCCTTAGATGTAGGAGACAATCACAATGAAAAGCCACACATTTTTTCAAGCCACTATTCCTGACCTCTCAGCTATTGCTTCAATGGCCAAATCAAAAAAGGGAAAATTGGCTCAGGAAGTTTCTAGATTCTACAATGGTGTATCAGGTAATAAGTGTTAGGAATATCTTTGTATTAGTTGTCACATTTTAATAGGGTTGGATTTCAATTTTTGTGAGAGTTATATATTGTAATATTATTAATAATTAGTTGTCATAATACAACTCATGTTAATAATATAATTTATTAATATTGTGTGAGTGTGTGAGTGAGTTGTAATAACAACTCACGTAGCTATCTTGGGATTGGGAGAGATAAGTGGATGGTTGAGATTAGCTAGGGATTGAAGATGAAGTTTGACTCCATGAATGTAGGAGTGTGAACTCTATACAATGTAATCTCTATCATTATATTATTATCCCGGATATATTTTAAATTGAAATTATTTATCTTATGTGGATTATTCGGTGTTTAAAAGTGTAATAATGTGGACTATAAATGTCATCTGGTATCAGAGCATTGTGTCAAGAGGATGTAAAAAATATTACATCGTAGAACAGATAAAGTTCAAATCTATTTGAGCATTTAATAGTTTCATACGACATCAAAGGGATTGTTGAATTCTTGATTATTTCCACCAGATTGTTATGGTGATTCATGCATGTTTACCTTTCAGTTTGGGAATTTAATTAGTCATCAAGCTCGTTGCATTTGATACACACTAGACTGGCCAACTCATTTTTACCATTGGTTTGGAAGCTCTAAATAATTGTAGTCTAAGCCTCATGTTATCTTCAAATGCCTAATGTTATCTTCTCAATGCCATAAAAGAACTCCAAATGTCAACATGTTGCACGGTTCTATGAATCCCTCACTAAAAGACACCTCTATATCCAAAGAAAAATAAGGTGGTAACTATTAAGGATGTGAAAAATTCAAATTGTGACATTGTATTGTCTCTTCATTCTGAGTCAAAAAGTCCAAAAAAAATTGCCTTACAAACAAATTTTCAGTGGAATCCAATGTTCAGTAAGATTTTCACCTTGTGGAGGTAATATTGATTAATGAAGTTCAAAATTATATCTTATTGAGTTAAGCAGCGACATGATGGAGGAAAGAGGCAACAGAGGAAGGAGTTCAATCAACAACCTTTTGTCAGCTACAAGCGACGAGGCCACACAATGAAGTTGTGGCATTTTTCAGTTGTGTGTTTACTTTCTGCAAATAAGAACATATGGAGCATACATGTTTAACTATTGTAATAAGTGAGCTCCTATGTGAGAAATATTTCTTATGTGTTTTCCTAATGTAAACTTTTGAATGTCTTTTGATATGGTGTGGAATGTGCGAAATAGTGAAACAGTTGTATGGGAGGGTAGCTAACTGCAAAAATCCTCTTACTGTAGAGATCCTCTTATTGTTGTACTTATTTATGAAGATGATTGTCCAGTGAAATGACATTGTTTCATTCACATGGGATAAATGAGGGATGTGTGCTTTGCATAGTTGTGGTCATGTGCAACAAGATCCAGACAGTAAGATTCAGACAGTAGTATGCAGACCTAAACATATGTGGTGGCATATAATTTTGGTTTCAATTCCACTTTGCCCCATGTTCACACTAAGGGGGTAATGTTAGGAATATCTTTGTATTAGTGCTCACATTTAATATGGGTTGAATTTATATTTGTGTAAGAGTTATATATTGTAATATTATTAATAATGAGTTGTCATAATACAACTCATATTAATAATATAGTTTATTAATTTTGTGTGATTGTGTGAGTGAGTTATAATAACAACTCACGTAGATATCTTGGGATTGGGAGCGATAAGTGGATGGTTGAGATTAGCTAGGGATTGAAGATGAAGTTTGACTCCATGAATGTAGAAGTGTAAACTCTATAAATTTTAATCTCTATCATTGTATTAATATCCTGAATATATTTTAAATTGAAATTATTTATCTTATGTGGATTATTCGATGTTTAAATTTGTAATAATCTAGACCAAAAATATCAATTAGTACGTGGAATTATTCAAGCCAAAATTAGTTAATCCCGTTGAAGAGATGACTCCAATCGACTATGACATTATCACCATTCCCTTGGGACTGGAAACGTATGAAGGTTACTTGCACTTATATAAAGAATCTTCTACTTGTCTGGTTACAAGGATCAAGGAGTTCAAGGAAAATTTGGATCAAGAATAAGATCACATATATACTCTCACCTCCTACATCTAAGGGCTTCTTGATCCTAGTGCTGCTAATGTTTTCCATGCAGAGGAAATCACTCTTATCAGCAACATTGACCCTGAATACATCAGGAAGTCCCAAGCATTCACTATGCAAGGAAAATCTAATGATAAATGGGTGAATATGATTTTTAAGAAAGGAAAGACAATGCTTCTAGAGGTGATAACCTTGTACAAATACATGGATGGTACAATGATGAAAGAGCTCACAACTAGATAATCAATCAAGGCCTATAAGGATCATTGGGACCAGGTGTGTTCCTTTCTAATGGACATGAGAAAAGTTTAGTCATCCCTCATGGTGAGTAAAGGTGTGTTATCATCAAAGGAAGATGATTTGTCTCAAGTTTCGGCCCAAGTTTTTTTCACAATGTATGAAATAATTAAGTTTGTTATTGATGAGTTGTATACATGTGAAGATGTCCAGAAGATACAGAAAGAGGTAGGTGCCCAGATCCAAAAACTTGGGGTGTTAGCAGTGAAACCATACATTTCAACAGAATATTTGTTGAAATCATTTGAAGACCAAGCTAAGAACAAATTCGGGGATCCCTTTTCATTCACTGAAAACCCATTGGAATCTTTAGGCGAGATACAGGCAATCATTTCCACCATTGCAGAGAAGTATTAAACACGGTACTCAGAGTGTAAACATATCAAATCACTTACAGGGAATTGCATCAATTCCCTCAGTCTCTTTTCAATCCCTCAAGAATTCCAGGTAATACTAGCAATGACAAGATTCAACAAGGATTTCAAGGGTATTGAAATTTTTCCAGCACTTCCCGGGAGTTCTTTAGTAGTAGGGTTGTCTTCGGAATAAATCTCTCTCTCTCTCCTCTCTCTCTCTCTCTCTCTCTCTCTCTCTCTCTCCTCTCTCTCTCTCTCTCTCTCTCTCTCTCTCTCTCTTCTTATTTCTTCCTCCTTCTCACCTTTATTCTCTCCCTCTTATAATTCTTCATTATATGTAATCATGACATTTCATCTTATTCATTAAAGTGACTTTATAAGGTTGAATTGTAAAAGTCCCTTTGTTTTATAAAAATGGAACTTAATTTCCTAAGTCCTAGGAAGATGAAAAGTCACGAGATGAATGGGGCAATAAAGGGTCATGTGGGGGGTAGATGAAAGGTATTTTCTAATCGTATATAATGTAATGACACCCTCATTCTTAAGGTTTGTCAATTTTTTACTCAAGAGAGAGAGATATTTTTGAGCTAAACAAGACAGATAGCATTTTCTTCCTACTTCCTTAACTATTTTCCTCCATTTCCTGCATTTTACAACTTGATAAAAATGAAAATAAAGAAAGGGATTGTTTCTTTTCATGGCTCATAAATGTGTGAAACTTTGTGTGCATGGTTTCCTCCAGTCATTGGCATAATAATCTTATTGTTTCTTTCTAATAAATTGTGAATGAGAATTGCCTAATTGAATCTTGCAAGAATTTGATTTTCTAGTTGTAGGGTTAATTATCATTGTCTCACTTCCCACTCCCTTTTCCCCACACTTCAGAAAATACATCACTTACAATTCCTTGTAAGAATTTTCTATAGGTACAGTGGAGTGTACCTATTGGATCCATAGCCTCTTGGACAACCATATATTTTTTGTTTCCATTCATTCACAATAAAGTGGAGTTGCATCACCCAAGTAGAGGGACCTAGATTCCCAGAGCGTTGGATAGAAATCCACAAATTTTTCCCCAGAAAAATTTTCTCACCAAATCGATACAAATAATAATTTTCGGTGCCATCAAAACATGTAAAGGTAGGCATGATGAAGTCCTTAGGGAAACTTGAATTGTTAATATTTTTAGGGATTGTATTTCCTAGAATAGATTTATTATCAATAAAGCATAATAGGATTTGATTTCGAGAGTGAGATAATTAACTTGGGCTTGCAAATCATTAAAAACATACATGAGGGATGTAATATAATGTGAATGGATGGTAGAAGAAGTGAGAGGCATGTGTATATGTTGAAGCTTTCAATTACAAGTGATTATGGGGACTTGAGAATGAGGAGTGGATGTGGAAGGAGGAGAAGGATGTGAGGGAGGAGGAGAATAACATGGAGTCTCTATGGGAATGTCATATATAGCCTCAAGAGACACAATGAGAGGTGCACTAATGGAAGGAGGATAATCATCATGGATAGTATTGGAGACAACCTCAGAAGTAGAAGAAAGAGGAGTTGTAAATTCACATTCAGCAGTCCTAAGAGAAGTAAAATCCTCACTAACATGTTCATAATCTGAAGTATAATCAATATCACTATTAGCCATATTTTCACAATAAATTAGTTCATCAAGACTATCATCAGCATATAAAGCAAGTATGAGTACTAACATGAGATTTATCATTATAGTAATTGGAAACATTTTCAGAAATAGAAAGAATAGGAGATATACCTTTACATTCATCTTGACTATAAATGGAAACATCATCATGCATATTTACATTTGTAACCTTAGAAGTAGATTTATTGGAATCTATACAAGCAAAAATGTCACCAAGTGAAGCATCTACATGAACATTATTATTCTCTATAGGAGGAGGAAAATAAGGTGCAACAACATGGGTGACTATGAAAGATGAGGGAGAACATGAAGCAAATATTTGTTCATTATAAAGCATACAAATATGAGGGGTCTCAAAACCAAGAGGAATGGTGTCTTAGAAAGCAAGAAGCTTTTGGAAGGTTGTGGGATCAAATTTAGCATTGTGATAAAGATCATGAAGTTTAGATTTTGTAGTGGCATTGTCAAATATAGGTTGTACACTAGTATAATCCATAGCCTTCTTAGCTCTTAGGAAAAGATGACCTCTTTTTAGCCACGAGGGTTTTTGGGATCCTAGTGCAAGAAGTTCAAATTAGAGAGGGGTTCGCCAAATGATTTAAGAAAAAACTAAATTAAATCTAATTTCAGAGTAACTTATATGATAAAATATAATAAAATAC
The DNA here is from genome assembly GCA_019776745.2 of Taxus chinensis. Taxonomy (NCBI): domain Eukaryota; kingdom Viridiplantae; phylum Streptophyta; class Pinopsida; order Cupressales; family Taxaceae; genus Taxus; species Taxus chinensis. The sequence goes on along the minus strand of CM034156.1, from coordinate 581,274,191 downwards.
ATATATTGAGCACTCTAATGATGCAATATTGTAAGAAAATAGGAGAGATATGAGACTTATTTGATTTACCCTTAATCTAGAACAAATATGAACTGGGAAAACTGATGAACAGGATGGGAAGAATGTCGTAAATGCTTAGTATTAATTCAATAACTCATGAACAAATCCAGACATGGGTTCTTGGGCTATGGAAAGGGAACATGGGTACCAAAGACCACTTATGGGCATCAATGATTATGAAAATGTTGGAATCTGCTTTCTTTTGTGTTACTAGGTTTTTGCAATCACTCTTTTTTGATTTCCTGATATCTATACTTTAATCACCAGGGGTACCTATAACCTAAAAAATAAACCCTAGTTACCCGCACAAGCTCAAAAACACATCAGATTGGAATGAAATATGTAATATGTGAAGTTATAATGACCCCGACGGTCACCCGAAGAGTGAACTTATGACCGTGCATTGCACTACATTCCAAACTCCATGTAGTCCTTTGTTCTTTTGTGTGAAATAGTTTCATTGGGTTTCCCTCGCGCCAATGATGTCATGATAGGAAGCTAAAGATAGCTTTGATGAAAATGTGTGATATTGAAACTAACACTTCCCATTTCTATGCAGTATATGCAACCCAAAATGAAATCACTTTGATGGTAGTGATAGTATGTAGATGTGATTTCCCCTTAGAAATTCTAGCTAGAATAATAGTGTGTATGTTATGTATATATATAAATCTCTTGTTTGAATTTTGACACTAGTGACACAAAAGGCCAACTATGAGCTCGAAATAAGGATTAGAAAACTAGAAAGGCTGGCCAAAAATGTAAAAATAAGTAAAAGTAATAAATAGGACAGGAGCACCCAGAGTGGACAAATGTGCATGGGCACTAGTGTCTGGAATGGGCACTGGTGTCTTGAGATAAATGATGACAGATGTGAAAATATAGACAGACAAGGATCCCTGTGACCTGATCAGAAATAGGTATAGAAATGAATGATGTAGATGAGTCATACAATATAAAAAAATCAAAACAAGTGGATGGACAAATGATTGTGTCACGAGTGACTAATTTTCTTACTTAAGATCCATGCATATAACAACATACTTGATGGTATAGTAAAATAGTAATATGTGGATGATTTTGTTTCTACAGGTAGCATTTCCTCAAGGAAATTAATTATAAAAGGTGGTGTCACCCCTCAAAAAAAATTTAGTCCATAGGGAAAGTCCACCAAAACTTATAATTACTCCTTCTCCATTCAAGCAGTTTATTCCTTCAAAAGCCTCAAGTTTTGATTACCAACATGATTTTTCCCACAAATCAAAAAGAGATTATAGAAATAAGAAACAAATGCTACATGCTACTGTAATTGCATATGCTTCCATAATTATGGTATTTCCTACAGATAACCTAGACACAAATACCATGGAATACATTTATGGTGTCCCCAAAGTTGAAAAAGTAGAGGATCGAATGGTTTACAATGACTACAAAGTAACCACCCTAAAAATGGATTTTACAGGAATGAAACCTTGTGAAAAAATTAATGTATCAAAAAGGAACAATAATGTGGTATGCACAACATTGCTAAAGGAAGACAGAGAGAAAAATAAGTTCAATAATAAAATTCAAAAGTTAAAGGTAGACCTGGAAAATGAGAAAGAAAATAGAAAAGTGATAGTTAATAAGATCAATGAGTTCGAGAAGAGGATAAAATTATCAGCCTCTTTGACAAAAATCATTGTGAATGAATGGGCATTGGTGGAACTGGAAGAAGTGAAGAAAAAGTTACAGGAAATGACAAGTAAGTATAATAGATAATAATAAAGGATGGGAGAATTACAAGAGGTTTTGAAGGAAAAGAAAGAAAAGGCCAAAACATGGGAACATAACATAGAGGAAGAGATAAACTCAAGGAAAATTTGCAAAAGGAAGAGAGAAAACAAAATGAAATATTACAAAAGGAGTTTATGAAAGCACAAAATGAAATACAATCTTCTAACACCAAACTATCTGAATTTTATAAAATGAGAGTGATTAATATGACAGATAAGGTTTGGGGGGCAATAAACCAAAAAATTAATGATTTGAATAAATTGTTTGAATTCTTGGATAATCTTTAGGAAATATCTAATAAACTCTGCAAATATGTAACTGATAGCATAAAAGTGATGTCTTCAAGAGAGGATACAACAAGGAAAATTTTGGAAGCTATCTACAAATTCAGTGACATGGAACTTGCATCCAGAGGAATTCAAAACCGGATTGATGCCTAAATAAATACATCATCTATCATTTGGAAGTGTGTGATGTTAAGCGAAGCACATGAATTTATGAATAAGTGTCAAACAATGTTATGGGAGTTGTATGGAAAGGTATAACATTTCACAAAGCTTGGTTTTCCAATTCTTTTTTATAAAACGCGCTAATTCATTAATAAGGATGCATTCTATAAGAACATGAAGGGAAAATGATGCAAGAGAAGCACAAAAATCATGAGAAGGTAGATGAGATTAAAAATTTGGCTTTTTCAAACCATTGATAACCTTGTTATTAATTTTGCATACAAAAATAAAGGAAAGCTCCACTCTCAGTTATGAATTGCTAAAAAAGTTACATGTCAATCAATCTGATTTACAAAAAAATGTAATTCTAACAGATAAAGAGTGGAACATGTTACAGAGGATGAGATAATTAAGAGTAATTTAATTTTTAAAATTGTTGCTTTTTTTGCACTTTTCAATTTTTGTCATACAAGGCGTATCTGAAGCAAGTTGAATGAGGAATAGTGTTATTTGTCATTTCAATACATAGTGGTTCACAAAACTGACAAACCTTTTATGTTAATGTTTTATAGGTGTATGAAAAACATAAATGTTTATAAAACAAGGTATTTCTATTATGAAGACTACAAATCAATGCAATGTATTTCAAGTTTTATTCTAAAGACTAAAAATTGACAATGTGTTTTTTACAAAATGCAAATAAGGTTCAAAAAAATATTATCATAACAATGTATTCAATATATAAATATATTATATGAAAATCTATATTAAATATCCACGAATGGAAACTTACAATGTATTAATGGTGGATCATCTCTATCATTTTATTGACCAGTTATTTGAATCTCATTTCATTGATAGTCAACTGGTACAATAGGGTTGTCTGTATTTGTGGCATTGTTATCAGCCCCTCTCCTTTCATTAATCGACTTCCATATTGCCAAAGCCATATAATAGGGAAATTTATTCACTTTGTACCATGATGTGTAAATTCTCAAATGGTATTCCAAATTTTTGTTAATCTTGTTTCATAATTTTGAATTTATAAAGGTCAAGGAACTAAAATATATATCATCTTTAACTAAACCCAAAATCATTATTTGACATAGCTCAGCCAATGAGAAAAACTCAGACATAGTTTCCTACAAAATAGTACTCAACCCAAAAAAATTTCCATAGTCCGGTTATTTCTCCAAACTCTAAGGGATTATCCAAACATATGAATTGCTCAAACATTATAGAGGAGAATTCATGGGATTGATAAATCAAATTGTACTCTCTTAAAATACCTGGAATATTCATTTCATTGATATTAACAAACTTACAAAAATGTTGAATTAATGTATTCAATCTCTTGTGGTAGTCTTCCTGTAAATATCTTTCATTTTGGGCACTGTTCCGATATGTGGGATTTACTAAATCCATTTCTTCAAGTAAATCATCCTGTAGACACCTATAATTACGCCCAAGCAATTTAAATACTTAAATTGCACTAATTATCCCCTTTCTCGCAAATTGACGACATATCGTCAAAAGCACTCATTTTCCCTCATATCATCATTAATTAATTACACTAAGCTAATTAATTAAGTCACATATCCAGCAAACAACCTAATTAACAACCTTCTGTTAATTAATCACCCCTTCTACCTAGACTAATTAATTATTATTAATTAATTAGCTTTCCCTTCCATTTAACCAATAAATCAATATTCAATTGATTTAATCCCCTTCTAATAGCCTAAATCATAATAATAATCCTCTAATTACCTTCTAGAAGCCTACATCTACCTATTAGTTAATCACCTTTGATTATTTAAAACACCCCCCAACTCCCATGACTTGCTAAGCATAAATTAAACCCTTCTAAAGTAAGATTACCTTTTATAAAGTAACCTTATCCATTCCTAATCATGTTTTACCTTTATCCCACATGTAAAGGGATGAAGTTTTTCCTTTATCCATTGGGCTATATAAGGATCCCTCCTTCTACCTTTATACACACACCTAAACTCTTTGAGAAGGCAAATGCAAAGCATATAGCAAAATAGACTAAGATCTTGCCTTTTGTTTTCTTGAGAGTTCATCATCTTAAAGAGTTAAGTCTCACTCCTAAGTGCTTAGGTCATATGGGAGGTGTCAAAAGGGTCTTGTAGCCCAACTTTGACAAGCCCTCATTCCTAGGTTCTTGAAACACCACTAAGGAAAACCATTTTTGATAGCTATGGAGCCTACTTAGGTCCCTTCATTTATATGTTGTTAGAGAATAGAAGATTTTTAGATGTCTAAACATTGTTAGGTTCAAATTTTTGTATTAAAGAATGTTTAGCATCTAACCCTTGTTCAATTCTTATCATGATGGTGCTTAATATGTTGTTTGATTCTTGCTAATTAATACTATTTAGGTGTTAGTCTTTTACTCACATTTAGCATTAGTTTAAAAACAACACATGCACACACATCCCTACTAAAACATTCCCTTATTTATTCTAGCAAAGAAACTGAAATTTCTCTTAACCTTACCCTTGTTGATGATACAATGTTATCAAAGATTGTCCGTGTGACATTTTCCTTCTCAACCTTACCAGATACTATTTGAAATAGGTGCATTGATATCTCATATCCAAGTAAAAAGTCACATACTTCTCCAAACAAGTTGAACCTTAGAAAGCTACTTGCATTTCCAATATTTATAAAATTATTCCAACCATCAAACTTTGGACCCAAAAATAAGTCTTATTGATAAACAAATATTATATTGCCAGACAAACACGTTTCCTCAAACTAGAAAAATCAACAATATATAATATTTTCTTTCTCTTGTTTAGTTAAATGATGCAATTTATCCAACATGAGAAGGGGATGACACAACATCATAAATGTCTCTAAATCAATCAAACAATGTATCAAATCTCGAGCCTTTCCTAATTTTATGCGATTATGCCACAATACTTCCAATAAGGATTGATACTCGTCGTACACCCTATTATCCAAATAACTCTCCTAACAATTTGGATAACTTTCATATACATTTTGGCCCTAGGTTATTCATTGAAGAATTACACGTGCTCAAAATCACTTTTCACATTCCCCTAGTCATAGTTTACCTACGCGCCCCTTTCCTTTTCTCCTTCCACTCCTCCCTTGAGCCCACCTTCCACACATTCACCATCTTCCTAGTCAGCTTCTTCCCATCCTGCACACCTCACACTTACTACTAAGTCATTGGCCCTTCACGCGCCATGCCCATTACTTTGTAATAGTTTCACCTTAACCATACCTTCTTTGCTCACCAGTTTGCTTCATCTCCCCACGCACATTGTGTGCGCCCTTCCATGCCTTCCTATGTTTTCTTCGCGCACCCTTCCCTCATACCCTTCTGTGCCAAATCATCTTTTGACACGCTTAAGTGTATTGCGTGCAACCTATCAAAGCGCACCAAAAGGGCACCGAATCCTTGCAAAAAATTAGTAAGCGACATGTGGTAGAAACAAAAATAGTTATACATTTGGCCATCATCTCAGCCAATCTGCGCACGCCACCTATTTTGCATACACTGACAACTCTGACATCTTCTGACAACCATATATTATGTTACAAATCTCAAATTGGCATGCTCCTAGACTTGTTAGAGAGCTGCTGACATCAGCTACAGTATTGAAAATTCAAAATTCAAATTATAACAGATTTTGTAGGTGAGAAATGGGAAAATGTCTTTCTGAACATTGATGAGAAAATATGGTTACTCCAACCACCCAATTTGGTATGATCCGCCCTTTTCATAGATTTCTAGGTGGATTTACAGACATTAATGCTTCTTGTTGGTGGTTGTGTTTCAAATTCAGGTTTTCCCTCCTTTTCCCTTCTTCCTCCATAGATTCATCTATAAATGTAAGAGCAAAGCTCATTTGTTATGTTGGACACTCTGGATCTTTACACATTTTTCTAAGGACACCATATTTTCTATATTTTGAGTTATATACCTCTATATATGGCTCTTGCTTGTGGATATTGGCCTATTGCATCATTGTAATATTTTTGTACATTTCTGGAAGTAATAGAAGCATCATTTTGTGACTATTCTCTATCCTAACGTGTTTGCATTCCTTATTCTTTCCTTTTCTTTTGTGTTGTGTGTTGGTTGTACTACTTCAGGTCCCCTGGAGTTCCATATTTGGTTGTGTTCCATGAGAATGATTTGGTGAATGCATATTTCACTGTGCTACTCATGCCTAGCCTCCTTTCATGCACTCCCTATCATTCTCATTGAGAACAGATAGTGTTCATCCCTCTTTTCTAGTGTTATCTCATTTTAGTGTAGTTTACTTCATGTTATCCTTCTTTCTCTGCTCCCTTGGCATTCTTAGCTTAGTTTCCCCTTTCAACACTAGGAGTAGCAGTAGTAGTAGAAATAGATAGAGGAAATAGCCTTCTCTGGAGATATTTCCCAAGCTCGCAAGGTCCCACAACTTGGGGACGGCTCCATTTTGGTCTCAAACACCTTAGCCCTTTCCAAGATCTGAGACGCGGGTGCACATTTGAGCAACCTATAGTTTATGGCACACCTAGTGGGACCAACATTGAAAGCTCAAATTTCATATCTCTAAGTTCTGGTGTGTGAACTTAGTGTTTCAGCCTTTGGAGGCTCATTTCAAACACATCTAGCGACTCCTAATATTTTAAGATCTTTGTTTCAGCAGTCCTGAGTGCCTTTCATGAGAAAAGTGCACACAAGAAGAAGTGCAGCAACTGAAGATTCTTTTGAATACTGTCATCACCAATCCGACACTATGATAATTCTTCACCGGTAACTCCTCGTGCTATGATTATTTACTAATGCACAGCCTTTAGTTTGGTGGATGTAATCTGGAACAAAACAACAACATAACACAAGAATACCATCGACTATGATAAGACAGAATGATGACAAATCTAAAATATCAAAATAAATTATAATATTAACATGAAACTGTTACAATCTCACCCATGAGGTACTTCAAGTGTTATTGAATTTACTTGCCTTTCACCAAGACTATGGGAGAAACTTTACAATTACACCTCTTAATGGCTTCTTCAACACACCTTTAAACTGATGGCTTCCTTCACACACTTCCTACAATATTTCTCACTACTTCCTTCTATGCTAAATGAGGGGGGTGGCCTCTCTATTTATAGAACTTCCAGGCTTATCCATCTTATCTCTAAGATATAGGATAAGAAATCCACTCTGACGAATCATATTCCATACCTTAACTCTTATCTGTACATGTAAGCTTATCTGTTAAGATAAGATAAACCTTATCATTTTATATGGGTTCCACATTTTTAGACTTTTTACAAATAAAATACACAAAATATTTATGACCTCACCCCTTGTCTTTATTACCAATATAATATTTCTAATTCCTAATCATATAGACCCTACTTCTCTAATTACCCAAACTTTGACATTTTAACATTACCGGACCACTTACGACAAATATTTACTTTTTACAACATTCCTATTGTACTTTGACTGTTACTATACTCCACAGTATTGGCGGCACCGTACTGACGGCGCCGTTATCTTCTATCAAACGCTACTACTAATTATACTTAACAACATCCTATTCCTAATACATACATTAATGAAATAGAAATTACGGAGGAAAATTTTAGTGTCGACATCTTCCTCCTTCCTAGCTTCTACTCCATCCTCGGAGTAGACTATTCTGGTGCTTGGAAAATCTTCCACTTGTCATGGTTGACCCATTTCGTAATGGGAGTGCCATCCAATTCCTCCAGTCGGTACGTACCATTTTCATGCACAGCTACTATTTTGTAGGGCCCCATCCATTTTGGAAGAAATTTTCTCTGTCTTCTTTTTTTTGTATCTGGAATCATATACTAGAACCAAGTCATTCACATGAAATGGAGACCACCAGATCTTTTGATCAAAGTATTCCTTCTGCTTCATTTTCTTCTTATGGCTTTTATCCTTTGCTATTTCTCTCATTTCCTCCATCAAATGAAGATGTACCAACCTTTCTTTTACTGAATCACTTTCATCCATCCTTTCATTTTTCATAACTCTCATAGTGGGAATATCAAACTCAATAGGAAAAACTGGATCAATGCCATAGGCCAACTGAAATGGGGAGTATCCTGTTGCTGACTTTGATGTTGCCCTATATGCCCACAATGCTGCATGAATCCTTTTATCCCATTTATGTACCTGCAAGGCTACATCTTTTGCTAGAATTTGACACAACACAAAAAAATTTCGTTCCACTTGTCCATTTTTGTTTGGCTTGTATGTTGTTGCCTTCCTGTGCTTAATAGAAAACTTATTGACTAGGGATTCTACCACCTCATTAATGAAGTGGCTTCCTTGATCTGTTACAATTTTTAATGGGCAACCAAATCTGGTGACAATGCGTTCATACATGAACCTTGCCACTTCATCCATGGAAGCTGTTTTTAATGGCCTAGCTTCAACCCACTTGGTTAAGTAATCTGTGGCAACTACAATATACTTATTTTCGCATGATGTAGTTGGAAGTGGACCTACAATGTCTATTCCCCACTTTTCAAAGGAACCAAGGGGAAGAATAGGACATAATGGAGCTGATGAAGTCTTACAGTTACCATGTGTTTGACAAATATCACATGTCTTACAATAATTATAACAATCTTTAAAAAGAGTGGGCCAGTGATATCCTGCATCCAAGATCCTTCTTGTTGTAAGTTGTCTAGAGAAGTGCCCTCGACATGTACCATTGTGGAATTCTTCTAACAGTTCCTTCCCTTGATCACGTCCAACTACCCTCTTGTACTGTCCATCAGGTCCAATTCGAAATAATACTCCATGCAGAATAGAATATGGACGACTGGCTTGAGTAATCTTTCTCTTAGTCTTTGCATTGGCACCATCAGGAAACTTGAATTCATTCAGATAATTCTAAATATCTATGTATTCACTAGGGATTGTGTCAAGGGATAACAATGTTACATCTGGGAAATCATCATCATCACAAGATGAACCTAAACCATCATAGGCTCGAGAGAGTGCATCTGCATTGACATGCTTCTTTTCTAGCCTATCTATAATATCAAATTCAAATTCTTGTAGCAAAATTATCCATATTGCTATCTTCCCTGATGGGTTAGGCTTATTTACAATATATTTTAGAGCCTGATGATCTGTTAGAGCTATAAATTTCTACCCTAGCAAGTAATTTCTAAACTTCTTTACAGTAAAAATGATAGCCAGAGCCTCTTTTTCAGTTACAGTATAATTTACCTCAGCACTGCTCATTTGTCTGCTCCCAAAGTAAATTGGATGTTCATTCCCATTTTCATCCTTTTGGCTCAAAGTACTTCCTAGTGCTGTATCTGAGGCATCAATGTACAAAATGAATGGCTTGCTCCAATCTGGATTCTTCAAAACAGGTGAAGACACCAAGGCTTCCTTCAGTTGTCCAAAAGCTTCATGCGCCTTATTTCCTGGTTCATAAGTAACATCCTTCTTCAAGAACTGGGTTAGTGGCTGTGCAATTTTTGAGAAATTCTTGATGAACCTTCTATAGTAACCCACATGGCCTAAAAATGATCTCAACTTACTTCTATTAAGAGGAAATGGTGAATCTTTTATTTTTGAAACTTTATCAGGATCAGTACCAATACCATCTCTGGATACAACATGCCCTAACAAAATGCCTTTAGAACATCCAAAGACACACTTTGTAGGGTTTAGTGAGGCTTGTGATTCATCTAACCTTTGAAATGTTGTCTCCATTTGGTGCAAGTGGTCCAACTTGCTCCCATAGATGCAAAAATCATCCAGAAATACTCTGATGAAGGTCCTAATGTAGGGTTCAAACACCCTATTCATCAAACACTGGAATGTTGCTGGAGCATTACACAACCCAAAAGACATAACTCTATAAGCAAACATTCCCCAAGGAGTGGTGAACGTGGTCTTCAGCTGATCTTTCTCTGCTATACGAACTTGGTTGTAGCCGCTATATCCATCAGCAAAACTATAGCACTCCTGGCCAGCTACTTCGTCCAAGATCTGATCTGAAAATGGAAGAGGGTAATGATCCTTCGTTGTTGCCTTATTGAGCTTCCTTCGAAAAAGCTAGAGGTAGGATTCCTATATGGCATTTGCTTTATGGGCTTAGCACCATCTACCAGCTCAATACAATGTTCTATTACTTGACGGAGTTCCTTGTAATCAAAAGTGAATAGGTGTATGTACCTTCGAAAGAGCTGGAGGTAGGATTCCTTCTCACTCTCCATCACAGCATCACCAATCTTTATTTGTTGGAGATGATCATCAACTTCTTCTTCAGATAATTTTATGGGGTCATGAGTTGGTGTGACTGGAAGGATATCCATGACTGAAACATCCACCTCACTTTCTTCATCTTCAGTGTCCACTTCACTGGTACTAGAGTAATCAGAGGATGTCCAATCATCAGTTTCATCACTTGAATCCACAGGTTCTGCCTTATGATGTCGAGGGATCACATTTATCTTCACCCTCTCTCTACCACGTCCAAGTGTCATGAAACCTTCATTCCAGTAGTTTCTTGCATGAAGTCTCCTTAGCCATGGTCTTCCCAGTAGCATTGGGTACACAACAGTACCATTTTTCATCACCTGAAAGTCTACCACACATACCACACCCATAACAGATATTGCCACATTTGAAACTACACCTTCTGGTTTAGTTTTTCCTTTATTTAATGACCTTAACATAAGTGTTGAAGGGTGATCAATTTTTAAACCCAACATATTCATTACAGACTCAGTCATTACATTAACTACAGCACCTCCATCAACTAAGACATCATGAATTGAAATACCATTACATAATACCTCAGCTTGTGGAGCATAGGGATCTGCCTCTGCCTCCAAAACAGGGACCTCAACCTCCTTCCTTCTTCGAGCATTGAGTCCACCTCGCAACTCCCGCCTCTTCTCAAAAGACATAGCCAAGAGTTGACCATATGTAATATTTGCAGGCCTTTTGGACAGATCTTCCAAGATGGAGTATGGTCCTTGCCCCTGTGAAATCAGAAAATCCTGCACACCCAACTTTCTTCTCCTATGTTTCTTACTAGTTTCTTCTTTCATCTTCTTAGGATCATTTCCATCTTGATTATCTTTTTCTTTCTTTCTTTTTGTTACAAACACATCTACTTCATTATTTCTGCTCTTATCTACTACATCAAAAGAATTCACCAGGTGCTTTTCCTTTATCATTATCTCCTTTACCAGATGTAGAAGCTCTATCTGGACAATTATACTTATAATGACCCTTTTTATAACAACCATAACAAACAACTTCAGAAATATTTCTTTTTGGACCTCTATCTCCTCCTTGAGAACTAAATTCCTTTCCTTGAAGAAGATTAATAGTTAACTGACCCATCTTTTTGAGCAGATCTTCATACTCAGTAGATGTACTAGGAGAAATATTTGTGCTCACCGGGAGTGGTTGTGGATTCAGGACCAAAGGTGCTGGTGTAGGCTCTACTTTAGCAACAATTTCTTTGGGCTCCTCTTCCATGCTTTCTTCTTGCCTTCTTGCAATCTCCTTTGCTTGTTCAATGGTAGCTAGGCGGTCATACTTCACTCATTGTCTGATCTCTGGCTTCATCCCAAGAATGAAGTGCTTACAGAGGAGATTATCCACGCCATTCATCAACCCATCCGCTAGTCCTTCCTTCCGGATCTGGGCATCGAGCTTCCTCCTTAGCTCTAGAACACGAGCATGATAATCCCTTATCTTCTCCTTCTCTCCTTGGGATAGCTTTGTGATCTCGATCATGAGATCTGCATATTTCTATTGTTCACCAAATTCTTCAAGAAAACTTTCAGTTAATAAATCCCATGAATTTTTCACATTATCACCTAGTGTTTCAAACCACCTAAGTGCTGAACCATCCAAAAAGGTAGGAAAAAATTCAGTCCATTGTTCCCTTCTTATAAGGCCATTACAAATACAAGATCGCTTAAACTCTTGAATGAAAGAAGAAGCATCTTCATTAGATTGAACTGAAAAAAACAGGAATCTTTCCCATTTTCAAAAGTAACCACCGTGAAATACCAACTCACAAGTACAATCAACAAGACTTATGTGTACAAATAATTGGAATCACTATACTAGAAAGTGACTTTACACCTTTCTACAGTAAAATAGAAATGACCATGGTAAACTATGGTAAAACTTGACTTACTGCGGTAAAAACTGACTTTACTGTGGTAAACACTATTCACGGTAAAAAGTGAAGTTACTGCGGTAAATACTATTCACGGTAAAAAGTGAAGTTACTGCGGTAAATACTATTCCAGCAAAAATGACTTTACCATGGTAACTACTATTCATGGCAAAAATGACTTTACCATGGTAACTACTATGCACAGTAAAAACAAGGTTACCCTCTAATTGATTTTTGACTAAGTGGGAATATCTCTCCAGAAAATCCACCAACGAGGAATGGTCCCGGCAACGGAACCAAAATGTCATCACCAATCCGACACTATGATAATTCTTCACTGGGAACTCCTCGTGCTATGATTATTTACTAATGCACAGCCTTTAGTTTGGTGGATGTAATCTGGAAACAAAACAACAACATAACACAAGAATACCATCGACTATGATAAGACAGAATGATGAAAAATCTGAAATATCAAAATAAATTATAATATTAACATGAAACTGTTACAATCTCACCCATGAGGTACTTCAAGTGTTATTGACTTCACTTGCCTTTCACCAAGACTATGGGAGAAACTTTACAATTACACCTCTTAATGGCTTCTTCAACACACCTTTAAACTGATGGCTTCCTTCGCACACTTCCTACAATATTTCTCACTACTTCCTTCTATGCTAAATGAGGGGGGTGGCCTCTCTATTTATAGAACTTCCAGGCTTATCCATCTTATCTCTAAGATAGGATAAGAAATCCACTCTGACGAATCATATTCCATACCTTAACTCTTATCTGTACATGTAAGCTTATCTGTTAAGATAAGATAAACCTTATCATTTTACATGGGTTCCACATTTTTAGACTTTTTACAAATAAAATACACAAAATATTTATGACCTCACTCCTTGTCTTTATTACCAATATAATATTTCTAATTCCTAATCATGTAGACCCTACTTCTCTAATTACCCAAACTTTGACATTTTAACATTACCGGACCACTTACGACAAATATTTACTTTTTACAACATTCCTATTGTACTTTGACTATTACCATACTCCACATTATTGGTGGCACCGTACTGACGGCGCCATTATCTTCTATCAGACGCTACTACTAATTATACTTAACAACATCCTATTCCTAATACATACATTAATGAAATAGAAATTACGGAGGAAAATTTTAGTGTCGACAATACCTCTAGCTATCCCTGAGAAGAGTTCATTCCAGATGGCCCACGCATGTATCTCTATCTCTAGCACGCTATGCCCATTCAAATCCTCCTCAAAACACACAACATGAGTAGCCTGCCATGGCGCATTAGCAACCCCCTCCATTAAGAAACTTTGCAAAATTTTCTAGAGGGAGTCCCTTACTCCTGGCCGTGCAGCATGATATGTCAAATGACACACTCAAGAGTATTCCTTACTTTACTGGTGAGAGTCAAGTCACTCCCCAGGAGTATATCCAGGATGTAGCAAAGGTGTGTTCACTCTATCTAATTGCACATGATGATATAGCAGTCAGATTACTTGTTTCCTCTTTCAAAGGTAAAGCACTTCAATAGTACCGAGGCTTGAGACTTAGATCTATCACCACTTGGGATGAGCTGGGAACAACTCTTTGTAATTAATTTAATGATAAGTCAGATCACCTATTGTTGGTGGATTGACTGACAACAACAAGGAGGGTGCCCAATGAGCAGATAACTGATTTCAATATCAGATTTCAGAATACTTGGGACAGAATTCCTCTTGTGGTAAGACCTACACCCAAACATGCTTTCCTTTATTATCTAAAGGTGCTCAATAGTGATATTTATTTATAATCCAATCTATGGGAGGTAGGAATTTACTAGCTACTTATATCATTGCAGTAAGGGCAGAAAATAGTCTCATTCAAGCAGGAAAGTTGGCTCCTAGACCACCCATACCCTGGTTCCCAGAGATGTCACAGGCACCCCAACCTTATGTGGCCCCTATTCCTATCCCTGAGAAAAGCATGCAACCAATTGCCTCAATGTCCTATTCTCCATCACATCAAAAGGAAGATGACGAATTGAAGGCCTTTATCAGAAATTTATCAAACAAGGTCATATCATTAGAAAAGTAGTAAGCACAAGCCTATAGAGGCAATTCCAATCAGGTGCATGGCCAAGGTAATCATCCCTGGAAGAATCAATATGGAAATCAAACATACGCGCCCAATCAAAAAAATGACAGATGGCAGCCTAATGCACATTTTCCCTTACAAGTTGTTACTCTTGCACCTTCTCTCCCAGCACCTAGTACGAGCCGAGTGCTTATTCTAGTTCAGAACAACTTGGCATAAGAGTCAGAATGGTGCTTCCCTTGCAACATGCCTCATATTCAATATCATTGTGCTAATGTTGCATGCACCCAAGCCTTCATCATCCAGAATGCTTCATCCTGTGAGCCCTCAACAAAGCACTCATGAAGCAAATAATCCAGATAGTCCAGAAGTTCCTCTGGAGTTCAATTTGATGTTCTTTGGTGTAGACGACTTATGCACAATCAACCAAGCTGTAGAAGATACAAACAGACCGCGCACCCAAGTCGTGGACAACACGAGATACAAGAAAATAATGTTAGAGTTAGGTGTGTAGGTTATAACCCATGTAACGCAAGTAGATCCTCAGAAGAATAAATAATCAGACAAGGCATCATGCAATAAAAGTGCTCAAATCCCTATGTAGGAGGCCCCTCGTAAAGCTCTGTTTGAAACAGTGCACGCTCCTCATTTAGTAGTCTAAGCCTCTGCCCCAACTAAAATTCAGGCTTTCATGCCTAAACAGTCAAGAAGGGATGTTTTTCCCCAAATGCACAAGATGGGGGGGGCTTCCATTCAGCATTGTTGACTAGATGAAGAGAACAAACATAAATGTCACAATATGGGATGCCCTGACCATTCCATCTTAGTGGGATCTGTTGCATGAATCTCTGACACAACTCCCACGTACTAACCCAGTTAGGCAGAAGTCACGCGCTTCTATTAGAATCTACCAAAAAGAGGAGAAAAATGTAAGTAAAGTTGTTAAAACCCCACCCTTCTATATGTCCTTGATTATAGGAAAACACCTAGTGTATAACTGCATGATTGACTCGGGCACTAGTACTTATGTTATGCCCAAGAAGATAGTTGATGTCTTAGGTCTAAAATATAGCCCTTTGTCTAAAGGAGTCCTACAACTTGATGGCTCAATTGTAACCACCTTGGGAGTCATAAAGGATCTTGAGTTAACCCTCCATGCATGTCCAAGCCTAACAATTACTCAAGATGTGTCAATTATTGACCTGCCTCCTTTGTTTGCCCTATGTTTATCAAGAGAAGTTACTGCTAAAGTGGGTGGTTACTTGTCTTCTGATTGGTGTCATATGTTACTCAAGACAAGGTATGGCACCCAATTTACCATACAAGATGAGCATATGTTTTCTTATCATGTAAAGCCATATGTACCATCCCCTCTCCAAGCCAATTGTCTTTTCCAAGAAGAACAAGTTTCAATTCCTGAAGAGTAGTCTCTTCCACCCTATGTTTTAGACCTAGTGCTTGATGAATGGGTAGAAAGGCATCACAAATTTGATCATTATGCTGAAGAACTAGAAGCCTATGAAACTGGGCTTAGTACTTATTGCATTCTAGAAGAACATGTTACGCTTCCACATGCGCTCATGGGAGAAAAAGTTCAAATTGGTCTATGGAAGTTGTACTTTGATGGTTCCAGAAGTAGAAACAGCGTGGGAGTAGGAGTGGTTCTCATTTCCCCTAAGGATGATAAATTATTCTTCGTGCATCGGATGTAGTTTGCATGCTCTAACAATGTGACAGAATATGAAGCGTTGGTGCATGGCTTGCTCATTGTTGAAAAGAAGAAAATTAAAGTGTTACAGATCTTTGGGAACACATAATTGATCATCCACCAAGTCAGCAACAAATTCCAGAAAAAGAATAAGCTTCTTAAAGCTTATAAATATAGAGTTTGGGACCTACTTGAGAGCTTTGATGCCCTTAATCTGCAAGTAGTCCCATGCAGAATGAACAAAGAAGCTGACCAAATGGCCACACTCGGTTCACAGTTTTCTCCTGCTAAGGACTTTGTCAAAGGAAACACTTAGCACATTAATATGGTAATCATACCATCCATTCTAGACAATAACACCAGATGGTAAGTTTTTGACAGTGATGTGTAGATCATCTAGTTTATCCAGAATGAAGCTGAATTTTCATCAAGTATGCAAGTTGACTTGCATGACAGCTATGGTGACCAAGTAATACAACTGAAGACAAATAATTTTCCTAAAGGATTGGTCACCTTAGAGAAAATGTTCAGCCCTGATGATGAGTTTAAGGGTGAATAAAGATACATGTGTGTCATGTAATAATATTTCTCCCCCATTACTATTACACGCAGAAAAGAGATACTTCTCAGTAGGACTTGTGTGCATGAAGAAAAATAGGCCTTCATCTCTCTCTGTTGAAAATACAGTGATATTTTCTCATGGGAGCATGAAGACCTCAAAGGTTTTGATCCAAGTATTTCTCAACACTCCATTGACCTTGATCCTGGTATAAATCCCATCAGATAGAAGCAGTGGCCAGACAATCCAAAAATAGAGCCCCTCATAAGAAAGGAGTTATCCAAACTCATTGAGGAAAAAACTATATTTCCCATCAAATATTCTACCTGAGTCACGAATCTTGTTCCAGTGCGTAAGAAAAATGGTGAAATCGGACTCTGTGTTGATTTTAGAGATATGACTAAGGCATCTCTAAAGGATCATTATCCTTTGCCTTCAATGGAGCAGATTCTATAGACTGTAGCTGGCACGCAGATGTTCTCCATGCTAGATGGGTATTCAAGTTTCAACCAGATCCTAGTCAATGAAGAGGATCAATTCAAAACAGCATTTACAACCAAGTGGGGAACATATGCATATCAAAAAATTCCCTTTGGTCTATCAAATGTGGGTGCAATGTTTTAGCATGCCATGGATATTGCCTTCAAAGGTTACATCAATGAGTTCATATTCATTTACCTTGATGATATAACTATCTTCTCAAAGTAGAGCATGGATCACATGGCACACCTAGAAAAGGTATTTGAGAGATGCAGAGAATTTGGGGTATCTCTTAACCCCAAGAAGTGCAATTTTACAGTGGTGCAAGGAAAGCTCTTGGGCCATGTGGTTTCAAAAGATGGCATCACGATTGATCCTAAGCACGTTTCAGCCATCCTGGCCCTTTCCTTGCCAGCACACAAAAGGGTCTTACAGTCCTTCCTTGGAAAGATTAACTTTGTTAGGCATTTTATCCATAACTTTTTGGGATTGGTTCGGCCCATCACCCTTGAGCTCAAGAAGGATATAGCCTTCAGATGGACAACAGAAGGAAGAGAAAGCTTCAACAAGATCAAGAAGGAGATCGCTTATGCACCAACACACATCAATCTAGATTACTCAATGGATTTCATCCTTTATGCTTATGGTGTGGATGCAAGTGTTGTTGATATCCTGACACAAGGAAAAGAAAAAGGACTAGAACAACAAGTGGCCTTCTTCAGCTAGACACTAAAGGATTATGAATTGAAATACAGTCACACGGAGAAACAGGTCTTTTCCATTATGCACATGCTCAAGAAATTCAAGAGCATGCTCACCAAAAATCACATCAAGGTGTTAGTCTCCCACTCATCTGTCAGAGACTTCATCATGGGAGCAAAAATTAGTGAGAAGAGAGCGTGATGGGTGACCAAAATCATGGAATATGATGTGACTATTAAGGCCACAAAGCTAGTAAGAGGCAGTGCACTCTGCAAGTAGATTTCTAAGGATGCATAGAGTAAACCTGAGGATTCATTATTTCTGGATGAAGAACTTCTGCATGTAGAACTTGAACAAAATATAGACCCTGGCGCGTGTGACTAGATGAAGGACATAATCACGTTCCTTTCAGAGGGTGCATACCCTCCCAGTTTAAATAAAGCAAAGAGAAGACATCTGAGGTTACAATATGTCCCTTAATTCTTGATTGATGGACCTCTCTTTAAAAGGAATCTTGATGGCATGTTGTTAAGATGTATCGACATCACGCAGACTAAAAAATTGTTAGCAAAATTTCATGATGGATTCTCTGGTTCACACTTCTCTACCAAGACTACAGCCATGAAGATCATAATGGCAGGTATATTTTGGCCTACCCTATTTGCATATGCACATAGGTGGGTCAAAAAATGCAAGGAATGCACTTTCTTTGCAGGAAAGAAAAGATTGCTAGTGCTTCCCGTCTGACCAATCCAAGCAGATCAACCCTTTGTGTAATGGGGTCTCAACTTCATAGGCATGATCAATCTACCTTCAAGCACTGGACATAAATGGGTGCTAACAGCTACAGATTACTTCACCAGATGGGTAGAAGCTATCGTGCTTAAGGAATCAATTAAGGCAGTCATCCTTAACTTTCTCAAGGGTTTAGTCACAAGGTTTGGCATTCCTTAAACCATTATCTCTGATAATTCAAAGGCCTTCCTTGGTGCTAAAATCACTAATTGGGCTCTAAGTCTGGGCATTTACCTAAAAACCTCTTCCAACTATTACCCTTAGGGCAACGGTCTAGCATGATTAGAAAACAAGAACCTGATTAGAATCATGAAGCACACAATGAACATCAGCCAAAGACAATGGCATACGAAGGTCTTGTGTGCACTCGGGGCAGATAGAATCACAGTCAAAAAGGCAATAGGAACTTCACCTTATAATATTTTCTATGGCAAGGAGGTTGCACTTCCTTTAACACTAGAACTAAATTCACTAGTGATTGCCCAACAGCTGGAATTTGAAGGCATGGACTAGAAAGAAATCAGCATGGCAGAGCTAGTTCATCTTGAAGAATTCAAAAACTCTACCATGATCAAGCTAGAACAACATCAGCAAACAAAAAAGAAATGGTTTGACAGAAAGGATAGGCCTCAAGCTTTCAAAGTTAGGGACCTGGTTCTAAAATGGGATGCTGACAGAGCCAAGCCAGGATGTCATTCAAAGTTTGATGCACTTTGGAGTGGCCCATACATCATCAAGTCCTGCAAAGAAGCTAACTCTTTTGAGTTAACTCATACAGATGGAAGTACATTATAAATTCTATTAAACGGGATCTATCTCAAACCCTTCCATTAGGTTTTTTGCATCATGTTGTATATATTAGAGTAATTTCAATTCTTGCAAGTGTGCTCCATGCACATTATTTGTTTGTACATAGTTCTTTGCTCTTGTGTGCTTCTTGTGCATGTTCTTTTGTTACTTCTAGAATGCAGAGCTTCTCTCAGGAGTTGTGAGATTCAGAACAAAGTGCATATATTATTATCAAGTGATTACAGGGGCATTTTCATGATTGGACATGTAGACTCCATGCCCAATGGATGCTTCAAGCTAATGATCTCTTTCATCTTGCAGGCAGATGGCCCTGAAAGTCACAAATTTTTTTATCTAAATAACTCTCCTAGTGATTTGGATAACTTGCATATACATTCTGGTCCTAGGTTATTCATTGAATAATTGCACATGCTCAAAATCACTTGGCACATTCCCCTAGTTGCATTTTACCTCTATGCCCCTTTCCTTTTCTCCTTCCACTCCTCCCTTGCGCCTACCTTTCATGCATTCACCTTCTTCCTAGTTAGCTTCTTCCCAACCCGCGCACCTCACACTTACTACTAAATCCTTGGCCCTTCACACACCGCGACCATTACTCTGTAATAGTTTTGCCTTAACCATACGTTCTCTGCTCACCAGTTTTCTTCATCTCCCCACATGCATCACGCGCGCCCCTCAGCACCTTCCTCTATTTTCTCCACACACCCTTCCCTCATACCCTTCTATGTCAAATCATCTTTTGACACACTTAAGTATGTCGTGCGTAACCTATTAAAGCACGCCAACAGGGCACCAAATCCTTGCAATAAATTAGTAAGTGACACGTGGAAGAA
Source organism: Taxus chinensis (assembly GCA_019776745.2). Lineage (NCBI taxonomy): Eukaryota > Viridiplantae > Streptophyta > Pinopsida > Cupressales > Taxaceae > Taxus > Taxus chinensis. The sequence goes on along the minus strand of CM034156.1, from coordinate 581,253,692 downwards.
ACGAAAATAAGTTATACATTTGACCATCATCTCAGCCAATCTGTGTGTGCCACCTGTTTTGCATACACCGACAACTCTGAAAACCATATCTTCTACTAAAAAGCTCAAATCGGCATGCACTTGGACTTGTCAAAGAGTTGTTGACATCAGCTACAGTGCCAGAAATTCAAAATTCAAATTTTGGTGGATATGGTAGGTGAGAAATGGGAAAACATATTTCTGAACATTGATGAGTAGATCTAGTTGCTCTAACCACCCAATTTGGTATGATCTGCCCTTTTCACAGATTTCCAGGTGGAGTTGCAGACATTAATGCTTCTTGTTGGTGGTTGTGTTTCAAATTTGGGTTTTCCCTCCTTTTCCCTTCTTCCTCCATGGATTCATCTATAAATGTAAGAGCAAAGTTTATTTGTTATGTTAGACACTCTGGATCCTTACGCATTTTTCTAAGGACACCATATTTTCTATATTTTGAGTTGTAGACCTCTATGTATGGCTCTTGTATGTGGATATCAGCCTCATGTATCATTGTAACAGTTCTTTGCATTTCTGGATGTAATAGAAGCATCATTTTATGACCATTCCTCTATCATAACATGTTCACATTCCTTATTGTTGCCTTTTCTTTTGTGTTGTGTGTTGGTTTTGCTACTTTAGGTCCCCTGCAGTTCCATATTTGGTTGTGTTCCATGAGAATGATTTGGTGAATGCGTATTTTGTTGTGCTACTCGTGCCTAGCCTCCTTTCACGCACTCCCCTGTCATTCTTGCTCATAAAAGATAGTGTTCATACCTCTTTTCTGGTGTTATTTTCTTTTAGTGTAGTTTACTTCATCTTATCCTTCTTTCCCTGGTCCCTTGGCATTTTTATCCTTGTTTCCCCTTTTAGCACTAGGAGTAGCAGTAGCAGTACAGAAATAGATAGAGGAACCGGCCTTCTCCAAAGATCCGTCCCAAGCTCACAAGGTCCCACTACTTGGGCACGGTTCCATTGTGGTCTCAAACACCTCGGCCCTTTTTGAGATCCTAGACACAGGTGCACGTTTGAGAAACCAACACACCCTACGAACCAGTTGATATAATGAGATCCACCTAGTGTTGACATCTTTTAATAGTTTATGCCCATTTATTAGTCCTTCTGCAAATATTTGATATCCTATGAACCTTTTAGGACTATGATAGAAATAAGCATGCACCTCTTGAACAAGTTCTTCAGCTTTTGCTATAGGTATAAATTTCCCAATTATTTTGTATGTTAGATTCATTTTATGAGCCATACAATCAATGGAAATCATATATGTGCAATGAGATGTTTGGAGTCTTACAAACAGGAAATTACGATGACCTTACATTACATATGCCCCATCTTCCCCAACACATACCAGCGATTTTGCAATTATAGAATCATCCATACCACCGATATCCTTCAAAATTCTTATCACCAATTCACAAAGGTTTTCAGCATTGGAGTTCTCTCTCATCTTGTGAGTAACAAGTAAGTGAGGTTATCTCACATGATTCTCAATAGTATAAACATGCATATAGACCCAAACAATATTATCTACTGTTGTAACCTCATTAATAGATAAAGACATGTATCGTGCAGACTTGAGTTTTTCTTTCAAGTCTTCTTTCTCAACCATAGCTATGCATTTTTTCCAATCCCAACCAATACTTTCAGACTAGTGAGAATGAGGAAAGCGTGGGACACCAAGAAAAGACAACGTCTTCTTTTGTTCAGGAAAATTTGTTATATGACGACCTCTTTTCAGAATGTGAAAAACAATAGCTAGCTGAATTGTTTTACTTAAAAGACTATTTTGAACGACCTTGTTAAATTGAGATGTAATTTTCCCTCCTGTAGACACCTAATTTCAGTATTTATCCCCTCATCGCCTGCGTGCACATATTTTATTATTCATCCACTTATTTAATAAAATGCCCTCTTTAAGTTTAATTAATTCCATTTAATTAATTAATTAATTAATCAAATCCCCATTTATTCTATCATTATCCAATCCCAATCAATCAACATTAATTAATTAATTAATTAGTATCGTACATGCCCTAAACAAATTTCCATTTGGGATGCTTTGTTCTAAATTTGCATCTCCATACTTTTCTATGATTTTTCTAACCTATCTTTATCTCCAACTCACATACACCTCATCCTAAAAAAACATCTTCCCACCTAAGTGCTTTAAAGTATCCTTCTAACTCATCAAAATCCTAAATCCCGATCGAAATCACAAGAATCCTCTTACTAGGGAAACTTTCCCCAGAATTTGTGGTGACCTAGCCTGGTCACCACCAACCCTATAAAAATGGTTTATTCATTTCCAATCATCATCATAAAATCAAGTGCAAGAAGCTTCACTCACAACCTGTAGACAATCTTTCATGCATGAACGTTCCAAAAGCCATTACAAACCTCCTTTGCAACATGCATACGTCAATCGTGATCAGTCTTGTTGTGAGACTTTTGTCATTTTACAATGCTTTAGTCATCTTTATCATATTATCTTTGTATTTCTTGTGATTAACCTTTTACAGGTTTAGAAAAATAGCAACAGATCTCATAACCTCGTCATCAAACTCTTTCTGTAAAGCCACACTTGCAGATTGTCCATATGGCTCACCTTTTCTCAACCTTATCCATATCTGACGCAGTCATCGTCGACCCTCACAGATCATCATCAACTAAGCTTTCGGAGCTCTTTCTTTTCTTCCCCATTCCTTGCATTTGCTTACCCTCTATTCTATATTTCTAATCTCTCATCCCAATCTCTCTATCACAAAAAAATCAACCTATTTACACCCTATTCATTGTCGAGCAAGGTCCTGGTTTAAATCCCCAACCTTAATCCTTGTTTTGTATTATTTCCCTAGTTTTTTTCCTTCATATTTCCTCTACAGGGTGATTCCACCATTTCCAAACTTCTGCAGCTTCCAAATTACACTTTGATTCTGTACGGTCTGTATATTTCTCTTATTTTCCTGATCCATTTCCCTAGGTCATCCTCGACCTGTCTCTACACTGTCTGGGTTGTCATCGACCTAGAGCAGGTACATTTTATTTTCAGTTGTTTTAATCATATCTATATAAAAATCAATCAATAGTGCTTTTAGATTCTGTACTTTTTTCAGTCTCTGTATATTTTCAGTATACATTTCATTTTACGCCACTTTTTTTTCCAAAAACAGGGATTAACATCCACCAAGGAAGTTAACGCTTCAAGGATTTGCTTTTTCGGGAATCCCTCGTCCCTATATATCTAATCAAATTTTGTTTTTAGTTTATCTTATTCACAGGTTTAATAACAAGAATCAGTCACTCAACACTCGTATCAATCATCAAGCATCTGAGGTGACATAAACCCTTTATCCTTCTAAGTTGGTTAGTTTCTTTATTATCTAGTGCATTCATTTACATTTAGAACAATAAATTTGGACAACATTCATGGCACGCCCGGTGGGACTATAATGTCCCATTTTCCTGCGCCAAAGGCCTAAGGGTCAAGCGAGTCTAAGTCGTGGTCATATCCAAGGGCGGGGGACACTGGGGGCTACTGAGAAGGGGCCGCATGTGTAATGTCCCCTTTTTCTACCCTAAAATCATGAGGGACAAGTCGAGTCCAAGACGTGGTCAGACCCAAGGGTTGTGGACGCTGAGAGCTAATGAGAAGGGGCCACGTGGTTCCAATGATCTAATTTTGTGTTAAGGGTCACTTTTGGACATGGAGACTCAAAAAGGAGAAAAGTAACTCTAGTTACTCTATTTTATTTGGCCCCTCCATGGAATGAAATGCACCTAGGGTTATAGGGCTCGTTTCCCAAGGAAAAATATATAAGGAGCCGAGAGAGGAAGAAAAGGCACTTTTTGGCATACATTTTATTGACCCCTTCATGTGCAGCTATTTTCATTCGCATCTACAGCTTGTGGAGTCAAATCCCATAAGAACCCTAGCTTTGGTGATGAGAGACATGTCCCTAGGTAGCAAGGCATTCTTTGGTAGTGAGAGATCTACCCTAGTTTGTCATTTTGGAGCCGCTTTCTAGGATGTGTTACAAAGATATTTTAGAAGGTACAAAGGAAGGGTTTTGAAGATTCTTGGCGGAATTTGGAGAGGATAATCAGTGGGATTTCAGATCAAAATCACGGCAGTAGACCATATCCACGTAAGCCATTTGGGCAGAGCATGGCCACTCGTTGGAGGCATCTCATGAAGGTTTTCGCAGGTTTTTGGGGCATTTGGGGAAGACAATCAGGGGGGCTCCAGACCAGATTCGCAGTAGCCTTTTTGGGTTGAGCATGACAGCTTGTTGAAGACACCTCCATCATTTTCTGACCCCCTTCTCCAAGTGTTGCGACCTGCAGCCTTCATTTAGGGTTTTTTCAGTCGTCTGTTTTAGATCTAAAGGTGGAAATATTGTTTCCCTTTTATGTTAATGTGATTACCAAAGACCCTTAATTTTTGCTCTAGTATTTGGAGAGCTATGAGCCTCTGAAATTTCCAGCTATCTAGGGCACGCTGTGCTTTTTTTGGCAGCATTTTAATTTATGTAAAACTCCAAAAATAGTCTTATTATGCCCCCTATAATAATATCAAGCTCTCTTTATATTATCCAAGTAAATTTGGGTGGTCATTTTGGGGAATATTAAGTTTATTTAGTTTGTTTTTCTAACTGTAAAAATATGGTATAATCAGTACTTTATGTTGGTGCACATTTTCAATATTTTTGTGCATTTTTAAGTGGTATCCCATTGGGGATATTTCAGTGGTATCAGAGTTGTTGTTCCTCCATCTTGTGTTGGTTAAATATGGCTGTTTGAAAAGATATCAAAGGGGGTTTTATGAAGGAAATGTTCACCAACATGGTGAAACAGCAAGAAGCCACTGACCTTTATTTGATTCAGCTCACTCAGAATGTGAATCAAAGCAAACATAGGGACAATAAGGAACATGGTGAGAACAGTGATAGAGGGGGGCCAATAGAGGTGATTGATGAGGATTCTTGTTGGGGGAATTACCAATATTTGAGTAGGGGTTTCAGAGATAATATGGCATTTCCATAGTATTGCATGATGAAGATTGGTAGCAAGCCTAAATGAGGTCATCATATGCCGGGTACCTTAATCACAAAAGAAATCATTTGTAGAAGAAGATTCTAACCAAAGGGTATGATTTCCATTGAGCAAAATAATTACATTAGTGAAACTTTTCTTGTTAGAGAAATTATTCCAGCTCAGGAGAAGAAACTTGTTTATGCAAGCAAGGAGGATGTAATGGAAACTCTTAAAAAGTGTGAAGGGAATAGCAGAGCTAGAGCTGCTAGGTTGATAGTGACTCAAGAAAGACAACACATACAAGAGTTAAAGAAAATGATGGGGGAAATTGATGCAAGAAAGTCTACACCCACGAAAGAAGACTCTATGGATCAGTTGGAATATGAGGAGAAGACTCACATGGAAAATTGTCTAAAATAGCAGCCTACTGTAATTTCCAAACTAGCAACTGTTGAACAAATTTCAGATACTTTCAACAGGAACTTAGGCAACAATGTTAGGGGCATCTCAACATATGTCTATCTTGAACACATGGAGGACATTGTTGGCCTTGAAAGGTATGAAGAGCACACTAAGGTGTCTTATTTATTATTTCCTATTCCAATTTATTTCCATCATGAGATGCATGGTATGGTAGATGATGAAGTCTTCATCATCGATTTTGTTGGACTAATGCTCCAAATATGTGTATATGAGCATCTTGTGGATGATATATGGTGGCAAGTTTTAGATCACTTAACAGATACAAGGGCTCATGGGCATTACAAGCTATGGGATCCTGGTAATATGTGGCCATTATCCAAAACTATCAATTCTATTTTTGAAATTTTTTTGACTAATTTCATAAGAAAAAGAAGGAATTCCAATGTGTCTATTGGGATGAAAAGTGTTGGTAAGCATGATTGCTTCATTGGAGACTCTGGTACAAGAAGGGAGAGTACCTCTCAAGGTACTAGAGTTGGTTCTATGATTGTTAAGAAGGGTAAGAGAATATTCTTTAATCATCTTTAACCTATTGGACTGTGTATAACAATAGTCATAATGAGAGGAGAAAATAACAATATGGGACAACAGGGTCAAAGAGGTGAGAGTAGACATTCAAGGTAGCGACCTCCCCATTCTTCTATCAGGCCTTTGGGGCTTCACAAACCTTCTTTCTTGAAGGATTCAGAAGTTTCACAGGTACAACAGCTTGTAGATATTTTGGGTGAGGATTATTTTTGGGAGAGGAACCAGATATGGAGTGAGGGCTTTCATAACAACATGTCATTCCAAGAATATTGTAGAATGAAGATTGGTATTTGACCCAAGAGAGATCATCAGAAATAGGTACCAGAGTTACAGAGGAGATTAGGATAGATCTCTATTCCACACTTCGATGGTTCTAATAAGTGTACTGCACCGTCTTAGGTCCAGAAGATGAAGACATACTCCGATTTGAATCCTAAGCATGAGAAAGATGCAATTAAGTTTGCAAGCTTGCATCTTGAGGGAGATGCTCATGATTGGTGGCATCATGGGTTGATTACACAGGGACACATACACATTACGACTCATATAGATTTTGCGTAGAGGTTAATGAGTAGATTTGATGGGAGGGACCTTGACAGGTATTTCAGGGAGTGGAATCATTTGAGATAAATTGGTCCCTTGCATCAGTACATTGCATATTTTTAGAGATTACAGTCATGGTACCTGATGTCACGGAGATGAGGTTCATCTCACTATTCGCAACAGTTTTGATAGGTGCTTTTGCTGAGTTTGTGAAGGCATTTAAACCTTCTTCTTTGCTCACAAATTTTATGAGATCTCGGGGCTTGGAGTTATCCACTCCAAAGTCAAGGGTTCCACCTCATGTGCAGCAAAGGGGAACCTCCATCTGGAACAAATGAACTTCAAGAGAGGGATCCTCCACCAAGGTAGGAGGTGGCTAAGAAGCCAATTACTTCCTGAAAGGATAGAGATGAGTTGAGGAAAAATAAACTATGTTTCAATTTCCACACACCTTGGATTCCAGGACATGATTATAGAGGTATAGGGAAGGCATAATTAATTGAGGTATTCAAGGAGAGAAAGGGTGACAGAGGTGAGGAGTTAGAGACTCACGAGATGGATGATGGAGATGGGGTTACGTTGGATAGTGCTGATGTGGGGTAGGAGGAGGAGGATTTTCCTCAGGAAATTATAGCCACATTGTCTAGTACTCTAATGTATAAGGCATTTAGGATTAGAGGATTTATGTAGGGTCAGCAAGTTGGGGTACTCATTGAGGGTGGGGAAACCCACACCTATATTAATGCCTCATTGGTTAAGAGGCGAGGATTACAAACAGAGGATTTTGAGGGCCTCAACAGGGTTATAGCCAATGGAGAGTCTATGAGGGGCACATGACGGGTTCCCCAAGTGCACATCATAATGGGTAGCTATACAGTTACCAATGATCTCCACATTGTTGGTATGGGAGAGACCAACATGGTGCTAAGAGTGCAGTGGCTTCACTCCCTTGGAGAGTTTCAGACTAACTTTCAAACGATGGAGCTAAAGTTTAAATCCAAGGGTAGGAATGTGATTTTGAGGGTATTACCTATAGGAACACCTAGGGTGGTTACAGCTAAGGGGATAGAGAGGATGTTCTGAATTGGTGAGGAGTTTAATTATTGTGGATCGATGTGGAGAGTGATGGATGTGGGTGTGACTAGCAATGTTCCACATGAGACAGTTACATAGATTGGAACTACAGGTTCAGATCATCCAAGTTTATCATTTTGTTGGTCATCTAAAGTTTCGGTAGACTAGAGATCTCATTTTCTTGTTGAGTACTCTAAGAACCGACACTCTTGTGAGATTCTGGATGGTCACATACAGGATGATGGCTGTAGATTGGAGGATGAAATGATCTTCTCTCGAGAAAGATGGAGCCTTGTGTTAGATTCATGGTGGAGGATGGATATATTATGACATGTACATTGTTCTTCCGTGATTGGGTGCTTGAGCTTTGATGAGACCTACAGGTTCATGTTTGATAGGTTCATATGGCAGAGGTTGAGGGAGGATCTCCTCAACTTTACACAGGCATATATGGTTTGTCACTATGACCAATCTGAGCTTACGGGACCATGTTTTTTTATAGGACATGGGACAACACTCCTATGCTTTTTGCTGCTTCTATGCCCGGTGAGCACCTTACCCATGTGTTAATCAGTGGAGAGATGAAAGTGATCCATGGTAATTTAGTATGTTCACATTCGGCATAGGAGGTGGACTATATGGAGCTGATATTGCCTATTGGCTATCTAATGGAGTCTTGGGACCTTTGCTCCATGGGACACATTGAGATACAGTATGAGGATCCTGACTCTCACATGATTACAAGTCAGGTAGGAGAATTAGCACCATTTGTGTGTAAACAAGTTGTTTCACTGGTAGATACGGGGGATTCTATAGGATTCAAAGTGGAATTTCATACCCTGGAGTTGGTTGGAGAGTCTATGAGTGTTCCCGTGATGACAACCTTACATTGGCAAGGATTGGACAGATTGGAAATGTCGGTGCGGGCACCAGTGGAGAGACGGTTTGGGTATCATTCTATTTCACAATTTCGTGGTTACCTCTAATTACACGGATCCTTGGTGGATGACAAGGTAAGGTGGAGAAACTTACGGCATGGTATTCAGTTGTTACAACACGACAAGTTAATGCTTGGGGTCAAGAATTTCTTGGGAAGGGAGGACTATAATGTCTCCTTTTCCTGTGCCAAAGGCCTAAGGGTCAAGCGAGTCCAAGCCGTGGTCATATCCAAGGGGCGGGGGACGCTGGGGGCTACTAAGAAGGGGCCTCATGTGTAATGTCCCCTTTTTCTACCCCAAAAGCTTGAGGGATAAGTTGAGTCTAAGTCGTGGTCAGACCCAAGGGCTATGAACACTGAGAGCTAATGGGAAGGGGCCACATGGTTCCAATGATCTAATTTTGTGTTGAGGGTCACTTTTGGACCATAGCGACTCAAAAAGGAAAAAGTAACTTTAGTTACTCTTATTTTATTGGCCCCTCCATGGAATGAAATGTGCCTAGGGTTATGGGGCTCATTTGCCAAGGTAGAAGTATATAAGGAGCCGGGGGAGAAAGAAAAGGCACTTTTTGGCATACATTTTATTGACTCCTTCACGTGCAGCTGTTGTTGTTTGCATCTACAGCTTGTGGAGTCAAATCCCACAGGGACCCTAGCTTCAGTGGTGAGAGACCCGTCCCTAGCTAGCAGGGCATTCTTCGGTAGTGAGAGATCTACCCTAGTCTGTCATTTTGGAGCCGCTTTCTGGGTTATGTTACAAAGATATTTCAGAAGGTACAGAGGAAGGGTTTTGAAGATTCTTGGTGGCATTTGGAGAGGATAATCAGTGGGATTCCATATCAGAATCACGGTAGCAGATCAAATCCATGACAACCATTTGGGTAGAGCGTGGCTGCTCGTTGGAGGCATCTTGTGAATTTTTTTGTGGGTTTTAGGAGCGTTTGGGGAAGATAATCAGAGGGGCTCTAGACCAAATTCATGGCAGCCATTTTGGGCTGAGCGTGGCAGCTTGTTGAAGATGCCTCCATCATTTTCCGACCCCCTTCTCCAAGCAAGGCGACCTGTAGCCTCTATTTGGGGGTTTTCCAGTCGGCTCGTTTCAGATCTGAAGGTGGAAATATTGTTTCCCCTTTCTGTTAATGTGATTACCAAAGACCCTTAATTTCTGCTCTGGTATTTGGAGAGTTACGAGCCTATGAAGTTTCCAGTTGTCTAGGGCACGCTGTGCTTTTTCAGGCAACATTTTAATTTATGTAAAATTCCAAAAACAGTCTTATTATGCCCCCCTATAATAATATCAAGCTCTCTTTAAATTTTCAAGTAAATTTGGGTGGTCATTTTGGGGAATATTAAGTTTATTTAGTTTGTTGTTCTAACTGTAAAAATCTGGTATAATCAATACTTTATGTGGGTGCACATTTTCAATATTTTTGTGCATTTTTAAGTGGTATCCCATTGGGAATATTTCAGGGACCACATATTAACACCACGGTGGTTGCCCCCATTTTTCATTCCTCTCCCTGTGCCAAATACCACTTCAACATTAGGCTTCACCTTTATCTAATTTGCACCATAAGATATAGTGCTTCGCCAACTTCTGAAGATCTGCTTCATCGTGATCAGTGAAGTATCGCAGACCTACATAGGAGCATTCTTACAATGCGGTACACAACTATTTACTAACACAAACATAGGCATCCTTTTTGCAAATAGGGACAAAAGAAAACATAGCACTGTGTGTGTCCTCATTGCAATACTACACACTTCATTTTGGGGTCTAATCAAGAACCTGTGCACTACTCACTTGGCTTATTTTCCTACTTTAACATATTTTATTGTTGATGCAAGATTCCATGTGAACCTAGAAGCTCCTACATCACAAACAAGGTAAACTTGTTAACTAAAACAAATAAGTTCCATTTTGCTCATGCCAAATGCATATAAATGTGGGTATATGTATTAAAGCATCTCAAGATTATGATGTAGGCATAAGCTTCTTTGAGGCACACAAGGATCTTCATACATCTTTACTTGGTTTACTTGACATACCAAAACATATCAATGACCAAGATTACACAAGTTCAGTCAGCATTGACCTCAGCTTTCCTTAAATAAAAAAAATATCGGTCCTAAGCACTGAAGTGTAAAATCAATCTTTTTATATTAACCACAAATATCTTAATTATAAAATAGTATAGAAAATTATACTAAACTTGGATTATCTTTTCTTGAAATTCAATTAATGTAGTATTTACTTTGTTGGCATATTCAGCCATACATTTTTATATCATACTCTGTTGGTCTGTATATTCTCACATTCTTTGAATCCTTGCACCTCATTTTCCTTCTGAAAATGACAAATGAACAGGTACATCCATGGAAGTGAGATAGATTTACAGTTTTTGTCTCCAAATATGTATAAACCTTGGATTCTCTTTTCTTGGAATTCAATTTAATGTTGAGTATTTGCTTTGTCAGCATATTTAGCCATACTTTTTTTATTTCACCACTTTTGGTCTGTACATTCTCACATTATTTTAATCCGTGTACCACAATTTCCATGTGAAAATGATAAACGAACAGGTACATGTATGGAACCGAGATAGATTTAAAGTTTTTGTCTCCAAATGTCTCATTTACATGCTGGAAATCCTGCATTATCTGGAAAAGTACATTATTTGAAGTTTTAAGTACTTCAAGAAGGTATTAAGTGCACTACAGTAGAGTGTCATGCAGTATTTAAAGAATGCATCACTTACAGTAAAATAACCAGTGTCTGGAGTACCATCCAGGCTCAGTGTTGGTGCCAATGCAACAGTAAACTTCTCTCCCACAGAAACAGGATATACATCAATATTCACATCTAGAAGCATGTGCATGTCAAATTGTTCGCTACGGGCTTCAATTCGTGAGACTGCAAAAAAAGTGATGCAAAAATAGAGGAATGTCAAATGGCAACACCATCTTACTGATGTAGAAAATATATTATTTGAAAGCTTGTTTCTGGGCTTTGTTGGAATTTTTCTAGATTAACTGTGTGGCACAAAATATTCCACACAATTTACTGAGAAGAAAAGCTTTAAAAAAAGAACCAAAAAAATTTAAAAATTACATGATAAAAAGGTCATTTATGACCATATAATGCATAAGCTTGGATGAGCTTCAGTAGTTATAGCAGAAAAAAATTGATTGACAGTACCTACACACGGGGCTGCAGAGTCTTTTAACCTACGAGTGAAAGAAAACTAAATAGAAAGCATAAACCTGATTGCTAAAATATAGCTTAAGAAATTAGTTAACAAAAGAAAATGCATAGGCCGTGTAAATTATATAAGGAATGCCCAAAGTATGCAACCTGATCATGGAGTAAATAGATAGATTTGCAATAGCATTGCATATGGGGTTGAGAAGCTAAAACTGATCATGTATTCCTATAAGGAATTTAAGATTCCTTCCTCTAAACAATCCAACATGACAACCCTTTCATCAATAACAATTCATCAACTAAAACCAAAACAATTCAAAACTAAGGCATTTACCAATGCCAAAACTGAATTCAGGCCATCAAGACATCAACATGCTAGAAATTTATCCTCAACATCTCAAACATCCACTTCTTCGTCAAGGACAAAGATATTCCACAAAGACAAAGCACCTCCTAACATTTTGGTTGAATCATGTACGGAGATCTTCCAACACTTGTTACAAACCTCAGTAATCACACTTTCACCTATTAGGGCCTTTAACCCAAATAACAAGAAGCCATCGTGGTTTAATTCCATCCTCGTCCATGCTTATGATCGTACCCTTAGACACGATATTGAACATTACAGAGCACTTCAAGCCATTGTTCATAATTTCATTAAGGAGGATGCCTCCTTCCCAATCTAAACCAATCTCTCCTTCCACTTTAACATATGAACCTTTCCCTTCATCCATCCAAATGCAAATCTCCCCTCGTCCTTCATGAACTTTCCCAGCCATTTCGCCTCCAAATTATGATCCCTCTAAAGAGGATCCTTCGTTGTCCATCAAATTTGTTCGAGTAACCACTTGGTACGGTCCGCGCAACCCTTTATCATCAACCAACACTAAAACTGAAACCAAAACCCCAAAGCTATCCACCCCCATCCTCAGCATCCAAATCATCTCATACATCAACACCCCAAACATTCACGTCCAAATCCAAGTCTAAGACTTCCAAAGAAAGGACATATCACAACCATAAATCCAAATCCAAACAATCTAATCTTCCAACCAAATCTGATTTGTCTTCCAAGACACCTAATATACCAATCCAATCTACTTCCACACCTAAATACAAATCCAAACAATCCAATACTCCAACAAAATTTGATTTATCTTCCAAGAAACTTAATCTACCCATCCAATCTACATCCGTACCTAAATCCCAATCCAAACAATCCAATCCTCCAACCAAATTTTATTTTTCTACCAAGACACCTAATTCACTCAACCAATCTACATCAATCCCTTCCCCTAAATCCAAGCCAAAACATCCTATTAAAACCCATAATATTGATCTTTCTTTTGACACTTCGATCAGGTCCTACGCAGATATCCTTCGACATCTAAATTGATTATTCATCATCACACTTCCCTTAGTTAAATATTTTAATCCAAATAGTCTCAAAAATTCATGATTCATTCCCAATCACACTTGCTCTTATCATCACACTCCTGGACATGACACCAAGCATTGTAAGGCCTTTCAGACTATAGTCCATAATCTTGTTGAGAAAGATTATTTCCTCATTCATAGGAACCATTCTTCTCCATTCACCATAACCAATCCAAATCCAATTCCTACATCTCCATCCACAAAAATTACTAAATCTCATCCATCATCCACATCATCCCTTACCATTCCTTCTAAAGAGGGTTCTCCTTTGTTTGTTGATACTATTGACTTTGATAATCAATCTTATGATCCTCGACCATTTATCCAATCCAAGTTCAAGATGATCTCATCTGAACTCTTTCGAAATCCATTAACTCATCCACATCTAATTTGTCCATAGTTATATAATATCTTTTGCTGGGGGAAGTAGCCTCCCCTCCTCCTTGAGCATATCATATGCATTAACTCATTTCCTATCTAAACAACTCCCTTTACGCTAGGGGACCTCACTCTTGACATATCTTTATTTAACCTCATCAAACTTCATCCAATCCATCTCATCCGATCTTAATCCAAATTTTATCTAGGTCCAAATATTAATTAAAGTACACCTTTGTGGCCATGTTTTTCCTCCCTTTGCGGCACCATTTATTCTCGCTTGAAGTCCACCATCATGGCCATGTTTTAAACTTTTACTCTTCTCATCCTAAGTCCACCATTGTGGCCATCCTTGTTTCTCCCTTAAGAAACCATATTTTTCGTACAAGTCTACCTTTATGGCCATATTTGTCCTTCCATTGAGGGACCATTTATTTTCATCAAACTCCACATTTGTGGTCATATTTGTGCCTCTTTTTAGGGAACCATCTTTCTCATCAAAGTCCACTTTTGTGGCCATATTTATCCTTCCATTGAAGGACTATCTTTTCCATCCTAAGCCCACTTTGGTGGCCATTTCTTCGTCTCGTTGGGGATGCATAGTTTACTCACTTCCTCGATGTAGCACATGTTTTTCTAACTTCCTCACTTTTGAAAGGTAGTGCATAGTTTTTATTGTATCTATCTCATTAATTTATTTTCATCAAAGTCCACCATTGTGGCCATATTTGTCCTTCCTTTGAGGGAACATTCATTGATTTTCATCAAAGTCCACTATTGTGGCCATATTTGTGCCTCTTTTGGGGAACCATATTTTATTTTCATCAAATCCACCATTGTGGTCATATTTGTCTCTATCTTGGGGGATCATATCTTTGTCTCATTAGGGATGTATCTTTCTGCTTCCTTAAGCGCATGATTGTTTATTTCTCACCTATCTATTACATATAATCCTCCGCAAGCTATCATCTTATCCTATCACAACTTTAATGTCTCCCCTCTCATGGTGGTAAACCAGAAGTGGAACTGTTTAATGCATTGCACTTGTGACCATTATTTTTTTAGCACATTTACCAATGTGCCCTTAGTCATATTCTTGGATCATTCCTCCATCTTATCCCTTTCTATCTCTCATTGTGATGATTTGGAACTATGTGGTCTTCTATCACATCCTAGATGTGACCTTAAATATGGGTACCATGGATCTTCCCTTAGCATATTCCTTATGGACAGGTTTTCCCCTTTGGTGAGAGCTTTACAATCATCACATCCATCACCCTCTTATTCACCTATTGGAGCCATACAAAGGGTCCAGGGGTGTCTCTTATACATCTTCATCCCCTTCTAAGTGGTCTACTTAACTAGTCCCAGCTCTCCCCCATGTAAAATAAAAATTCATGGATGCTTAAATCACAATCAAAGTTATAAAAAAAATGACTTACCCCATAAAGGACAACTATTCATGCAAAAAAAAAGAAATCAAAATAAAAATAGATCGATCCCTCGAAGGACGGCTATCATTTATTATTTCCATACATATATTGTAAAGTAGACCATACCCTCAAAGGATGGAAACTTTTTATGGAATTTTAAGGCTTTCCGCATTGATCAACCTTCCATTTTATCAACATCCTAAGAAAGCTTCCCGCATTGATCAAATTTCTCTTTCCCCTTCCCAGAGCTGGGGCATATTATAGGGAACACCACTCTTGGAGAACCATCTTTCCTCTATATAAGCACATCCCGAACCTCTTTTTCCATGGCCACGTCAATTTTATGAGATCATCTCATCCATTTTTTCCTTGTGATCTTTGAAATGACTAACTATCGTTGATTATTTTCTAGCATATGTTTTTCTCGCATGTGCCTTGCATTACCTGTATCCCCTTTTTGTTTACCTCCAATGCGGTTGGAGGCATACTTTCCATTCACAATTCCTTGATATGATGTAGTGTCGTTCATACCCATAGGTCGCTAGTATTAAAGTCGCATCTTGTCCCACACCTCGTTTGGTCTTATTTAATCTTTTTGACATTCAAGTCCTCCATCGAGGCCATATCTATTCTCCCTTGGGGAATTTTTTCAATCTTTCCTTTCTTCCTTTGCCTTTGTGGCCATATTTTTTTTCCTTCAGGCATGTTAATCATATTTATTCCATAAGTCCACCCTCCATGGCCATAATCTCTCCTCTACTAGACATTTTATTTTATGATCTTATCCAATCTGCGTACTAAGTCCTCCTTTGAGGCCATTTTCATCTTCCCCTTTTGGGTGTTGCATCCATTATATCAAGTCCTCTTTTGAGGCCATATTATATCAAGTCCACTCTTGTGGCCATATTCGTGCCCATCATTAGGGCACCATTATTTTTCATAAAAGTCCACCTTTGTGGCCATGTTTTTCCCCTCTTAGGGCATACCTTTTTTCTTTTTGCCTTTGCGGTGATACCCTTTCCCCACTTGGGGCATATTATTGACTTTTCCTTTTTGCCTTCGCAGCCATAGTTTCTCCCTTTGGATCATATTACTTCATCACTCACTTTTTCGTCTTTCCTTATCGGCCAATTTTTTTGTGTCCCATTGGGCACCGTATCACACATCCTTATTCATAGTGAATGCATACATGGTCACTCAATTCCTCATGTACGAAGGATTTCAAAAACTTTTCACATATAGTTGCGCATATTTTGATGCTTTTAGTATGACCCATTGGTCATCTCAACTCGCATCTATACTGCAATGGTCTTCACCCACTCACTGACCTTTAGAACATTGTTGTCTGTCTCAGTTGAGACCGCAATTATCCCCTACCGATGTGATATTGGAGTCACCACCAT
This sequence comes from Taxus chinensis, assembly GCA_019776745.2. Classification (NCBI taxonomy): domain Eukaryota; kingdom Viridiplantae; phylum Streptophyta; class Pinopsida; order Cupressales; family Taxaceae; genus Taxus; species Taxus chinensis. The sequence goes on along the minus strand of CM034156.1, from coordinate 581,237,204 downwards.
AGTTCTTAGTCATGCGATCCTTTTTTCCTGGGGCATCTTGCCTTGGTTATGCTTTCACCCATCTTTTCATCACCCACCCACCATTTTTCATCACCCACGTGCCATTTTTCATCTACCTTTTTTTCAAACACGTCATTGATTTCCCTTGGCGTCATCGATCCCCCATTTGAGGGGGAGCTCATCATCAATCCTTTATCATCATCCAACCCTTCTTATTTTTGTCTCATGGCTTGCTAACACAAGTCACTCAATAAAAAGGGGAAAAATTTAGACACCTAATTTTGGTATCTATCCCCTCATCACCTACGTGCGCATATTTTATTATTCATCCCCTTATTTAATCAAATGCCCTCTTTAAATTTAATTAATCCCCTTTAATTAATTAATTAATCAAATTCCCATTTATCCTATCATTATCCAATCCTCGTCAATCAACATTAATTAATTAATCCCCATTTAATTAATTAATCAGTTAATTAATATCTCACATGCCATAACCAATTTTCCATTTGGGATGCTTTTATTCTAAATTTGCATCTCCATGCTTTTCTATGCTTTTTATAACCTATCTTTATCTCCAACTCACCTACACCTCATCCTAAAATAAGTTGTTCCCACCTAAGTGCTTTAAAGCATCCTTCCAACTCATCAAAAGCCCAAATCCTGATCAAAATCACAAGAATCCTCCTAATAGAGAAAATTTCCCCGGAATCGGCGGTAACCCAGCCTGGTTGCCGCCGACCCTAAAAAATGTTTCTTCCTTTCCATTCATCATCAGAAAATTGAGTGCAAGAAGCTTTTCTTGCATCCTACAAACAATCTTTCATGCCTGAACGTTATAGAAGCCATTATAGACCTCCTTGCAACATACATGTGTCAATCATGATCGGTCTTGTTGTGAGATTGTCATAATTTTACAATTATTTAGTCAACATTATTGTATGATCTTGGTATTTCTTGTGATTAACCTTTTACAGGTTTAGAACAACAGCAACGGAGCTCGCAACCTCGTCATCAACCTCTTTCCGTAAAGCCACACTTGCAAATTGTCCAGCTGGCTCACCTTTTCTCAGCCTTATCCATCTCTAACGTAGTCATCATTGACCCTCATAGATCGTCGTCAATTGAGCCTCAAGATCTCTTGCTTTTCTGCCCCAAAGCCATCCCCAGTCCCCGCATGTTCTTACCCTTTATTCCAGATTTCTAAGCTCTCATGCCAGTTTCTCTGTCACAACAAAATCAGCCTATTTACACCTTGGTCACCGTCAACTAGGGTCCTAGTTTCAATCCCCAGCCTTAATCCCTATTTTTTATTGTTTCCCTAGTTTTTGTTCCTTCAAACTTCCTCTGCAGGGTGATTCCAACATTTCCAGACTTCTGCAGCTTCCAAATTGTACTCTGATTCTGCACAGTCTATATATTTCTATTATTTTCCTGATCCAGTTCCCCAGGTCATTGTCGACCTATCTCTACATAGTCTGGGTCGTCGTCGACCCAGACCAGGTACATTTTCTTTTCAGTTGTTTTGATTAGATCTATATCTAAATCAATTAATAGTGCTTTCAGATTCTGTACATTTTTCAGACTCTGCATATTATCAGTAGACATTTCCTTTTATGTTGCCTTTTTTCCAAAAATGGGGACTAACATCCACCGAGGAAGTTAACACTTCAGAGGTCGGCTTTGTCGGGCAGCCCCCGTCCCTGTCTATCTAATCAAATCTTATTTTTAGTCTAGATCTTATTCGTAGGTCTAGCAACAAGAATTGGTCACTCAGCTCCCGTATCAAGCATCAAACATACAAGATAACATAAACCCTCTATCCTTCTGAGTTGGCTAGTTTATATAGTAGCTAGTGCATTCATTTACATTAAGAACGAGAAATTTGGACAACACCTCCATTATTTGTAACTATTATTTTAGTTTTTTTGCGCTCCTCGAATTATTTTTCATACCTAATATGTAAACAATCATCTGTGGTTTTCCATCTAAAAAAATTCTTCACAACTCTATCTACAATTTGCGTTTCATATATCTTTCCTACGTGCTTCTCAATAGTATCCAATTTAAGTTGCATTGCCTTATCCCTGCCCAATTTTCAGCTACAGATTGTACATTTGCATTATTTAGGAGGTTCAACTTTTTTTTTTCATTTTCAACATGTTTAATAAATGGAAATTTAGAAGCCCACTCTAACCTGAAACTTCTTCCCAGGGCCCATTTTCTTACCTTTCACTTTCCTTTAGAAATAGGTGTCCCCTGTATATTTTCCGCGGTGGTTTAAATTTTGTTGTATACCAGAAGTTTCACCTTCAACATTCAATTGGGCAAGTGATGACGATCTAGCGCTAGATTGGAAATGTAAATAATCCAGTGATGCAGTTTCTACTTCATTCAATGGGATGTCTTCAAGGGGAAGCATTTCATTGTTACCTAAACATGACAAGTGGCAATAATATGTTGATATTGCCTTTCAAGAATGTAAAAGATTGTTATTTATACATTACTAATAAAATATATAGATAGGCAATAGGTCTTCTAGTCTATAGAGATATGATTGAGCCTATCTATCTCTATGGTCTTCCCCGCCTCCGCCCCCCTCTCGCCCTCTTAACTATTCTCTACGGGTCTCCGCCCTCAAAAATCAACTAGAATTCTAAATAGGGCACCCAACCCCAACTCTATATAATTTACATATAAATCTATATAAAAAACGAAGGTTATATTTTAAATCTTCAAATTGAATAAAATAACTATTTCACCACAGAAATCTTAAAAAACATCTAAACAAGTGTCAAATTTAATTGTAAGGAGGCAAACATAAAAGTTTTCTATGTAGTGCTCTTTATGGTTTAGAGGATATGCTTGTTAGTCCTTTTCTAGGGCTTTTCCGGGTGGCCCTACTTAGGGTTTTCGTCGTTAGTTGTTGGATGTCATAGGCCCTTGCAATATCCCGTTAGGCGTTTCTTTAGGGAGGTCCTATTCGGTGTTGTGGTTTAGAAGCAATTATTAGAAATAGACACTAGAGATGGGCACGTACTCCGAGGCATGGTATCAAAGTGTATTATTATATGCCACACTAGGCTTTGTTTTCGTTTAGTGAAGTGGTAGCAGACAAAAGTGTCAAGCACCAGGTGACTTCGATACGATTGTCAATACTTGGAATCGAATTTGGTATGGCTCTTTGTGATATACAAGGAGACAATATCCCCTACGACCGAAGTGACATTCTCATTGTCTCTTGCTCATACGGATTTTTGAATTTGTTTTCTTTAGTCACTACTTAGATTTGTCACTACTTACGATGGTATCGCGGGGTGCGTACTAAATATATTATACTGAAATGGGATCCTAAATATTATTTTGGAATGAAATTTTGTGTTGGAATTATTGTAAATTATTTTATGGGTTGTAGTTAAGAGTGACGACGAGTTTAGAATATTAAATTATTTGTGTTGGTCACATGTATACATGACGTCATGAGTTGGATTCTTGACATGTGGAATGTGACAATTGAGTGTTGCATGGTGCTTCTAGTAGTTGTGGGGGCATTTTGAGTTAGGGAACACACTTTTTAATGTAGATCAAGTGAAATACAATAGAGCGCTCTAAATGTAAATTGTTTAGGATGCATTAAGGACCCAAGCCCCCCCATGTTCTATTGTTGACATTATTTTAGAGACACAACAGTAAGTCATTGCATTGGTGACCAGGATTCTTGGTTTACTTATGCGGTGTGTAGTGGGGCGTGTGTACGTTGCTCCAAGAGTTATTCAATGACTCTCATCTTATGTTAAAGCTTTAGAACTCTAGGTGACTGGGTATTCATTGATCCCTCTACACTACCAAAATAAAATTTATTAATACTATTGTTTTATATATTTCAAAGAATAATATTCAAAAGTATTGTCACGCAAATATTATTTGAAGAACATTCATGGTGTCAAATGTAAAGTGTATCTATAATCTAAAACACCAAATATATACTAAAGACTATAAATTTCCAACTTTCGTAAGATATCACAATTATTATCATATTCATTAAAAATAAATTTATAAATATATTAAAATTAAAGAATAAAAGTTATGGTGATTGTTATTAAAATTTGGGAGGGGGGGGGGGGACAAAATCATTAGAATATTAACAACTCATAAAAATCATTTAATTACAATTATAAACCACACAAGTAAAAAATACAAATTTTATGTTTTAGTATGTCGAGAGACATTTTACAATGGCAGGGAAGCTTGTAATGGACTGTGTTGTTCACTTTTATTTTCAATATTAATTTTGACGTTCATTTGACTGTTATGTGATAGTTTATTGATAAATTTAGCTTCTATTAGACTGTCATGTAAATAATTTTCCTTATTTTTTATTGGAGAAGTACATCAAAAAATAGTAATATCTTGGTCATGTAATAATATTTGGGTATTTTTTTCTTGAATAGATATTTTTTGTGACACAATCACGTAACTAAATGATTCCATTTGCCACAAATCAACAAGAAATTGATAGAGAATATAATGAAGTTGGTTAAAAAGATATCTAATAAATCAAACCTATAAACCTTGAAATTGATATCTATTTATGTATTTCATATAAATATATTTATTATATTATTTTTATTTTTAATTGTTACTTGTTTTAGTATATTTATATTACGCTTACATAAATAAATAGGTGTCTCATAAATAATATTTCTCAACCTATTTTAGGTAAAAGAAGATATTCATGTTAGTATATCTATATATAGTTAACTTTAAAACGTCCATCTATATGTTTAAATAAAATAATAAATACTTACCTACGATGGGAGAAAGAAAACAATCATTAGCAAAAAGTTGCACTTACCTTTTCATTAAAAAAAAGAAAAGCGTGACAAACAATTACATGGGGACTTTATCGCTTTAAAGTTTCAACTAAAGTGCGAAATAAAATATTGAATTGTAAGATGGTAAGAAATCCATGTACATGCAGAGCTTTAAATTTGACAGCCAACAAATCTAAAAAAACAATCTCTTAGTAAACTTGTAATTTTGTGTAAAACAATACCATTGATTTATTTTAAAACTTCTTCTTAAGATACATATCATATATCAAAACAATTTTAATATTGCGAATATATAAATTATAAAATATTTACAAGTATTTGACAGCTAAAAACACGAATAAACGTGTAATCACCCGTCAATTTATATCCCAAATGTAGAAACAGTGAATATACTTATGCTGGATAAAAAGGTATTTAGATTAGGACCGCGGCTACATAAGGGCGGGGAAACATACAAAAATGGGCTAGCAAATAAACGGCCGCCACCTCTTCCCAATCCCACCGCCCAGTTCCACGTCAATTAAAAAGCGGGGCGGTTCTATTTGGCGTCCACCCGCTGGAAAAGAAGCATTTCCACGTGACGGCCCATCTCCTCATTGTTGCAATGCGCGGCATAATAAAAGCTTTTACTCACACTAAGACACATACGTTTGGCCGTACTCGGTACTCCCCTGTGCCCCTCCTGTACCGCCCAAACCAGCTCCCTCATCGCTACGTCCGCACGGTATCGTAGATGTTTAACCTTGTCCTCTTCTTCGGTAACCGACATACGACGGTCACATCCGGTCATCTCCTGAAAGGAGAAGCGAATATAGTAACATAAAAACCGTACGCATCGCGTAAATCAGTAAACATTATGCTCGTTCCCACTCACCTTGGAGCTAGCGGCCGCCCGGAGAAGAGAACAAACAGCGTTTGTCAGCTTCATCGTATTAGTGAACTCAGGTCGGGAGATCGAGTCGCGGGAGATCATTTCGCCGCCCAAGAATGATGCTGACATCACTATGACCTCAGCTTCTAGACAGACGTTAGTTCCGTCGTCTTCTTGTTCTGTCTCCACCTCTCTCGCCAGCCAGCGCAGCCACTGTCACATACAATGGCATTTTCTGGTGTTAGAGTTTGATCTGATAAAACTAAGCTATAAATGATAGGTCGGTAGTCGCTTTATTTGAATGTGATTACAGTGTCTCTTAAAACGCCGCCGATGTCCCGATCCTGCGCCACGCCGCCGTCGAGACAGATCAGATTAATCGTACGGAACAGAGTCGTCAACAGACGTTTCGCAATGTCTGCAACATCCCCTTGCATTGCTGTAATGTCCCACCTACACAAATCCATGAGAATGGTGAACACATGTCGGGGAAGATTCCAGCACACCGGGAATAGAGAGGCTAAATCTAACTTTATTCGTTCTACTAGTAATAGATAATGCTAAAAAAAAAATTCCTCCAAATATGTTGCTCTGCTGCCATTACTATAAGCAAGGATAGAACCAGTGTGTCTGGAAAAAATTCCGGCTGTAAATGTTGCTGGCACATGTACCAGATCCATTTACAGTGGTTTTGATTTATTATAAAAAAAGTTAAATAACACGTGTGATTCCACTAGTGGCCAAAAATTCAAGTTATGAATGGGTGTGATTCTGTGAGCTGTATGCAAATAGCTATCGACGCTTTCTGCAAGTAAGTGGGATTCTGTCTTTAATATATAATAGTAAATGGGAAATGAACCCTTAGAAAATACAATTTTTTTAACTGTTAAGATACCAATAATGAGCAATATTTTTCCCAATATAGAGATTATATCGCTTTTTGAGGTAACATTATATCAATCATTTGCATTAGCTTTAATATAGGGTGGACCGTGGAATCATTTTGACCACAATTATAATTGGGTCCCGTTCAGGGAGATTGATTACCTTGCAAATGCCCCAAGAAATTGACGTTTATGGTATGAAGAAGAGTGAGAAAAAAGAATTCTCACTGCCGCCATAAGTATGGAAGAGTGTGCCCATGCAAGCCTCACAGGGGCCATGTCGGGTTCAAATACAGCTGCAGCGGCTAAGAAATATGCTTTAACTATTGAATCCTGCACTAAACCCAGCTCGTCAAATCGGCATTCTCTGCACCATCTGCGGAAATAAAAACAAAGAAAAGGACAGAGATGTCAATGTTATTTTGTTGTGGTGAATGGTTCACGTGTGTCCTCCCTGCATAATTGATATAGATACACCTGAAGACTCCAAAAAATGCAGAGGTAAAACTATACCTGATAATTTCATGGAGTTCTTTCCTGTGGATAGATTGACATTGATTAAAGTCTGCCCTGGCTAGGTCGATGTACGTCTTGTTGTTCACAAATGGCATCCTGTTATTTCAAAAAAAAAATCATAAGTAACAGACAAATCTCAAGTCATGTGGCTAAAATGTGACTATGATTTGGTTTACTTACCTGTAGAGCGACTTTCCGATCCAAACATCATCCATTCCGTACTGTTCAATGTACATTCTTGTCTCAATCCGCGGGAGACTGGCATACCATGGAAAATTCAGAGAGTATTCGACCTGAAATTATTCGACACATCGTCAAATTTTGTAACACAGAGCATATTAGAAGGAAGCATACAAAACTGGCAATTTCAGCCTCATTACCTCCCCCACTAAGCCTTTCGAAATGATCCACTTATCGCTGATCTGGTTTTTTGCTTTCTTGTCCTCTAAGAATTTCTTGCTAAACATTTGGGCCTCTTCCAATATGGACTCGCCGGGAAACAAAACTTGAGATGCCCTGTATAAGTTATACATTCCTGTAACAGCTTGGCTTGCCTGTCCCTTAAAGCAGATGAACTGATCGCCTTCCTTAAAGTGAGAAAATGCCTCTGCAAACAAAAAATTTACAATCACACATTGAACTGTCAATACATAAAGTACAGTGCCGCCATTGATGAATAAGTTTTTTGTGTGTATATACTGACCAGTAGTTACGTCGAATCCATGTAACCGAAGAAGTCTGAAAGCCATGGATGTATCGTCTACATCTTGAACTGGGGATTCCCTCGCCCACCCAATACCTTGATTTGTCCAGTATCTGCAATATAGAGACTAATAATTTAGAATCTAGATTTCGATCATCAGGGAGAAGAAGCTTAAGCTACATGCAATATCATCCAACTGCGAAATCTATCTCAAATCTTTAATTTAGAATCTGGACTTGTATATTTCGAATAATTTTGAATGGGTTTGAGAATTATTGTCATTCACCTATAAACATATTCGAGATTGTCTTTGATCTCTTCCTGGAAATATCGAGCGATCCCGAGGCGTTCCAGTCGATCCACCATCCACAAATGCTCGAATAAGTCCACGGGATACACATTGGGCACTGGTATTGTCAAAAACTCACCTTAATCAATTTTATTACGGCTATTTCCACTATATAACTAATACTGATCATACAAATGATTTTATTACCTCCCCCATTATGTTTCTGTGTAATTTTGTCCAGGTACCGAGCGCAGTTCATATCACTGGTTTGTGCTAGAGCGCATGCTGTAGAAGCGGGCGAGAACAAGAATGAGCCGTCATCCGATTGTAATTTGAGAAGCTTGGTCCAGTCTACCTGGTCACGCAATCCTTCGAGAGAATGCAGCAACGTCGACGGAAAATTATGCACATATTCCATTGGTATTCTGCATTAATCACAGAGTCGCCGATCTATAAATGAACCGAAAGAAATGAAATTAAATCTCACAAAAGCTATTTGTTACCTTTTCAATTTCAAGGCCCTTTCATCGTAGATTTTATGTAAATATTCATGATTGTAAGGAAGTGCTAAGCTCATATCTTTAGCATCTTCCATTAGAGCGGGAAACACAATTTCGAAGCCAATAGGACTGTAAACATCGTCTTCCTCGTTCATTTCTGGAATATAAGTTTGAAGAAAACTCAAACCTGCCAAGTATCAAAGAGAACATGAATTTTTCTGTTGCCTGATAAAAAACTAAATAGTTCGATAATGAATAACGCTGTGCAAATTGGGTAGCAAGTTAAGTGGGTTGATAGGTTGATTGTGTATAAATTCTGATAAGAATATTGAGATGGGTGACGTTTTTGTCGAATCATAATACACTTAGATTTTTTATGCTGGTTAGAAATCTTAGATTTTTTATGCTGGTTAGAAATCTCAAATTTATTTATTTTGTAAATGTGAATTCTTATTATAAACACCTAATCGAAGTGTTTGGTAAGACACTTCGATTTTCTTCAACGACTCGAAGTTTCTCATAAATAACGTTTAAGAATGGTTTGACATAGAACATAGGTTATTAAAGTGATTTGATCTCGAATCTATTTATTTTGTTAATTATTATTAACGAAACATATTGTTCAACGTAAATTATCTCAAGACAATACTGAAAATAATTTCAGTAGAGATACTTCTTAACTATGGGTTAATGTAAATTGACTCGACCTGCAAACTGATGAGACTAAAAATTAAACTACTAATACCTTTGTCGACACGACGAGGAGCCGTCTTCCAAGTTTTAAGAGCAATCACACAAGCAAGCGTGTTGACAATTCTCTCACGAATATGAAAAATATGTACATCTCCCCATGAGCCGTCTGTATCCTGATGATCGATTATCCACTGTAAACAAGAAGGAAACTGTGGCTTTCCGCCGCCATCTAAAGCTGGAACACGTGCCACCCATGCAGTGTCATAGGGAGATATAGAAATTTCGCCATCTTCAATTGATCGAAACATGTATTTAATTGTCTCTCGGCATCTTTTCATTTCCCTAGCTTCAGTAGATAACTGCCAATAAACAATTGTCAAATTTGATTCCAGCTAAAATCATGGGTAACTCATTCTCTCTGCATTCGCATTAAATAGCAAAATCACCTGAAGATTGCGTCCCTTCTGTATCTCAATCTGATCAGCAATAGGGATCAGATTGATTTGAAAAGCATTTTCTGCAAGTTCAACTGACTCTGTACATTCAACTCTTCATTCAGTCACCCAGTAATTTATGTGATAAACCAACTTCTTTACTTATATAACACATTAAAAACAGGTTAATATTGAAGAGTCTATCAATCATATATGTTAGCTTACCATTAAAAAGAGATTAAAATGGAAGAGTCTATCCATCATATATGTTGTCTTACCTTGAGCTGCTGATTTCGTTACTGTAAGACGAACTCCATTCATTTTGCAACAATCTGAATGTGCCCAATGTGAGATTCCCATCAGACAAAAATAACAAGCCATTAAAAATCTCAAAACAAAAAGAAAATGTGTAAACATCATGCTTACATCTTGTGAACGTGAAGGAAGCAGCAGTGTTGTTTAACGCACACGGCCAGCTTCTGCACAGGCCAGGGAGCACGGGATCCAATAGTTGTGCAGGAGAAGCCATTATCATCTTTTCTCAGAGCAGGCCACACCAGATATGATTTCCTCGTAAGCTGAGTACGGGGACCAAAACTTTAGAAACCATTATATAGACACACGTATTGGAAGAATAAAAGAATCATAAGTGTGGACGATGAAAGAGATTCTATGTCCATAAACGACAATGTCAGCGTCTGCTTATAAGATCATTCAAGCATCTGGATATATCTACGGTTGGATGCCACTTCGTCCTCTAGTGTTTATAACATCCAAAAACTAAACATTATAATACACATCCCCCATCAAACTGGAGCCACCCAGCCAATACACTTCACAGAGCTCTATTTCTCCGTCAAATACACAGTTTTGTATTTCCCTCTAGTTTTTGTTCTCCCTAAATCTTTGATTTTGTTTTTTTTTTCTGTATTTCATTATTTCTGCCTATATATATAACCCGCGTCCTTAAATAGCCCTATTTCTCCGTCAATCTTCAGTTTTTCTCCGTCAATGCCCAGTTTTGTATTTTCATGTCTCTCACTTGGTATTTTATTTTAATGGCTGCACTTTTTTTAATTAATTAAATAATTGTGAATTATTTTATTAAATTGTGAATTAATGGACAGGCTTATAGTTTAATGGTGATGAGGGTATAAATCCCCCTAAATACTTGACATGGAAAGTTACATATACTTAGCAAAAAGAGGAAGACTCTTTCTGAATAATATTGGCAGATCCTACGCCTCTAATCATTGCTTCTTACTCAAAAGAAGACTACTGATTATTAACAAGTATAATCAATTTTATTATGGCACAGAAATGTCAATATTAATATAAAATTATTAGTTTTCTATCAAAATAACATTTATAAAATTATTTTCAAAATGTAATAATTATAATATATTAATTTAAAAAATATATATATATTACTTGACCAGTGTAAAAGTGCCAGGTGTAAGATGAAATCCTCCAATCATACTACAACTGCTGGAAATTTTCAGCCCGTTAAAAACTATTTTGAGAATATTCTTGTGCGCTCGCAGCTCCACAAATATAGAAGATTCTATCATTGAGCATTTTATAATACAAAAAGTTACTATGGCACCTCGGACCACAATTGCACTCTCCAATTTCTTAAAACACAATTTTAAATATATATTCAAAATTGATATGATATTAACGGTCCACAAAAAGTATAGCGGTGGAGGAAAGCAATAATAATTATTAATATGTGGAAAATAAAGTATTCTCTTAAATAATCGGTTAAGGATATTGGCATGGGAAAATGATTATAGGAGTGACTATATTTTAAGGGAAATGGATTAACTTTATTTCAATAAAAGACTTTAAAATAAAATTGGGGCATGAGTTTCATTTGGTTTTTATTATTAGGTTGTTAATTTTTAAAATGGTATTATGAAAAATTAAATAAGATTGAATGGAAGTTGAGTGAGATTTGGGTGCTTTGCTAGGGGCTTGAGTCTGCGGCACCGTACTGCCTGTCACACACCACCTTTTTCTGATTAAGGTGGGATATTTATTTAGTAGTTTATTACTCTTAATTGTTTTTTTCGCCCTTTGGGGCACTTGCATATTTTAATGGAGGCAGCAATTATTTTTGCATCTATTGATGCAAGAGTAGGCGACAGAAACCACGAACAATCATGCCTTCGGTAAAGAAAAGAGCTAACAAGTTTTTCTCAAAGGTTTACAATGAGGTAATGACCCTCCTCTGGCTGATCCTGATGTTGCTTTAGATTTACCTCAATTTGAAAAGTATTTCTCTTGGCTTGAATCTTTCACTTTGGTTGCATAATTCGTTGGTCATGTCTCCTTAGAGAGTATTCTCCAGTACTCAGTTCATAACCACTGACAAGGCTATGGTGTCAAAGTTGAGGGCGTCCAAAATATTTCAAGGGGTTTTCCCCGTTTCATTTCTTCAATCTTGAATATTACAACGCCATTGTGAACCATGGCCCATGGTTTATTAGGAACACTTTGGTCATTTTTCCCCCCTGGACGCGTGACTTTCAAGTCTCCAAAAAATGCTAAGCTTAAATTTCCTGTCTAGGTGGAGATTTCTTGGTCAATCTTTTACCCTATGGTCTTTTGTAGAAGAACTGGTCAAACCCTTTTGGTGTTTCATTTGCAATAAACCAAACAAGTTTTATGTGGCTAGCCCACAACATCAGGTCTTTATGGAAGTTGACCTAGCCAAAGACCTCAGGGAAACAAGTGATATCCTTGCAGGTGACACCTGGTTCTCTCAACGAGTCCTTAACATTAATCTACCTAATACTTTGTTTCACTTGCTAATCTATCAGCCATATGATTCATGAATGCCCTCTAATGGCTTCCTCATCCCTGTCTCTCAATGAAAAGAAAAATGCTAACCCTAAATCGTCCTCCTCCTCTGGTGAGGGTTGTACTGTGCTCACCAATAAGATAAACCCTAAACCCAAGCCATATGTAGTACCTGGCCTATTGGAGTGCCTACCTCAGCTCCGACCTCCACAAATACCAAACAACTAGTTGCTCCTCCTCCAATTCATCTTTCCCCTACTTGCGGCATCCACAATTGCACCAAATCCTGTAATTTCACAACCTCATTCTGAGGAAAATCTTGACACCTCCTAGCAACAAGTTTGTGTGCACATATTCTCGTAGTCCCTCTCCCCCAGAGGATGATGAGTATGTCTGCCGCAGAGGCATCCTTTTAAGATAGGTATTATGTTCCTTTTTCAAAAATTGTTGGTTTGTCCATTTCTTTGAATAAGTTCGCCATGTTGGGGGGGACCTCAAGGAGGAATTTGGCATGAACCTTGATGATTCTCAATGATTGTGTTCTCTTGGAATGTTTGTGGTCTTACTGAACTAACCCATCATTACATGGTTAAGGGAAGGTTGTCAAAATTTTGGTCACATGCATGTGCTCTGTCTGCAAGAGGTTAAGCTTGTTGGATTTCTTCTCCAGTCTGTTGCTTGTACTATTTGGTCTAGGTGTCATTTGTCATCATTCCAATCATGAGCCTAAAAAGGGGGAATTTTTACTCTTCTCTCTCCTTCTCTGCAACATTCAATTATTTCTTGGGGTTCTGACCCCTCACATCGGGTTTTGTGGTCCTTTTTTATTTACATAATCAGATTTTTGGTATTGATAATATTTATGCTTCCAATGATGTTGTTGAGTGATCTTTACTCTAGCAGTGGGTTGCTAATGAGATGACTTGATGCACATTGGATCTTGTGTGGGGATTTTAACATGGTGGAGTCTACTTGATGATAAAGTGGGGCATCTTCTATGTGGTGGTGTTTGGGTGAGAGAGAAGCATGGTTTTACATGTGTAACAAGATTGGAATTTTTGATCCTAACCACTATTTTTCCAACATGCCTCTGATGCACCCTGCTTCACCTAGTCCAACCTACGACAAGGTGATGAAAAAGTTGGCAAACGACTTGATCGTGCTTTCCTTCCAGATCAAAGGGCGTTTTCTTTTTCCACCAATTCTGAAAAACCTATTTCCATCTGGGAAGGGACTTTTCTCTTAGATCATCTACCTGTTTTTTTTCAAAATTATGTGGAATCGAGCTCCTTTATAACCCTCGAACTCCCAATTCTACCTTAACATTGCTCAACCTATAGCATAAGAGAATTGTGGATAACATTTTGCACATTTGGAACCTGTTTGAGTGCCCTTCTATTCCATATGGGTGGATTGTTTGGTGGCAGGATATCATTATCAGAGTTACATCCTTTCTCCACTTATATGGGAAATAGGATGCATTATTCAGGATGAAGGGTTCATAAGGCCTCTTCCTAGGAATATGTTAAAAGTTCCAGAGCTCTTGACCGCTCTCCCTTTAATACCTGCCTTCATACCAAGGTGGCACAATGGAAACACAAACTCAATATTGAAGAGGTATATGAGGCCCACGGGGCACAAATTAGAGCTCGGTTGCATTGGCTCAAGATTGGTGATTAGTTACCAAAGAATTATTTTCTTTCCTTCGACCTCACCACACCTACAGTTCAATTTGGGTAATCAAGGGTGTTGTTGGTCGTATCAGTGACCTCCTCAGATGTCTTGCAGGCCTTTGTTCATCATTACCATGGTGTATTTTTACACAACCATACACTCTAGAGAGGGATGCCACTTTGTTATAATGCCTTCAGGAAGTTCCTTGTAAAATTTCTGAGGCTCAAAGAGTTACACATGATCATCTCCTTTTTGTCGATGACCTTAAGGAAGTTGTTATGCAAATAAAAATATAAAAATATCCTGGTTATGGATTTCTTTGATGAGTTTTATCAGGTGTTATGGGATACTGTTGGTCCTGACCTTCATCATGTTTATTGTGAAGCTATGGTCAACAATTCTCTTGGGGCTTTGATAAATCAAGGTAATATTAAGTTTAATCCCAAGGCTGGAGATCCTGAACTCATCACATAGTTGGAGACCGATCACTTTGTTGAATATATAATACAAGATCATTGCTAAGGCCTTAGCCCTCAAGATCTGTAATCTTTTACCTCTTATTGTGCATAGTGAAACAAACTGAATTCATTAAGAGTAGATTTATTTTGGAAAACATCATTTCTATTTGGAAAGGCATGGAGTGGGCCCGAGTTTCTGATCAAAAGGATCTCTTCATCAAAATTGATTTTGAAAAATCTTATGACAGATTGAATGGCCTTTCATTATTTACATGTTATAAGCTCTTGGCTTTAGCCCTAGGTTCATCTGGTATATCAATATGTTATTCTGGGATGCTAATGTCAGGCTTACCATTAATGGAGTCCACTCTGACATGTTTGAGCTTAACAAGTCCATTCAAAATGTTTTCCCTTAGCTCTGACACTTTATGTGCTTGCTACTGAGGGTTTCAGTTATCTTCTTTCCAAGTCTGCTTCACAAGGGTTAGTTAAGGGAATTTCTCTTCCTAATTCTGAGTTGCAGCTTATTTATGGTCACTTTGTTGATGATTCTTTCTTAACTCTATCTAAGAATGAAGATTCTGTTACTGACCCCTTGCAGTTTCTAGATACTTTTTTCTTGGGTTCAAGTTCTTCCATTGAATGGAAAAAGAATCAATGTTACAGGAAAGTTTATGGATCCCATGCCTCCATGGCTAGAAGAATATTCTTTGCAGTGGATTCAACTAGGGTTCAATTCAAGTTTCTGGGCATTCCTTTTGCTTTCCAGGCTACTCCTGCTACTTTTTGGTCTTATGTTGATCCAACAAGTTGAGAAAAAAAAATTACTTATTGGATTACCAAACCTCTCTCTCTTGCTGGTAAGTTTCATATTTTCTCTAAGGTGCTCATTGCTACTCATGTGTATTATTCTTCATGTTTGGAACCCTCTCTAAGCATTCATATGCTAAGTTACAAAAATTTCTTAGAGATTTCTTATGGGCTAATACTCATGGTCACAAAGGCTTCCACAGAGTGGCTTGGGACATTTGTTGCTCTCCTAAAGAGGTGAGGTGGCTTAGGGCTTATTGAAATTTGGATGTAAGGCATTGCTCTTAGTGTCAAGTGGATTGTCAAGGGTTTAGAAGGCTTCGAGGCATGGAAAATCTTGCTTCACCATTACATCTGTCAAGGGGACTCCTTTTGGAAAGTAATCCTTGGGTCTGTAAAGCCTGTTGCTCTCTGCCTATTCAAGTCAAAATTGAAGAACATTTGTTATGAAGAGTATCTAAAAGGCATGGGAACTGGTCAAACCTCACCTGAGCATTGGGTGGGGGATGGTTTCAAAACTGGGTTGTCCATCAACTCACACTCTTTATGGTGGTATCCTGTTATTAATTTTCACAATGTTCCCTTTGTATGGTCTCATGGATTAAAATCCTCTCAGATTTTTAAACATGGAATCAAACTTCTTAGGGATATTTTCTATAAGGTTACCCATTCTTGGAAACCCTGGGTCCTTATCAAAGAACAATTTAGCCTTAACAATGGTGATAAAGAATCTATACAGGAAATAAAGAATGCCATACCTAAAGATATGCTTCACAAAATTGGGGTTTCTCCTCCTGTTCAAGTGGTGGCGTGATTGGCACTGGCCCACTGACTCCTTGCAGTCGGTATAAAACCCATCTTGGTTACCATATTTCTTTCTCTTGCCCACATCCCTTTCAAAAAATTGAACAAGACCTAGAAGCTCAATTCCCCACACAGGGTCTGCAAATGCATAGATTCAATAATATTTGGAAAGCTCTCATTGAACCAAAAAAAGACTCATTTTCTCTGGTGCATTCTTTATTAGGGATTTTCCAGTTGGAAAACATCTTCAACATCTTGGGGTTGCTAATACCTTGTGTCTTTCTTGTCAATATCCTGAGTCTCTTATGCATTTGTTCTTAGTTTTTCCCACTTTCATAAACCGTCTAGAAGTGGATTCACTCCCTCTTCCAACATTTCCACCCTGAACCCTTCACCTGGAAATTTTTTTATTGGGGGACTCGAGCCTTGCTTCCTACAAAATTCAACAAATTTTGAAAAATATCTTTCGTGTAGAAATTATTTTTGAAATTTGGAAGATTAGAAATGACTCTATTTTTAATCAAACTTTGTCTTAGCCTGGAGTTTTCTGTGTATGCTAAAACTGGAATTATTGCTCATGTGTTGCTTCAGATCCAGGTCCAGGCAGAGAAAGTCCACTTGGAGGTGGAACATTTGTAGGATATTCTTGCACACACTTGGGTAGTGCCCCGTGCTCTTATCAGTTAGATATTGTATCCATGTATGTGTCATCCTTCTAAGCTACGGTAATGGTTCCCACCTCCCCTTAGCCTCAATATCGCAGTCAAGGAACCCGACAGAGGATAGTATGTATGAGCTCGACGTAGTTTCTTCCTTCATCGGTAATAGGCTCTTAGTGTTTTCCAGCAGCTCAGTGGCAATGGCTGGGGAGATCCTCTTCCAGTGACTCAGGATAGTGATGGCTCTAGTTGGGGGAATCCTCCCTCTAGTTACAATAGTGGAAATGGCTATAGGTTGCCTTTCTTCTTCTTTGGACTTCTGATTCCAGTTAGGGTGCCCCCCTGATAAGTTTCCACACTTAGGTCTTGTGATTTCTTCGACCAGATATGATGCCCCGGCTCCGCGATTAGGGAAATGGATGGGATCCTATGTATCGAATTCTTCCTAATACCCCCTACAATGGGTTGGGGTGATGCTTCACGTAGGACTGCCTTCTCCTCCTCCTCCTCGATCTTCCATGTTCGTTGTTGCTGCTTAATTATCTCCTCTGTGACTTGTTCTTTGTTCGTTTATGTTTTGTTTCCCATGGCACATGTGTGCCTGGTGTAGTGTATTTTGTGGTGTGACCTCTCCACCCAATTTTTTGATTGAGAGCCCTATGTACTTTTTTTTATCATATCAATATAAAAGTGTATTTCAATAAAAAATAGTATTATAAAGTTTATAGTATACATATATTTTAATAGTTTTTTAATTATTAGAAGTAAGTAATTTTGATAAAATTTATTTGAATTAAATAATTTGAAAAGAAAATAAATGAAAATTTATATTTAATTTATATTATTATCTGTTAGTTTTTAAAACAGTTTATATATTTTATATTACATGATAAAAATATTTTAAAGAAGTTTCTTTAATTTTTTCTATTAAAATTATTATTTTTATGACAATTATTATATCCTTAACAATTATAAAAGAACAAATACTTCATTAAATTTGAATATTGGTGAGTTAAATTTATGGAATACTTAAATGTTATCCATTTGAATAATAAGCAATTACATTTAAAGTATCTCTATGTCACATATTTTGTTGTCAAATTTCTTTATAATTTTTTTTTGATTGAGCATTTCTTTATAAAAGTTAAATATAGGTGAGTTGGATTTCCTTATAGACAATTTATCAATAATTAAATATACTTTATTGTTTGAGGTATATCTATGTCACATATTGTATTGTCAAACCTTTTTAATTTGAGATCAAAATTTATATGATTGGATTGTAATTAGGTTAATTTCACATTAATAATAAGTATATGATATAGATGATTTATTAGAGAGTATACTCATAATTTTTTTTCTCAATACATGAAATGATTAGAGGGTTAGAAGTCTTAATTGGTGAATTATATTCACTACTCCTCTTTCTACTAATAAATTCTTACTATTTCACCATTTTCTTTAAGGATTTGAAGAAACAGATAAGGGTGTGGGCCAAGATGGAATACCTGTAGTAATGGTTGGTTGGAGGTTGTTGCGCATATTTTGACTTTTTGATCCAATGCTGACTGTAAGAGCTTCCTTTTGGCTAGGAGAAACTACCTGAAATACACAACAACACCACAAAAAGAGGATTACATAATATATGTCAGTGGGCTGCCTAACGTGTACTAGATCAAGGAAGTGTGATACTTCCTCGGCGGCAGTCAACCCACTGCTTAATACAATTCAATGCAAGAAATAACGTAAGTAAATAGAATTCTACTATAGTTGATATGATTTAGGTATTTCATCCAAATAAAATAAGTAAATCTAACATAACAGGCTAGGCTATGATCAGATCTGGAAACAAGGTAAGCAACTAAGGTGCTGGAATAGGTCAGGGTTAGATTATGGGTCACTTGAATCGCTTAAAAAGGGTTATTGGCATATGGTATTAGTAGGACTGCCAAATATAGAGAATGACATCGGTCTGGTATGACCGACGATGGTTTAGTAAGAACTGATGACGGTTACTGCGGACTGGTAATAACTCAATAGTTCATGGTTTTGGATATTTGTCTGAGATTGGATTAGAGATGGCGAGGAGTTGGCTTAGGTCTAGGGAGATGTCGAGAATATTTGAAGGTACTCAGGGGTAGACAAAGGTGATTAAAAGGGTTATGAGTGATGGGAAATGGTCGGGTTCACAGGAATAGTAAATAGTGGTGGGGTGAAAATATAGCTGATGATTGATAAACAAAGGTGAAAAAATCTTATAAACTGAATAGAAATAAAGTGATGTAGGTTAGAGACACACTTACTGTTGCGCAAATTCAATGGTTGGGTGGTGGTGATGGTTGATATTTGAAATGATGATCAATGCCGTAGTAGCGCTTCCCGGAATACTCATGTGAATGAAAATATCTTCTGATCAATGGTTGTGCTGGTTATGGCTGTCTAGATGTGTGAAAGAGCTCTGGTTCTTGCTTGCATGCAGATCTCCTTTGCTCCAAAAACTTGAGAATGTGTCTAACCTCTCAAATAAGGTTACGAAAATGGTTATATGGTAACCGACGATGGTTTAGGGTTACTAGCATCGGTTTCAGGTTGACCGACGTCGGTTAAGGCGAGATATCCTAGGTTTCCTAAAATAGCAGATCTTGGCTATCCTCTCCCAGCTTTTTCTCATTTTTGTCAGACCTCTAAATGAAACGTTGCACTTAGCTGCGTGGGAAAGTGGTTAGAGGGAGAATAGGCATGTGCTTTTAGGGTTGTACTAAGTCTTAATTCATTAAGGTAAGTAGGGCTAAGTCTTAGTTAGTTATGGAAGCATGCTATGAATAGGTTTATGGTGAGGTGTCTAGGTGAGGTGGAAATTGGTTTTAATTAAGGTAATTAAATAATGAATGAAGTGAGGATGAGTATTAATTTAATTATAAATAATTAAATTAATATTAATGTGGGGTATAATGGTCATGGTTAGGTGAATGTGTTTAAGTTGGTTATTCGAAAGGGGACCAACGAGAGTGTGACCCAATTTTGGTGTCTACACTTACGAAATAAAAATAGTATTAAAAAAATAATATCTAATTAAATTTCTCATAAAAGTCATCAACTTAACATAATACACACACACACACACACTTACACACACACACACAACAATATATTACTTTAAAAATCAATTCATTATTATTAAGAAAAAAATATGTAATATACAAATTTTGATAACAATTATTAATATAGCATATTTTCATGATTTTTAAAATAATATTAAATTTAATATATTAATATTATTATTAATTTAGAGACAATTATTTTCAATATAATAGTTTGTATATATATATTTTAATTCTAATTTTATTATAATACAACCATCATTGATTTAAATAAAATAAAATTATTAATATAATAAATTTAATATTTTATAATTTTATTATACTAAACAAATATTAACTATGAGTAGTTGACAATGATTATTATCAATATAATAATTTCTATAGTTTATATATTTTAAAAATATTGTAATTATTACTAGTATGAAAACAACTATTATCAATGTAACAACTTTAGTTTCTAAAATAATTTTCTTACAACTAATAATTAGAACTATTATTTTATAATTTTTATACCCACTTTAAAATAATTTTTTCATGTTCCATTTCATTTTGTTTATTACTTAATATATTAGGACTATTACGTCTCTCTTTATACCTTTCTTTTATGCCATTCTTTTTGAGTACCCTTTTCCTTTTAATCGTTTATATGTTCTTCCATGGTCAATTTTCGAGGTAGGTTATTCCCCATTTTGATAAAGTAAACATGAATAACATTTGAGAATTGACATGTATAATAGCCTGGTTGACAGTTATAAAGAATATATTTGTACTTTTGAGGCATTCCATTCCATAGTGAGTGGTTTTGAGTTATGCAAACATCCATTTTTATCTCGTCGAGGCAAAGGTATCTTATAATTTAAAACTGTGTTCGTAGGGAGAATAAACATAAAATGATAGCTGTAATCCAATTTTAAAATAGATGAACTAGGCATATGTACTAGACCAAATGAATCAACCAAGAAAGAAGATAGAGATCAAGCTTTTGTCAAATTCTTTTTCGATAGAAGCTTCCTTCATTGGTTTATATTTTCTTTCGAATGTTAGATGTGTTACCCACCAGTGGCAGCCCACTCTATAGGTTAGTATGTCTCACATGCTATTATAATATCCATAATATATAATTATGCACTATAACATATAATCATATCTACACAGGGTCTTTTCGGCCGGCTTCATGCTAGATATTTAGGTGGGTGAAGAATGCCAATATTTTCTCGAGGATTGTGATCTCTTAGCAAGCATTCCAATAATAAAAAATGCGAATAAAAAGTATGTTAAAAACGAGGTTAATACGTTAGTAAAATCTGCTATGCAATCCATGGGGAAGAAATAAAATTTGTGGAAGAAGGCGTAAATAGGAAATCTATAGGCGCATTACAATTTATTAAAAAATGCATTACATCGAGCCGTCCTCACTAGATCTTCTCTAGTTTAAGAAGGGTTTCCTTTTGTGTTTTGCATGTATTAGGGTTCCTTTAATTTTCTGAATAAACTCCTGATGCATGCATTTCTTTGTTCATTACGCTGAGAAGTTATTCTATTGCATACATGTATAAGAGACTCACCTTCGGTATTTAGGGTATACTTATAGTGTAGAAGAGAAAGGAAACATGACATGAAGACAAATATAATTGTGAAACATTGGTAGATGAGATTCATTACATATTTAATGGTTGATGTCATTCAATTTTTTTGATAAAATAGTTCATACGTGCCTTTCTTATGACAAAATGTGATGTTCATATGCCTTTTTATAATAAACATTCCCTTAGGCTAGGTTTTGTGATCTAAGATCGTCTAATATAAAACACATCGACACATCTTATGTATCTATACTTATGCTTATGTTTAGTGGCAAATATCAACTATTTTTCAAAATTCATATCCAAAATCCATTATAAAATGTGTAGATATGCAATAAAGTGATTTTATCCCTTACATAATGGATAATGGAAACTAAATATAAGTTTTTCATTTTATTTATATGGTTTTGCACATTTTAAGACAATTTTTAATCTTTAGATCCATGGAGAAGGTTAAGCATTGGATGTTTAATGAAAAATTAGGTTATTAAATGTGTAAAACAAAAATGGAGTGATTTTATCCCTTATAGAATGGAGAGTGGATTATAATTGTGTATTAACCATATAACTAATAAAATTAATGATAATAGTAACTAGTTCAGTCAACTTGTTATCTAATAAAATAATCTACGAGAAGAACTCAAAAGAAAATTTGTAAATATATTGAAAAAAATAAAACCAAATAAAATAAAAGTGATAATATTGTACAACTACCCCAAAGAAAGCATGACTAAACAAGCTCTTATTACAGAACTAAGTCATCACCAACTAAGCACGATAAATAAACTATGGAACAAGTAATGATTTTTTTCTCAAAATCGTTGTTTCTCTTTTGGATAGTAAATGTTACTAATGTGAAATGATTTATGATATTACCCTTATTCCTTCTAATTTTTAGATTATATTAATTTCATGAGGTATACACATATGTATTGGAAGGTGCACTAGGTTGTAAAACAATAAAAAAAAGGTATCCAGATACATAGCTTTTCAAATGTATGGATTTGCACATGTATAGGTTGTTAAAAATAATAATAAAAGAATTATAGATAAACCGTCAAACTTATATAATAGTAATGAGTTTGACCGATTGTTATATAATTGTATAATTATAGATAAACCGTCAAACTTATAGAATTATAAACAGGGTGTAAAAATTGGAGAAAGTTTGTACATAGCTTATTTTGGAAGTTTGATGGCCTATATGTCTATATGTTATATAAGTTTTTTCTATAAGTTATATATAGGTTACCAAGTCAAATTACAATATTTTCAGTGAAGGATGTAGCAATAGAAACCAAAATGCAAGTGATAACCATGATGTGTCTATCACTTGCTATAGATTTTGTTTTACAAATAAAAAAAATTGTTTTCAAGTAATGAGTGATAAACATTTTTTCTCTTTTGGATTGTAAATGTTACACATCTCTCAAACAATTTTGTTATAAAACTTTCATATGTACAAAACGTGTGCACATATTTTTGCACAAGAGCTATTGTATTTTTAAAACAAACACTGATAAGTGCACATAATTGGTGGGCCAAAATGTGGCCAAAAAGAGATTTTAAGAAAAGCACGTACACACTTTAAAATCCTAGGCTTGGAAATTACCGAACAAAAATCTCGTACATGGTATAGCGCATACGTGTTCTTGATATTTGGATTGCATATGGTGTAGGATATGTGTTTATGGGAGCTATATTTTGACAAAAATAATTGTTTAAGTATAGTAAAAAATAAATTATAAAGAATAATAAATGAAAAACTTACACTTTAAATTTATTTTAGTAAATATAAGAAATTAAGGTCACTCTACATCTTATGGAACTAGTCTTACAACTCCATGAGTCACAGTTTAGGAGATTGTTTTTAATAATATAATATCCCTACCCTCTCTCCCTTATCTTTTAAATCCAGTGAAAACATTGAAACAAAGACACCTTTTGTTTCTCAACCCAAACTGGTTACCAAGCTGGGTTACACAGGGATTTATAAGTCGAATAAGGTGATCTTCCATCCAAAATGTGCCTCTAAGTTTCCATTCTATTTCCATGAAGAATCAAGATCAAGAAAAGAGAGAAGACTAAAGGAAAACACCTATTAAACAAACTAAGAATTCAAATTCTTAAAACGTTAGGTTTTAGTGGGAAAATAAGTTTCAAAAGCTATGCTACAAGGAGATAACAAGAAACAACAAGAAGAAAAGACTTTATTGACCCAAAATGAGGTCTAAGAAGGTCTAAGACCTCAGCACACAAAAATTTATCTATATACCTCTTGATTTCCCTTGCATCATTTGAGCCCTACAAACTTAAAATTTATGACTATATAATATGTTTTTGGCCTTCATTGCATTAAACATTGAGCATTTGGTTGATTGGCTCAATGAGAGTGGTAATTTACCCTATTTGAGTCATATGAACTTAATTAAAATGATGTGATGAGTTTTAGGGATTAATTTGTCTCAATAAAATCATGCACATTAAATCAACTATGACCATATGATGTGTCTTGGGGTTATATGGACCCTAACTACATAATTATATGAAATAATTAGTTATATGGGTGAAGAGAGAAGTCACCTAGAGAGTACCTGATTGTGCGCAAGAATGCTGCAATGATGAAGGAGGTTTCCATGAAGGAGGAGATGGTCACTAAAGGCAATCAATGCACATGATATTACATGAAGCCATAAGATGAGGTGGTAGACAAAAGAAAAGATAAGGGAGAGAATATTGCATAGCTGAAGAAAAAAGGGTGTGGAGAAAAAAAATCCCAACAAAAAGACTAGAGTAAACACAATATTACCATGGTACATAACTTAGAGTACAAAATAAGAGACCTTGGTGGAAATTTTAGAGAGCTTAAAGGAGTGTGCAAGTAGAGAAGACTCAAATTTGAGGAATATGCAAGATAAAGGCACACATGACAATGTGAGAGAGTAGAAGCTAACTGAGAGAGGTTATGTCATTGTAGGACATTCAAGCCGAGTAGAGATAATAATCACCCTAGGATAGGTCCCTAGGAAGAACACTGAGAGTTTGTAAAATATCTAGAGGAGAGTTCCAAGCTCCATAGGGAGCTCAACTACATGTAGATAAGTCATATAGGTCATTGAGTGAATTAGAAGAAACTATTGAGTTTCATTCCACTATGTCAACTCTAAAACCTTTTTCAAGTGGTCACCACCTTTTGTTCCATCATTAGTCAATTCGTTTAGCTAAAGAGATAATTTAGGAAAATTTGAGACCTTAATCATAGTTGTTACTATGTAATGTGAATTTTGACTCAATTGAGCCCCATAATTATAACATGTATTACATACTTAGTTGACTGGTTCAATAAGAGAATAAATATTAAGTAAATTGAGGCATGCAAGACTTACTGGAAATTTATGATGTGATTTTTTACTTCATCTAGGGATAATTAAAACTCTAGGAATTCATCAATTAGTCAATTTGATTGAAAATGAAGATGTAATTTGTGATGCAAGAGTATCATGGGGGAATTAAATTTCTTACATAAGTTTTACAATATTAGTTAAGTATGAGCACACACAAGGATGGTGAGAAGGACAAAGTAAATTTTAGTGGTGAATATTCATTAATTCACGAATATTCTGGTTTTTAAAATTTACATTTAGCAAAATTTTAGGTGTAGGGATTAAGAATGGGTTGCCTAAATTTTGTGGGTTCAAGTTACTTTTAGGGGTCAGTTTGAAAGGAATGATAATAAGATTGTTCCAAGATGCAAAGATATTATATGATAATAACACATCACATTTAATAAGATGAAAGGAAAATTTCGAAATAAACTTATAAAAGGATTTACAAACAAAGAGCTTTCATATCATATATGGAAATCCATAATAATGGACCATAGATATCATGAATTAGCTCAGTAACTAGGATGTACATATAGGAAGATGCAAGTGAAACTAATACTTAGATAAGTGGTACATAAATCCCACTAATTGATATTGACAGTTAAGATAACTCCACAAAATTATCAAGCTAACCCTACATGACTAGCAAGATAATTCTACACAACTAGTACACCTATGAAAGATAACTCAAAAAGTGTAGGAATAACCTAAGTGTAATAATTATCCTAATAAATAGATAAAAGGATAAATAATAACCTACATTAACATGGTTCACCTAGCATTTACACCAAAAACTGACTTTTTAAATTCGAATCACCATTAGTGTGAAATTGAAATTTGTAAAATTAGCCTTCATCTATATATAAATTGATCACAAATTTACAATTTCAAATATCAAGTACACATCAATTTTTCTTCGCAATTCCTTTACTCATGCCCATGGTCCTATGGGAATTTACAATCGAGATCAAATGCGTATCGTAACCCTCCCAACATCAAAGGTGTTTTAATAGTTAATATGTTATTATGTTGAAGTTGCATATAATGCAAAATGTTAGAATTGTTACTAGTCAGTGTAGACACTAAATCACGAACTTTGGGTAATTGTTTTGTCCTGGTTTTATACTACTATTCATATAGGTATTGAGTGAAAAAGAGTACTAATTAACCCACGTCTTTGGCCATCTTGCATTGTTTTCTATTGCTACTTTCAATCGTACACCAACACTTTCTAAATACACACTTTTACACTACATTTTCCCTATTTCTGACTGGGGCACCCCAGACGCCCTGATCCCCTCTAGGAGACCTGATCCTCTTTGCACTTTTGTTTGATCTTTCTATATGTTTTGTAGTCAGCCTTTTTGGGGTTGATTACAAAATTAAAACAAGAGAACCATACAAATATAAAGTGTATGAGACCATAATGAGGGACCAAGAACTAAGCACTACTATTACCGCCTAAGGTTGCATCCATCAAAGGATTCTATTGCTCCATTTTTATCCATCTAGCTTCGTCAAAGGGACAAAGGCTGGTTCATCTACATCACACTTCATAGGAGGGGAGTTAATTATATTCCATGCACCATTTATTTACATTCTACATCTAGTTATTTCTCACTACTCACAAAGTGTGGCTCACACAAGAGCACCCAGGGAAAAATTCCATACACACACACCTAGAACTATATTGGGTCTAAGATGTAGTGAAACACTCAATGATAAGTCTATCAATTTGGCAGCTGAGGAAAATCTGACCCCCTTCATATGCATCTTTATTTTTTAGGGTTTTGATACATTATCTGGGGTTTTGTAGGTGATTCCTTTATTACAGGTCTATAGTGACATTGGTGATCATATAACGACATACACACGAATGAATAAGAACAAAAGTGAACATTCAATGACACCTCAGAGGAGGTTCTTTAGTCATTTACGCAGACCATGTTGCACATATCTTAGACCAGGGCAACCAAGGTGCTCCCATCCTTTTCCAGGCGCCCCATTCTACTTAGAAAACTCATATTTACATCTTCTCAGAATAATGTACAAACGTTTTCTCCTCCTGATCAGTCAGTCTCCACTGCAAAAAATTCACGTGACCTTAACGAATAATCTAAGGCCTCCCTAACCCTCTTTGCACATTAGGGTTTCATATTTCATTGCTTAGGTTTCTTGGGTATTTTTAGTATTACATTTATTTATTGCTCCTATAACATCAGATTAGGATAATATATTCCATTTTAATTTAATCATTTTGATGAACCCAAACGATCAAACCCTTCCTTCTACACATGTCTTATCCTTATCAAGTCATGGCTCAATCATCTTAACCTTATTTCACACCAACTAAAGTATCTGGTATAGTCACTATTGTTGCTGATTTCATGAAAGTGCATACTTAGCATCCTCCTTGATTTATTACGCCTAGGGCTGATCCTTCTATTAATTTCATAACTACTTGTCACACTCATCCTCCCACTACTCCACCCAATTCTATTCCTCCACCCATAACTTCTTCAAATCCTCCTTCTGCTTCTAAGGGTTATGACATCATTGAACAAATTAAAAATACACCCGATAAGATTTCTCTTTATGACTTGTTGCGTAATGCACCTAATTGTCATCTAGCGCTAGAGGAAGCCCTTCGTTTCATTCACATAGAATGTGATAATTCTACAGTGGCCTTTACACACCTCATACAATCTCTCCGAAATATGCCACATGCTATATCCTTCACTAATGAGGATCTTTTACCTTTTGCTAAAAGAAATACATATGCACCCTTTCTCATTACCACTATTATTAGCATCACTTGCATCGAACAAGTACTTATTGATAATGGGTTAACCATCAACCTATTTGATCATTCTCTTTGAAAATAACTGGGTATTAACGATGATCTAATTTCTAAGAATTCCCACTCTTATTTAGGGTTATGACTCTACTACTCACACATGTCTAGGGACTATTTCACTACATATTCGAGTTAGGCCTAAGACTGTTCTCACCAAATTTTATGTTATATATACATCATTGCAATTAAATCACTTACTACGAAGAACTTGGATTCAAGAAATGCATGCAGTAACATCTACTGTACATCTATGTGTCAAATTACTACATGATGGATATGAACATACAATTACTGCAGACCCTGAACCCTTCAAATTTTCCTGCATAGACCATGTTACTACTATGCCAATACCTCCTAAGTAACGCATTCCATATAGTAGTATTGCTACATATGACATTGGTCAATGTAGCGCTTCACAGTCTTCTTTTGATGCTCTAAGTACTTCGGCTATTTCTAATCATACTACGGCCATTATCTCACCCACCATATATGCTTTGATGAACACTTCATCTCTACCTATTACGACACCTCCCACTTCACCTAGTAAAAATCCTAGCAATATACTCTAAAAATCTATACAACATGATAAATATAACACATGCTTTTGAGGACTCTGATGACAAATTTGACGCTGTCAAACTCACTGATGAAGAATTAAGCCAATTGAATTTTACGCCTATCAATGTGGATGAATCTTACTTTGAAGACACCTTTGTGACCAATGGATCAGGTGAATATAAATTCAAGACCCCTCCTTATACCAATGCTGTGATACTTTATCAAGGATCTTTTAACAATTTAGATGATGTTTCATCTGCTATCACACAGTTTGCATCACCATCATATCCTTTCACATGCATGTTATTCATCAACAACTCCTTTTGGCATAACATCCTGATCGATCATACTTGTTCAGAAACTATTTGCACACTTGAGGGCTTAAATAGGCTTGGTTTTACATTTAATGATATCTTACCAAAGATTCACTCACCCCATCTTTATCATTGTTATTGTCACATTACATCCTCCTATGGCCTTTGTGTGTTTCATTTGATGATATTCGTTGCATTTTCCCCTCAACTTCTCCACTAACACTTGGTCAATCTTGGGTTGAATATATTGGTGGTAGTTTGGACACAGACCACACTTCTCTCACATTTCCTATGTCATTTGGCAATATTTTATTTGGTAATGACTCATCTCCCACTTATGCTCTGAATCTTTCTCGTTGGTACACACACACTATCTATCGGTACCCTTCATTGATGAAGAGTATGCAATGAAAACCTACATACTATGTTGCAATGATTATTTATATAACCCATCTCATTCTATTTCTTATCACATCTCCAATGCTGCTCTAGTAGGTTTCGATCATGAAAACGATGATATTTTAGACAATGTCACATGATTACATTTACCACTAAACACTTGGGGGGCATAACACTCATACAAACCTCCCTAACATTGACATATGTTTCATACTCATTTTATCAACCTTCTAGCATATGCATAATCATCCACATGTTTGCATCGACATTACCCAATGACACACTCTTGTGGTTCAGTTCACACTTGATTATCAAGGGCTTCCTATACACATGAACCCCACACAATGAAAGTTAGACAATACACATCACGTATCTTCACACATCTTATATTAAATATTACAATATATCTCGTATACTACATCTTACATTTACTCTACATCATTCTTATCCTAACCTCTGTGCATCCACATATCATACATATTCTACACACAATGCTAGTATTCATCACAAATATGTCACACTCATATTGTTTATGCATCTTGCATCGTATACTACTCATTCTATACACTACATTCACACATATTCTATACAACGCGCATTTCACACCTTTATGCTATCTACACATCTTGCATTGCATACTATATACTACACATTACACATGTTACACATCACATTGTCATCTCTCATCATTACAGATACTACATCTTCTTCTACATGTTACACACATTACCTTATGAAACGATCTGATATTGCGGTCAATAATGTACTGTTAAGGGTATACATAAAAAATGGACCTTGTCCCACTCACATGTTCCTCATTCAATCCTTTCCATCACATGACATTCCTAGTTTAGTGATATACGTCATATGATACATCATCACTCCCACTTGTATCACTTAGTGGTATATGCTTTAGGATACATCACCACTTCTTCTACCCATCTTGTAGTGATATACACAATAGGCTACATCATCACTTACTCTAGCATCATCATCACCTAATCTGGTCATCGTTTAGTGATATACACTTTAGGATAAATCATAAATCCTTTGATAATCTTGTCTTGATATATTCTTAGCCCACAGTGTCATGCACACTTCATCTCTATGTCACATGTCATCACTACACATTCACCACAATGCGCCACACACAACACATATTTTGACCATTTCTTGATGATGCACTCTCATTTATAGTTCATTCTTGACTACTGAGGGGGCATAAACAAATGAAAATCATTGCATATAATCCATTCTCTTGGGGGGCACACAAATTCTATCATCTATCTTGCATTCCATTCCATCCATCTAAAATATGCCACATATCTTGGTTGCATATACTTATGCTTATATTTTCTTGTCCATGTTCATTTTATTACACATTCTAGATAGATTTCTTGTATGTCATTATATTTACCATACACACCTTCGCGTTCATGTCCTTTTCTAGTTGTGATCGTAGATAAAGAGCTTCTACACACAACATGGATGCTTGACACACTAGTAGTCCCATAATGGATCCTAGGGGCATCCACTTTCGTAATCTACAAGTGTTATTGTTTCATTTTATACTTATCACTTTCCATTATCGATTATACATGCTTATGACATATAATTTATATTTATAACATGCTAACATGCACTTCATGTGAAACATTTGTTTTGCAGTCCATTAGTTGCTACAATGGTTATCTGTTTGTTTATACTTACCATTCTCTTTTTGTCATTATATGTGAGCTTTTCCCTTTGTTTTTTGTGCACACTTTCTTATTTTTTTGTGGTCAATACGACCTTGAGTGTCCTACAACATTGTGAGTTATGTCCCATGTTTGCAACCCACTTTTTGCAGTATATGATTGGCTTCTTGCATGTTTAATTACATTCTAGCTTACACATTTTCTACATATCTTACATTTTATCTTCTACATGCATGTTTGTTCCTATTAACACTTGTTTCCTAGACATTTATTTGTGTGTGCCGTGGTTTCTACGAAGCACATTCCCTCCCCCCCTACAGCGCACATTTTTTGTGGTTGGTCCTCTTTTGGGCCACATTATCCTATTAACGACGTCACATGCGCCTCCAAAGAGGGGGGCATCATTTGGGTTTACACACACCACACAAAACAATAATGATACAATTTAGTTTTCAGTTTTTTTCCATGATACAGTGGGTTACATAGTGAGTGGATTCAGAACAATCTACAAAAATCCATACACAACGTATTTTACAGGGAAGATTGTTCTTAGAATTTTGGGGAGGATTTATAGGCTAGAGGATAAATTATACCTTCCTCTCTACACTACTTCATCTAGTGGCATTAGATCACCTAAAAAAAGACAATACATAGATATCTTCACTCTCAGGAAGTAGTTATAGGTTGGAGGATAAATCATACTTTCCTCCCTACACTTCTTTGGCTAGTAGCATGAGATCACCCAAAAAAATAACACTTCATTGATATTAAAGTATCATTTCTACACCCTTTTCTCATCATAGATCAAGTGCACATGTTCTTTTTTCATTTTTGTACTTTCATTACATGATTTCTACATTTAAACATTTGTATTTGACTACTTGATTGTCTTCTCTTTTATAGGTCTTTCCATATGAGAAGAAAACAATCAACACCAACAACAACATCACTCGACATCATACACAACATAATAACATGCAAGTACATCAAACACATTGGCATCTACATATGCGCTTACGCCCTAGGTGAAAACTCTCATCGCTTTTTACACTTTTACATCTTTGGTCTCCATAGTCCATTTTTTTTATCATCCCATGCTTTGTCTAGTCCCTCCACACGTTTTCTACATCACTCTACATGGATATCAGATACACATCTCTATCTACTTTATGTTACTTAGCATTCTTCTCACCAACTTAAAGTGGGGGTAAATTGATGCAGCCTAGAATTCACCAATATAAGCCCAAGTGTGTTGGAACATCACTCAGCCTAGAATGAGTGCTCACCCAAAGCACGCAAAGGTACTGTCATCCATATTTTACCCCCTGACAAAATATTGGATCAGTCATGACCCCACACAGAAAGAACCAGAGAAATCATGATTCTAATCCTGTAAACAGGTTGCAGGGATACTCTACAATGGAAGTGGCGGGGCCTGTGAAGATCAAATGACCATGTGTAGGAGAAATTTAGAAAATGACTCTGTCGAGTGAATCCGTGCCTTAAATCCATTCTACAGATTACATGCAGGCTCGAAAATGGAATAGCAGGGTCGGGGAAGGAGGAGACAATGTCAAGTAGGCTAGAGGTTTAAAGAGAAGAAGTAGTGAAGGTTCGAGGTCTTCGAGCTTTGGAACAGTTCAAAACACGTCCAAAATCAACTAAGTATGGGGGAGACAGTGGACGCTGCCAAGTGTCCAAATGGCACATCTCCAAAGTCAAACCCAAAAAGGGAGGCTCAAATAAGCACTAGGCCCCCACATGTCCCAGTTCCAAATAAGAGGCAGATTCAAAGCTAAAGGTCAAATGGCGGATAGGGCAGGCCTAAAAAAAGGCTAAGTATAGAATCGCTGCGGAAACCACCATGTGTCCAAACGGTGCATCTCCAAGGGTAAATCCAAAAGTGGAGGCTCAAACAAGCGCTAGTTTTCCACGTAGCCCAAGGTCTGAAAAGGTAAGAGGGAGGTCATTGATATGACCAAAGCCTTGCGGAGGCTTCCAAGTGTCAACTTGACGCTCCTTCAAAGGTAAATCTTGATCGGGCTTTTAAGCGAGCGTAGAGCCTCCACATGTCCAGTCTCAAAAAGGGGACAGAGTCGGATTGAATAGTCAATGCATGGTGGTAGGTTGACGGAGAGTGTCAAGTGTCCAAATGGTGCTAACTCAAGGGTCAAATAAAGAGAGGGTTTCCAAGCAAGCACCAGATCGCCATGTGTCCCTGGTCAAGATATATGACCCTGCCGAACAAAAGGACTTATTCAAAAACATAAGAAAATTGAGTAGGTCATTGAAGGAAGCCATGTGTCAGCCCCATGCGCACTCCAAGAGAAAAATATAGAGGCCACCCTCAAAGTAAGCACTAGCCCTCCACGTGTCCCATTTTAAAGGGGTCCCGTTTTTCAAACCGGTTTTCCCATCCTTTTGTATGAACCTGATACAAATTTGAAACGGGCATATCTTTCGAATCTTGGGGATCGAAACTTAGAAAATTTGGCACCATTGGAAAGATCTCAGCCTCGTCTATGCCATGGAGATATGAAACTTTAAGTTTGGGGAGGTTAGGTGGGAGAAAAATGGAGAAATGTATTTAGGGACATTAATGTAGGATCTATTTTTCACCAACAAGCTAGATTGGATTCGATCTGATCCTCCATTTCCTCCTCCTTTGAGGTGCAAAATAAGAAATTGATGCAATCAAGATAGATTTGGGGGCAAATTTTGTAGGAGGAATTAATAGTGGTGGTTGAGCTTCGAACTATTTTTCCTGCCTCTCTCTCTTTCTTCCCTCTATGTGTTGAATCTATAAAAGTAGGGTCGAAACTCATTGTAAAGGGTTGGACATTATTTTGTTTTTACAGGCTCCCCTTCCTTCTGGAAAAGGAATTCATGGAGTTTAGACCTTCCATTTAAATTACAATACATTTCCTACCTTCTGGCCATTTTTAATGCATTGTATCAATCTACAGAGCAATAAAACACGTTTGTGATTGATTTTAGATCCTTTCTTGTCTCCACTACTCTCATCTGGTCTTCCATTACAAATTTGGTTATCTATGCTTGATTATTATATGTATTTTGTTGGTTTGTGTCTATCAGCAAAACTAATGTTCATCATTCCTTTAGTGCATCACCTTGTAGCTTAGTTTTGATTTATTGTATTCCTTTTATCCCTGTCTCCTTGGTAAAACTTAGATTAGGTTTAGGAACAGGTCCTCTACAAGTTTCCACGCATGCACTTAAACAGAGGAATAGGAACCAACCTTTAATGTCGAGATTTTTCCCATTTGTAAAGTCCCACACTTTGGAGAAAACTCAATGTTATGCAAATCACACCAAATGAATCTGCCTTAGAAAAATAATATCTGACGACTCATTTGGGGGCGCTGTGATTTTGCACTAACACTTTTGGCATGCCCGGTGGGACTAAGAAGTCTCCATCTTTATTACAGTAAGATTGATGTGCACTTGCTATGATTCTAGCTTTTAAGAAGCTTTTAAGAACTGCACATCTGGTGACTCCAAAAGGGACATAATCCACTGGTTTCAGTAGTCCAAGTTTCCCAACTCCCAAGTTCATGAGAAGGATACAAACAAGGTCAAGAACAAGAGAAGAAGGACAATTTGTACACCTACACTTGTCTCCAGACGGAAGGAGAAGAGGAAGAAGAGCCCAAAGGTCTCTATCTCCACCAAACAAAGCCTTATCAACACCTCCTCCTAGTAGGTTGTTCTTTCAATCAAGAAGGGTGCTCAGGATCAATTAGGATGGCACAACCAAATCCTTATGTCAATTTCATTGGCACCAGCCCACTCGCTCTGAATGCACAAAATCCAGTCCCTGTGGCCGCATTAAAGAGCATCCCATATTTCACTGGAGAAAACCAGACTTCTCTTGGTGACCACGTTCAAGACATTGCAAATGTCTGTATAATCCATGAGATCACTGAGATGGACATTATAGTCAAGTTTCTAGCCTCTTCACTCAAGGGTAAAGCTTCACAATGGTTCAGGAGCCTAGCAAGCAGGCTCTATTCAAACTTGGGACCATCTATGTAGAGCTCTTCACAACCAGTTTGGAGAAAAGGGAGATAACCTATCCTTGTTGGAGTAACTGAACAACAATCAAGAGAGCTCTGAATGAGAAGTTGATGGATTTCAACCTCATATTTCAAAGGACCTGGGACAGGATTCCAGTGGCAGTGAAGCCCACACAAGAACGTTCCTTCTTATACTTTCTTAGAGCTTTAAATTCTGATATTGCTTTAATAATTCAATTAATGGTAGGCACCACTTACTTGAAACCTCTAGCCTCTGTATAAGAGAAATGAAAATTGTTTAATTAATGATGGCAAGCTTGATCCTAGACTCTCAATGCCTCTATACACTAATTAGGAAACCCAAGTACCAGCCAGACACCCACATTAGCTCCTATACCTACTCTTAGGAATCAAGTTCAGCCGAAGCCTCCACCTCATCCTATAACACATCAAGAGAACTTTAAGAGGTCATGAAATAGCTTCAAAACCTAGGGAATGAGTTAGTAACTATAAAGAGGCAACATGCTCAATTTCTAGGCTATACCTATTATCACCGAATCAGAACACCCTTGTGTATTAGACAAGTGCATAGTTGAATTCACTGTGTGATTGGATAACATGTAGGTACTATCTCTCAAGTTTTGGGACTTGCTAACTTGAGATCGATCAGAGAAAGCTGGTTCTCTCCTAAATGTTTTGGGCCTGGCACAATCTACTCTAATGTACAGGATAAGCTAACTGTTCTAATTTAAGCATTTCCCAGGGACTAGGGAGAAGAAGTGCATAAAATAAAGCCTACACTAAAGCAGTGATTTGACCAGAAAAGGAGGGTGTGAGAGTAGTTTCCAAATCTACATGAAATACAGAAGCAAATATACACACTAGAAGAGGTGATGGTAGTTCATCCATAAATCTAGCAAAATTCCATTCACAACAAGTAAAAATCCAAGATACACAATGAATAAAAATCTATGGATCCCTGTAAGGAACATAATAAAACACAATGTAAGCATTCTTGTAGAAAGATTAAAGGGGCAAAAGAATGCAACAGAAAATTGACTGGCAGGGGAAGATTTCATCCACAAACTGATATTTTATTGCTTCATGAAGGATGCACAGTTCAAGGTAGGTTACAAGATTTAGGGCCTGGATCACCAATGCAAGGAGTCCACTACAAGAGTCCTGCAGCATTATTTCGCTTCACAAAGAATTTTGAAAGATTTTTCTACTCAAAAACTCCCTCTGGCTTACAATAAGGTTGCAACACTCCAATTTGGTTTGAAGAATGAAAGGAAAGACGTTGAGGGGGGAAATGAAATCCTGAAATCTGTCCATTCAACCACCTGTAAGAGGCATTAAATTTTCAAAATGATTATATGGAACGTTACTTGCAAAAGATCTCTCCATATTGTCCCATGTTCCCTGCAGCAGATGAAAGAATGGGCTGACCATGCCTCTTAATTTGACAGTCCCAACCACCAAATGAAACACTGTTGTGAACCCAGGCCACGTTTTCTAAAAACTATCAACCAATTTCTGATCAAATCTGGAATTTCTCAATTTATTTTCATTGGGCTCGGAGCCACGATTCCAATGGTACCAATTTTGTTTGTGATTTCGTTGAGAAATGCAAAAGTTTTCGGTTGGCCTTCCGAGTGCGGGCAGCATACCTTTTGGGTTTGTGGAGGCAAAACCATCATTTGACGGGAATGAGCAACCCTGTGAAAAACTGACTGGAGCCGAATATCTCTTAATTAAATATATCACCCTCATTAAAAATAATCAAATCAATTTTTGTGGTGCAGAGGGCATGTTTTCGCGCTTGTTCCAGAAAGTCTAATTTTATGAAAATCGGAGCTCCAATCAAAAGTTATGGCCGTTTGAAGTTTCATGGGTCAAACGTTGAATTTTCTTCTTTGCATTCGGTACCGCTTCAGCTTTCCGCGTCCCTCACATCCCAATAGTCCCATTTGTCCTGTGGTTAGTATGTGGGACAAAGTAACTTCCGATCCGCCTGATATGGGCTTCCTTTTCATTCGACCAATTGACGTGACGTGGTTTGATTGGCTGTTGGGCTCCTTCGACAAATGTCTGATCACGTCCGGATTGCGTATTTTGGCCCGACTGTCCCCGTGTGAAAGTTATCTAATTTCAAATATCCAGGGGTTCACTTCCTCTGTGTAAAAATTTTGTCCCAACTGTCCTGGGCTGCCTGTCTGTAGCTATTTCATGAGACATCTTTGTATTAACCAGATTAATTTCTACAATGATATCTAGTTCACGCCCGCAGTAAAGCCCAAACTGAATAACTTGGTGATCTTCTTATACTTTCTTAGAGCTTTAAATTTTGATATTGCTTTAATGATTCAGTCAATGGGACCGCACAACCTTACCTTCGCAGCCTACATCCCAGACTTTCCATAGCGAGCTAAGAATTAGCCATTTAATTCAGGCTGAAAACTTGCTCCTAGGCCATCCATGCCTATATACCCCAAATTAGGAAACCTTTTACTTAGCCAAACACCCACATTAGCTCTCTATACCTACTCCCAGGAGTCAAAGTTCAGAAAAGCCTTCACCTCATCATCTAGGGGACCTCAGAAGGAGCTTAAGAAAGTTATGAAACAACTTCAAAACCTGCGGGAATGAGTTAGTAATGCATCAAAAGATAGTAGGCTCAAAGTTTTTGGCCATACCAGCCCCAAGCTCAGTATCAGGATAGACCCCCGTATCAGCAAAATTGACCACCAGCTCAGGCTGTAAATCAGAGTCAACACCAAGGACAACCTCAAGCTGCTAGACCTTTTAGGTCATATGATCCAAACAAAACTTCAACATCAAGGGCATTGGTTCCAGCACAAAATAACATGGCACAAGAATATGATTGGTGTTTCCCATACAATCAACCACATAATCAATCAATGTGCTTCAATGGTGCACTAAATCAGGCCTTGATGGTAAACCAATGGTGTGTCACAAGAATCTAGCCAAGAAGAAAACAGCAGAAAGGAGATCTCGGTGAAGAGGGGCCTCCAAGTGAAACTATGCTTCTTCAATTGGTAATCAAGTCTGAAGACTTATGTGGAATGAATCAGGATCCTTCTCAAAGCATAGCTACCAATACATGGTACAAGAAGAGAAATATTAGAGAAGGAAATTCACCAAACTTAGGCAATCCTTAATCCTCCATTTACTCCACAAGGTATTGGCATCCAAAATACAACTCCCAATATGCAGAGCCAATCCAAACCACCTTCCAAATCCACTCAGGCACCGATTGCAACAACCCATATGCAAGAAGAAAAATGTGTTAGGGAAGGGGCAGTAGAAGGATAGCTCATTTAATATCATTGATCAAATGAAGAAACAAGTGTGAACATTTCACTATGGGAGTCACTGGCCATTCCAGGATAGAGGGATCTATTGCAGACTGCTATGGCCAATTGGTCAAGCTCAAATCAACCCCCCCACCAGCAAGAGAAAGTGCTTACCAATGTAACTCAACCTGAGGGAAACCATGGAGAACAACAAGGTAAGAACTTGAGACCTCCTCCATTCTATGTTTCATTAATCATTGGGGAAAATTGGTGCATAATTGCATGATTGATTTAGGGGCAAGTAGTTCTGTAATGCCCAAACAAATAGTTGATCAACTGGGTCTCCAGTATGAAGTCATCTCTAGAGGGGTAGTATAATTAGATGGGACAATAAGTGACAACTGTTGGAGTCATCAAGGATCTGAAGCCTCACTCTACATGCCTGCCACAATGTGACTGTATTACAGAACATATCATTCATAGACTTGCCACCACATTTTGCATTATGTTTGTCTAGATACTTCACTACCAAAATTGGAGGCTATTTGTCTTCTGATTGGTCACATATGCTTTTTAGAACAAGGTATGGAGTGAAGGCCACAATTAGATCTGAGCCCATAGTGGATTACCACATTGAGTCTTATGTGCCTAGCCCAATCAATGCAAATTGTTCAGTTTTTGATCAGGAGGACCTCCTAAACACTTCTGAAGCTGATACCAAGGTGGGGTGTATCCCAGACCTGAATCTCGATGAATGGGCCAGCAAAAGACATGCTTTTGATCCCTATAAGGAGATGGAAGAATCTGAGCTAGGAGTCTACTGCCTGCATGAGGAGAATCATCCTCTTCCTGACATCATTAAGCCAAGCACAAAGATAACAATGAAGTATGGAAATTGTTCTTTGATGGCTCAAGAAGTAGACAAGGAGCTAGAGGAGGTGCTATGATTGTGTCACCCCAAGGTATGAAGTATTACTCAACTTTCCGTTTGCAATTTTCCTGCTCAAACAATACTGCAGAATATGAGGCTTTGGTTCATGGATTGCATTGGGCAAGAAGATGAGGAATCAAGAACTTGTAAGTTTTTGGTGATAGTGAACTAGTTGCCAATCAAGTCAAAGGACTTAATGCTTTCAAGAATGACCTGATCAAAAGCTACAAGAATAGGGTATGGGATCTCATTGAGGATTTTAAAGCCTTCAACATTGTGTCCATACCCAGGAAGGAGAAGGAAGCTGCTGATAGGCTTGCAACAGTTGGAGCAACATTTGATGTGGTTGACAACATCAAGAGGGACAAAGGACAACCACATATCCATGTGATTGTGAGGCCAATAGTGCTAGATAACAACACATGTATTGGCAGGTGTTTGAGAATGATCAACAGATCATCAATTTCTTGCAAGAGGAAGCTGAATTCTCAGCTAGGAATCAAAACAAATTAGAGCAACAATATGGAGATCAAGTAGTGTAGCTGCATACAAACAACCTTCCCAAAGGTTTGGTGACATTGGAATCTATCTTCAATCCTAATGATCAGTTTCAAAAAGAGAAGGCTAACATACATATCAAAGGAGAAGATTTAGAGTCAATTCTAGTTGGAGAAGGCAAAACACTTCAAATTGGCAAAGTGGCCACCGAGAAAGAAAGGTATGAATTCATGAAACTTTTCCAAGAGTTTCCAGATGTATTTTCTTGGAGCTATGAATACCTAAGAGGGTTCAATCCAAAGCTAGCACAACACACAATTGAACTAGATCCAGATGCTAAGCCCATCAGGAAAAAGCAAAGACCAATCAATCCACATATTGAACCTCTAATGAAGAAAGAGATAAACAAGCTGATAGAGGAAAGTATTATATTTCCAATCAAACACTCAAGTTGGGTTGCAAACTTGGTCCCCTAGTTAGGAAGAAGAATGGAGAGATTAGGTTGTGTGTAGACTTTTGAGACTTGAACAGAGCATCCCTCAAGGACCACTACCCACTCCCCTCAATGGAGCATATCTTGCAAGTGGTGTCTAGATCAGAGAGATTCTCTCTACTAGATGGCTACTCAGGGTACAACCAGATAATGGTGAAATAAGATGATCAGTTCAAAACAAATTTCACCACCAAATGGGGCACCTATGCCTATAGAAAAATGCCATTTGGATTGTCTAATGCCAAAGCCACTTTCCAAAGGGAAATGGATATGGCATTCAAAGGCTGATCAACAAAATAGTATTGATCTATCTAGATGACATTACTGTGTTCTCCAAAAATGCAGCAGACCACCTTTTTCACCTAAGACAGGTGTTTCAAAGGTGTAGGAGATTTGGGGTATCATTGAACCCTATGAAATGCATATTCTTGGCCCATGAGGGTAGGCTTCTAGGCCATATTATGTCAAAGGAAGGTTTGGAAATTGACCTAGAGAGAGTTGAAGCAATAAGAGGATTACCATTGCCAAGCCATAAGAAGCCTCTTCAAATCTTCTTAGGAAAGATCAATTTTGTCTGGAGGTTTGTACCAAACTTTGCTACCCTTGTCAAACCAATAACATTGATGTTGAAGAAGAATCTTGGAATTTAGGTGGACATCTGAAGGAAGAGAAAGTTTTGAGGCCATCAAAGAAGCTATATCACAAGCCCCAACTCTCGTGAATCCATATTTTTCTAAGGACTTCATACTATATGCCTTTGGTGGCAGTGACACAATTTCTGCAATCTTAGTACAACAGAACAAAGAAGGTACAGAGCAGCCAATTGCCTTCTTCAGCCAAAGTCTGGAAGATTATGAAGTGAGATACTCCTTCATTGAAAAGCATGTCCTTGTAGTGATCAGAGGGTTAAAGAAGTTTAAGCATCTGGTTTTAAACAATAAAATCCAATATTAGTCTCCCATGTAAGAGTTAAAGACTTCCTTCTCAGCAAGGATCTGAATGAAAAAACATGCAGGATGGATCACTCGTGTCATGGAGTATGACATTGAGATCAAGGTCACTAAGCTGGTCCATGTGGGAAGGGATTGTGTGAACAATTGGCCTCAAGTCAACAAGATGAAGCAAGTGGTGAAAAGGAAGTTGTTTTTGTCCTGCAGAATAGTCAAGAGGAAGTAAAATGATGATGTGCCCACTCCTTGTTAGACTCAGAACATTATGTAATTCCTTCAAAGCAGGCTATGTGTCCTCCATGAAATGAGTAAAAAAAAAAGGAGACATTTCAGACTACAGGCCATCCCATATGTGCTTATTGATGGTGTCTTGTTTAAAAGGGACATCAATGGCGTTCTGTTAAGATGCATTGGGACAAATCAGATTGAGAGAGTGTTACAAGAGTTCCATGTTGGAGTAGCTGGAGGCCATTTTACTCCATGGGTGACAGCACTCAAGATCATGAAAGTGGGTTATTATTGGCCCAGGGTGTTTAGTGACTGCTATACATGGATCAAAAAGTGCAAGAACTTGTGTGCATTCTTCAGAGGCAAAGAAAGGCTAGCAACACTTCCATTGCGCCCAATTTCAGTTGACCAGCCATTCATGCAATGGGGATTGGAATTCATTGGGGTCATCAATCCAAATTTAAGCCAAGGCCACAAATGGATTCTGACAGCAACAGACTATTTCACCAAGTGGAACGAGGCAGTGGCACTCAAAGAAGCTAATGAGTCTAGCATACTAGATTTCTATGAAGGGATAGTGACTAGATTTGGAGTGCCAACCACCATTATATCGAGACAATGCATTGGCATTCATAGGTTCCAAAATCACAGAATGGGCTGTTAGGAATGGGATTTACTTGAGCACTTCATCAAATTATTACCCTAAGGGTAATGGCCAAGCAGAGTCCACAAACAAGAACCTGCTAAGGATTGTTAGAAGAACTCTTGATGAAAATCAGAGAACTTGGCACACGAAACTCAAATCATCCTTATGGGCTGATAGGAAAACACCCAAGAGGTCTACAGGAAGCTCTCCATTCAAAATTGTCTATGGGAAAGAAGCAATGTTTCCTATATCACTTGAGTTGCCAACATTGGAACTCATGAAGCAACTGGAGATGT
This sequence comes from Taxus chinensis, assembly GCA_019776745.2. Lineage (NCBI taxonomy): Eukaryota > Viridiplantae > Streptophyta > Pinopsida > Cupressales > Taxaceae > Taxus > Taxus chinensis. The sequence goes on along the minus strand of CM034156.1, from coordinate 581,194,978 downwards.
CTGAGTTTGAACCAATGGAGGCTAGGTATGTAGAACTGATGGAATTGGAAGAAACCAGAGAGCATGCACTTCAAACAATGGAGAAGGATCAGGTCTCAATCAAGAGATGCTTTGATAAGAAATTAAAAACAAGGACTTTTCAAGAAGGAGACCTAGTTTTGAAATGGGATGTAGATCGGGAAAAGCCAGGAAAACACTCCAAATTTGATGCCATCTAGAGTGGCCCTTACATGATCACAAGAATGCAAGAGTAGCAATGCCTTCCAATTGACTAAATTGGATGGTGAAAAATTGTAGATCCCAGTAAATGGGATCTATCTTCAAACATTGCTACTGAATGGGAAGTTTCCACCCTTGTAAATATTAGCATAGGTTTTTATTTCCCTAAGTGCTGTATGCACATTGTTTTGTTGTAGTGTAGTTTTGTTTCCCTAAGTGTTGTGGCACAGGTTCTTTGTTGCTCTAGGTTGCGTTGTTACACAGTCCAATGTGCCTCAAAGTAGACGTGTTATCCCTTTCAGCATTCACAACAGGGAAAATCATGTACCTGATAAAAGTTACCATTTTATAAATAAAACAAATGCAGAGCTACTAAAATTCGTCTTCGAAATAGTCCATTCAGGGACAGGAATGAAATCCCTGGGTTGGATCAATTTTCTACTCTCAGAAACCATTGTCTCGAGTTTTCTTATGAAAATTGAGACTGGTGCAGATGGTTGGGCTTGTGGATCAGAGGCAGGATCAGTACTAGGCCATCATTCTCAACTCCATGCCCAATGGACATAACAAGGCAACTGGTCCTCTCATCTAGCAGGTAGATACCCCTGCGAGTTGCCAAATTAACTGGTATCCATATTTTTCCCCTGGTAAAATATTGGATCAGCCACGACCCCACATAAAAATTACCAGAGAAATCACAATTCTAATCCTGTAAACAGGTTGCAGAGGAGACTCTACAATGGAAGTGGTACGGGGCCTGCGAAGATCAAATGATCCTGTGTAGGAGAAATTCAAAAAATGGTTCTGTCAAGTGAATTCATGCCTTAAATCCATTCTATAGATTACAGGAGGCTCAGAAAATGGAATACCAGGGTTGGGGAAGGAGGAGAAAGTGTCAAAGAAGCCAGAGGTTCAAAAGAGAAGAAGCAGTGAAGGTTCAAGGTCTTCGGCCTCTGGAATCATTCAGAATGAGTTCCAAAATTGACTAAGTATGGGGGAGACAACGGACACTGCCAAGTGTCCAACTGATGCATCTCCAAAGTCGAACCCAAAAAGGGAGGCTTGAAAAAAGTGCTAGGCCCCCACGTGTCCCAGTCCCAAATCAGAGGCAGAGTCAAAGCTAAAAGTCAAATGGTGGATAGGACGGGCCTTAAAAAGGATAATTATAGAAGCACCGCGGAAACCGCCACATGTCTAAGAAACACATCTTCAAGGGTAAATCCAAAAGTGTAGGCTCAAACAAGCGCTAGTTCGCCACAAAGCCCAAGGTCTGAAAAGGTAAGAGGGAGGTCGTTGAAAATTCCAAAGACCTTTGGAGGCTTTCAAGTGTCAACCCTGTTGTCCACTCAAAATTCCCCGCTCTGATAAGAGTAAAAATTTCAAAATTTTGAGTTTAAGTGTTTTTCTCTGAAGTGCCTAAGTCGTGAAATTGAAAAAATCTGTGTTTTGGGTCATTTTGTGTGATTTTCGGGCCTGTCGCAACTTTTTGTCCCAACTGTCCCAAGTACGAAAATGCACTATGTTCCCCGATCGGCCGAAATCCCCGAAGCTGTCCCATTTTCGGGCCCGCCGGAAAGTTTTGTCCCAAGTGTCCCAAAACCTATTGTGCGAGTTGTTCTAATTTCGGCCGAAACACCCGAACCGTGTACTACGCACTTTCATGTCTCAAATGTCCCAAAGTTAAAAAGTGCGAGCTTTCCAATTTTTGGCCGAAACTCCCATGTCGCATACTTCAGAGCTCCTTATCCCAAATCAAAAAATGCAAGCTGTTTCAATTTCGCCCGAACCGGCCGAACTACGTACTCCGAAACTTTTTGTCCTGAACGTCCCAAGTCCAAACGGGCCCACTGTTCCGTTTTCGGCCGAATCACCCGAACCGATTACTCCGCGCATTTTCGTCCCAATCGTTCCAATAAGCATTTGTGCATCCTCTCCCTGTTTCACCTGAATCAGCCAAGCCGCGTGTTTCGCGCATTCGCGTCTCACATGTTCCAAGCGTACCAAGTGTCATTCACACTTAGTTTTTTCCCGCTCACTCTGAGTATGATGCTATTCAAATTGGTGGTTGTGTATTCAATGCGCATTAAATTCATTCCTCTCTCCAAACAGCTATATAACGAGCATTTCCCCTTTGCATTTTTCGCATTGCTTCCATGCTATCTTTGCTCGAACCCTTGCAATTTGAAAACCTGCACAAATATCCCCTCCCTTTGCAAATTCCTTCCCGAGTCTAAGTTGCAGCTCCGAGACTATCAATATGAAGATCAAGTTTCAGGGACAGGATCAGATTTCTCCACTTGAGTCTGCTGTTAGCAATATTGGGGACAGCGAAGCTTGTCATCTCGACTTCAGTGATTTTTGGGCAAGAATGGCAGATGCAAACCCTACACCAATAGCACAAACGATTCATGATAGCGGTTTGGCTTTTGCCGGTGGTTTCCCAATCTCAGTACAGTGTGCTGATACTGTGCTTTCATGCGGAGCTCACTTCGACCCCGCTTCGAGCGAATTGACAAATGTACATGGGGAACTCATTGCCAAGCTAGACGCTGCCGCCATTAGCACCGCTCTGAGGATTCCGGAGTTGGATAATGCTATAGTCGTCTCCCGGGATCAAGCACAGACCCTATTCGATCAAGACAGTGACAAATATAAGGCGCGAGTGGCGAAGTCTTGGTTGAAGAACCCTAAGAAAGGTGCTTCTCGCCTAACCAAAACCCTCTTTCGAGCAGATTTCAATGAGGAATTGTCAGACTTCATAATCCTGCTGGCTCGGGTTATGGGTTTGCCCTCCACCAATGAGTTTCATTTCTGGATGTGCCCGCTCATCAGCATGGTGTGCGAGGGAACACAAAACATCAACTGGGCAGAGATCATTAGTATGAATTTGGCAGAGCAGCTATCCAACGTTTAGCAAACAAAGAAGTTCTATATGACTTCATACCTGATGTATACTCTAGCAACATCAAGGCAGTGGTTTGGTTCCTCCTATATAGATGCACACAAAGATGATCCAGTGTATGCCTATTGCCCGCAGTTCACCCTGGAGACTAGCAATCGGAATTTCAGAAGGGTCAATGATGCTTTCACCATGTACGTGGTCAGATTGCTCGAAGGTGATACTGCTAGAAGGTTTTCAGATGAAGCCATGAACCTGATATCGCAGTATGGAGCCTATTTCATCCAATTCAAGAAATTTTCCTATATCAGGTTTGCTAGCTATGAAAGCACTCCTCTACGGCTTCCCATGTTCTGCAATGATAAAATGGCTTTGATAGAAATATGCAAGCAACTAGACAAGTTACACAGAACTTGCAGAGACAAGAAGATTTCTGGTTTGCACTTTCCCATCTCTCTGGGAAACTACACATGCAAAACATCTCTGGATGCTCAAAACATACAAAGAGCCCTGGTCCCTATCACTGTTCATTTCTTCAAGCCAAGAACCTGCTTTGACTTGAAGAAGTTTATTGAACAGAACATCAAGATAATCTACCATCATAGGGCAGATACAGAAGACTACTGGGCTGACTATGTAGATGATTTTGAAGCCAAGAGAAGGCATTATGGCAGGTTATCCCTGCAATTGATTCAAGAACTCGGTCTGTACCAAGTTCCTAAAGGTCTCCAGGATGACAATTCTGACCTATACTCATATGAGTATGAAAATGTGATTAAGCACACCCCTCTGGAGGACCTGGATTGGAACAGGAAAGAGAGGGATGATCTGGCTGAGATTCTTGCCCCAGTCCTAGTCACGGACTAAGGTCTGGTTCAGTAAGAAGATCCAAGAATTCAAGAGGCACTCAGGAGAATCCTCCTCCAAGGATGATTCGACACCAATAAGAGAGGCATTAGTTCCAAGGTCTGAAACACCAATGCAAACACCTCCTGCCTCATCAACACAAGGACCTGCTGAATCTACTCCCTCTCCATCTACCCAGGTATATAAGAAGAAACTCAAAGAGGTAAAGAAGGATCCTGCAGAGAATGACCCTCCAAGAAAACAGGCAGAGTTGCCTATAGGGACAGAGAACATCATTGTTCTCAGTGAAAGTGAAGAAAGTGAGATGCCAACTCCTGCAAATGTTCCTGAAGATCTAGCAGATAAGGACAAGGAGGTCCAGAGCACTGAACTTGTAGGTGTTACTGATTCTCCTACCGCCATTGCCTCCAGTGCTCTACTCACATCTCAGCTTGAGTCAACAGCTGCGCAGACCCTGAGTGTCATGAGCTCCCTGTCTCTTGGTCCCCTTACTTCTCCTGCAGATTCTTCTTCCTCTTTTGCTTGGGTGCAACCTTTGGTTGACAAAAGGAAGAGAAAAATCCTCCTCCCAAAGCTTGGGACCAAAATTTGATGCTGTTGCAGCCTTGTTGGGCACCACTCCTTCTCGTGCCAAGAAATCCAGAAGCACTTCCAGAATAGTGTCTGATGCCCAAGGTCAGCAATTCTTGGAGATTGCTAAGCCTACATTAGACAAATCAGAATCAGACTTGCTGGCATCTGACTTGGAGCTTTCAAGAATCCCTATGGGAGAGTCTACTCCTGAAGGTAAAATTCACAACCTCCAGGAAACAGTCATCAAGAGTCATTGGAAGGGTAGAGAAAGGGCAAAAAACTATTGAACAGTTGGAAGAACAAGCCCAGATTCTCACAGGATTTCATCAAGTCTCTTTTATCTAAGGATAAAGTCTTGGACCCTACCCCCATTGACTACTCTTCCACCTCCTGTAATCCTAAGCCAAGATGAAGTACAAAGTATCAAAGATATGCACAAGTATTCTTTCTATGGCAGAGCTATTGAAGCCATGGTGGATGACATGCTTGTTGTTGGATTAAACTTCATCGATGAAGCTTTCAAACTCCACGAAAAGGTGAGTAATGTGTAACTGAATCTCTCATCCACTATCAATACCATGGATAAAGAACTAAAAATCTGGAGCAGTTGAATAGTAGACCTTCGCCTTATGGGACAGACAGATGAGAACATCTTACTGGCGAATAATATTTTCGATGATGCTAAGGACAATCTATCAAAATCCTGGGTCTACAGTGTGGAGTGGAAGATCAGAGTTTTGGAGGAAGCTGTGGGAGAAATGAAGAACAGCTGGCAGAAGGGAGAAGCTTTCAAGACACTGGCTGTTGCTGCTTTCAAGGATATACATTGTCATCTTCAGGATGAAAATTCTGGTGTTTCCCTGTCCTTGCAAGAAATCAAAGCTCAGTTCAGAGCTTTTGTCAAAGATAATCTATTCAAGGAAAGCTCCATCTCTAAGGAAAAGATGAAGGAAATTTGTTCTCTTCAATCTGCCATTGAAGAAGCAAATAAAGATTATCATACTCATGTCAAGTTTGATAAAGAGATGGAGAAGTGTCTGGGATTTTGGACCCAGTCTGCAGCCAATACGTCAGTTCCACGTGGCAGAGACATAGCTGAGGCATTGAAGAAGTTCAGGTAGCAGATTCTGAAGACAGTGGGTCCTTCCCAGTAGCTAGCCACCTGTCTCATTCTCCTTTCTTTTCTCTTCTTCCCATTCTTTTCGTATTCCTTGTAATTAGTTAAGGTATTACAATTGGCGATCCTTAACTATTCTTTAATTAAAAGAAACGGTTACGAAGAGTAACTGACTTGTAAGCTATATAATGGCCTTTCCACACCATTTCGTGAGGAGGAAGAACTTGGATATTTGCTGAAAGTGTAAATAGATCTTAAAGAAATCAATACAAAAGGGCTTTCCATTCTTTGTCTATCTAATTCTTGTTATCTCTGTGTTTTCCTTTAATATTGTGAAGATCATTTTGTTCCTAACTCGTTAGTCTCTCTGATTGCATACTGTTCAGTTTTGCAAATACAGTGATCTTGTACAACCAAGAAGGAACTTTGTGTCCTTGATTAATAAATCTGAAGAAGGTTATTTATGGAACTTTGTGTCTTTAAATTTAATCTCATTCAACCAACGCAAATGATCTTGTCTTAAATTCTTTGAAGCTTCACATACACGAAGAATTATTCTGCTATCTATAATTCTGAATGTTGCTATCCTGCTCATCTTCTTATTCCCTTTCCTCAGTCCTTGTGTAATTGATGATCCTTGTAGAAAACACTTTCGTAAAATCCAAGTTTGACCATAAAACAATGTTCTGTACATTTGTAAATAAGTTCGTTTCTGAATAAGGGAACCTCTCCCATTAAAGAGGAGGGACTTTTTGTCCCCTGACTGTTGCTCTTCTAAGAAGTCCTATTTGACGACCAACAGTTTTTTGGCGACTCCGCTGGGGAAAATCGCATTCCAATACTGCAATTTTTTGATCATCCTTTGATTTGGCGACTCCGCGTTTCACTCGAGGGAGAAGGACCCTTGGTATCGAAGATTCTCAGTTTCAGCTTTTGGAGCAACAGGGTTTTCCTTTCCCTTCAAATAGAAGAACTCGTTCGACGAGCACTCCACCTGTTCAAGATAGAAGTCCTAGCGGTGGTATTCCTTCAGAACCTGCTAGTCCCAATCTACGAGCTTTGTTCCTAGCTGGTGTTACAGTTCCCCTCCAAGCCGTATTTCCAAGAATGGCGGCACAATTGCCATGGCGTCAACGTGTCGGGCCCCTGGCCCTTAATCAGCCTTTGCATGAGTTACCTAGAGGTAACCGAAAGAACTTCCCCAAATTTAAAGGAGATGGAAAAGTACACCCAGATGAACACATTGCAGCCTTCATAGTTGCATGTGGAGTCTTGGGAGTTGAACATGAAGACGTCTCAGTAAGGCTGTTCATTGAGACGTTACAAGATAATGCTACTGACTGGTTCTATCACCGACTGGAATACAATGAGAACTCAGTTCGAAAGCCGTTTCAAGCCGGCAGAAGATGTGCATGCCCTGCTTGCCCAAATTTCTCAGATAAAGAAAGATCCATCAGAACCCATGAGAGAATTTGTGGCTCGATTCAACAGACTGATCAACAAAATTCCTGTAAATACTCGACCGGTTGATGAAATTAAAAAATGTTTCTTTCTAAATGCTCAAACGCCCAAAGTTAGTTATGCTCTAAGAAGGGCTAATCTCGGAACGTTAGTTCTGGATCAAGAACTGGCTGTTAGTGTCGAGGATGACTTGATCATGTTAGGGAAGTTGAAAAGAGATCCTCCCAAATCTAAATCTGCTGCTTCTTCCTCTTCCACCTCTGGACCCAATACTGATCCATTAGTCCAGAAACTTGCAAATGATCTAGTAGCTATAAAGAAACAATTGGCTCAGCATGCCCCATATGCAAATGTTCCAAGAAGAAATTTCCAGCCCAGAAATCGTTTGCCTGCTCCTCACACAAGACTAGCACTTGAAGGTCCTCCTGTCAAAGTTCCTGTGAATGCAACCTGTGAAGTTGAAGAGCCAGATGATGATGTGGACGATGAAGCTCATGAGGAGTTCCTGGAGGAATTTGATGATGAGGCGGAAGAAATCGAAGGATCTCGGGTTAATTTCTTTACCACCGAAGGCACTGATGATGGAGATGACTATGATGAAGTGGTAGCAGATATGAACAGTGAATCATTTGCTGTCATGACTCGAGAATAGACAAGGCAGAAGGAGAAAGTAACACAGCCCATGAAGAAATCTAAGGAACAGCCGGAAACTATTCCTGTAATTGCCAGAAGAGGATCTCCTATCCCTACCTCATCTGCACCAAAAGTAAGTCCTGCCAATCCTACTAGCAAAGTTCCTTCTTTTTCTCCTAAAGTTGATAAACCTAGAATTCCAAATGATGATGGTCCATCTACCTCTGGATCCTTTGATATTGTTGATCACCTAAAAAGGACCAAGGTTCAAATTTCAGAAGCTGAATACTATCAAACCCATCCCAAAGCTTTTGCTAAGATGATCCAATTTGTTAATTCCCATTCCAAGACCACCTCTAAAGGCCTTTTGCCCACTCCTCCTTCTGCACCACAGCCTAGTCTGGTAGCTGCTGTCACCTCGCCTGGTGACAAAATCAAGCCTTTTTATGTAACACTTCTTATAGCTGGCCATAGGCTCAGTAACTGTGTCATAGATTCCGGAGCCTCAGATAACGTGATGCCTGCTAAAGTAGCTCATGCTTTAGGCTTGACCCTCACTCGTACTTATGGATCTTGCTACTCCATGGAAAGTAAGGAAGTGCCTTTGGTTGGAAGGATTAAAGATGCACAAGTGGCTTTTGTTGCTTTACCTGAAAAGAAAGTCTTGGCTACCATCCTAGTAGCAGACATTCCTCCTTCTTATGGAATGTTGCTAAGTAGGAACTTCTGTAAAGATGTGGGTGGAGAGATTCAAATGTATTGGTCACATGCACTCATACCTGTCAATGGACACATGAAGAAGCTGCTGCTTGAGAAATAATCTGACTATATTGTGCAGAAAACAGATGATCCTAAGGCACAAATACTCTATGAGGACATAGGTCATGGTAATTACATGATTCTATCCCCTGATGAAATCCAACCCTCCAAAGTACCACCCAAAGATCCCAATGGTGTTTGGATTTTAGAATTTGATGGAAGTTGTTCCTCGGCTGGTTCTGGAGTTGGTGTCCTGCTAGTGTCACCTGAAGGCTGCCTACACCCTTTTTCATTTAAGTTGCAGTTCGAAAACACTAACAATACAGCAGAGTATGAGGCTCTCATTCTTGGACTGCAAGTGGCCAAAGAACGAGGTGTAAAAAATCTTCTGGCTCGTGGTGATGCAGAGCTGATTGTGAAACAAGTCAGAAGCATTTTTCAGGTAAAAAATGGGAGGCTGAAGCATTACCGGAATCAGGTTTGGGATTCAATTGAATTCCTTGATGCTTTCTCCATTGAGGCAATACCTAGAGAAAAGAACAGCAGGGCTGATTCACTGGCTGTCTCAGGGTCACTACTGATTCCCCATCCTGAATTCTCCTAGGATAAGTTCACTATTGAAATGGTCCACCGGCCTAGTGTACCTGACAATACCAATAACTGGCAAGTTTTCAACGATGACCAGCATTTTCTTTCCTTCCTGGAACTCAAGGGTAATTTCGAACAACTGTATTTTGAGGGAAGTGACAACCTGCCTCGTGAGAGTGTGTCCTCTGACCATCCTGTCACCCAAGGAGAAGAAACAGATCAGGAAGGGTGCATTAAACTCAAAGGAAACAAGATTCCCAAAGGTTTGGTGAGTTTGGAGGAGTTTTTTGATAAACATGATAGATATGTGAAATCTAAAGCTTCTATTGGACCTCAGCAATCAGCTGAGTATGATAAGATTGATATAGGGAGTTCTACTGACCCCAAGCTAGTAAATATTGGAAAATGTTGCACCACCGACGAGAGGAGAAAAGAAATTGATCTTCTAAGGAGGTATAAGGATGTTCTTTCTTATTCTTATGAGGATCTAAAATCCTTCAAGCCAAAAGATATGCAGCATTCTATTCCCCTCAAACCAGGAATTAAGCCTTTCAAGCAGAAGCAGAGGCAGTACAATCCAAAAATAGCTGACACCATCTTTCAGGAGATCCAGAAGTTGTTGAAGGCTAAAATCATTTTTCCCATTCACCATTCGACATGGATCGCAAATATAGTGCCTGTTAGGAAGAAAAATGGTGAGATCCGCATCTGTGTTGATTTCAGGAACCTGAATTAGGCGTCTCTGAAGGATAACTACCCTTTGCCTATGATGGATCAAATATTGCAAGCAGTAATAGGATCTAAAATGTTATCTATGCTTGATGGATTCTCGGGATACAATCAGGTAGAGGTTGATACTGCAGATCAACACAAGACAGCCTTCACCACTCCTTGGGGTACCTTTACGTACAAGAGAATGCCTTTTGGGCTAATTAATGCTGGTGCCACTTTCCAGAGAGCTATGGATCTGGCTTTTGGAAGCTTGAAAGGGAAATGTATTGTCATATACCTTGATGACTTGACAGTGTTTTCAAAGACAAGAGCGGATCACTTCAACCACCTGGAAACGGTTCTGCTGAGATGCCGAGAGCATGGGATTTCTTTAAATCCTAAAAAATCTGTCTTCTGTGTTACAGAAGGAAAACTATTAGGGCACATCGTCTCCAGGGATGGTATTAAGATTGATCCTGAATGAGTTCAAGCCATCCAGCAAATTCCTCTCCCAACCAGTAAAAAGGGTGTGCATTCCTTCTTCGGTAAGATCAATTTTTTAAGAAGATTCATCCCTGATTTTGCTGAATTAACTTTGAATATTTCTCAGATGATGAAAGGGAAGCAAACATTTGGTTGGTCTTCTGAAGGAAAGGAATCCTTTGAGGGTATCAAGAAAGCTATTGCTAAAACTCTAGTTTTGGCCTGTCCTAATTTCAGCAAAGATTTCATCATCTATTGCTATGCTACAGATAATACCCTGGCTGATGTCTTAACCCAAGAAGACTCTGATAAACATGAGCTACCAATTTCCTTCATGAGCTATATCCTGAAGAATCATGAGCTAAAATACACCATGATGGAGAAGCATGCTTTTGCAGTAGTCAAGGCTGTCAAACAGTTCCGTTTCTATATGCTCAACTCTCACTCTATGGTGCTAGTTCCAGATACAACTGTTAAGTCAATTCTTACACAACAGGAATTTGGGTCCAAGAGAGGAAACTGGGTGGCTAAAGTTCAGGAGTATGACATTGATATCAAACCAACCAAGTTGGTTCGTGGAAAAGGTCTTTGCGAGCTCATTGCTGAAGGAGCCAAACATGAGTTGCTGGAGGAGAAAGCTGACATTCCTACTGTTTTATTCCTTAGTTCAGTCGATGAATGGTATTCTGACATCGCCCATTTTCTCACCTATGGGGAATGTCCCTCTCATTTAACTACCAAGGAAAAGAGGACTGTTAAATTGAGATCAGCGCAATATGTACTGAGGGAAAATGCCTTGTTCAAGCGTGGTTTAGATGGGAGATTTCTGAAGTGTGTGGACAAGGAATAACAGAGAAAGTTGCTCTCAGCTTTTCATGATCAGACATGTGGAGGGCACTATTCATCAATAGTCACAGCTCACAAGATACTCCGGGGAGGATATTACTACCCTTCCTTATTCAGAGATGCATCCAAGTGGGTGGATAAATGCGAGGCTTGTCAGACCTTTGTGGGAAGACCTAAATTGGCCTCTTTGCCTCTCAAGCCAGTTGTGATTGAGGAACCATTTCAACAGTGGGGTCTGGACTTCATTGGTGCACTCAACCCTATTTCTAGTGCTGGTCACACTCATGTGCTAACCGCCACTGACTACTTCACCAAGTGGGTGGAAGCTATTCCAGTCAAGAGCACTACTTCTGAAGTGGTATGCAACTTCATCAAAGAGAACATCTTGGTAAGGTATGGTGTACCTAACAAGATTGTAACAGATAATGCTTCGAACTTCTCCTCAACTGAGATAATGGATTTCTGCTACGGGTATGGCATCTCTCTGGCTCATTCTTCAGATTATTATCCCCAGGGAAATGGACAAGTAGAATCCACCAACAAAAATCTGGTGACTATCATAAGGAAGTTGGTCAATGAGTCTCAGTGAAACTGGCATAAGAAGCTTTATGATGCTCTTTGGGCAGACAGGGTCACACCCAAAAGAGCCATTGGAATGTCTCCTTTTCAAGTGGTGTATGGAGTAGAAGCTCAATTGCCAGTGATAGTGGAACTGCCAGCCTTGCACCTGATGAAGGCCATTGAGGATACTAGTTTCAGTGATGCTCTGGATAAAAGAATCATGTACCTGCACAAACTGAACGAGGAAAGATTAGAGGTTGCTGATAGGATATCTACTCACCAACAGAAGGTAAAGGTTCTGTTTGACAAGAAAGCTAGGTTCAGAGAGTTCCAAGTTGGAGATACTGTGTTGTTATGGGACAAAAGACATGAACCTTGTGGCAGCCATGGAAAATTTGATTCCCTGTGGCTCGGACCTTTCAAGATAAGACACTTTGCTGGTAAGAACTCTTTCTATCTTGATTACATGGATGGTTCTCCCCTCCCACTTCCTTACAGTGGGTAGTATTTGAAGTTGTTCAAGTCATAGGTGACTAGGGAGTCCCTTTGTATATTCTGTACAGTGTTTTTGCTTTTCTGCTTTTGGTGTGTTTTCCTTCTGTTGTTGTGTGTGTTGCCCTCTATATTGGTTTGTTTTTGACTCCTTTGCCCAATGGATAAGGCACTGGTCTGCTTCACCGAGTTTGTCTAAGTTCTTGCCTTGTCTGATTCCGAGAATTTATACCAAGTCATCCCCAGAAGGAGCCAGCTGTTGTCCACTCAAAATTCCCCGCTCTGATAAGAGTAAAAATTTCAAAATTTTGAGTTTAAGTGTTTTTCTCTGAAGTGCCTAAGTCGTGAAATTGAAAAAATCTGTGTTTTGGGTCATTTTGTGTGATTTTCAGGCATGTCGGAACTTTTTGTCCCAATTGTCCCAAGTACGAAAATGCACTCTATTCCCCGATCGGCCGAAATCCCTGAAGCTGTCCCATTTTCGGGCCCGCCAGAAAGTTTTGTCCCAAGTGTCCCAAAACCTATTGTGTGAGTTGTTCCAATTTCGGCCGAAACACCTGAACCGCGTACTACGCACTTTCATGTCTCAAATGTCCCAAAGTTAAAAAGTGCGAGCTTTCCAATTTTCGGCTGAAACTCCCGTGTCGCGTACTTCAGAGCTCCTTGTCCCAAATCAAAAAATGCAAGCTGTTTCAATTTCACTCGAACCGGCCGAACCGCGTACTCCGGAACTTTTTGTCCCGAACGTCCCAAGTCCAAACGGGCCCACTGTTCCATTTTCGGCCGAATCACCTGAACCACGTACTCCACGCATTTTCGTCCCAATCGTTCCAATAAGCATTTGTGCATCCTCTCCCTATTTCACCCGAATCGGCCGAGCCGCATGTTTCGCGCATTCGCGTCTCACATGTTCCAAGCATACCAAGTGTCATTCACACTTAGTTTTTTCCCGCTCGCTTCGAGTATGATGCTATTCAAATTGGTGGTTGTGTATTCAATGCGCATTAAATTCATTCCTCTCTCCAAACAGCTATATAACGAGCATTTCCCCTTTGCATTTTTCGCATTGCTTCCATGCTATCTTTGCTCGAACCCTTGCAATTTGAAAACCTACGCAAATATCCCCTCCCTTTGCAAATTCCTTCCCGAGTCTAAGTTGCAGCTCCGAGACTATCAATATGAAGATCAAGTTTCAGGGACAGGATCAGATTTCTCCACTTGAGTCTGCTGTTAGCAATATTGGGGACAGCGAAGCTCGTCATCTCGACTTCAGTGATTTTTGGGCAAGAATGGCAGATGCAAACCCTACACCAATAGCACAAACGATTCATGATAGCGGTTTGGCTTTTGCCGGTGGTTTCCCAATCTCAGTACAGTGTGCTGATACTGTGCTTTCATGCGGAGCTCACTTCGACCCCTGCTTCGAGCGAATTGACAAATGTACATGGGGAACTCATTGCCAAGCTGGACGCTGCCGCCATTGGCACCGCTCTGAGGATTCCAGAGTTGGATAATGCTATATTCGTCTCCCGAGATCAAGCACAGACCCTATTCGATCAAGACAGTGACAAATATAAGGTGGGAGTGGGCGAAGTCTTGGTTGAAGAACCCTAAGAAAGGTGCTTCTCGCCTAACCAAAACCCTCTTCTGAGCAGATTTCAATGAGGAATTGTCAGACTTCATAATCCTGCTGGCTCGGGTTATGGGTTTTCCCTCCACCAATGAGTTTCATTTCTGGATGTGCCCGCTCATCAGCATGGTGTGCGAGGGAACACAAAACATCAACTGGGCAGAGATCATTAGTATGAATTTGGCGGAGCAGCTATCCAACGTTCAACAAACAAAGAAGTTCTATATGACTTCATACCTGATGTATACTCTAGTGGCATCAAGGCAGTGGTTTGGTTCCTCCTATATAGATGCACACAAAGATGATCCAGTGTATGCCTATTGCCTGCAATTCACCCTGGAGACCAGCAATCGGAATTTCAGAAGGGTCAATGATGCTTTCACCATGTACGTGGTCAGATTACTCGAAGGTGATACTGCTGGAAGGTTTTCAGATGAAGCCATGAACCTGATATCACAATATGGATCCTATTTCATCCAATTCAGGAAATTTTCCTATATCAAGCTTGCTGGCTATGAAAGCACTCCTCTACGGCTTCCCATGTTCTGCAATGATAAAATGGCCTTGATAGAAATATGCAGGCAACTAGACAAGTTACACAGAACTTGCAGAGACAAGAAGATTTCTGGCTTGCACTTTCCCATCTCTCTGGGAAACTACACATGCAAAACAGCTCTGGATGCTCAGAACATAGAAAGAGCCCTGGTCCCTATCACTGTTCATTTCTTCAAGCCAAGAACCTGCTTTGACTTGAAGAAGTTTATTGAACAGAACATCAAGATAATCTACCATCATAGGGCAGATACAGAAGACTACTGGGCTGACTGTGCAGATGATTTTGAAGCCAGGAGAAGGCATTGTGGCAGGTTCTCCCTGCAATTGATTCAAGAACTCGGTCTGTACCAAGTTCCTGAAGGTCTCCAGGATGACAATTCTGACCTATACTCGTATGAGTATGAAAATGTGATTAAGCACACCCCTCTGGAGGACCTGGATTGGAACAGGAAAGAGAGAGATGATCTGGCTGAGATTCTTGCTCCAGCCCTAGTCAGGACTAAGGTCTGGTTCAGTAAGAAGATCCGAGAATTCAAGAGGCACTCAGGAGAATCCAGCTCCAAGGATGATTCGACACCAATAAGAGAGGCATCAGTTCCAAGGTCTGAAACACCAATGCAAACCCCTCCTGCCTCATCAGCACAAGGACCTACTGAATCTACTCCCTCTCCATCTACCCAGGTATATAAGAAGAAACTCAAAGAGGTAAAGAAGGAGCCTGCAGAGAATGACCCTCCAAGAAAACAGGCAGAGTTGCCTATAGGGCCATAGAACATCATTGTTCTCAGTGAAAGTGAAGAAAGTGAGATGCCAACTCCTGCAAATGTTCCTGAAGATCCAGCAGATAAGCACAAGGAGGTCCAGAGCACTGAACTTCCAGGTGCTACTGATTCTTCTACCGCTATTGCCTCCAGTGCTCTACTCACATCTCAGGTTGAGTCAACAACTGCGCAGACCCTGAGTGTCATGAGCTCCCTGTCTCTTGGTTCCCTTACTTCTCCTGCAAATTCTTCTTCCTCTTTTGCTTGGGTGCAACCTTTGGTTGACAAAAGGAAGAGAAAATCCTCCTCCCAAAGCTTGGGACCAAATTTTGATGCTGTTGCAGCCTTATTGGGCACCACTCCTCGTGCCAAGAAAGCCAGAACCACTTCCAGAATAGTGTCTCATGCCCAAGGTCAGCAATTCTTGGATATTGCTAAGCCCACAGTAGACAGATCAGAATCAGACTTGCTGGCATCTGACTTGGTGCTTCAAGAATCCCTATGGGAGAGTCTACTCCTGAAGGTGAAATTCACAACCTCCAGGAAACAGTCACAAGAGTCATTGGAAGGGTTGAGAAAGGGCAGCAAACTATTGAACAGTTGGAAGAACAAGCCCAGATTCTCACAGGATTCATCAAGTCTCTTTTATCTAAGGATAAAGTCTTGGACCCTACCCCATTGACTACTCTTCCACCTCCTGTAATCCTAAGCCAAGATGAAGTGCAAAGTATCAAAGATATGCACAAGTATTCTGTCTATGGCAGAGCTATTGAAGCCATGGTGGATGACATGCTTGTTGGTGGATTAAACTTCATCGATGAAGCTTTTAAACTCCACGAAAAGGTGAGTAATGTGCAACTGAAGCTCTCCTCCACTATCAGTACCATGGATAAAGAACTAAAAATCTGGAGCAGTTGTATAGTAGACCTTCGCCTTATGGGACAGACAGATGAGAACATCTTACTGGCGAATAAGATTTTCGATGATGCTAAGGACAATCTATCAAAATCCTGGGTCTACAGTGTGGAGTGGAAGATCAGAGTTTTGGAGGAAGCTGTGGGAGAAATGAAGAACAGCTGGCAGAAGGGAGAAGCTTTCAAGACACTGGCTGTTGCTGCTTTCAAGGATATACATTGTCATCTTCAGGATGAAAATTCTGGTGTTTCCCTGTCCCTTGCAAGAAATCAAAGCTCAGTTCAGAGCTTTTGTCAAAGATAATCTATTCAAGGAAAGCTCCATCTCTAAGGAAAAGATGAAGGAAATTTGTTCTCTTCAATCTGCCATTGAAGAAGCAAATAAAGATTATCATACTCACGTCGAGTTTGATAAAGAGATGGAGAACTGTCTGGGATTTTGGACTCAGTCTACAGCCAATACGTCAGTTCCACGTGGCAGAGACATAGCTGAGGCATTGAAGAAGTTCAGGCAGCAGATTCTGAAGACAGTGGGTCCCTCCCAGTAGCTAGCCACCTGTCTCATTCTCCTTTCTTTTCTCTTCTTCCCATTCTTTTCGTATTCCTTGTAATTAGTTAAGGTATTGCAATTGGCGATCCTTAACTATTCTTTAATTAAAAGAAACGGTTACGAAGAGTAACTGACTTGTAAGCTATATAATGGCCTTTCCACGCCATTTCGCGAGGAGGAAGAACTTGGATATTTGCTGAAAGTGTAAATAGATCTTAAAGAAATCAATACAAAAGGGCTTTCCATTCTTTGTCTATCTAATTCTTGTTATCTCTGTGTTTTCCTTTAATATTGTGAAGATCATTTTGTTCCTAACTCGTTAGTCTCTCTGATTGCATACTGTTCAGTTTTGCAAATATAGTGATCTTGTACAACCAAGAAGGAACTTTGTGTCCTTGATTAATAAATCTGAAGAAGGTTATTTATGGAACTTTGTGTCTTTAAATTTAATCTCATTCAGCCAATGCAAATGATCGTCTTAAATTCTTTGAAGCTTCGCAAACACGAAGAATTATTCTGCTATCTATAATTCTGAATGTTGCTATCCTGCTCATCTTCTTATTCCCTTTCCTCAGTCCTTGTGTAATTGATGATCCTTGTAGAAAACACTTTCGTAAAATCCAAGTTTGACCATAAAACAATGTTCTGTACATTTGTAAATAAGTTCGTTTCTGAATAAGGGAACCTCTCCCATTAAAGAGGAGGGACTTTTTGTCCCTTGACTGTTGCTCTTCTAAGAAGTCCTATTTGGCGACCAACAAACCCGGTGCTACTTCAAAGGAAAATCTTGATCAGGATTTTAAGCAAGCGCGGAGCCTCCATGCGTCCAGTCTAAAAAAGGAAACAGAGTCAGGTTGAATAGTCAATGCATGGTGGTAGGCCAGCGAAGAGTGCCAAATTTCTAAATGGTGCTAACTCAAGGTTTGAATAAAGAGATGGTTTCTAAGTAAATGCTAGACCGTCGCGTGTCCTCGGTCAAGATTTATGACCCCGCCGAACAAAAGACTTAGTCAAAAACATAATAAAATTGAGCAGGTCATAGAAGAAGCCACTTATCAGCCCCACGCCACTCTAGGAGAAAAATACAGAGGCCTCCCTCAAAGCAAGTGCCAGCCCTCCATGTGTCCCATTTTAAAGGGGGCCCATTTTCGAACCGGTTTTCCCGCCCTTTTGTATAGACCCGATACAAATTTTTAAGGGGCATATATTTCAACTCGGGGCTCAAAACCTAGAAAATATGGCATCGTTGGAAATATCTCGGCCTCATCTGCGCCATGGAGATTTGAAACTTTAAGTTTGGGGAGTTAGGTGGGATAAAAATGGAGAACCGTCTTCAGGGCTATTAATGCAGGATCTTTTTTGCCCCAACAACCAGATTAGATTCAATCTGATCCGCCGTTTCCTCCTCTTTCGAGGCACCAAATAAGAAATTTACGCAGTCAAGATAGATTTGGGGGTAGATTTTGTGGGAGGCATTAATAGCGGTGGTTGAGCTTCGAACTATTTTTCCCAC
This sequence comes from Taxus chinensis, assembly GCA_019776745.2. Taxonomy (NCBI): domain Eukaryota; kingdom Viridiplantae; phylum Streptophyta; class Pinopsida; order Cupressales; family Taxaceae; genus Taxus; species Taxus chinensis. The sequence goes on along the minus strand of CM034156.1, from coordinate 581,176,846 downwards.
TTCTCTCTCTTTCTCCCCTCTGTGTTGAATATATAAAAGTAGGGTCGAAACTTATTGTAAAGGGTTGGACATTATTTTGTTATTACAGGCTCCCCTTCCTTCAGGCAAAGGAATTTAGACTTTCCATTTATATTGCAATACGTTTCATGTCTTCTAGCTGTTTGCAATGCATTGTATTAATCTACAAAGCAATAAAACATTTTTTAATTGATTTTAGATCCTTTCTTGTCTCCACTACTCTCATCTAGTCTTCCATTACAAATCTGGTTATCTGTGTTTGATGTATTGTATGCATTTTTTTGTTTTGTGTCTATCAGAAAAACTAATGTTCATCATTCATTCGGTGCATCACCTTGTAGCCTAGTTTTGATTTCTTGTATTCCTTTTATCCCTATCTCCTGGGTAAAACTTAGATTAGGTTTAGGAACAGGTCCTCTACAAGTTTCCATGCATGCACCTAAATAGAGGAATAGGAACCAACCTTTAATCTGGAGAGTTTTACCATTTATAAAGTCCCACACTTTGGGGAAAACTCAATGTTATGCGAATCACACCAAATGAATCTGCCTTAGAAAAGTAGATCTAACGATTCATTTGGGGGTGTTGTGATTTTGCACTAACAAGTACCAGACCCCTCTTTAGGGTTGATGTTGTAGGATGTTATTACGATGAAGACTTAAGGCATTCAAATCTATGACTAATGTATCCTTCTATAGTGCATGTTCAAATCTAGATCTAGAGAATAACATAATTAAAAGATAACCATGATGAAATCAAGCATGCAATAATGAATCATAACCATGATAACACTTTGATTCAGTCCATAATCTTCATTATATTAAATTTAGTAATACACAGAATATTCCTTACAATAACAATAGTATACGCTCATGTGTGTATCAGATTTGGAAACACAATCTCACTATACCACAATTCTCACCCTCTCCCTTTTTCTTACATAGTTCAATGCATATTTATTAGGGTGGGGAATTTCCCTTCACCTCTTATCTAAACCCAAAATAGGTTGCAGGATATTATTAGCCACACGCCGTTACAAAAATTGCGACACATGCAAGTGCGCTACCAATAGGCTACTTTTAGTTAACTGAAAGTAGTAGATCTATTCTCAGCATGTGTCTATGTAAAGCGCTTCATAGCTGATCCTCCAAAAATAGCCAATGCATGTCGCGGAAGTCTTCGAACGGTTTATGTGCTTTTCCTGCTATCTCCAAAAATAGATCCTCATCGTAAAAATAGCTAAGTCCCAAACATGTTTCTATTCTTCACGCACGATCCTTTCCGATACTTCCATGCCTTTGAATGTGCTCTACTTTCCCATGAAAACCTTATGTATTTTATTCACTAAGTGCCAGATCCTGAATGATCAACATTACCCCACACTAGTTGCATTGCCGACTTGAAAATGGTTGTCTCAAAAACAAATCAAAGAATATGAATAGAAGACTAGAAATAATTTTGTTGAATAAAATAATGTCTTTACCCTGCAATATCTTCTTCTTTAATCTGAATAATCAATTCAAGATATTCTTCTTTTTTCTCCACCTCTAAGGGTCTTCTAATCAATGAGAGCGTCCTTATCAGTTAAATCATTATCTAGATCCACTCCTGAGGCCCTTAGTCCTGTCACTATTGAAATCAAAGTAGTTGTGATTCTTACCCTCCATCCGGAAAAGTAGAAGAAGTCCTCATGGAATCTGTTCATCAACCACCTATACAATGGTTCATAATTTCCAAAGTATGGCCGCTCATATAACTGGTGGACTCCATTTTTCTTCAGTAACTTCTCACCCACGTCATCATATACCAACATATCCTCTACCATGCACTTGTTCGTTTATGTGCTTAGCAACGCATCAAGATCCTTCTTATTATCTGATGTTCGATGGTTATAATCCTTGATTTTACATTAATGGATATGAGAATCCCATTCTTGTCCCACAATCATGCCCTTTGGATACTGCATTTCTAAGAAACTACTTGCGGGGGAAATTTCTTCTTCCACTTCAACCTTCTTCTTCCCTTTTTCTCCTGTTGCGGGTGCTTTCTTTGGTGCCATTTGAAAAATCTCTCTTTTCTTCCCTCTGTAACTGAACAAGTCGAAACCCTAGTTTAAATCTTCATGCCCTAGTGGAAATCACATGCCCTAGCTCATTTGTAATGTGTCTACTTATCTCAAACCCTTCACCTATGAGAATGTAAGCTTCTCATGTGCACAACCCTTCTGTCCACGTCTGGTTACACACTCTTCGTACCTCAACACGATTGCTCAGCTCGTTCGCACTTAACCCTTTTCAAATTCTATCAATTGAAATGGTAAAAATGAACTTGCATCCTGTCCTTATATATAATTTAAAAAATTTAGTTCATTTATTTCTCCCCCACCTACCAAAAATCCTCTCATTAATTGACCATTTTCATTCTTTCTGCGAGATACATCTTCACGCTGAAGCTATAACCTTCTAGCATTGATCAGAAAATAGACTGAAAGTTTTATCTACTTGATCTTCGGACCCTTATAGGCTTATCAAATTACCGTTTAATTTTTACCCCTGTTAAAATCAACTTAAAATAATGCAATAAGCATGACACTTTACAAAAAGGTGGATTACAGGGTTTGACAATTGCCTACGTCTCCAGGTTCTTGTCGAACCATTACACTAGTCAAAACTTATAAGTTACAATAGTAATTTCACAAGAAAACCTAATGGAAACTATTAAGAACTTGCTTAGAAGAATATCCATACATTTAGATGATAAGGGTGAGAAATAACACCCAACTTCCCCTTTCTTGGCATATTTGGAAAGCTCTATGGCACCATCTCCACTGTTCAGAATCCTCTGGTTCTTGATCGACCTTCCAGATGCTTCATAATGCCCTATGGAACTCCGGTCGATATTCCAGGCTTCACAATAATTTGGTGTGGTGCTATGGGCCGAATAGGTAGTATTAAAAACTCCTAGCCACAATAATTCCTATTTAAATAAATAGGTCTTCACAAATTTATAATAAGCCTAATAAATAGGTCTTATCAAAATAAAACTCTCCTCTACTTGCTCGGACAATATTCCTCAAGCTATCACTTTGAGCTTCCAAAGTTGTGTGTCTTTACAAAGAAATGGGTCCCCTATCTATACCCAAATAGGGCCCTTAAATACCGCATTTAAAAAATATCCTTAGGCTAATATTAGCCTCAAACCGTAGCATGTAAAATGGGATTAATTTCCCATGGTGGGAGGATTACATTTAGAAAGGGATAAATTACTCTAGGGGTGGCATGTTTTAATTGGGTTATATCCCAAATTTGGTGGGAAGGATATTGTTTAGGCTTTTATTAAATCCTTTTCCACACGTACATAGTGGTCATGGGACCACTTGAGGCTTAATCCCCCCTCCTCCTCCTCACGTGGAAGCTTCCACTACTTGAGCCTAAGTTCGCCCCCCCACTGCTTCACCAGTTATCCACCACGTGGATTTAGCATAACATGGGGGTTTGGAGGATTTGTATGGTTTAATACTTACCACTTTACATGATACATGGATTTAAAATAAGCCCGCCCACTTTTACTTAGACATGTGGCATGTATGTTGGGTTGTAAGTGGACTCACCAAGATAATAGAAATTTGACCCATACATTTTGGTATAGAAAATAATTAACTTGGTCAATAGCTCGATGTATAACTTGATCCATAACACATAGTCCACTTGTTGTATCTCAATAAGAAAATCGAGAGAATTTGACAAGTGGTGGTAAGCCACGTGGTGGCTTGTGGACCCACCATGTCAGCAATAACAAATTAGTCCACACAGTACCCGAGCTCCCCTCCATTAAAAAGGTTGAGCCTCTTGCTCCCACGAGCTATATTATTTTACGGTTGTCGAAGACCAGAGATCAAAAACAAAAAAATGAATCCCTTTACCTTTTCGTCACGTGTCGCAGTGCCATTGGTCCAATATTGACTTGTTAGCCAAAGTTTACTTTCCTATTGACTGAAATTTGACTAGACATAACTAGAGCTCCCTATTTCCATTTGTCACATTCTCATAGTTGTCAGAAATATCTCGTAAATATCTTCTGCACTAAAAAAATTTAGGGATGTTTAGGGAACTTTTGATATCAAAAAGTATCCCCTGATCACACCTCCTCACTGAGAAAGGATTTTTGTCCCAAAAATCTTATATTGGAACATTTTTCCATCCTGTCCTGAATCTGGAAACTTTGTTGCCACCTCAAAAGTGATGCTATAATAAACCCTTTGGTATCTTTTCTTGCAACCTTCTCAATTTGACACTTTGTTCTGATCATAGACCTATGGGTTATCAACCCACCACACTCTTGCTACACCTACTCTGATATCTGAAGAAGAACTCCATGGCTCCGCTGTATGGTGCTAAGTTTCTGAATGAAACTTCAACACTCCTACTGTACAATGCCAAGATTCCAAATATCTGACAATAAGGATCTTATTTTTCTCTATAACACAACTCTGAGCTCTAAGTTGATTCTACAGAATCTAAACTAGTTCGAAGGAAATTCATGCTACTTAGAGCTATGATTGATCTGATGTCGATGATGGACAATGAATTGTCCCTTTTCAGACCTCAAAGCCTCTGCTATACAGTGCTAAGTCTCTTGCAGATCTTAATGCCTCCGTTGTTTAGTGCTAAGTCTCTTGCAGACCTCAACACCTCTGATGTGTAGTGCTAAGTCTCTTGCAGACCTTAATGCCTTCGCTGTGCAGTGCTAAGTCTCTTGCAGACCTCAACACCTCCACCGTGTAGTGTTAAGTATCTTTTAGACCTCAATGCCTCCGCTATGTAGGGATAAGTCTGATGATCAGATACCATTCAAATGCGTGGTCACAATGCCTTGACTCTGAATGACATTCTGAGATAATATTTTGAGAGCTCCTTTTGTTGACAAGTAATATCAGGTACCATTCTGTTAGATGCACATGATGGCCTCTTCACAGAACAAAGATCCGACCCAACATCAATTCCAATCTATGATTCAGATACCATTATGCTACACGGTCACAATTCCTCTACACAGAATGAAGTTCCTATCTGATTCTTGTGAACTCTACTATCTATACAAATGGTAGATCAATCTCCAAGCTTTATATGAGTTAAATCCTATATTCAAGCTGCAACAGGTACTCACAAGCTAATTAGGAGATATGTTTGGAGTATTAATCAAATTTTCTAAGTAAGAAAGTCCACTAAGTATGGTAAACCTTTCTCTCAGTATTTTCTCACAAAATATGATCTCTAACAAATACTGCATACTATTCATCAATATGAATTATGCAATATATAATTGAAAAATTGTTGACTTACCCATTTTAAAGGAGTTTCAATTTCAGGTATTACCTGGTCCTGGGTTGAATTGTTAACTAGTGGTGGAGTAGAAACCTCCTTTTCCTTTGCAATAGGCATCCATTCCATCTTTGTCTTTCCATTACCCTGATGGTGAGATGGGTGTAGTTTCTAGCAATTGTCCACTCGATGCCCATTCCTCTGGCAATGAGTAAAAAATTCCTCTTAATCTCTTTCTTCTGGGATGATGAACTCTTTCTGCCATTTCTTGACTCTACGTGACGAGATTGGTCTTTTTGATTTTCCATGTTCCTGATGAAAGACATCAACTTCTTCATCAATTTCCTTCTCTTCCAGCATCTGGCCATAGAATGATTATGAAATCCACAAAAAGTACATGGAAAGGAATTCCACATCTTCTAAAAATCATAACCATACTTCTTAAGCTGAAAAAGTGGAATAGAAGTTTTATTGTGCTTATGATTATGGTAAGAAAATGGAGGTGGAATCTCATTGCCTCTTTGTTGATTTCTCTTACCACATCCTACCTGTAACAATGAAGCACAAATTTCTTGCTCATAATCTTCTTGCAGGAATAGTGGGGTATTCACTTTGCTTTCAGAAACTTGTCTTCTGTCAGTGTTCTTGGAGCATTCTCCAATATCCATTCCCTTACTAGAAAAACCCAAACTTGCAAAATGAGGATGATCCTTGACCTATATTGGGTTAGTAATTCCTTGGCCATTTTTACTAAGGATTCTTCCATCAAATCCCATTCTAGATAATAATTTGGATCCAATGCCTCTAGTATGCTTTTCAAACAAACCAAAGACTTCATTACCTGAATCTGAAACTGAATGGGAGGAAGAAGAAGATTCCAGTGGTGAACAACTTATAGTGCAATCATCTAACATGGTCTCTGCATCTGAAGTTAAAGGAATTTCCTTATTTTTATCACCACACTACAACCTTTCCAAGAGCTCATCCTTAGTTTGCAGTTCTAATTTCAAGGGAGCATTCTCCTCTTCCAAGGAGTAATACATTGATCATATGAGAGAGTTATCTTCCTGAATTTGGTGATTATAAGCTTTAACCTCATTGAGCTTCACCTATTTAGACATCTTGCCCATAGTGCACTTGTACCCTGTTCACACAAACAAAACCAACTGTACCAATCTTGAAGCAATCACTCTGTTAATCAAATTTATTGAAGCAAAAATGGAGCTAAACCAACTCTGATACCAAACTTGATCTGAAAATAGATTGAAATTTTTATCTACTTGATCTTTGGACCCTTGTAGCCTTATCAAATAACCATTTAATTTTTACCCCGTTAAGATAAACTTAAAATAATGCAATAAGCATGACACTTTGCAAAAAGGTTGATTATGGAGTTCGATAATTGCCTATGTTTCTGGGTTCTTATCAAACCATTCCACTAGTCAAAACTTGTAAATTACAATAGTAATTTCGCAAGAAAACCTAATGGAAACTAGTAAGAACTTGCTTAGAAGAATATCCAGACCTTTAGATGAAAAGGTTGAGAAATAACACTTGACTTCCCTGTAGACACTAAATTAGGTCACACTCCCTTGTGGTCCCTTAACAAATAAGCACCCTTCATCACATTCACCTAGCCATGGCCCCCTTCACCTCACTAATATTAATTTAATTAATTAAATTAATTCATTATCCTCACTATATTTATTATTTAAATATCTTAATTTAAATAATATCCACACATACACTTCACTTAGACACCTCACCAAGCTAACTCACCCTAAAACCTATTCTTAGTAAGTTGCCATAACTAACTAAGACTTACCTAAACCCTAAAAATCAATGCCTACATTCCCTCTAACCACATTCCCACATGCTTACAAGAAGCTCCCAGTCTAATCCGCGGGTTAACAGACACGAGATCTGAGGAAATCAAGAGGATCTCCCTAGTTTAGTAAACCTAGGAAATCCCACCTTGACCGATGCCAGTTACCCCTAACCGTCACTGGTTAAGCCGAAACCACCGTCGGTTACCATTTTAACCCCAAAACAACCTTATTCTCAAGGTTGGCAGAAGTTTAGAAAAGATATGAGAAAAGTTGGTGAACATTAGCACATTCCAGAGAGATATCACATCTTCTGAGAATTCCAGCAAATTCCAGTGAGAACACCACATGCAAGGAAGGAGATCAAGCATCTTTTCCTGCACACCGATGCTGGTTACCATCCTAGTTAAGCAATGATCTGATCTAACCAAGCAAAGAGGAATGTACATGCAGCCCATAAGGAAGGAGATCAAGCTTTCCTTCAGTTGGTGATCACCTGTAGCCTTCAAAACCTCTCATCAGCACCTCCATCCCTCACTCATAGGCATCCAGGACCAGAATCTAAGTAAGTAAATGTTATACTTCTCTGGTTTATTCCATTTCATCATTATATTATCATCTTTTGTTTACCTAACCACCCATTGACCTCCTTCAACATTCCCCCTCCATATACCCATTAAAAACCTCACCAAATCCCTACCTAAATCACCCAATACCTCATCCCGACCAACCAAAGTCCTTTGTGCAATCACAAAGGAGACCTAAATCTCATTTTATGGCATTCCCAGTTTTCCACAGTAACTGGCACCAGTTACACCTAACCTACCGTCGGTCACCCTTAACCGACATCGGTCTCTGTATTTTCCCATACAACCCAAGAACAGTGACCTACCCACCTAATTCCCTTTCACCCTCATTCACCTGTGATCTACCTGAGACCTCTGTCAAACCTGCAGAGACCCAGAACCAGTTACTTAACCTTCAGATCCTATTCTAACCTAGCCTGTTAGATTAGATCTATTTCTTATTGTGTTTTAAGTGAGATACCTAAATCATTTCGAATTACAATAGGTTTTACCTTATTTACCGCATTAAATTGTTTAAAATAGTGGACTGACAACCATCTAGGAAGTATCACACTTCCCAGATCTAGCATACGCTAGGCAGTTCACTGCATATATTGTTTAATTTTTTCTGGTGGTCTTGCTTTGCATTACAGGTAGTTCCTCCTAGCCAAAAGGAAGCTCTCACAATCAGCTGTGGATTCAGAAGTCATACATGCGCGACAACCCATCAACCAACATTTGAATAGGTATTCCTCCTACGCCCGTTACCCTATTTGTTTCGTCAATACTTCAAAGAAATGATCTAGAATAAGGTGAAACATTTTGGCACGCCCGGTGGGACCCATCGGGGTTCCTTGCATTTCATTCATTCCTAGGAAAAGTTGTGTGTTTGTTTCCCTTCTGAAAAGCATACACATTAATTTTCTTCCTTGGTAACCCACCTTTTCTTTCTATTTGCTCTAAAGGAAACTTTTCTTTTGGTGTAATTAAAAAGAACCATTTCTTCATGTTTTCTGCATTGTAGTGAAAGAGCATCCCTCTTCCTCTTCATCTTATTGTGTCATCCAACTTCACACTTCGATTTGGGCTTAAAAATAAGTGCATTGCATTCTGATTTATCGCATTAGCTCACATTAATTGAGGGTAACCTATACGCTGGAAGTCATGACCAGCTGATGGTTGAAAAACAAATTCATAGAAAGCACATCTCTCTCTCTCTCTCTGAGTCTTTCCAAATTACACAAATTCAAAACAAACACATATTCTTAAACAACATCTTTCCTGGGAACACCTGTCAATGATCACACTGATCTGAGGATTGACAGGTACTCCCCAGCTCACTGCTCTGTCGAGTCATACTTCAGAGTGAAGCCCACCCCCACCATAACATACCTGAAACCTCACCTTTTAGATCTCCTTCTTCGTAGGAAGCCATCCTCACCAAAAAACTTATATTTCACAATTCATGTGTCAGTCCTTAAATAGCATAAGCTAAACAAACATAATAGAAAAGGCACTCCTAGGATCGCATTTTTCTTAGTGTTTCTGCTTGGCTTGCATTTTGAGGTGAGAGATCATGTTCTTCATTTTTCTTGTTCATCCTTACACGCTCCTCATCACAGCTTGGTGTATTCTAGCTTCACCTGAGTGTGCCTGGCCATATCATCATCATTCTCAGAATTCTGGGTCTGATTCTACATCATATTTTAATTCACAACCACTTTTCTTTCATCATTGTTTCAATTTCATAGTAACCATCATCGGTTACCCTCTGACCATCGTCAGTTATACCCAACCATACGTTGGTTCTAGGTCCTTTTGTTAACCTACCCAAAAGGACATTTTATTCATTTTCTTCCACTTTTCACAGTCCCTATCACTGCCATCATTCCCATTGACATTGTAAAACACCATCAGATTTGGCATACCTGTCAGATTTGACCTTCTACCTAGTTTTTCACTCACTAACCATTTTCTATAGTGACCGGCAGCGGTTACCCCTAACCGGCTGTCAGTTTTCCTTAACCGGCATCAGTTAGCCTATTTCACTTTCCAACCACCATTTGGTACCTAATCCACTTTTTACCATCAGATTCACCTGTTCCTTTTATTTTCTGTGTCATTCACAGAGAAGCAGCCCTACCTGATCAGTACTAGGTTCACATGGTGCTAACCCAAAGATAAGCAAGCACACTTGTGTTTCATGCTAGTTGTCAACCACTCCCACCTAGTCCTTCACCACCTTCCATTTTATCACCAGCCATGGATCCCATCCAACCTATCACTATCGCTACCAGAGATGAGGAGTTCACACAACTCCTTTGACCAAAACCCTATCACCTTGCAGTTTTACCTTTCCCACTCGTCCACTTGAGATGCCTTGGGTCAGTTGATATATGGCATGCCCGTATCTATCCCCCCGAATCTCACTCCCACTCCTGCATCAGCCCCATCTAGCTCTGTGCTACCCACATCTACCTTACCCCCAATCATTTCACAGCTAGGTCCTATACCCGCTATGACTACCACGTCTTGCCACCCTCCATGTTACACCCACCACATCCACCATACCCTCGAACAACTACCCAAAACACAACCTCATCCACCCCTAATGTCTCACACATACCCGTAGCTACACTACCACCTCCAGTGTCGGTGACCCCTACCCCTTTTCAGAACATGGTACTTTCCATTCCACAATCATTAGCCCCCATTACCACTAGGGTTACCATGACCCTTCCACCTCCATATACATACTATCAGTAACCTCCTATTTCCTCCATTATTCACTCAGGGTACATACCCCCTGTTTCACTACCTTCTTCCCAATCAACCTACATGGTAGCACCATACACTGGAGTGCCACCCTCATTATATGCCCAAAACCAACCCTCTCACACTAACAAGAGGCACCCAATCATCACAACCTACCAACGACCTAATCAAATTGATGTTGGATAAGATGCAGACATTAGAGGCATCAATTTCTGGCTCCTGCAACACTCTCACCTATGACAAGATTTGCAACAAGCCCATCCACCCATCCATTCCTATCCACCCATACCCCATGCATTGGGAAATGCCTAAATTCAATTATTTCAATAGCAAAGAAGACCCACAGCAGCATTTGCGGTCATTCAAACACGGGTGTTATCTGATCGCTCACGATGATGCCTTGCTCTTGAGAACCTTTCCCATGTCTCTGACTGGACCTACATTAGATTGGTATAGTGGGTTACCTAGACACTCCATATTCTCATTCAATCAGGTAGCCCAAGCCTTCTTAGATCATTTCTCTATCAATATCATCAAGAAGGTTACCATGACCGACCTATACTCCACGCGTCAATATGAGGATGAATCTATCATAGATTTTTTCGCTCGCTGGCGTAGCTTGATCAACCAACTCACCTTCCAACTGCCACAAATAGAACTCATCAAGCTCTTCACACGGGCTTGTGCTAGACATATCTCACCGACCTTATAGGTCCAAACCTTCTAAACATTTGATGAAGCATTCACTATGGCACGAAAGTTAGAGATTTGGGCCATTGAAGAGAAGAAAATCCAATTACACAATAAGAATTTGGCATTCAAGTCAAATGATACCTCTTTTTCTTCCAAACCACAAAACAATTATTCAAAAGCTAAGGGCACCACTAATGAAGTGGTACTCAAGGCCGGCCCAGCTCATCCATCAAATCAGGCTACCCCCTCATCTAATCTCTCACCCGTCCAAAGTTTTCAATTCAAACGAGAGCAGTGGAAATACACCCCAATTGGGGAACCTTACTCTTTTGTCTTAGAAAAGACTTATCAAAGCTGGAGCCATCACTCTTCCACCCATAAAACCACACATTGGTTTTGACCCTACTCACCCCATGCCCGCATGGTATAAAGAACATGACTTCTATAACTATCATTGAGTAAAGGGTCATAGTGACGGAAAATTGCATCACTTTCAAAAATATTGTCCAAGAAATGCTCGAGAAAGGTGAGTTAACCATGGATAATCCTAATGCACCTGCTAACCAAAACCTACACATCTTCAAGAAACCATTTCCCAACCATGCCCCTTCAACTAATCAAACTGGTGAGACCTCAACTCATGATACCCATACCCACAAGGTTCACGCTATCTTTAATGATGTACCTATCGCCTCCCAATTACCTCACATTCCTTCCATAGAGGAAATCCTAGCCCAAAATCCTCCTTCCACATTAGAACCAACCTCCCCTATTCCTTCACCCACAGAGGAGCATCTTTCATCTCCTTCATCACCTACAAAGGAGTCTTCTACTAACATCGAGACCATCTCACCCCTGGCTTCTCCACTTAGAGAACCTTTACCCACAGTGCCTCCTCCACCCATAGAGGAGCACCCATTACCTCCTCCACCCATAGAGGAGCACCCATCCATCCTCCTCCACCTATAGAGGAGCTTCCATCACCTTCTACACCTATCATAGACCCAGTTGAGATACCATTGCCTCTTGGTGAGCATTCTCCATCCGCTACTCAAAATCCTGCATACCTACTTTTGGCTCTCTTACCCACATAAGCTAAAGCTAGCTGCAATTTCCTGTCTCTAAGACACATTTTACGGGAATTACCATTAGGTCCTCATCAACTCCACCTACAGAAAGTGCCATTCTCATGTTTAGCCGATCACTTAGATTATGTGGATAGAGCCCTACTATGGGGACGTCTTCTACTTCCTGTCTCAAAGCAGATGTAGAGGTCACTTGCTGATACCTCCACTATCTACCCAAAAATATTTCAACCAATCAAACCAAACATAACCACCTCTATCACAACTCCTTCCACGACACCTATCATAGCTCAAACCACATCCTTACCCATATACCCAATCTATATCTAAACCCAAACCCACACCTATGACATCATCCTCGACTAAACCTATTACCACTTTAGGGGGTCACCCCAACTACCAACCTTACTCATCCACCTATCAAACTAGATTTAGCTACATCCTCCAAAGAAAACACCACACCTACTTCGACACCCAAATAGAAGCACCACACCCATAGAACTCATACCCCCAGCTGCTCCAACTTCACACCTGCACCTGTCCCATCCATCTTAGGATCTTAACTTCCCACATGGTCAAGAAACCTCCACCCACCAATAAACCAAAATACACAACCACCCATTCCTTCCTCACAAACCTCTAACCTACCTAGATTCCCAACATGACTTACACCCACACCTACATAGCATCTTTACCACCCATACCTCTAATACCCTCAGTTATTGCTTCACTACCCACTACACTTCAGTCATGTCTCTCACACCCCAAGCATGACCCACATCATCTACCTTCACAACACCCCCGTTATCCCCGTGGGTAACTCACCCTCTTCCCCCATCTTCCTTTCCTTCTAGACCTCATACACCCACATCACCTTTACCCCAAGAAGGTACAACCCAAAAACAAAATTCCACTACCCCATAATAAGGTAGTCAAAACAACCACACACCCTCCTACCTTTTCACCTACTATACCCCTACCTAAACAAGCATTACCGACACCCAAAACCATGCCACAGCACGTACAAACCTATATCTTGATCCGCTCCTCCTCTTCCAAAGACCATTCCTTGAAAATCAACCACACCTACACCCAAACCCACGTTCACTTCCCATTGTGATCCACTAGCAAGGTCCTATGCCAAAATTTTAACCAACCTCCTTGAGACTTATGTCATCACATTACCACCACTCAGGCCTTATGACCCCCTCAAACCCAAGCCAAAAGGGTTTGACGATACTAAAATTTTCACATACCATCATGTGTCAGGGCATGATGTGGAGAACTACAAGGCCTTGAAAACCGTCCTGATCTAGTTGTGTCCTCCAGAAGCCAACTTTGACGATGACAACCTTCTTGACGAGGATCCTACTTCACCAACACCCATTCCCACACTGCCCACTCAACAACCAACAAACTCTGACCCTCACAGCTCCTAGATCCACCCCCAAAGATTCAAAATTAACATGGTTCACATCAGAGAACTTGCCATGCCTACCACCCAAATGTCGTTGTGCCCAACTCACCTCACAGGGTTTTTCTCCTCTGGTAGGTTTTTTCCCATCGTGTTCATTATACCACTCACCCTACACCATCTCCATTTACCAACTCCCCTCAGATCAACATGATTCACATCACTACACGTGCTCAGAAGGATAAGGGTAAAGAAAAGGCAACTAACCCACCAACCAATCCTATACCCAACATACCATCTACACCCATACCTAAAATCACTATCCATGGCCCCATGTACCCCATTTCTAATTGGCATCACACATCGCACCATGCTCAAACAATTACACCAGTCTCCCCTCAAAATATCCTTATATGACCTCATCTAAACCTCAGAATCCCATCGTCAAGCTCTCATGGAGGTTCTTCAATCTATTGAGGTTTTACCCAATGACCCTACACCCGTAGCCTCCATTATCACACCCCATCATGTAGCCTCTCTCACCAAATTACCACCTTCATCTTCACCCCACCCTATTTACCAAGTGGCCTCCCTTAGCTTCTCAGAGGAAGAGATTGCACCACACCAAAATGATGACCCAGACCCAGCCCTCTTCATCTCTATCCACATCGATGACATATGGGTACACCGATGTGATGATTGATGGGGGCGCTATCATTAACATCATTTCATCCCATGCATTTCTCAAATGCACATACCCTGACAATTGCATGCATAAACATCTGGTCATGTTATGTTCATTCAATGATGCTATCACCTCTACACTAGGCACCGTCATCCTCCATGTTCGCATGGGCCCCTGCACTGTTCCAGAATTGTTTTACATTTTGGAAGGGGAATTCCAATATAACTTGTTTCTTGGCAGACCCTAGATTCGTGTCATGGGTTGTGTTCCTTCCACTTTGCATCGTTGTGTAAAGTTTGAACATCAAAGGACACACCTATACCATTCCAGCTGAACCCATCACCTTTTAAAACATGCAACATGCTTTACCAACCCAATGATGTGCTCATACCTATTAAGCCGACTACCTCCACAACCGTTACTTCTTCACCTACACTTCCACTTACCAGTACAGCCACTACTTCTACCCACACATACCTCCTCCATTCCTACCACTGCCATAACCTCCACGGCTGACCCATCAACTTCCCAATCCGTTAACTCCACCTCCGCATTGACCTCTGACACATCATCCATTCTAGCTACCTACATACCAACCACTGATCCCTTGGAAGGTGTTTTTCAACACCTCACTCTGGGGGAGTACCCGCTTATATAGTGTCAACACATTCCTTACTCCACAAGAGTATGGAAGTCTTCACCAACACCCTCGCTATGATCACCACATAGGAGAATTCCTCCTCTATAGTCCTCTTCATTTCCATACCAGTCTCACCTATGGGGGACTTGATACTACCACTTACACACCCGAACCACTGCCACAAACTCGCCCCTTTTCTGCTGACTTCCAATCACTTACCAATCACCATTTTTCCCACACCTTCCTACACCAATGTGCATGGAATGGTTTTGGTTTTGGATTTTATGAGCAAGGCTGCCATACCATTATTCCATGTACCACCCGCAAACATAATGACCATAGTGGTATCGGCTTTCCTGAACCACCTACCAAACAAGCCCACATTGAACTCATTAAGGACACTAGCTCTTCTCCACCTTCTTCACCCGCTCCACCTTCATCACCACCCTCACCGATGGAGTTGATGGATCCTGAATCTATCCCTCCTAACTTTTTTTTTTCATAAACACCATTTCCTTGGGGCCTCTGACTTATCAACATGAGGGTCGAGGCCCCTTCCACTCTTCCCTTCCTGTATCCTGAAATGATCGATGACGATACACCTTCAATTAACATCATTCAATGTCAGGATGATGAATCTATACTCACCTACCTTAGTGTAGAAGACTCATATATTCATTAGTTCGTTACCTTCTGAGACACAAACCATGTTGAATGAATCGACTATCGAGATCAACATTCATACTCAGGACGACCCACACATCCTAAAGATCAGACAATCTTTAGATGTTGCTGAACAGGAAGCCATCACTTCTTTTATCAGAGATCATAACCATGCTTTCACTTGGTCTTACAGCAGACATGCCCGATATTGACCCCACCATAGTGGTCCATAATATCATAACCATTCCCAATGCCAAACCCATTAAACAAAAGCTGAGGAAAATGCACCCTCACATTGCTCTTCTCGTCAAAGAGGAACTTTAGCACCTTATTTCCATGTTTCCTTCATCTTACCCATTGATTATCCTGATTGGATTTCTAACATTGTCCCTATCACTAAGGTGACAGGGGGACTCCGCATTTGCACGGACTTCCATGACCTCAACCTAGCATGCCCAAAAGATGACTTTCCCTTACCTGGTATTGACCAGCTAGTTGACCTTACTACTAGTCACGAGATGCTATCACTCATGGATGGCTTCTCGGGTTATAACCAAATCTTGCTTTCCCTAGAAGATCAACACAAGACCTCATTCATCACCCCTTGGGGGACCTTCTACTATCGAATCATGCCTTTTGGCCTTAAAAAAACTGGTGCCCACATATCAGTGGGCTATGACTTACATCTTCCATGACATCATGCATCACATATTGGAAGATTATGTGGATGATCTCTTGGCCAAATCTAAAGGCTCACTCCGAGCACCTAACCATCCTCAAAACCATCTTTGACCATCTCATTAAATATTATGTCCACCTTCAGCCTAAGAAGTGCATCTTCGTGGTTCTCTCAGGAAAGCTCCTGGGATTTATCGTTTCCCTTCTGTGGTATAGAAGTTGACCCTGCTAAATTCAAGGCCATTCTTGAAATGCCTCCACCTACTAACCTTCAACAACTCCGTAGCCTAAAAGGCAAGTTGTAGTCTATTCACCATTTCATTTCACAATTATCTGATCGATGTCAACCATTTCATCATCTGCTCAAGAAGGATGTCTCCTTTAAATGGGCTGATGACTATCACAAATCTTTTGAGGCCTTAAAACAATACCTTCTCCAACCACCCGTACTCATTCCACCTAAAGATGATCAACCTTTTTACCTATACATCTCAGCTACCGATCATTCCTTAGGAGCCATGCTCGCTCATCATGATGAACAACATAGGGAGCAAGCGGTTTATTACATAATCCATACTCTTTTAGACTATCGAAACCTGATACACCCATCCTGAAAAACTTTTCTTAGCCTTAGTTTTTTATTGCCACCAAACTTCGTCATTACCTACTCAACCACAAAACCTATGTTATGACCAACACCGACCCCTTACACTTCATGTATGCCAAACCTTATCAAAATCAACAAATGTCACATGATGGCTTATGCTTTTAGCTGATCTTGACCTCGAATTAATTCATCAAAATTCCATCAAGGGCCAAGCTATCACTGACCAATTGGCCGATGCACCTATTTCTGGGGATCAACCCTCTAATTTTGACTTTCCAGATGAGTCGATTGCTACCCTCTCCCTGGATGAACCCCCTTACCAAATGACACTCTTCTTCAATGGTTCCAAGTGTCAGCATGGGGGTAGGGCTGGTATTATCCTCATTCCTCTTGATGGTGAACCCATGCCTTTGTCGTTCAAATTATATTTTGAATGTACCAACAATATTGCCGAATACGAAGCGCTCATACTAGGTCTCCAAGCCACCTACGCCCTAGATGTCAAATCAATCAACATCTTTGGTGATTCTCAATTGGTCGTAAACCAAGTCAATGGTATGTACCAATGTTGTAACAAGATACTTCAAAAGTATAAACATCATGTAGACATACTTTTGACCACCTTTGATCTGTTACACCCTTCAAACCATCCCACATTCAACCAAAAATTTGCAGATACCATGGCCTGACTTAGCTTCCCAAATACCCGCTTCACCCACTGATTCTAAAATATTTGTCACCATACAATGCCTCCAATCACCTTCTTATTTACCTCACGATGTTTACTCGATTAGAACCGCTACCCCTGACCTAAGTGACCTTTGGTATAAACAATACTCTGACTACCTTTCTCTCTCCATCTTACCTCCTGATCTCACCTATAATGGAAAACGTGCCTTCCTTAAAAAGGTCTCTCGTTACGTCATTCTAGGGGGGGACTCCTTTATAAGAACAACTTTGATGGTATTCTCTTACGATGCCTCACAAGTTCTGAAATTCCTTATACCATTAAGGAAGTTCATGATGGCATATGTGGAGGCCACTTCAGTGGCCTTATTATTGCTAAGCGTATTCTTCACCTAGGATATTACTAGCCGAACCTTAACCATGATTGTTGCGACTACGTCAAATGTTGTGTAAAATTCCAACAACATTCCAATCTTCATCATACACCCAGTCATGCCTTACAGGTCACTCGAGACCTTTGGCCCTTCTCTCAATGGGGGTTTGGATCTTGTCAGAGAAATCAATCCTCATTCTTCCCAGCGCCATCAATGGATCATCACTACTACTGAATACTATACAAAATGGGTGGAAGCCATCCCACTCATCTCCATGAAAGATGAGAAAATATGTGAGTTCATTAACCACCACATCATTTATTGCTTTGGTGTTCCACATCACCTCATCACTGACAATGGAAAACAATTCAAAAATAAAACATTGCAAAAACTTTGACAATGCCTTTGGCATTCAGCTTAGTTTCTCATCACCTTATTACCCACAAACCAATGGCCAAGCCAAATCCACTAACAAAACCCTCAAAAAAATTCTTATGAAAGTGGTTGACGATACTGGGAAGGATTGGCATACACACATTCCTTTTTCCCTGTGGGCATACTGCACTAGTATTCGCACTTCCACTGTGGCCACACCATTTTCTCTAGTCTACTGGTATAGAGGCGGTCCTGCCTCTCAAAGTCTAGATTCCCTCACTCTACATTTCTCTCCATGACATGCTCAATGATGATGAATTTCGTCAGGACCGTTTAGCACAGCTAGAGTTATTAGACAAACAGTCGTCTTAATGCTCTGGATCACCTTCAAGTTTACCAAAAAATGTATCAAATGTGCCTATGACAAATGTGTCCATGAACGAACCTTCCAAGTTGGTGACCTTGTCTTAAAAGAAAATCAACACGTAACCAAAGCAGAAAAAAGTAAATGGGAAAAATTTTCTCCTAATTAGCTTGGACCATACATCGTGACTCATACCTATGGATCAGGTGCTTATCGTTTATCTTCACTCGATGGTAAACCCAAACCTGAGCCCCTTAACGCCTTGCATCTTCAACCATTTTATTGTTGACTTGTAGTCCCTACCTCACCTTTTGTCTCTTTCCATGCTCGTCCCTTGAGTAATATTCACTCCATACACCTCACCAATGATTAAACA